>CM065596.1:134541892-135750892 GCA_033119425.1 Bufotes viridis | reverse complement strand
CACATGGCAGTGGTCAGAAGAAAAGGAGCGCTATATGGATTTTGGAAGCAGATTTCGCTAGAATGGTTTTTCGGCACCATTTTGTATTTAAAGAGACCCTGACGTACCCCTACAGTGGAAACCCTCAAAAAGGGAACCCCATTTTGGAAACTAACCCTTCAAAGAATATATTAAGGGGGGTACTGAGCACTTTGACCCCCTAAGCGTTTTACGGAATTTGAAAACACTTGGCTGTGAGAAAAAGCACCCCAAGTTTGTTTCCCATTTTCTCCTGAATATGGCAACACCCCATATGTGGGGGTAAACTGCTGTGGGGGCACATGGCAGGACTCAGAATGGACGGAGCTCCATATGGCTTTTGCAGCGTAGATTTTGATGGATTGGCGCCATTGGTTTTTTTATTTTTTGAGTGATTGTCTTATGTGGGGGCTCATTTTTTGCGGGATGAGATGACCTTTTTATTAGTACCATTTTAGGGTACATAAGACTTTTTGTAAGGCAAGGTGAAAAAAAGTTTTTTTTGGCATAGTTTTAAATTTTTTTTTTACAGTGTTCACCTGAGTGGGTATACTGAGAGGGTATATAATGTGATATTTTTATAGAGCAGATTGTTAAGGACGTGGCGATACCCAAAATGTCTATTATTTTTATTTTTGTTAAAGGGGTTCTGCAGTTTGTTTAAACTGATGATCTATCCTCTGGATAGATCATCAGCATTTGATCGGCGGGAGTCCGACACCCAGGACCCCCGCCGATCAGCTATTTGAGAAGGCAGCGGCGCTCCTGGAGTGCCACGGCCTTCTCACTGTTTACCGCAGGCCCAGTGACGTCACAACTAGTATCAACTGGCCTGGGCGGGGCTAAACTCTGTTCACTTGGATGGAGCTTAGCCCCGCCCAGGACATCTAATCGGCGGGAGTCCGACACCCGGGACCCCCGGTGATCAGCTGTTTGAGAAGGCAGCGGCTCTCCTGAAGCGTCGCAGCCTTCTCACTGTTTACCGCAGGCCCAGTGATGTCACAACTAGTATCAACTGGCCTGGGCGGGGCTAAACTCTGTTCACTTGAATGTAGCTTAGCCCCGCCCAGGACAGGTGATACAAGTCGTGACGTCACTGGGCCGGCAGTAAACAGTGGGAAGGCTGCAGCGCTCCAGGAGCGCCGCTGCCTTCTCAAATAGCTGATCGGCGGGGGTCCCGGGTGTCGGACTCCAGCTGATTAGATGCTGATGATCTATCCAGAGGATAAGTCATCAGTTTAAACAAACTGCAGAACCCATTTAATTTTTACACAATAAATGCATTTTTGAACAGAATGAAATCTTGTTTTTGTGTTGCCATTTTGTGACTGCACTATTTTTTTTTATTTTTTGGGTGATTGTCATAGGTAGGGTCTCATTTTTTGCAGGATGATTATACGCCTTTTTGATCGCTTGGTATTGCACTTTTTGTGAGAGAAAGTGACCAAAAATGGCTGTTTTAGCACAGTTTTTTTGTCTTTTTTTTACTGCATTCACCTGACAGGGTGGATCCTGTTATATTTTTATAGAGCTTGTCGATACGGATGCTGTGAAACCTAATATGTATACTATTTATTTATTTATTTTTAATTATTAATTATGCGAAAAGAACACTTTTTTTTACTTGAAACTTTTATTTTTTTTTATTATGCAAAACTTTATTTTAACGTTTTTATTTAACTTTTGGGGGTCTGATCCCCTGTACAATGCATTACACTACTTCTGTATTGTAATGCATTGGCTGGATCTCACAGGCTTACATGGAAGGCAGCCCTGATGCTCTTGAAATTACGGTAACTTTCAGCTGAGCAAAGTCCGTGGATTATGGATGACACACAGAGGGTAAAAACAGACACACAGACCAATCACAGATCCTTCATGAACATCTTCAAGCATGATACACATACAAATTGGCTTATTTCACAAGGTTTCGCATTCTTACTTGGAAAATTGCTTGAGATTTGATAATACCTACAATTTCTACCTGTCCAACCTCCTCACTTACACACTTTTCTAGCAATTCTCTGGAAATTACAACTTATTTTAGAATAGCGCTTTAGCCTCCACTGCTGAGCTGATTCCCGATGCACTTGCCATGATAACCTGCGGAAGCTGCAGAGGGTGAAGGTTAAGTGACGGATTCACCCCGTGCTGGCAGAAGACGAACACAGCTTAATATTTATAACCTGTATAAGACTTGTTTCACAGTTGCAAGAAACAGATCCGTCAGGCTGTTCCAGCTGGGAACAACCTGTCCGATCCATTCTTGCGGGGCGCAGCCGTGCGCTGCCGGCATTATGTCCGGCTCCATTCACTATAATGGGGTCAGGCAGAGATCCATCCGCAACCCTGCAAATATGCCGAGGAGCCCATTATAGTGAGTCTGGATCCGTCCTTGCTGCGCCCAGCAAGGACGGATGAGCAGCAAGGACGGATCTGATGAGCGGTTCCCAGCTGGATCTGTTTCCCACAAGTGTGAAACAAGCCTTAGGGCTCATGCACACGAATGTATTTTGTTTCCGTGTCCGTTCCGTTTTTTTTGTAGCCCGTATGTGGAACCATTCACTTTAATGGGGGCTGTAAAAAAACGGAAATGACTCTGTGTGCATTCTCTTTCCATATGTTTGTATGTCCTATTGTTGTCCTATTATTTCCGCATTACGGACAAGGATAGGACTGTTCTATTAGGGGCCAGCTGTTCGGTTCCACAAAAAATGGAATACACACGGACGTCATCCGTATTTTTTGTGGATCCGTGTTTTGAGGACTGCAAAATACATCCGGTCATGTGCATGAGCCCTTATGCTGAACCTATTTCTTTAAGAGAGCTGTAATAAATACCAGTTCAATACTAATGTCTAGCTTTTTTTTAATATTATTTTTAGGTCCAGTATTCGGTGCCGATTCATTTCCTATTACATCTTGTGCTCTGCTGTTTCCCTAGTCCTCTGTATATCCAGCATTAAATGATAAAATTCTTACTGTATTGCAGGATGTAGCACCCAGCTCAGAAGATGGACATGCTCAGTGCCATACGCTGCGAACACCAGGTGGCGCCTTACTTTGTGAGTTAATTACATAATTGTTAACTGGATCAGGATTTAACTGCATATAAAGGCTCTTTCACTCTTGCGTTCTGAGGATCCGGCAGCAGAACGCAAGTCGCCTGAAAGCATTTGAAGACTGATCAGGATCCTGATCAGTCTTCGAAATGCTTTCAGGTTACCATGGCAGCCAGAACACTACTGAAGTCCTGGCTGCCATGGTGACCGATCGGAGCCCCAGCTTACACTGAGGCCCCGATCGGAACTGCTGCTGCGCATGCGCAGAGCTAAACGTCGGATCCGTTTAGCTTAATTCCTTCAATGGGCATTAATTCCGGATCCGGCGTTACAGCATGTCTTCCGGATTTTTGGACGGAGACAAATCCGCAGCATGCTGCGGTTTTGTCAACGTCCAAAGAACGTTACAATACTGAACTGAAGACATCCTGATGCATCCTGAACGAATTTCTCGCCATTCAGAATGCATGGGGATAATCCTGATCGACGACGGATCTCTATGCCGGAAAGTAAAAACGCAAGTGTGAAAGCACCCTAAATAGGAAATATGCTTCATTTTTTATGATCTATAAAATCTATAAAGCTAATATGACATTTAGAACCTCCTGCACACAACCGTATCCGTTTTGCGGTCCGCAAATCGCGCATCCGCAAAATAAAGATGTCGTCCCGTGTGCATCCCACACTTTTCGTGGGTGCCATTGCAAAATGGACAAGAATAGGACACACTCTATAAGTTGCGGCACGGCTGCACAGATGCAGACAGGACACAGATGATATCTGCGTTTTTTTGTGACCCCGGAGAAATGAGTGGGTTTGGGTGCGATCCTCAAAAAAAGCAGATCAGATGCCGACCGAAAATAAAGTCGTGTGCATAAGCCGTTAATTTGACATAACCTCTTTAAATGCGTTTTCCCATTAAGATAACTTTTCCTCTAGTCACAGCATAGGAAATGTGTCTGGTGGGGGGTCTGACTGCCGGGCCCCCATCTTCCCAATTTGAATGGCATCTTCTGCCATCACTTTTCAGTATCAGGTGGGAGACACGGCCATATTCACTGCTGTGACTACTCTTATTGCCAAAGTGTATTGGAAAGGAAAGAAGAGTTTCAGTTGTTCAGAAGTTTCTTAGAAGGCATAGTGGGTGGCACGGCAAAGCATGGCTAAGTACTGCCACGTGGTGCAACTTCATATGGCAAGTGGAAGATCCGGTTTTCTCATCTGAGACAATGGGGGCATATCTCTAGGACCAGCCGCTGGGACCACACCTATCTCCTAAACTTAGCCATGAAAGTGGTGGAGGTCACACTGCGCATGCTCAGCCGCCCTCCATTCATTTCTATGGGGCCCGCCGAAAATAGCCGTACGCTGCCTCTGCTATTTCCGTTGCGCCCATAGAAATGAATGGGAGCAGTGGCCGGTCATGCGCGGTGCACTCCCATTCCCTTCTATGGGGAAAGCGCTTAGTGGTGGCCGGACCGGAGTCCTCCAGCAACCACTTTGTTCTCGATATAGGTGCGCTGGGACCTGCACCTATCAGACAATGAGGGCACATCCTAGCGATACTCCTGATTGTCTCGGATAAGACAACCCCTTTAAGTAGAACTACTTCATGGAAATTTGTCACCAAAAATTGTATCTGCCAGTTAAAACCAGATACTAACACATCTCCTTTTTTCTAATCTGTTTTATTTTCTGATTACAGTATTATTTATTCTTTTTCCTAAAAGTGATTATGGGGGCGGCCATCTTGCCTGAGCTTTTCTTAACAGCATTTAGAAAGCATTAAGAAAATGGCCATAGACACAATGGAGGGGACCTCAGTGACTTCTATGGGAGAGTTTTCTGGGCATGCTCTGTGACCTGGGCAGAGGTCATTGTACAAGGAAAGAATAGAGGAGCTGTGACCATCCTGTCTTATCTATACACAAGGTGATATCATTACAGGCAGGATAAGAATGACAGATAAGCAGGTAAGTAGTGCACATGTTGGTCCACAGTCCCATACATGCGAATGAAGCATTTGATATCGCCGTTTGCTCCTTTGTCTCGTTCTCACAACCGAAAACGACCGTCAGAAGTACAATTGGGAAATCCTTGGTGTAGTGTGCGTCGATGTGTGCGTGCGCAATACCTCCAAAATAACGTCACAGAGACATTCTCAAGTAGAATCCAATAATGTGCCTGCCTCCAACATCTAGGCGAGGTTTATTTATACCAGAAGATGGAAGGCGGACTTACAATCATGACCAATGAGGAGACAGGTTATGGTATGAAGTGATTGGCTGGCGAAGATGTGAATGATTGCGCGAACTTATGTTTGCACGTTCGCACACTCATTCACGCCCTTTCCGTTGCCGTGCTTATCCTCGTGGATGAAGAAACCTTTGTTCGACGGTCCCTATCCCTCCCACCCCAGCCGGCGCCATGACACTGTTATCCTGTAGTAATACCAGGCCGGGCACAAATCAGCTACAGGTCAGGTCGACCAGACCATCGTGCAAAAGTTTCTGCGCAATGCGAACGCGAACGAATCTGCGCATCTCTATAGGATAGATGGCGACCATACGGCGAACAATAATTTTCCACAACAGATTGACGAGACATGAGCACTACAGGTCTATTTAGATAAGACACCTTTCTTAGACTAGCGGCAGGGAACCTCTGCAATCTGATATTTATCACCTACCCTGTGCACAATCGAAAAGTTATTCTTAGGCCCCTTTCACACGGGCGAGTTTTCCGTGGGGGTGCAATGCGTGAGGTGGACGCATTGCACCCGCACTTAATCCGGACCCATTCATTTCTATGGGGCTGCACATGAGTGGTGATTTTCACGCATCACTTCTGCGTTTCTGCTCTATATTTTGCGTTTTTCACGCAACGCAGGCCCCATAGAAGTGAATGGGGCTGCGGGAAAATCGCAAGCATCCGCAAGCAAGTGCGGATGCAGTGCGATTTTCCCGCAAGGTTGCTAAAAGATGGGACCCGACCTTTATTATTTTCCCTTATAACATGGTTATAAGGGAAAATAATAGCATTCTCAATTTAACCCCTTAATCCACATTCTACAATGCATTCTTTATTGAGAATGCTATTATTTTCCCTTATAACCATGTTATAAGGGAAAATAATAAATTCTCCAGAATACTCAACCCGAAACCGGACTTTAGTGATGAAGGCCGGCTTCGGGTCTGGGTACCAAACATGATGATTTTTCCCACGCGCGTGCAAAACGCATTACCACAGTTTCCACACGCGCGGAAAAATTGCGCATTTTCCCGCAACGCACCCGCCTCTGATCCGGGCGTCTAATGTGACGTCCGTATGAAAGAGGCCTTAGTCATTCTAAATAGTTCAAGATAGTTGTTGGTCACCACAACACTATTTTTAATTGCAAGAAGACAAGAAAACAGTTGTATGGCCAAGACAAAAATAATGAAAAATAATATGTCATGTAGGATATTGCTCCGCTGGACATGTGATTCTAGCTGCCCCCGTCTTGGTGTCCACAACAATTTCATAAAATCTAGAAACTACTGACGAGGCAACTTCCACTGGATGTTATTAGGTTTTCACTTAATTATAGCTCCCTCTCTTGAGATTGGTCTCTGTGACATCTCTGCCGGTCACGCCGCATGGTTGCCCTTAATAAAAAGTCTGTGTTCTTATGTTCTGTGCACAGTATTTTCTTTTTATTTGGAAACAGCAGTGCTTCTAGAAGGTCAAGGTGATTGACTGGTCTGGTAAAAAAAAAAAAAGTTTTTAATTATCCGATATATTCTTCTTCTGCACCCCCATTTTGTCATAAATTTGACTTTAGTGAAAAGACATACTGTAGGGGGTCATTTATTAAGTCTGGAGATTTATACGCCGGTCTTAATCGCCATGTGCAGGCTTCTACCTAACTTTGGCGCTTGGTTCCGCCAGCCATGCTACATGGTTTAAACCAGTGATGCCCAACCTGTGGCCCTCGAACTGTTGCAAAACTACAACTCCCCCTGTACCCCACTGAAGGCTGATAGCTGTAGGTTGTCCAGGCATGCGTAGTATATGGTAAATGAGACGGGCCGGCCGGTCCGGCCTCTTTCAAACCCCCACACGCCCCCTTTTCCTGGGGAAAAGTAGCAGATTTTGTCGCAAAACCCCGTTGCTACAACATCTGCACCTTAAGTACACCAACAAGTGGCGTATATTTCTTAATAGTGACCCCCAAAATTTTTCATTATTATTAGATTTGAAATATACATTTTTTTAAGTTAAAGGACTTCCCTAGGGGGGCCATATTGAAGGTACACATAACCTTCCCGAATTGTGTTTATGAATGGTGAAGCAGGGTGTGTGTGCTTTATGGCAGCGGACATGACTGAGTTAAAAGTCATCTGTCAGCAGATTTGTCCCTATGGCACTGCCTGACCTGTTACATGTGCACTTGGCAGCTGAAGGCATCTGTGTTGGTCCCATGGTCATATGTGCCCACATTGCTAGTTGTCTGCATATAGAGACCAGTTCTTAGTACTCTGCCAGTCTGCCTGAGTGACCAGAAGAAGATACTGAGACTGGAATACTCTGCCACAAACCCTAGGTCACCAGCTCCATGACCAAGGAGCCAGCCGGATGACTGAGTCACAGACCGTAGGCCAGCAGCCTTTGGCCATGGCACCAGCCTTCTGAGAAAGGGACAGTTATCTTAGGCCTTTCCTCAGTACAGAAACCAAGGAGACTGGAGAAGCCAGCTTAGTGCACTTCCTGTATTGTTTTGCACTTGAGTTCCTCCAGTAAAGAGGCACATTGGTTTACCTCAAACCCTTAGGCCTCTTTCACACGAACGTGTGCGCCCTGTGCCCGTGCTGAGGACCGCATTTGCGGATTCACAATACACGGGCATCGTGCCGTGGCCATTCTGCATTACCGATGCGGAACCATTAACTTCAAAGGGTCAGCAAATCCGGAGATGCGGAACGAAATCACGGAACGGAATACTACAGAAGCACTATGGAGTGCTTCTGTGGTGTTACGTTCCGTACTTCCGTCCGTCAAAAAGATAGAACATGTCCTATCTTTTTGCGGAACGGGTGGATCACGGACCCATTGAAGTGAATAGGTCTGCGAGCCACTGGGGCTGCCCCACAGTCGGTGCCCGTGCATTGCGGACCGCAATTTGTGGTCCGCAGCACGGGCAAGGGGCGCACACGTTCGTTGGGGTGCACCACATCTTAACATCCCTTCTGGAGAGCAGCAACACGTGGTGACACCTTTTTTTCTATATTTGTGACTCACCAGCCAGTCTACTTAGAATTTCTCCTTCTAGGGGATTCAATTTTGTGGTCATTTTGACAGAAAGGTAAAAAAAGGGAAGAGTGTTCTTAAGGCCTCATGCACACGGCCGTTGTTCGGGTCCGCGGCCGTTGTTCGGGGACGCTCGGACATATAATTTCAATGGGGCCGCAAAAGATGCGGACAGCACTCCGTGTGCTGTCCGCATCCGTTGCTCCGTTCCGTGGCCCCGCAAAAAAAATAGAGCATGTCCTATTCTTGTCTGTTATGCGGACAAGAATAGGCATCTCTATAATGGGCCGCGTTCCGTTCCGCAAATTGCGGAATGGAACGCGGAGCAGCTTCCGTGTTTTGCGGATCCGCGGTTTGCGGACCGCAAAACACCAACGGCCGTGTGCATGAGGCCTAAATCTATGATCCCTGTTATTTTATCACTACAGAAACCAATGCAGGAATATAGTGTCTGGAGAATTGGCACGGTTAGTGTTCACTGAGGGCTCTACCCAGGGGCACAGCTATAGGGGAAGCAGCTGCTTTGGGGCCTAAACTCAAAAGGGGCCCAACCAGGTGGATGACTAATAGATTTTATTGTCAAGGCCTCCTAAAATGACTTTCTATACAGTGACACAGTAGGAAACGGACAGAGTGGCTGACAGGCCTAGTCTAAGAGGGTGATCTTGACTAGCCAGAGGAATGGGGTTTACGGGGTTTATGGGGTTTATCTAGTTATGCCACTGGCTTCTAGTTATGCCACTGGCTTTACCTGATCATTGAGAGCACTGGCTGAACAGTCTGCTATACTTCCAAAGTATCCAGTATAGGTGAGTAAACTACTGAAGACAGGCGTTCAACTCCTTAAAACACCACAGATGTGCCTATAACCCTTTGTAAACATCATTTGTGGGTTCCGACAATGAGGCCACCACCGATCCCGAGAACAACGGTCCCTTTCCCCCATCCCATTCATTCTCTTTGGAACCCCCAGAAATAACTGAGCACTATATTTGGCTATCTCCAGCAGTCCCATAGAAATTGTGTGGCCTGCCACTTCATTGGGATCGGGGAAAAGGAGCCCAGTTCTCCGGATTAGTTTGGGGGCCCAGCGGTCGGACCTCCAACGATCGGCTAGTTATCCAATATGCTGTGGTTGAACACAAGGCACAACCCCTTTCATAATCAACATTCTTCCGGTCTGGTGTACAGGGAATGATATAAAAGACAGCTACGATATGTATTTAGGTTGAGCAATGGTGATGACCCCAATAATTACGGCCAAGAGTAAGTCATTTATAAAGACGTTAAATCTAACCGGCGCTATGATTTTTATAAGCTCTGTGTCATCAACAGTAAATCCCCCTAAACAAATGCTTCTGTCACGTGCACGAGAGTGAAAATAAATTTGGCCAGTCACTTCCCACTATATCTTTTTGACAAGTGTGAAAAAAAACACAAAAATGCTTTTAGATTTTAACATTTATTAACTTTTCAATATTAGTATCCACTTACAAAAACTGTAAAATAAGACTATTAAGTCCTGCGCTGATAATGAATGAAGAATTTTTCATCATTCTCCCAATGGCGTGTTCATTTCTAATCTCTGTGGGATATAAGAAACCTACAATAATTATTTGTCCTGACCTATACCGTGTACTACCCCCACCTCCTCCTCCATCCAGGGTCCATCCTTGAGGAAATGATTGATGCTCATAGCTTTCGCCGCATTCAAGCATCAGAAATCATGGCGCGTTTATTTATTAAATAGCTCATGAAAGCAATGTCTGAGCGTCGCTGGGCACCAGCAGAAAATAGGGTACGAACCGCATGAAAGAACAGGGAAAAAAAGAACGAGCATTGTTTTAAATGTTACAATGTTCTCAAATCTTACGCTAAAATTTGAAGGAAGTTGTCAGGATTAGGCTACTTTCACACTAGCGTTTTTGCTGGATCTGGCAGGGCTCAGCAAAAACGCTTCCGTTACTGATAATACAACCATCTGCATCTGTTATGAACGGATCCGGTTGTAACATAGCCAAGAGGGATCCGTCATGAACTCCATTGAAAGTTAATGGTGGACGGATCCTTTTCTACTGTGTCAGATAGTGTCAGAGTTAAACGGATCTGTCCCCATTGACTTGCATTGTGGGTCTGTCTTGCTCTGCATCCCATAACGGAAAGAAAACCGCAGCTCTCCGATATGGTAACGCAACCAAACGGAATGGAATGCATTTTGGTGCATTCCATTCTGTTCATTTACATTTTGTCAATGTACTCCATTGTCAATGAATGGGGACAAAACGGAAGCGTTTTTTCCGGTATTGAGACCCTATGACGGATCTCAATACCGGAAAATAGAAACGCTAGTGTGAAAGTATCCTAAGACAAATGATCATACTGAATCCAGCAGAAAAAAGCATTGTACATGATTAGTATACAGAGGTAGGGTCCAGCTTGGAACGTTGTATAAAGCCATCTTATAGCCAGAGGCATGAGCCCCTTAGGCCTAATGCACCTGACCGTATGTCCGTATTTCAGATCCGCAAAATACGGATAACGTCCGCATTGCATCTGCATTTTGTGGCCAAGTATAGGACATGTTCTATCTGCGGAATTGACGATAGCACATGGCTCATCCATGTGCTTTCCGCATCCATATGTCCGTTACTCAAAAAGAGAGAATATGTCTGCAAAAATCAGACCATGGACCCATAGAAATCAATGGATTTGTAAAAAAAAAGTGGAGGCAACATCCATATTATGCGGACTACAAAATATATATGGTCAAGTGTACGAAGGCGCCATCATGTTAATTTAGCACTGCAGCCCCTTACTGTTTTTCACTACACAGCATCATCCTGGCCACCCACTGAGCAGAGACCATCACTCCCTGCATAACCGGTGGCCGGTGCCGGGCAGGGATAATACTAAAGTGGAGGTTTTGCTAAATTTGTACTGCAGACATTTCATTCTCAGTACTGGTGGGAGAGCTCCACCATTTGAGTATAGAAGCATTCACCAAATATACCTTATACAAATACAGTGCATTCCGAAAATCTTCAGATCCTTTGGGCTCTTTCACACGAGCGGATGTTGTGTGGGTAATCCGCTGCGTGAAAGAGAGCCAAGCCCCTTTCCAGACAGCAGAGACACGGAGCACTAACATGCTACAAAATCACGGTGACAACTTTATCTCACTGTGATTTTGTAGTAAAAGGATCACAGAGAGGCAAAGAGCATTATCAATCATGTTAATGCTCCGTGTCTCTGCTGTCCGGAACCGGGCTTGGCTGTCTTTCACGCAGCGGATTACCCACATGTCATCCAGTCGCGTGAAAGAGCCCTTTCACATTTTTTTATGTTGTGGCCATTTTCCTTTCCGTTATAGCATTCCGTTCAAATGTGAGTAAAACGGAAAATAATGAAATAGCTATAACAGAAAGCCAAATGGAAATCTTTAAAAGGCATTCTATTTGAATCCGTCCTAATAGAGTTAAATACACAAAAGAAAATGGAAACCATGGATGGATGGATTAAAATGGAATGCCTTTTAAAGATTTCCGTTTGGCTTTCCGTTATAGCTATTCCATTATTTTCAGTTTTACTCTTTTTCGTGCTTTTCGGCGGACCCATTGGTTTTCAATGGGTCCGTGGAAAACTCGTCAAATGCACCGTTTGTCCTCCGCGTCCGTGGTCCATGATTACTGCCCGTCAAAAAAAAATAACCTGTCCTATTCTTGGCCGCGGACACATTCAAGTCAATGGGACTGTGAAAAAATGCGGAGGCACATCCAACTGTCATCCGCGTCCATGACCTGGCGGACCACGGAAACACAACGAAACCAAAAACGGACACGGATCACGGAACAACAGAACCCCATTTTGCGGACAACTGTCGTGTGCATGAGGCTAGGCTACTTTCACACCAACATTTTTGCAGGATCCATCATGGATCAGCAAAAACGCTTCCGTCATTATAATACAATCGTCTGCATCCATTCTGAATGGATCCGGTTGTTTTACCTCTAAAATAGCCATGGCGCATCCGTCTCTAAAACCATTGTAAGTCAATGGGGGACAGATCCGTTTTCTCTTGTGTCAGAGAGAATCCGTCTTGCTCTGCACCACATCATGGACAGAAAAACGCTGCTTGCAGCATTATTCTGTCTGCGATGGGGACACAACCAAATGGAACAGAATGCATTCTGGTGCATTTGTTCAGTTCAGTTTTGTCCCCATTGACAATAAATGGGGACAAAACGGAAGCGTCCCCCCCAACCCTCCTCCCCCGCCACGCTATTGAGATCTTATGACGGATCTCAATAGCGGAAAAGGAAAGCGCAGATGTGAAAGTACAATCAGTGCCGAGCCATCCGTGTTGCATCCGTGTTTCACGGATCATTAAAAAGAGATTCTTTGAAAATTATTTTCCAGCTGCTCAGTGTCAGTGAAAAACGGATGGCACACGGTCAGCAAAAAACGGACCCAACACGGATCTGTCACGGGAGGAAACACGGATTGAACACTGTCCGTGTTACCACTGACACTGACGTGTGCATGAGGCATTAGGGATGAGTCCACAAGGTTCACACATCTGGATTTTGGGATTTCCTGCCATTCTTCTCTACAGGTTGAGGACTACTCCATTCTTTCTCTATGGTACTGCTGGAGATAACGGAGCGTTGTACTCAGCTATCTCTAGCTCTACTGAATGGAGTAGCAGCGTTCATTCCCCACCTGCTGACCCATTCATTTGAGGGAATGAGACCCACGTTCTCCTGATTGGGGGGGGAGGCTGTTTTGAGAGGAAATCCAATGAACACCAGGGGGCGCCATAACAGCAATATCTAGACACAGGAGCATTTTTTTTTAATAATACGGATTGAAAACTTATGTTCTGTGTGGACTAACAGAAATGTAAAATGAATTGTGGGACAAGCCATATAAAAGCCAGAGTAGCGTTGTCATTATGGGGTTAAAAGCATCTAACAGAGAACTCTGCACTTTAACAGAAGCAATAGAACTCTTCAAGGTGAATGATTCAATCCTATCAAGTGCAGTTAGACATTGTCCTTGATCACAATAGCAGTGAGTAGGAGCAATGTAATCAGGATTTATGGTCTGCAGAGGAGCTATAAATACTAGGAATACGTATTGCAGTTGTGTAGTATTTCCTCGAGCGGCTGCATCTGCCCATTAAATGACTCCGCTATATTTAATGATTTCAATTTAAATAAAGTGAATGATGTTACCACTTCTGGGGTTTTTACATAAACCTGGCCTTCCTAAGTGTCCTTGGGTACTGAATACTGCTTGCAGGGGTGTAGCTACGGTGGATGCCAGGGCCGGTGTCAGCACCTGGCAAACCCAGGCAAGTGCTGGAGGGTCCACTGCCACCAGCCGAGAGCAGCCAAGACCAGTGTCAGACCGGGGTTCCTGGGGCCCACCAGAGGAAATTATTCTCCTGTCCCAACTCCTATATTATCAGTAATGTGCAATAGGTTTTGAATCAAAGAAATAGACCCTAGGGGTGAATGGTTTTCCAAAGGCAGCTCCAAATGTTTTTGTTTTTTCTCTTTAGACTTTCTTTGGGATCTACTATTGCATCACAGCCTAGGCCCACCAGCCTGAGTCCCCTCCTTACTGCAGATGTCCAGGCCAGTTCACCAGTCCCCCCCACCCTGGCTGCTATATCTCCCCGTTTTACTTGACCGCCACACTCTTGGGAGGCGTACCTTAGCCAATTCCCTACAAAGGAAGATTCTCGGGTGCTTATTTCTGAAGTTAAAGGAGCCTGCAGGGCTGAGATTGCTGACCTCGTGCAACCTTCCCATTCTGTCTACAGCGGACATTAACGCCCTTAACTGGCTTATTACTATGGAGGAAAAATAAGAGGTGATTGACTATCTACCTGAGGCTCAAATTATTAATACAAGTACTGACTGCAGCCTGCTGCATTATTGCTCGCTTCTGGAAATGCCCTGCAGCCCCAAGGATCTCTGACTTCTTTGCCAAGTTACCAGAACTCCGGACCCTAGAGTATATGACAGCTGTTTCAGGATAAGGTGAACCTATTTCACACCATCTGGGATCCATGGGACACCTATTGGATTACCAGACAACCCTAAGACAAACCTTGGAGGCATGGGCGTAGCTATAGGGGGTGCAGAGGTAGCAGTCGCTACCGGGCCCAGGAGCCTGAGGGGGCCCAAAGAACCTTGAGCCGCATAAGAAGACACATAAAGCACTGAGGGAAGGGGGGCCCAAGCTGAACTCTTGCACCAGGGCCCATGAGCCGTTAGCTATGCCCCTGCTTGGAGGGTAGTAGACTCCCTTTCTCCCGCTACCTCCTAATGTGTCTTTGTCCGTATTATCAATGTCTTATTTTATTTTTATTGATATTTATTTATTTGTCTGTAACTTTCTAATAAGATGCTGTTCGGATTATATATATCCCATTATGATATTCTAAGTAGCTATCTCCTTAGGAGTATCTTCTTTAGGTTGGGATACTGTTGAAATTCATCCCTTTTTTCAAGTAATTGAATACAACAAGAAGCTTGGGTATCAGTAAGTCTTTATTCGTATCTAAGAGATATAGATTACTTTAGATTCCAGATGTATCATCTGTGTTACCTCAGATACATGATCTGTACACATTGTTTTGCTTATATCTCTGCATATACTATGTAAATGATGAAAGAAATATGTGCCATTGTATTTCAATAAAAATACAAATATATAAAAAAAGAGTGCAATCTTTACCAAGTTTAAACTGTTCATAAATCAATTTGACTGTTAATCCAGCTTGTGGATATGGACAGAAACTCGTGTATTGATTAATCTGGGCTTGTGCTTACTCTGACTGTGGCGATCAATAGACGTGGTCAAAAGGGGCACAAGAATCAATGAGGCCCCTGGAAGCTCAATTGTAAAGATGATATATGCTGTATACTGCGATAATCTACCATAAAAAAACACATATATATCGTTCGTGGGGATATGCCGTACCCAGAAGAGGACCAATTCTCTAAACCCAAGCTTCCAAGAGCTGCTGGAGGCATGGATGGACACTTGTTGTTAAATATAGTGAACTCTGTATGCCCAGATGTTAGGCAAAGGTAAAAGTGGCCCCATATTGTAGGCAGGTCCAAATTGACACAAGGCAGGGCAACAGAAGTAGGCAGGGCCAGCAATACATTAGTGCAGGGCAATATACTGCCCCAGCTGCACCAAATATCACAGTGCAGCAGATAAAACTGGCACCTGCACCACAGTATTCAACTGTATTGCTGTCCTGAAGACCTAGATACAGTTGAATTCAGCAGGACACTGGCTGCTGGCCAGGTGCATAAGAGGGAATCAGATCATTATGAACCTGGCTGGCGGCCATGAGCAGGGCTTGAGTGGCCCTCCTAGGCATCGGCCCACCGGGAAATTTCCCTGTAGGGTCTATGGCCTGTCTGTCCCTGCTCAGTAGCAAATTGATTCCTGCTATTGTGCAGGTCAGCCAATAAGAATCAGCACTAGAAGCAACTTCTCACCAGCACTCAACACATTTGGTGGACGTTATGAGAGAGGTTGAAAAGAACAGCAGGGGGCGCCATAAAGAGTGTGTAAAGGCAATATATAGGAGCATTATATTTATATCTAGGTGCATACAGGAGCATTTAAAAATATTTCAGTTGAATAATTGTTACAATTTATACAATCTAACAGAAAATTAAATATGTCATCGTGGGACAGCCTCTTTAACAATGGCATTTCCATCTTAATCATGTTTATTACCCTAAAACATACAACCAGACTGGTACGTGGGATGAAACAATACGAGGCTGAGCTTAACACAATTCATTTCCTGCCTCAAGCTGTTTCTGTCTTGAAGAAAATCCCAAAGCTCTCACTCAAAATAGTTCATGCAGAACAATACAGAAGAAATGCTGCAGAGCTGAAATCACAACGGAGAATTGGGAATTACCAAGCAACATTAGTAATGTAGACAGACAAACAATTACTTCTTATCAGTCATAAGCGGTAATCACAAAGTATCATTCTCTCTAAGAAGAGACTCCTCTGTTCAAAGGTTACACAGTAAAGAAGTCTGAGACGTTCCCCGATCATCTCAAACATTTCTCTTTTCTTTGGGAGCTGCCATCCTGCTTTCCCGGGTCACTAACAGCTTCGCCAATGGATTGACTGTTGTCAATTCCTTTTAACGAGGAATAATCTGAGGTTATGTATTACCATATTACGAGCTTCAGGGTACATCACAGTGTGAAGTGTCTAAACGTGCTTACAGCCATATTTGAGTACAAACAAGGCCACTTGCTGCTTTTTAACAGAATCATTGCTTACAGGTCATTTGCAAAAAAATAAATCATAACTCTCGAAAGGATATCTTCAACCTGGAACCCCGTTTATTGCTGGAATGTACAGAATGTAAAAATTTACAAATAGCCTTGATTAAAAGTATCCTACCGTTCTGTGTTTACAGTTACTGTACAATTAATTGTTGCCATGGTTACAGACTACAAATGAACCCTGTGTAGTCTGATTCTGCAGTCATACTACCTTTTATTTGTCCCCATGCTATACTGTTAAATATTAAAGGGGTTTTCCGAGTGTTTTTTACTGATGAACTACCCTCTGGCTAGGTCATCGGTATCTGATCGGTGGGGGTCCGACACTAGGGATCCCCATTGATCAGCTGCTTGAGAAGGCACATGTGCCTTCTCTCAGTTCACCGAGCATAGCGCCGTACATTGTATAGCAGCTGTGCTTGGTATCGCGCTCAGCCTTATTCACTTCAATGGGGCTGAGCTGCGCCTAAGGCCATGTGACAGATGAACATGAGGTCACACGGCCTAGAAAAAACTGGAGAAGGCCGTGACGCTACTGCGAGCAACTCTGTCTTCTTAACCAGCTGATCGGCGGGGGTCCCAGGTGTCGGACCCCCACAGATCAGATACAGATGAGCTAGCCAGAGGATAGGTCATCAGTAAAAAACACTTGGAAAACCCCTTTAAATGATAAAGTATTAATGGGTATGTAATGCAATTAATTCATTACACTCCACAGTGACATCATCTGTAGTAATACACAAGGGGGGGGGGTTCTATATGGGCACTCAAGGCCAATATTTGATGGTTTCCATATATGATGATGTAAAAGCACATACATGTATAGACGCTTATATCAAGGCTTTATATAACGGACAGGGACAGACAAGAGGGGGAGGGGGTCTCTTTTTCTCTCTCACACTCTGTGCCCGGGGTTGCTGCTGGAAAAAGATGACAAGACACACATGAGGCCTGAGAAGGGGGTCAGCAATGGAACTTTGATGACATTTATATTCTCAGTATTAGAATGTATTGGCTCCTATGAGCCAAAGTATTACTTCGCGAAATAACCAAACCCGGGTTCGGGAAATTGTTTTTTACAGTAGAAATTGATTTATGAAGTTATTATGCGAAGTCTCGCGAGACTTTGCGAAGTAATAACTTCGGCTCATAGGAGCCAATACATTATAATACTGTACAGATCGCTCGCTACGTACAGTATTCAAACAAAGTTTTTTTTATGTGAATCGACTTCGAATATTTCACCCAAAGTCGATTCGCTTATCCCTAATGAAGACCTTAAAATATACGGTTCTGTGCATGAGCCCTTATACTGAAATAATCAGGATCTATCTGTCTCAGATTTTTGTGTCCTGCTGCATCCTATGGAGAGATGAGCAAATTGATTCTGTACAAATCGAAATTATTACAAATTTCCCAAAAGGTTCTAATTTCAGTGAATGCAAACTTTTGGGACTTTTACTCATCTCTAACTCTATTTCATAGAGAAGATACTTATTTTACAACATTGCCTAATGATGATCGTTTTTACTGGACATAACCACATATTGTATGTAATCCTATTCAGCAGCATAAATACCTACCAAGAGCCACACATTCTCCTCGGACTGACAGACAGTTCCCAAGGAGGGTGGTTTATGTACCCAGCTATTTTCTCCTAAAAGCAATACTTACAGTATGTACACAATCCAACATAAAAAGTTTCCGTAAGAAAATCTGAGAGGAGGAACTGTAGAGGCCCCAAGCATGAGTCCTGTTAAAGCAGGGTATAAAACAAATCTGTAATATGGCCATGTACGTGACGTCTTGTTGTGACAGCCAAAGAGCTTATTCATTAGCATTCATTATTAGACATGAACAAGCTGTTTCCCCAGCTAACAATTATAAAAAAAAAAAAAAGAAAGATATCTGTATCACAGTAAATTGTGAGAATCTGCTCATTTGTAACCAAGATAGAAAAGTACAGAGCGTGACAATAGAGATACAATGTTGCAACAGAGATACAGAGAGACTGGAAGAGTCACGGAAAGGCATAGAAGTGGATATCCTTTGGCCACATCCCACATTGATTACTGCTTCATTGAGAACAATGCCATGCGGAACCGGATGATGAATGCCACACAACTCCAGGCACATTTCAGGGAGGTTAGAGACACCCAAGTGTCAAGTCAGACCATTCAAAACATCAGTGTGATCAAGACAACCCACAAGGGTACTTGACCACACCACCAGGCACAGGTGTCATTATCTTGCATGGGCCAGGGAACATCTATGCTGGAAGAGGGACCAGTGGGCCTCAGTGATGTTCACTGATAAAAGTCGATTCATGCTGAGCAGAAATTATGGCTACCAACGATGTTGGAGAAGTCAAGGAGAGCGCTATGCATCAGCCACTACTGTCACCAGACGAGCCTTTGGCGGTGGTGGTGTTACAGTGTGGGCAGGTGTGTCTAGTCAATACAGAACTGCCCTACACTTTGTGAATGGTCCAGTGACAAGCCCATACTACTTGAAGAACATCATTAATCCAGTCATTGTGCCTCTGCATGAACAACACAGGCCGAATTTCATCTTCATGGATGACCATGGCCAGCTCATCAAGGTTGCATCATTAGGGAATGGCTGCTAGAGAATGGAGTACCTCAAATGGGGTGGACTTGTGAAAAGCAGGAGACGTCGTTGTCAAGCTGTAATTGATGCTCAAGGCCGCATGACAAGTTACTGAGACATTTACATTTGTGTGGCGGTATACCCAGCACTGGTGTTGGCTTTTGTTTCAGTAAATTGTTTGAGATGAGGAAATCACCATTGCATTCTTCTACTTAAATGCCCGACTTTCATGATATAATATCACTGTACCGTGAACTTTTAACGTTTTCCATAAATTTCACCCGAAAGCCAAATATCCCTAACTTTTTGTGAGTAGTGTATGTCTCTGGGTGAATGGCAAATTTAAAAAGTAATATGTCCCCTGTTCTCTTACGGCCATATGCATACTATTGCATTATGGAAAGACAAATATAAAATATGGACATGTTTGACATATTTTTCTGGTGTATTGGAACCAGTGGTCAGTGATTCGTTACAGCTACACTACAGTGTCTTTGATGTTTTGTCCCATGTTTTATGATTTTAATCATGTATTTTTGATTATTTATTCAATAAATTGAGGATATGTTTATTATACTCCTTTGGGCATTGTGTTTTTGTATTGCATTATGGACTCTATGTCGCCCGTACTGTTCCTCCACCTGCCTCAGTTTTAGGCAGAGGCATGCTTATTTCTCAAACCATTTAATGAAAAATAACTAGACCCTTCTGTCCTGGTTGCGAAACCGGCACTTTAATAGGGGGCTCATATTAATCCTTGCTATAGGGCCCGCTATTTCTACATACACCACTGTAGGTGCCATGGCCGCACATGTTGTTTGCGTCGTTCCTTTAATGCTTAATGGCCCCTGAGCTTTTTCTATTTAGAACTAAAATAGTTTTATTAAGTTATTGGAGGTTTAGAGAAGCGAATTTTCCATTTGCACCTAATAATCATCTTTCTGCTTCTTTGCATGAAATGAACGTTGGTTATTTGGCAGCGCACACAAGGTCAGGGGAATGGGACAGATTTAACGTTGCATAGTAGTCCTCTGTCATCCTGCCATCTCCTCGGGGATGGTAAACCGGCACTGGCATGGTGACAATGTCACAGCAATTATCGGTGATGAGGATTCACAAATATGCTTTATCATAAATATTTATGATATTTTTTACGTGATGGCCGCTGAAGATGAATGGGGATTAAAGATAATTGCATAACTCAAAAGTTCAGTACATGTGAATGCATAAAATGATGGAAGTGAGTAGAATGTATAACCTGCAAAAAGGACCAGAGTTAGGAAACCCTCTGATCGGTTCACTTAATGTTCCTTAAAGGGGTTGTCTAACTTCATATAATTTTTTTTCCTGCTTCATTACTGGAGTGGTTCCTCCCCACCAGCACACACACACTTTTCCAGGCCTATTTTTTCTAAAGAAAAAAAATATATAATATTTTATACACAACCCCCTCCCTATACTAAATATAGCAAAAACAATTACCTCTGTTTTTAGTTTTTTTATTAAAGCAAAAAAGAAAAAAAATGTGTGTATGTTTGTATATTTTACATACACAAAATCTGCTATACTATTGCTATTGATGTTTTTTTTTTGCCCTATAAGACGCACTCCCCCCCCCCCCCCCACACACACAAAATTGAGGGAAAATGTCAGAGCATCTTATGGGGAGAATGCTAATGAGCACTTGCATTAAAGAAGCGCTCATTAGTACAGGAGGACCTGGAAGCTGTGAATGCAGTGCTCCCCGGACTCTGTTCTTTACCGATTCCTGTTTTTTTCCTGCGGAGCTCTGCATGCTGTGATGTGACCTGTGCACAGTGTGAAGGTGTTGGCACTCTGCGACCTCACACTGTGCAATATCGGGTCGAACATTGACTTATGGGATAGCTGCCTTACATCTGGAGGCAGGGCTTGCTAACAGCTTATTTGCATGCCTTTGTTCCCAGAATTCGAGGGCATGCATGGCCTATAAGTCTCCTCAAGCCGATTAAGGCACTCTCTCCCCAAGGAGAAATAGTACCCCACAACAAAATAACAATAAAACCAAAAAATTGTGCATCTGTATAAGCAGAGGGTCATCACATTGTGATATAATATGCTGGAACTCTGTCGCTGTTGCCAGCGTTCTTTGCCTATAGTATTCTTACATGTTACTAGGCTTCAGAGGTGAGCAGCAGATTTAAAGGGGTTATCCAAAACTAACTGAGGCTGGCGGCCCGTCGCAAGCAAATGGAGGAGGTAAGTATGATTTTTTAGTTTTTTGCACTATTTTAGATTAAATCGATTCGCTGACACGAAGCATGAGAATTTCACTTTGTGGGATTCGATTTGCTAATCTCGAGATGGATGGATGGATAGATAGGTAGGTAGGTAGATAGGTAGATAGATCGATCAATAGATAGATAGATAGATAGATAGATAGATAGATAGATAGAAAGAAAAAAATAAAAAATCTGGCAGCACTATAAAAAAGAAAAAGGAAAAACGGTTGCAAGCCCAAAGGGACTAGACTGTTGCCCAATGTACATAAACAGCAAACAGACAGCACTCCAAGAATAAAAATGAAGCTTGAGAAAGGGTCTAGGGTTGAGCCGAAACATCGCGTATCCACATGGGTGAATCTTAATTTTTATTCTTGGAGTGCTGCCTGTTTGGTGTTTAGATAGATAGATGGATGGATGAATAGATAGATAGATATGAGGTAGATAGATAGATAGATAGATAGATATGAGATAGATAGATAGATAGATAGATAGATAGATAGATAGATAGATATGAGATAGATAGATAGATAGATAGATAGAATAGTGTCTCAGTCTTCTACGTCTTTCAAAGCCACAGAATCTTTTCATAAACTCTTCACAGCCAGCAGAATATCACAATATCAAGGCGGAATCTTTGTTCTCCAGAAAAAAAAGTTTACCGGCTGAATGACGGTGATTATGGCAATCCTGTGATAATAGACGTGTCTGTAGAGTGCAGGATTTCTGCTCGTTATGTCTTTCTTTTATTACTTAAGGACCTTACTGATGGAAGGATGTGTCACTGAGCGCCTGGGAGTAGCCGGGTCGGCCTCTACACAGGCTTTAACAAAACTTTTTCTTTTCACTGCAATTGCTTTGGCTTTTTTTGCAGTTCATTTTTACTCTATATGACATCTGCTCTCCTTAAGTCTTACCATTGACAAACCTGTGCAATCCATTTCTCCATTCCAGCAGTAACTATGTGCGGTGAATTGCTCAGTTCCAAACAATGAAACTGCAATGTACTTGACGCTCCTTCCTCTTGCTTACATGGGTTTCCTCTTGATTCTTGCAGATAACTTCAGCTAGCCTAGTGTGTTTATTTCATTCCGGTGCACGGGTTTCATTTCATTTTTCAAGTCAATGAGGCAGATTTTTTCATCATAGTGGTGATGAGGAGAAGTGGCTCTAGTGCAGTGGCGTTGCGAGGGGGGTGCAGTGGGTGCGGGCCGCACTGGGTGACACCACTGATGGCCTGACACCACCAGGAGATGAGCGCTTGCATTATGGAAGCACTCATCTCCCTACATTTATCTGTATCGCCGCCCCCAAGACGGCGATACAGATGAACACTGCAGCAGGGCAAGGGAGAGGCGTCTCCCTTCCCTGTTCCTCTGATAGGCTGCCGGCACAAGGCCAGCAACCTATCAGAGGCCGGCGCAGGCATCGCGATGAACATGTTCTATAATTTGTGGAGCGGACACACGGATGCAGACAGCACCCGAATGTTCGCATCCAGTGTAACCTGAATTTTCCTACTTTTATAACAACTGGATAGATTCCCTTTTCCATGTTCATATTTTACATACAGTATTGCATTTATCAGGAACTACCGTATATTAGGGATTCTATCCAGTTGTTATAAAAGTAGGAAAATTCAGGTCATACTACTGGTAATTTAAATTGTTGAAAGTTTTCTCTGTCATTTAGCATTTGCACATATATGTCCCCCTTTGTACACACTTTGTATTAGGCCGCCTAATGAGGCAGTAGATTTTATTGGTGCAACTATGTATCATATTTTAATCTATTTTATTTTGCATTGTATTTGTGAAATTCATTTTTGTCATGGTTTAAAAAGGAGAGTAAAGGGCAGGGGAATGGGAAAGCCCTTATATCAGCTACTGACTTCATAGTTATTATTCATGCCATGACTAAAACCGTTTGTGAGATCAAAAAGCGTAGGCTATAACTGCTTTGCCAAGGGGACTTCAGTCTTTTAAGAGAGTTTCCACAATAAAGATGATTTTAATAATCCTGGTGTTGGATTACCCTTTCTATGTATTTCTTCTTAATTTGCCAGAGCCAACTCCTCACCAAATCTACCAGTACGATAAAAAATTAGGCTAATTGACTCAAGAAATTGTGTGAAAATTGGAGTATGGACAGATGTTTGACCTTGGGGAATTATAGTAATCTCGTTTCTGTCAAACCCAGAGCGAGAACCAATTGAACAGTACACTTTGACCTATAGCACCCCCTTTTTACCCCACAACTTCAGTTAGGGCCAATATCCTTGTATGGCCCCAGGACAGAGGTGCCCAGGGCTGTTCTAGGGATTTATTCCCTAGGGGATAATCAGGTGGAAACTTAACGGCATTGTCTGACTGGAGAAAAATTACAAGGTATCAGAATGACTTAAAAAATACATCTAGAAATTATCATATTTCTGCCACTCCTGTTCCAGTGCTTCTGGATCTTGTGCCAGTCTCTTCTCCTTGGTTCCTCTTGACACAGGAAATGTGAACACTGGCCACAGTAGTGACCCACCTCAGTCATAATTCCTATGTTGAGAGAAAAATAGAGACTGGTGAGAAATCAGAGACGCACACAAACAGAAGAGGTTGGGATTGAGGGAGAGTGATCTTCTTTGTCATCGGAAAGGTCACCTTAGTGCAAAGAATTTGTGCAGACTTGATGGTGTTATCCAAAGGGGGCGAATGCAGACTTGAGTTTTGTTCTATCGTGAATTCAATGATTTGAGAATAAATACGTTTAAACAGGCTAAGTGATGAAAATATTTACTAAGTGTGATTAAAATTGAGGTAAAACAGACAAATCACATACAGAAATAATAAATATCACCTGGCCTGCACAATTCAATATGGAGGGAACTCAACATAGTCATCGTCCATTATGCTATGAGTGTTCTGATAATAGCTGATCACTGGCTCTCTTATTTTTCGAAATTCATTAGCAGTGAATGGAGATAATGCTGCGCATGCACACTGTTATGGGGGACCTGTGGTGACACACTGTTATGGAGGATCTATTAATGACACACTGTTATGGGGGACCTGTGCATGTCACACTGTTATGGGGGACCTGTGGATGTCACACTGTTATGGGGGACCTGTGGATGTCACACTGTTATGGGGGACCTGTGGATGACACACTGTTATGGGGGACCTGTGGATGTCACACAGTTATGGGGGACCTGTGGATGACACACTGTTATGGGGGACCTGTGGATGTCACACAGTTATGGGGGACCTGTGGATGACACACTGTTATGGGGAACGTGTGGAAGACACACTGTTATGGGGGACCTGTGGATGACACACTGTTATGGGGGACCTGTGGATGACACACTGTTATGGGAGACCTGTGGATGTCACATTGTTATGGGGGACCTGTGGATGTCACACTGTTATGGGGGACCTGTGGATAATACACTGTTATGGGGGGATCTGTGGATGACACTGTTATGGGGGATCTGTGGATGACACTGTTATGGGGGACCTGTGGATGACACTGTTATGGGGGATCTGTGGATGACACTGTTATAGGGGATCTGTGGATGACACACTGTTATGGGGGACCTGTGGATGACACACTGTTATGGGGGGATCTGTGGATGACACTGTTATGGGGGATCTGTGGATGACACACTGTTATGGGGGACCTGTGATTAACACTGTTATGGGAGGATCTGTGGATGACACTGTTATGGGGGATCTGTGGATGACACTGTTATGGGGGACCTGTGGATGACACACTGTTATGGGGGACCTGTGGATGACACACTGTTATGGTGGACCTGTGGATGACACACTGTTATGGAGGATCTGTGGATGACACCTAATCTGGCATAACTATTGTGAGGGGGCACATATCTGGCATAACTATTGTGAGGGGGCACATATCTGTGCATTACTACTGTGAGGGGGCACATATCTGGGCATATCTACTGTAAGGGGGAACATATCTGGGCATATCTACTGTAAGGGTGAACATATCTGGGCATAACTACTGTGAGGGAGCACATACCTGGGCATAACCACTGTGAGAGGGGAACAGATCTGGGCATAACTACTGTAAGGGGGGAACATATCTGGGCATAACTACAGTAAGGGGGCACAAAAGTGAGCATAACTACTGTGACAGGAACAAAGGTGGGCATAACTGCTGTGAGGGGCCACAAGGAGGACATAACTATTTTGAAGGGGCCACAAGGTGAGCCTTATTACTGTGTGGTAGCACTTAGGGGAAATGTCTTAGATTACCCTGCTATTCATTGGCATGGCTCAGTCTTACAGGCCAGCACAGCGCCCCCTGCTGGTGATCTCACAGGGGCAGTCACCATCCCTTCCTTATGTGATTATTCTTTTTTTTCTCTATCACCTCAGGGACCTTGTTCTGGATACAGTGGACATCACGCCACTGCCAGCGACACCCTGGATGAGGTAGGACCAGATTTTATTAGTTAGGACTGGGTGAGTGTAGCCATTCATTGGGCTTAGTGTAAAAAAATATGCTGCCTCTTTGTATAAATGGGGGGGGGGGGGCAATCCAAAGTTTGCACTGGGGCCCATAACACTCTAGTTACGCCAACGCATGTATGTATAGCTCTATAATTCAGTATTATTATGTACATAAGTTGAATGGGGGTTCTTGCTCCTTCAAGCATTTTCTTTTGTGTCTTGAAAGTGTTAAGGCTCCGAGCTAGTCTTAAACCTTATTCTTCATGAAGACTGCGCATCCTTAGAGCGGTATTGTACAACAAGTAGTCAGAAGAAGAATGACAGAGTAATGAATTGTATTGTACTGTATAAATCTAGGTAAAGAGCAAATGGAAGATTGCATCATCTAATAAGAAAACCAGCACATAAATCTGATCCCATGGATGCAGTTGTTAAATCCTATATAATGACCCAGGGCTTACAACAATAATCTCTGTGTCTATGGTAACAAAATATCTTAACTGTTTTTTTGTCATTTTTCTTAAAGACAGTTTAGCATTTATAAAGGCCTTATGCAATAATCTAAATGAGAAAACCGTAATAGGCTGTATTTCAGTCTCTCGATGAATGCACCGCGTATGCCAATGTGACGTTGCTTGTCTATGGTAAATTGCACAAAATCTGCATCATTGTATTTCCGACAATGGTAATCACCGATTTCTCAAGCCTCTGTCTATATTCTCTGTGTCATTACAACTATATTGACTAGAACTCCATATCCCTTTCCTCCAAAGGTCACAACCTTATAAGTGATGTCTCCATACTAATTAAAAAAAATAAGTAATTCTCTTTCAAGCTTATTATACAGTGACGTTCAATTCTATCCATTATTTGAGGCGAAACCTAATTATTTTCAAATTACCCCCCAGTATATTTAATTGCGAAAAGTAGAACCAGAAGGTCGAATCTTCAAGGAAAATTATCTCCCTAATTACAGTTAGGACTGTAGTAAATCATGCACTTTAGAAACAAATCTCCAAAAATTATCAATAATATTGAACGTCAGCCTCGAATGTGTAGCTAGATTCTCGGTGGACTTCTTAGCTTCTGAAAAGTTATATTAAGGCAAAGTCATATTGATGGTAATTGCTTCGGAGGCTTCTTTGTGACCCTGAGATGCTGGTTTAAAGGGAATGTGTCATCAGAAAATTAACTATTGTTTAAATCATATTTTTATGTTTAATATATCTTTAAATAATTTTTTATGTTTTTTTTTAATTTTTCATGTCCCTATCTATATTTAATAAAAATAAAAAAAAATCTGCAGTTTTCACAGCCATGTGAAATAGACACCACTTCTTGGTCTGTACAGATCAGTTTGCCACAGTTATCCGCTTATCTGCTATTCTAATCTTGCTTATAATGATATCACCTCTGTGTATAGATAACACAGGAGCCAACATTCACAAAAGGTGATTATCAAAGATTATCTCTTTTTTCCTTAGACAGTGACCTCTGCACTCTCCCATAGAGGTCCCCTCCTAACCATTGTGTCTAGTGACCACGGGGCTAACGTAAAGCAATTTTCCTAATGCTGTTAAGAACAGCTCAGGCAAGATGGCCGCCTATATACTCATGTTCAGGAGATAGAATAAATAAATCTGCAGAAAATCTGAAAATAAAAACAGTTTAGAAAAAAGGAGATGTTACTATCTCGTTAGTTTTAACTGGCAGATAACATTTTTGGTGACACATTAAGGAGTAGTGATGAGCGGCATAGGCAATATTCGTTTTCACAATATTTAGTTAATTTTTCGCATACAATTCGCAATAAATTTGCGAATTCTAGAATTTGTGATCTTCAGTCATTATTTTCACAATTGCACAAATCGGCACTAATGCACAATACGTGCAACTTCACATTTTATCAGGTCTGTGTAGATATTACTGATTGGTGCACTAAGTATTGTTGTGACATCACAGCACTGTGTCTAACAGAGACACTAATCCCTATCACAGCACAGTAATCCCTATCACACTATCTAACACCCTGCACTGGAACCTACCAGCTACACTATATCACTATCTAACCTACACTGACTATCTCCCACTAACTATCTGTATTATGTATGTGAGCTATCTAACTAATGTAATTAAATAAGGATCCAGATGAGTCTGCAAAGCACAGAGCACAGCAATGACACTGCTGTCTCTCTCGGAACTGCAAAAAACAGCAGAAAATGGCTGCTGGGGAGGTTCTTATATAGTAAGGGGTAGGTAACTTTCCTATTGGTTGCTAGGGATGTTGCTAAGTTCGGACAAAGACATTGCAGCCTTCTCATTGGCCCACAAGCAAGAAGCAGTAGTACTGATAAAAAAAAAACTTGAATTTTCACGAATACGAATATAGGGCACTATATTCTAGATTTTCGCGAATTCTCGAAGTGCCGATATTTGCGATTAGAATATTTGCGATCAACACTATTAAGTAGAAACAAATGAAAAGTTAAATTTTCCTCCAGAATGATAAATCTTTTGCAATTAAAGACATTTGTCTCTAAAGAGCCTTAGAAAACTTAAAAAAGTTGGCCACTTCCTGGTTACTGTTGACCAATGTGTTTGTGAGATGACTATAAGGCACTTACTAGTATAGCCTTTGTTGAAATTCTGCACCATTTTCTATACTTCATAAGGTATACTCCCTTGTTTACAAAGTTATTAGTGCTGTCCATACATAGGTCCATAAAATGGCTGCTGATGGAGGGTCATGTGACCAGGCAATTCATCTCCATGTGATGCCTCCTCCATTCAACACACTGTATCTGCATTCCACTCCCAACAGAACAAGTGCAGATGGCAGTAGACGTGTATTTGAAAGCAGGAGGCATCACATGGAGGTGATTTGCCTGGTCACATGATCCTCCAGCAGCAGCCATTTTATGGACAGGACTTCTGTGTGAATGGCATAAAAAAACTTTGTAAACAATAAAATATAGAAAATGATGCGGAATATCAGCCAAAGGCTATATTAGTAAGTGCCATATTGGTCAACAATGACCAGAAAATAGCCTACCCCTTTAAGTATTATCTAACCTAAGGAACCTATCTGGTTTTAGTGTTTTGGAACTCATCAGCAAAGAATATCCGGTTCTGGACCAGAACCAGGTTCTGCTACAATGTCACTGGAGTACTAAGGCTCTATAAAGTGAGAGGTCAAGCATTACTTACCCAATGAGCATTGCATGCAATTCTCTACTCTCCCTAAAGAGTCAGTACTCACATACATATCTCATATATTTAACAGCTCCATGCTTAAAGAGGTTTTCCAGGATTTTAATATTGATGACCTAGGTCATCAATAGAGATGAGCGAATTTCATACAGTATTTTGAAATTCGTTCACGGTTCGTTTGGTGGTAAAAGCAGAATTGCGTTATAGATGCCGTTACCACGGACCATAATGCAATTATATTACGGAACGCATAACGGAATGCCTTTAGAGGCATTCCGTTAGTTATTCCGTCATAATAGAAGTCTATGGGCTGCAAAACGGATCCGTCCTGTTTCCGTTATGCAGGGGAGTCCTCTCCTGCACAACTGAAAGGGGCCTATTATGACGGAATGAATAACGGAATGCCTCTAAAGGCATTCCGTAATGCATTCCATCATAGAATTGCGTTATAGTCCGTGGTAGCAGAATCCATAAGGCAGTTCTGCACCAAAAGAAGCGTGAACGAATTTCATAACACGAAATTCGCTCATCTCTAGTCATCAATATTAGATCGGTAGGGGTGCCAGGTGTCTCAGTTCACAAGTATTCATACATTTTCCCATTGAGCCTTGCCTCTGTGTCCTTCCAGAAGAAAAGGTAGTAGGGTCTCATCACTAGCCTCACCGGCACTTAGAGGGGTTTTCCTCAAGTGTCTCTATGAATTATGCTTCTACCCGATGAATTAGTATTTGTTTATTTGTCAGGTGATCAGTGGTACCTTTACACAGGGCAATAATTGACAACGAGCGTTCCTAGGAACACTCCTTCTTAATAATTGTCCCCATCACAGCCTTTATAAAGGGGTGTAAAGATTGAATTGCATAAGGAGAAGTGATTGCACATTTCAAGATCTCAATTCATGAACTCTTATGACAGCGGGTGTGGAACCACTTCTTCAACCAACAGATTTAACTCTGGGCTATTTCTAAGGGTGTTATACTGGAAGTCCCCTGGTTTTCACCCTTTAAGCCCTGTACAGAGATCTGAACTTTGCTGCAGGGGAGCCACCAGGCCACTAGCTCCTGGAGTAGTCTCTGTGTGCTCGGCAGCTGAGCCTGTAGAGGACCAAAGGATCAGGCTAAATCAGTCAGGAACTGGCCGGTGTCAGGGCAGGCAATCCAAGGAACAGTTTGAGATCAAGGCAAGCAGTGAAGGGTCAAAACGGTAATCCGGCCCAGGTTGGGTCAGAAACCAGGAAGAAGTCAATACACAGGCAGAAAATGGAACAGCACACCTTCGCAGGAATTAGCAAGCTATAATAACCTATTGCTCAGACTCCCTCCCTTAGGGGAAAGAACATTAAATGTCCTGGGATGAACAACCATAGAGGGGCGTATGTGGTCATCTTAGAGACGGGAAAGAGAGGCCTATGCCTGCTAGGAAAGGGAACACAGGACTCCGACGGCCAGGCTCGCTGCTGGAGAACAGAGGAGGGACTAACAGCAGCAGCAGGGTAACTGGAGCAGCTCCCATGCCCCCCACAGAAGAGCAGGACGATGGTGGGCATGGGCCGACAACATAACATGAATTGTTGCACTCACACTTTGACTGAAACTTTCCATTTGCAATTACTTTGAAATGCTTCTGTCACACCGACCATCAGATATCATCCAAAGAATCAAGATAATATTCGGAGATTGCACTGAATAGACTGCCATGTAATTGCAGCACGAATGAGAGCGCTAGCAGGCACACGGCAATAGACAACGTGTACAGACACTCCTAATCATATTTAGCACCGTTCAATGAAGGATGCTGGAATAAGACGGTGCTTAAAGACCAAACAGGGACCATTAAATGATCTGATGCACACAATCTTCAATCACACTTTTATTAGATTTGCTAGTGTTAGGTAAATAAAACCAGTCTGAAAAACAGAGTTTCTTCTGTGATAAAGTAGATTAACCCCTTGCTGACGGAGCAATTTTCTGTTTTTGCATTTATTTATTTTTTACCCCCTGGCTTCTTGGAGCCATAACTTTGTTATTTTTCCATTCATATTAGCCGTATGAGGACTTGTTTTATGCGGGACAATTTGTACTTTTTAATGGCACTGTTTAATATTGCATATAATGTAGTGGTAAGCTGGAAAAAAATTCCATATGTGGTGGGATTGGAAAAAATACAATTCTGCGACAGTTTTTTGGGTTTTGTTTTTATGGCATTCAGTGTGCGCTAAAACTGTCTTGTGCTCTTCATTCTCTGGGTCAGTACGATTGCGGCGGTCCACACATATATTTTATTTTTTCTAGCGTTTTATTACTGGGGGAAAAAAACTTGAAGAAAATGAGTGTATTCTTGTCATCACCATATTCTGACCCCTATAAATTTTTGGTAGTTATATATACAGAGCTAAGTGAGGGCTTATTTTGTGCAGGGGGATTCTGTACTTTTCATTGATACATTTTGAGGTGTGTATGACTTTTTTGATGATTTTTTTGTAGTAGGTGACGTGTCCAAAAAACGGTGAATCAAATATTTTGTTTTTTTCATTTCACCATTTGCCATTTAATAGTACAGGAAGTTTTGCAAGCGGCGATGCCAATGATGTTTATTTTTTATTGATTATTTTTGTTTTGGGAAAAGGGGGGTAAGTTTAATTTTTTATAATTTATCCTTTCTTTCTTACACTTCAATAGTTCCCCTAGGGAACTTGAATAAGCAATTACTACATTTTTTTATGCACCAATCCTGTGAAACTGCCCCGTCATTATGAAATCATTACGGTAAATACTAAAAATAAGGGTCTGTCTATCACAGTACTTTATTCCTACAAAACACGTTGGGTGATGGAGGGTTATGCCATCTAAATAAAAGTAGAGTAATTCTACGATGCTATTCAAATCCATTTTCTCTTTCGACGTCATGTTATTTCTTTTGTATTTGGGCCCATTGATGCCCCACTACTATAATACTGCTCCTATGTACAAGAATATAACTACTATAATACTGCTCCTATGTACAATAATATAACTACTATAATACTGCTCCTATGTACAAGAATATAACTACTATAATACTGCTCCTATGTACAAGAATATAACTACTATAATACTGCTCCTATGTACAAGAATATAACTACTATAATACTGCATCCTATGTACAAGAATATAACTACTATAATACTGCTCCTATGTACAAGAATATAACTACTATAATACTGCTTCTATGTACAAGAATATAACTACTATAATACTCCCTCCTATGTACAAGAATATAACTACTATAATACTGCATCCTATGTACAAGAATATAACTACTATAATACTGCGTCCTATGTACAAGAATATAACTACTATAATACTGCTCTGTCATGTACAAAGATCTCCACAGGAACCTATGTGTGTCAGCCTTGTATCCTTCAGGAGGACCGAGGCTACTGCACATACCATCTGGTTCCCCCGATCCTTGCTAGGGGGAGCTGGCACACACCCAGAAGTGTGAGCTTTCGGATTTTGGCACTTCCAGATGCAGTGGTCACATTTGACCACGGCATCTGAGCAGTTAAATGTCCACAATCTGTATTACCGCAGACATTAACCACGGATGTCGTACTATTACCAAGAATGTCGGGAAACGGTAAATATGTGTATGAATAGATAGGCTTTTAAGATACACATTGATTTATGGTAGCCATTGACCACAAATAGGTAGGTTATAGAGCTTTCAAGTCACATTGATTTATAGTAACCATTTAATTTACAGGTTTATATTATAGATATATAATGTTATATAGCGTCTAGAAAAAAGACCCCGCATAAGGGTATGGCCACAAAGTCAGGTTTCTGAATGCAGTGTCTGAAGATCCACTGTGCATCTGGCTAAAATCTGCAGCAGCAAAATCCTCAATAAATTGTGCCGATTGTGCTACAGATTTTGGTGCTGAAATGCTAAAGATTTCACCCTCTGCATTGCAAAGGGTACAATCTGCGGGCCGATCTCCACAATACTCTCAACAGGTCTCTGAAACACTGCAAACTCTTTATTTAAAAAAGGCACGGGCCATGTCCGGTGTGGACCCTCTCTGCAGTTTGTGTGGGAGATTATTTCAAATCTCATCTACTTCGCTGCAACGGTAAATGCTACAGATTTTCCGCATCCGCATTATTCAATGGACGGCGCTGTGCTCGGTATGTTGCCAGGAGGCCACGATGCTCACCAGAGAACTGCAGCCTCTTCAAACAGCTGATTGGTGGAGGTGCCAATATAGTACATGACAACCTCTTTCTAACAAAGCCAGAACCAGCCCTGTACCTCCCATGGATCCAGAGATCTCCACATTCATTGTGCCAATTGTTCTGCTAGATTTGTTTAAAACTGGCAGCTTATCGAGTGTGCACTTTCTCAGGGTGCGTGTCCTTTTTACTGCAGCTGGTGGCAGTTAAAGAATGGAACTGAGCATGTGCTTCCACCTCAGTGAGCAGGACAGAGAAATTAGAAAAAGAGAAAACAGCAGGTGGCGCTATACAGATAGATTTTAGTGAATAACTCACTGGCTATGCTAAATTTTGAGTTACATGCAATTACAAAATTATTCAGATCCATGTGCTGGTTCGAAAAATGTAGAATACTTTTCATGGGAGAACCCCTTTAACTTTAACAGATAAGTAACAGAACTCTGATTTCAGAGTGTCTGTCACTACTTTATGTTTCTCTCAGCGATGGCAAAGTGTGACAAGTTCACCGACATTGAAGGAACCCAACTATAATGTGCCAGAGACTTAGTAAACCAGAGCTATGCCTATCCGCTTTATTCATATTACACCTCTGCCAGTGAAAACCTGAATATTTTTTTTAAAGGCGCCAGTCACCATGAAAATGCAGTGTAATCTGCGAGCAGCATGTTATAGAGCAGGAGGAGCTGAGCAGATTGATATATAGATTTGTGGGGAAAGATTCAGTAAAACTTGTATTTCAATCATTTAAGTCCCTGCTCATTCTGGGCTTTGAAGTCCAGGAGGCGGTCCTATCAGTGATTGACAGCCTGCCCTCTATGACTGTGTACACAGATAGCTGTCAATCACTGATAGCTCCGCCTCCTGGACTTCAAAGCCCAGAATGAGCAGGGATTTAAATGAATGAAATACAAGTTTTACAGAATCTTTTCCCATAAACCTATATATCAATCTGCTCAGCTCCTCCTGCTCTATAACACGCTGTCTGTAGATTGTGCTGGATTTTCATGCTGACAGGTTCCCTTTAAGGCTTGGAAATGATTAATTTTCGCTGGTGCACGCTACATCATGATTGGCAGAAATAGCTGCAGAAATTATTCTAACAACACATTGTTGCCAATTGTAATTTGTATTCATTTTGTGCCTATGTAAAAACATAAGGCATAAAAGATAATGCAGCCAGTAAATGTGCAGAGTTATCTAAATGCAGCAATAATAATCATTTTGTGCACTATCAATGTGTTTTGTGCACGCTCCCTAATCTGGAATGGAGGGCTGTCATTTTCCCTAATATCAGAACAAATCAAGTTCTATTCTTTTCATTTGCATGGCTTCCCAGGGAAGGGAGAAATGAGGAGAGCCTCCAAAACAATGACAACATCTCCAACCTTTTTACTGATGGGAAAAGCGTGCTCATGTAATCATCCGAAACAAACACGAGCGGGCTGGAGGAGAACCTGCTGCTTTTTAAATGAGATAGGGACTTTCATCAAAACATAATCAGAATCACATCCACTTTGTTAAAAAAAAAAATGCACAAAAAACAATAGCATACAATGACATAAAAAGGCCCCGCCTGCAGGAATACAAGGCGACCAGAGGGCACCCACCACCACTTGGTCATAGATGTTATGATCAGAAATAGATGCAGGAACAGCCATTACTATGCGTGTCCCAAGTGCCCATACAGGGCACCATTCTTATTGACCTGCAGAGAGGAAATGACCTGCCAATCCTGCATATATGACTGCAGAGGCCATGGGTTGGCTGCAGCAGTCTTGAGACCGGGAACAGATCCCTGTCACTTCCAATCTGATGGGAACCACCAGGAGGTGTACTGCTGTAGTGGAGGTCATCTGTAAAGGTCAGTAAGGAATTAAAAAAAAAAATATTCTATAACTCCTTCCACAGCAATTTCCAATTTTTGCGTTTTCACTTTTTATTCCTTCTTCTTGTGTATTAATCCGGAAAAAAATAAAAACTTAAAATAAAAAAATATTTTTCTTTGCATTACCATAGGCCCTATTCACACGTCCGCATCCGGAACAGGTGCGGACCCATTCATTCTCAATGGGGCTGGACGTGAGGCGGAGAGCACACTATGTGCTCTCCGCTTCCGCATTTGCGGAGCGCGGCCCCGAACTTCCGGTCCGCGGCTCCGCAAAAGATAGAACATGTCCTATTCTTGTTCGCAGCATGCGGACAAGAATAGGCATTTCTATGGGGGGTGCCGGCCGGGTGTGTTGCGGATCCGCAACAAACCACGGAAGTGTGAATGGGGCCTATTCTGACTCCCATACGTTTTTTAGAGTTAGGTTTACAGAGCTGTGTGAGGGCTCATACAATATGGGACGATCTGTGGTTTTTTATTGATATCATTTTGGAGTGTGTATGATGTTTGATCACTTTTTATTAAATTTTTTTGTGGGGAGGTGAAGCAACAAAATAACAGAGAAATGACAGTCTTCACTATTCTGTATAAATATGCTACATTGAGTTCCCTTAGGGGACTTGAACATGCGATTGTTAGATTGTTTCTCCCACAGACTGCAATGAATTACCACTGTGTTCCTACTGAGCCCCGCCTGTGTCAAGGCTTAATATAAACTTCGCTGTGGCAGAGCCTTGGAGCAAAACGCTCCTCGGGAAAAGCCGCTTAGATGCCGTGGTCACAATTCACCATTGTATGTGAGGGGTTAAATGTCTGCGATCTGCATTATCACTGGACAGGTATTAGCACCGGGTGTCTTTAAAGCCCTGCCTGACAATCCCTTTAACATTTTGGTTCCAGATACAATAGGACATTATCACAGTTTTGGCAAAGTCCATGCATTGATAGGTCATGCAGTGCGCGTCAGCCAACTGCATAAAGGGTTAAAAATGTCCTTACTTAACGTAAAGCATTTGCTTTAGCCTGGAGGCTGCATATATATGACTGTATTTTTGGTCCGCAGCCGATCCACATTTTTCCACATGCGGGCCCATTCGTTTCAATGGGGCTACAAAAAATGCAGACACCATGTTACCATGTCAGTTCCATAGTGCCGCAAAAAAGATAGAACATGTCCTATTCTTGTCCATTTTGCAACATTGCAACAAGGACGTCACACAGATATCCTCCGCATTTTTTGCGGATCCGCGTTTTGCAGACTGCAGAATACATGCGGTCATTTGAATGCACCCTAAGGGGTGGTTGAGACTAGACTGCGTGTGCGTTGCAGTAGAGACAGTGAGGTAGATTTATAAAAACTGGTGTAAAGGAAAACTGCCTTAGTTGCCCATAGTAACTGGAGTACCCATACACATATACAGGGAACACATACGGATGTTGGCCTCGGTCAGTGTCAAATCCAGGACCCCAGTGCCGCAAGTCAATGGTGCTAACCACTGAGCCACCATGTTATACTGGTAACCAATATACTTTAGTATAATGCTTGACACATTTAACTAGAGTGTCTCCTTGCCTCCTGACCTAGGTGGCTTGTTCAGGGTCTGCTCTACTAATTCAACTCTGCTATTCTAAATAGCTTGGTTGCAGCGGATCCTATTGACATACTACAGGCCTGCATTGGGTGTTGCGTTACCAATTTGCGACCACACATGGCCGCCACTCTCATAGAAAATGCCTATTCTTGTCTGCAATTGTGGGCCCGCGGAACGGAACTACGGATGCAGTTGGTGTGCTGTCCACATCTTTTGCGGCCCCTTTGAAATGAAAGGGTCCGCACCCGTTCCGCAAAATTGGGGAAAGGTGCAGACCCGTTCATACGGCCATGTGAATGGGCCCTTAAAAGCATTTAGCTAGCAATGGTATTTGTCAAGACGAACTTCTGAAAAGCCTTTGTGAAAAATGCAATATCAAAAAGTAAAATGAAAAAATGCAATTTGAAAATTAGAAGAGATGTACCGTCAAGGAGATAACAGTAAAAATACAAAAGCATGCAAGTTTTGATGGCACCCTTTCCTCATCTTCTGCTGCATATCTCACATCTCACCTTTTAGGGTACTTTCACACCAGTGGCATAGCTATCCGGCAGGCTGTTCCGGCGGGTGAACAGCCTGCCGGATCCGCCATGCCGAAAGTACCCGTGTGCTGCCGCTCCGTCCCCATTGACCCTAATGGGGTGGGAGGCAGAGCTACGGCGCAGCACGGCAGTGCACGGTTGGAGATCGCCGGACTTAAAGTACTGCAGGTCCGACTTTTTAGTCCGGCGATCTCTGCTGTGCACAGACGTGCTGCGCCGTAGCTTCGCTCCTCGCCCCATTATAATCAATGAGGACGGAGCGGCAGCACGGCAGCGGAACTGAAGGTGCTTTGGCCGCCTGTATTCTTCCTATAGTGCAGCAGACAGTCCTTCACCAAAAATGTGAGTGCTGATGCAATAAGGAACCTAATTTTTTATCTTTTTTGAGTGTGATTTCACCCAAAGCAGTTTTTTTTTTTTCCATTTTCAAGCAAAAGCAAAAAGTGGATCCAGCAGGAAGAAGTAGAAGTGCTTGCTTTATGCTTCCCCTTTTCTTTTTAAATGCACTTATCGCTTTGGCCTGTGAAGTACCTTTCATGGAGACAGACCATGCAACTGCTATGGGGCCAGGAAGCCTGGTGCTGAACTCTTTTTTCTCTTCCTGACATGAAAACAGAATTTGTCAGGAGCTCAGTGCAAAGACATTAGTTACAGCTGTATACATTCCTGTGCACTGAGCTCCACCTAGTGGTGGCTTCAGGAAAACAGTTTCACAGTACGCTGATCTGTATGGGGAGATTTATCAATGCATTTTTGCCAGTTATATGATATAAATATATTTAGAGTGTTCAGAATAAGTGCCATATTTATGAAGCACCTGTTCCAAATTTTCCGACATGAACGTTGGATAAATTGAGTGAGGTGGAGGGCAATTTTTTTATTCCAATATTATGTCATTTAAATTTCCTCCATTTAATAAACAAAAATTAATTCAACAGAAATCTGCGTTGACACTTGCATACTAAACTGAGTGGAGCAGGGTGGTGCATACTATGTTTTGCTATTAAGCCCTATGAAATACGCCCCTGGCTTTGGTTTCAAAAATTGGCTCAAAAAGTACAGCAGCGTCTTTCCAAATAACTCTGTGTATGAAACCACCTGAACTGAATTGCCTTCCAGCACCATTAGATAGCGCCCACTACACACACATGAGCAAAGGAAACTCGTCCACTACACCCAGGAGCATGCTTAGGGCTTATTAGGTCAGGGGCAGACTGGGAAATTAAAGTGGCCCTGGAGAAAAAACTAATAATGAGCACCACAAGTAGATGGGTCCAATACAAGTTGGCAGGGTGCATAATACCACCGTGCAGTACAGAATACTATCCCACAGGACCCAATACCACAATGCAGCACAAAATACCTCCCCAGAAGTCAGCTTGTCCCTCCGTGGTGGCCATCAATAGCTGCCACGTTCTGTCCTCCTCCATTTGTCTCTAATATAAATAAGGAGCAGAGGGCTACGTTCACATTCTGTCTGGGCTTCCTCTAATAATGACCACTATAGTTCCCCCAGTAGTATGCACCCAGCCAGCGGCAGTGAGGAAGGCAAATTTTTGTGACTACATTTTACTCATGTTGGGCGATTTTTTTTTTTCAATTAGTCATCTTTATTAGAAATATTCAGCCATTCAGTCACAAAGGGTTAACTGAATCGTACTTTAACTTTTGGGCCATCACCTAATAAATCTTATCTCTAAAAAGGTCATAAATGCTTATTTAAAGGATAACTGTCACATTTAGACCCTAATTTCAGTTTTCATATATGTAGTTACTAATATGATAATATTCCTGAATCAATAACTATTAGACTTACTTACCCCTTATTTAATAAGATTCAGCCCTTAGCAACCAGTCTGCATAAAACAGCAATTTCACTATTCTGTTAAGATGGCCGCCCTCAGCCCTGAGGCTAATCCATAGGACGCCTGCAGTGAAGTTAGTGAAGACCAGCTCTGTATAGGGGGGTCTTGCAGGTCTTGAAGTTCCCAGGTCTGGCTGAAGCCTGTAGTCCTTCTACAAGCTCTCCTCTTATCAGATAAGGCTTTCATTTATACACTGAGCAGCCACATTGTCCTGCACTGCTAAGGGAGTGTCTGCCAAGCACAGGCATGTGGAGAAGGTCACACACACAGCCCAGCACTGTTATCTCCTGTCAGGAAGAACCTGGCTTTTTATACTTTCCCTTACAATGCTGACTCACTATCAGTTCCCAGTGCACGCAGCGTGCTCGTCCTCATCTGGTAGACTGAAGGAGCATAGCAACCTGATTTTATCTCAGGTAAATATAGCCAATACTGGGGACTTTTAGATGGCTTTTAGGGGTTATTTATTAAACAATCAGAAATTAAAACAGGGCCAACAAGGTGATATTAATCACCAAAATCCAATAGTAAATAAAAAAAATAATTGACAGTTATACTTTAAGCCACATTCTTACCAGTAAGATAAGAATCGAGTTATAATGAGTTTTTATAAGGTCAGCAATAAGGAGCCATCAGCTGAGCTACCTGATGGAACACATTAAAACATAGAGATTGCTACTAAAGAATCTCAAGGCTGTACAGAGAAAAGGGCTCAACATTTTTAAGCCTTTAATAATGAAAGGTATTGGAAAGTATGGTATTGGACCATTTACTGCTGGGTTCAAGAAATAAATTCCCAGATAACCCCTTTAATGCAATAAATAGTTTTAGTTTTTGTACCTGGCTTTATTGAAGCAACACATTGTGCTTCGCTGTTATAGAAAAGCAGACCTTGCTGATAATTCTAGGTGTTCATGAGCATGCACACACAGAAGAGAGCTCCATTAGACCAGGAGACGTCTATACAGTTATCACTCTGCATTAATGCATCTGATGGTAAAGATGAATATTATTCTATTGAACTATCTCCTCACGATCCCCCCATATAGACAAAGCTACGACTGCGCGCTGCCCTTGACCTTCAGCTCTATACAATTTTATTTCTGGAGAAAAACATTAAATGTAGCTGTTGCGAATTGTACACAAAACTGTGGAAGATCTGTAATTAAAATACATGAATCTCCATTCAAAAAGCCTGAGCCTGCTCAGCCTAAATATCCATTTCTCGGCACAAATACAATGCAGCTTTTTACTGGTGCCAGCAGTAATTAAAGTTAATTTGAAGAGCTGTAATCTTCTCCGACCAAAACAAAGTAAATTTAAATTGCCAATGTCTGGGCCCGATGGGTTTGAGAAATCAAGATGCTTTGGCAATCATGGAATAGAGGCATAAATAGTCATTTTAATTTGCAATTACAGCATGGTCCAGAATATTTAGCACCTTGAAGCATTAAAGCAGCAGGAAAAAATTGTCAGGCTGCCCATACACAATGCCGCCTTACAGCGGGATCTGCATTTCCGATCATACATTGTAAGTTGCACCTATACACACTAGTATTTTTTAAATCGTTCTTTATTAAAAATGTTCAGCCGTTTTTGCGTTACAAGTCTGTATCACTACTCGATCCTGTCAGCTGACAGCTCATGTGAAGCTTTATCCCTGATCTCCTGACCTCATAAACACTCATTATACCTAAACTCTTATCAAACTGCTAAAGAACATGGTTAAAATGAGTGATTATGAGGTCAGGAGATCAGAGATGAGCTGGCAGCTGACAGGACTGAGAAGTGATAATTTGCAAACAGACTGATTTTTTAACCCATATATTTCATAAATGGCTAAACATTTTTAATAAAGAGCAATTGAAAAAAGTTTTTTTTTAGCCTGAAATGAGTACAATGCAATCATAAATAAAAAATTGCACTGAAGGTTTTAAAGAGTTTGCAGGAAAAAACAATACATGCAATCCGCCTGTAATAAAGACTAGATTGTTACATGACAGATTCCATGCTGCTGCACTAGCTCTCCCAGCCATACTCTATTAACCTGGCTGCAGTGGCAACATCACATCGACACCACGTGACCGCTGCAGTCAATCACTGGTCTATTCCAGTCACTGCTGACACTATTAACTGGCTGCAGCAGTCACGTGTTGTCGATATGATGTCACCCCTGCAACTGGCTAAATAGAGACCAGCTGGAAAAACCAGAGCAGTGGCATGGAATCTGTCAGGTAAGAATTCTTTACTACACATGTAAACCAGACAGCCCCTTTAAAGGAACTGTGATTTAAAAAAAAAAAATTGAAAATGACCTATTGTTTTAATACTTTTTAAAAAAAGTATATAATCCTGCATTTTTCTCGCTGGCCAGTAGGCCTAAAATATGTTGAGACTTCCTGTTGTTTGAAAGCAGCTACATGGACCGTAGACACAATGGACAAGATCCCGTTTTTATGTTTACTTTTTTGTGTGTGTTTTTTTCCCCATATTACTATCTATATATTTTTTAAAAACATTGTACATAATCTTGCAATTTTCACACTGACCACTGGGCCTAAAATATTGTAAGACTTCTTGTGTTTTGTTATCAGCTACAAGGGCCATAGACACAATAAACAGGAGCTGACTCATTAACTTCTATGGGAGAGATTTCTAGGCATGCTCTGTAGATAAGCTGTGATATCACCTGTTGTGGATCCTGTGTTATCTATATAGGGGTTGATGATAATAGCTAATGAACAGTTATCTGTACACAACAGGATATCATGACGTATTATTAGACCTAGTGGCCAGGGTGAAAACTGCAGGATTATATCACATATTACTTTTAAACCAAAGAGAATGCATTAAAATTTACTCACTTTGTTTTCTCTGTGATTTGGTAATTAAAAAAATTGATCAAATCTGGAATAATGATCACCAAGAGCTGGCTTTAGCATGAAGTGAGGAGAGGAATAAATGCTGAACTGCCTGTCCCAGGGGGTGGATGACCTGCAGCAGTCACACAGTGTTTGTATTCATTCAGTCCCTGGGATTGATTCTACATTAACCTTTTCTATTAAGTAACACGGACAACCGACTTTCCCCGGTGGGTGTCAATAATTTATCATGTCATTCATTTCAAGCAAATCAATAACCCAAGAAGTAAGAGATTCAATGCCAGGACAATGTTATAAGAGGGTAAATATATTCACTTACTTTCTTTAAAGGGGCACTTCCATCAGAAAGGGGTATTTTATTTTATTTTTACTTAAGTGATTTTTATTAGCATTTCAAATAATGCAAACATAAGTCCCCAACACCCACATACCTTCCCCCCACAAACCATGGTAATGATGCTCTCCACCTGCCAGAACGGGGTATTTTATTTAAAGATTTAAAGGGCTTCTGTCACCCCCACTGATGAATTTTCACTAGCTGACATTAGCTACTTGCTAATGTCAGCTGAGTTCAAACATATGTTTAATATCTTTTTTTCTGTTTGCAATCTTCTTAAAAACTTACTTTTGTCATATGTAAATTAGCTTCGCTACCAGCAAGTTGGGCGGGTACTTGCTGGTAGCTGCCGCATCTTCATGGCCTTGGAACGCCCCCTCTTCTTTTGATAGACAGAGCCAGCGCGCTCTCCTCCTCTCGCTGGCCCTGTCTGCAGCTGCAATCCCGCGCCTGCGCCGTCTCGGTCTTTAGTCGGCGCAGGCGCTCTGAGTGAGGACGCTCGCTAGGCGCTCGTCCTCAGTGCGCCTGCGCCGATGACGTCAGCGCTACACCCGGAAGAAAAGACGCCGGCATCGCCTGCTCTTTACCAGGGATGCCGGCGTCTTCTCTTCCGGGTGTAGCGCTGACGTCATCGGCGCAGGCGCACTGAGGACGGAGCACCTAAGCGAACGTCCTTCACTCAGAGCGCCTACACCGACTAAAGACCGATACGGCGCAGGCGCGGGATTGCAGCTGCAGACAGGGCCAGCGAGAGGAGGAGAGCGCGCTGGCCCTGTCTATCAAAAGAAGAGGGGGCGTTCCAAGGCCATGAAGATGCGGCGGCTACCAGCAAGTACCCGCCCAACTTGCTGGTAGCGAAGCTAATTTACATATGACAAAAGTAAGTTTTTAAGAAGATTGCAAACAGAAAAAAAGATATTAAACATATGTTTGAACTCAGCTGACATTAGCAAGTAGCTAATGTCAGCTAGTGAAAATTCGTCAGTGGGGGTGACAGAAGCCCTTTAATTAAAAGATCTAGGGGCACATTTACAGTGCCTTGCAAAAGTATTCCACCCCCCCCCCCCTTGACTTTTTTTTGTATTTTGGTGCCTCACAACGTGGAGTTAACATGGATTGTTTGAGGATTTGTATCATTTAATTTACAGAACATGCCAACAATTTTGAAGATGTTTTTTTTTTTATTGTGAAACAAACAACAAATAGGACAAAATAACAGAAAAAGTCAATGTGCATAACTATTCACCCCCCTAAAGTCAATACTTTGTAGAGCCACCTTTTACGGTAATCACAGCTCCAAGTTACTTTGGATAAGTCTCTATGAGCTTGCCACATCTTACCACTGGGATTTTACCCATTCCTCCTTGCAGAACTGCTCCAGCTCCTTCAAGTTGGATGGTTTGCGCTTGTGAACAGCAACCTTTAAGTCTGACCACAGATTTTCTATTGGATTGAGATCTGGGCTTTGACTCGGCCATTCCAACACATTTACATGTTTCCCCTTAAACCACTCCAGTGTTGCTTTAGCCGTGTGTTTGGGGTCAGTCCTGCTGGAAGGTGAACCTCCGTCCTTGCCTCAGATCACGCATAGAGTGGTACAGGTTTTGCTCAGGAATATCCCTGTATTTAGCATCATCCATCTTTCCCTCAACTCTGACCAGTTTCCCAGTCCCGTCCCCACAGCATGATGCTGCCACCACCATGTCTCACTGTGGGGATGGTGTTCTTTGGGTGTTGGGATGTGTTGGGTTTGTGCCAGACATAGCGTTTTCTTTGATGGCCGAAAAGTTAAATTTTAGTCTCATCAGACTAGAGCGCCTTCCTCCATATATTTTGGGAGTCTCCCACATGCCTTTTCACAAACTCACAACGTGACTTTTTGTTTTTTGCTGACAGTAATGGCTTTCTTCTGGCCACTCTGCCATAAAGCCCAACTCTATGGAGCGTGCGGCTTATTGTCGTCCTCTGTACAGATCCTCCAGTCTCTGCTGTGGAACTCTGCAGCTCCTCCAGGGTTACCTTAGGTTTCTGTGCTGCCTCTCTGATTAATGCCCTCCTTGCCCGGTCTATGAGTTTTGGTGGGCAGCTGTCTTTTGGCAGGTTTGCTGTTGGGACATGTTCTTTCCATTTGGTTATGATAGATTTGATGGTGCTCCTGGGCATCATCAAAGATTTGGATATTTTTTTATAACCTAACCATGACTTGTACTTCTCAACAACATCATCCCTTACTTGTTTGGAGAGTTCCTTGGTCTTCAAGGCAGTGTTTGGTTAGTGATGCCTCTTGCTTAGGTGTTGCAGCCTCTGGGGCCTTTCAAAAAGGTGTGTACATGTAAGGACAGATCATGTGACACTTAGATTGCACATAAGAGAACATAATTTCCCTAATTATGTGACTACTGAAGGTAATTGGTTGCACCAGAGCTTTTTATGGGCTTCCTAACAAAGGTGAATACATACGCACATGCCAATTTTCTGTTTTCTATTTTTAAACAATAGTTTTATTTATATATTTTTCTCATTTCACTTCACCAACTTAGACTATTGTGTTCTGATCCATCACATAAAATTCAGATTAACAAAACATTGAATTTAAGGCTGTAATGTAACAAAATACGAAAAAAGTCAAGGGGGTTAATACTTTTGCAAAGCACTGTATTAAGGCCCCTTTTCACACGAGCAAGTCCCACGCATCGGACTCGCAGTTTGTGTCAGGGAGAGCACCCGTCCTGAACTCTGAGCACTGACAGCATTATGTCAGTTACCTAATACATTCCAGAACTGTAAGGGTTACATAGGATCATAGATCAATATAATGCTATGCGACCCCAGCAGTGCTGAAAGGTCAGGACGAGAGCTGTTGCATACGCACGCTGCGAGTCCGGAGTGTGATACTTGCTCATCTGAAAGGGGCCTAAGACCAGCGTTTTAGACGCTAGTCTTAATAAAAACCCATAGCTGGTGGAGGATTCGTCAAAGTTATGAAGAAGCATCCAAGCTGTCTTACATTTAGACTATTTTCTATGCTTAAAATAGGTGTAGAAAATGATCAATGAGACGGGCCTGGCGGCCCGACCCCTTCCCCGCCCTCATCATGCCCAAAGTTTTAGATCTGGCGTGAGCGGGGAAAGGTTGCCTGAAAAACGAATTTAGGCATATTTCAGATTAATAAATGGTCCCCCTAATTTTTTTGGAGAATTTTTGACTTTTTCTTTCATCTCGGTAGTAGTGTACCGTAGACAATTAACCCATCTGCTTTTGTATGGTGCTGGAGCGATGGGTAAACATGGCGCCTGCTTGCCCATGCAGCGGGTGCCATTGCCGATCGCGGTCATTAAAGCCTTTAGATGCCATGATCAAGTGTGATCACAGCATCTAAAAGCATAAAAACCCAGGGCTTCTTACCAGCATCCTCTGCGGCCAATGAGAATGCCGGCAATTTAATTCAATATGGGTTTCTCTGAAGAGACCCAGGGTACTGGAGCTGCAATAAGAAATGAGCAGTTCTGGTATCATCATGGATCTTTATGAAACATGATGGAGCAGAATAAACACAAGCTACAAAACCATTAAAAACAAGTAAAATAATATAAAAAAAATAAAAAAATAAAAAATATAAAAAATGTAGCACCTTTTCCGTAGAATACAAAAATAAATAAATGACAAAAAATATCAATGTCATGGGCATCACCGTGCCAGAAAACACCAGTACTATTAAAATCTAAAAATATTTTTCCAATATGGCGAATGGCCACGGAAAAAGGGTCAAAATGTCTGATTCACCTTTTTTATTCATCTCTTCTCTTACTCAAAAAAAATGTAATAAAATGTGATCAAAAAGTCACACACACTCCAAAATGGTATCAATAAAAACTACAGATTATCCTGCAAAAAATGAGCCCCCACACAGCTCAGTAGATATAGCTATAAAAAGTTATGGGGGTCAGAATATGGTGATGTAAAAAAAATGTTTTCAAAGCTTTAATTTATTTTTACACTATTTAGACTTAAAAATCTAAACATATGTGGTAATGTTGTAATCGTATTGACCCAGAGAATGAAGAGCACAGGTCAGTTTTGCTGTAAAGGGAACACCATAGGGACAAAACCCATAAAACGGTGGAGAAATTGCGTTTTTTTTTTCTAATTTCACACAATTTGGATTTTTTTTCCCTATTGTAGAGGAGATCTCTTCATGTAAATGCAGCTCTCTTCTCCGCTGACGAGCAGGCAATTGCTGGGAAGGATTGTTTCCTTTGTGGCAATCACCTGCAAAGGTTGGAGCCCTTACACACATGGACTAAGTTGTTGGTATCATTCCATTAAAGAAAAAAAAATAACCCACAATGGTCACTGAAATAACTTGAAACTGACAAAAATAATATTTTTTTTTACTGAAAATGAAACTGGTCTGGACAAAAATTATGGTACCCATAGAAAAGATTAAAACTAGGGTCATGTTAAACTAAGGTCTGTCCTGTAATTAGCATCACAGGTGCCTTCAAATTTGTAATTAGTCAGTCTGCCTATTTAAAAGTTGTCCCTGTGCTGTTTGGTATCATGAACCAAAGAACATGAAAGATGAACCAAAGAAAGCTAAGGGGAGAATTGTCTCAGGAGAAAGAAGATTATAGAAAAATATGATTAAGTAAAGGCTATAAGATCCTCTCCAAACAGCTTGATGTTCTTGTTACTACAGTTGCACATATTATTCAGAAGTCTAAGATCTACTGAACTGTTGTCAACCATCTTGGACATGGTCGCAAGTGGAAAATTGATGACAAATTGAAGAGATGGAGAATAATAATGGTAACCAAAGAGCCCAGAATAACTTCCCGAGAGATTAGAGGTGAACTCCAAGGTCAAGATACATCAGTGTCGGCTCACACCATGAATCACTGTCTTAGTCAAAGTGGACTTAATGGTACTCGACCAAGCAGGAAACCACTGTTGAAATCAAAATCATAAAAAAAAAAGCTAGACTGTAGGAGTCCTGGCACCGAAAGGAATTTTCATGGTTTGGCAGAATCAGTATCATAAAAATGAATCTGTTGCCAAAATTACTTTACCTCCTGCAGACAATCACCATTCGCACCTCTGTCACATACTGGACTCAAATCTAGGTTTGTCTGATCCCCTGGAGGCTCTAGAATTAAGTGGGAGATTCAATCTCGTTCCAAGACTGCGAGTGGGAATGGTCTCCTGGATTATTTTACTGCCTATGCTAGGCTTCTGGACATGCTTCGTCTTTACAACTCAAAATCCTGGGTCCGTATTGATATGGAGTCCTCCTACAGCTCCTTAAATATGCTCCACCAGTTGACAGGAGTCCACATCATACCCTGGTCACTTTGTCCTTCATCGCCAATCATATATTTGCGGTTCTGGCCATTATTGGACCCCATAATTCTCTGATTGACCCTACGGTCCCCTTGCGCCAATTACAGACAACCCCTTGTTTCCGCCAGGGCCTTCATCTTCGCTCTTTCTCAATGCAACAAAAGCACGCCCACCCCATTTCTGTCATGTCCTCTCGGGGACTTCTTTGAAATACCTTTCCTCCTTCCACACAGGAATAGAGCAGCTGAGCAATCAGTCCACTGCTAGTTTGTCCAGCACACGCCCGCTGTGGGCAGAAAGAGCATTGCATCTTGTTGCAAAGGATGCTGTTGCATCACCAGGGTGCGTGTCTTAGCAGCGCGTCTCTACCGGCGCTGGAGATCCTGCCGCCGGAGTCCAGACAGGTAAGTTTGTGACAATTCAATGATGAGTATTCATATAAATCTTATTAGCATGCTATATAGTAAAGGTAACACAATTTACCTTTATGTACTGTAACTTTTGCAACTGTTATAATATAAAATCCAATAAAATTCATGAATAAGAAAAAAAAGCTAGACTGGAATTTGCCAAAATACATATTGACAGGCTACAAAGCTTCTGGGAGAATGTCCTTTGGGCAAATGAGACAAAACTAGAGCTAGCGAGTCACATCAGCTCTATGTTCACAGACTCAAAAATGAAGTATACAGAGAAAAGAACATTGTACCTACTGTGGATCATGGAGGAGGCTCGGTTAGGTTTTAGGCTGCTTTGCTGTATCTGGCACAGGTTGTCTTGATTCTGTCTCAAGACTATCAAGGCATTCTGGAGTGAAATGTGCTGGCCAGTGTCAGAAAGCTTGGTCTCAGTCGTACGTCATGGGTCCTCCAACAGGATAAAAACACAGCTAAAAACAAGCAAAGCAAAGCAGGCCTTCGATGAGCTCTGATCTAAATCCTAATGAACATCTGTGGAAGGAGCTGAAACATGCAATCTGGAGAAGGCTCCCTTCAAACCTGAGTCCGCTGAGCAGTTTGCTCATGAGGTGTGGGCCAAAATACCTGTGGACTGGTGCAGAAGTCTCATTGAGGGCTCATGCACACGAATGTGTGCGGCCTGATCCCGTATGGCGGATGCACCTATTTACTTGAATGGGCCCGCAATCAACAGGATACGGAGCGGAAGCCCACAGAAGCAGTATGGAGCGCTTCCGTGGGATTTCAGTCTGTGCCTCTCTCCCGCAAAAAAATAAAACATGTTCTGTTTTTTTGCGGTGCCGACTGAATCTTGCGGATCGTGGACCCATTCCAGTGAATGGGTCCGCATCTGTAAATGGCGGGCACACGGCCAGTGCCCGTGCATTGCGGACTGCTATTTGCAGTCTGCAGCACGGGCACGGCGCACTCACGGTTCGTGTGCATGAGCCCTGAGATTTACAGAAATCGCTTGATTGCAGTGATTGCCACAAAAGGTGGTGCAACAAAATATTAAGTTAAGGGTACGATCATTTTTGTCCAGGCCAGTTTCATTAGTTTGTTTTTAAAAAATATTCCGTTGAACCGCAATCAAAAGCAATGCCTGATATCCATTAGGTGATTTTCAGTAAAAACATTTTTTATATTTTTAGTTTTATTTAATGTTATATTTATTATTTCGTTTGTCAATCTTAAGTTATTTCAGTGACCATAGTGGGGTTTTTCTTTCTTTAACGGAAGGGTACTAACAATTTTGTCCACTATATACCGCAGCTCTTTACAGGCATGATCATCACTTGCTGTTCCACTGGGGCTCACAATCTAAGTTCCCTATCAGTATGTCTTTGGAGTGCAGGAGGAAACACGAGAAACCAAGAGAACATACAAACTGCACGCAGATGTTTTTTACTCCTTACGGCCAGCTCACATAGAATTTTTTTGGCCCTAATTTTCGAGCATTTCTGCCTCAAAATCAGCTTCAAAACAGCCTCTCATTCAGTTCAACGGGAAGCAGCCCTCGCTTCTTTTTTTACACGTGTTAATTAAAATGAATAGGACGCAGAAAAAAACAGCTCCATAAAAGTCCATGCGTTTCTTGTCCATTCTCTGTGCATTTTTGCTCAGATCTGCTTGAAATCAGCTTCAAAAACTACAAGCTGAAAATTCAGCTATGTATTGAACACTTTTTTCCCGCTGAAAAAAAGACACGCGTATTCCACGCTGATTTTTTAAGCGTGCAGTTTGTAAACAGCCATGACTGCCTCTGCTACGTGTGATGGATTTATGCCCAAGGTTATCGAACACATTAATAAGCAGTCTGGATTTCCAAATTGCTTGGGAAAATGCTAGATGAAGCCGTATATGTAAGATGTGCATAATCCGATGAAATGAAGAGGTCCGGAGGTGAAGCATGTCACTGTATGAGTCACGTAATTCACCATCACATTGTTATTCCTTTTTAAGGACAGCTTGGGGACACATTGCGGCACCGGCTGCTACGTTGCATGTCAGGACTTTACTTAGATAAATGCAAATGTATTTTATGTGCGGGAGATCTAACCTCAGGGTAGTCATTCTTCATGATACATAAAATATTGCTGCTGGAAGAGCTTCTTCTTCGGAACAGTTCTGCTCCACAGAATATACAAATTGTTCGGTCTCTGTACACACAGGTCGGTACTTAATTCAGATCAATTTTTTAGCAGAGCAGGCGTTAAGCTGAAAATCAATGTTTCCTGCTACAGTAAGCCAATTTAAAGGGATATTCCCATCTCAGACAATGGGGGCATATCGCTAGGAAATGCCCCCATCGTCTAATAGGTGCGGGTCTCACCTCTGACGACCTGCACCTATCTTGTGAATACAGCCGGCAAGGTCCCGCGCATGGGTAGTTGCCCTCCGTTCATTTCTATGGGTCCGAAAAAATAGACGAGCGCTGGCTCAGCTATTTCCGTCGGTCCCATAGAGATGAATGGAAGCAGTTGCTGCATTCTCTTCTATCGGGAGAGCGCTTGGTGGTGGCCTCCAGCTATCACTTTCCCCACTCCATTCTCAATATAGGTGTGGGTCCCAGCGGTGGGACCCACACCTATCAGACTATGGGGACTCATGCTCAGTTACGGTCTTCAACTGCCACCAGCCATATCTACTATTAGAAACCGTGATAATTGCAGGAAGAAAGATGGACAAAGGACATGTCCCCTGAGCTGTGATAGGAAAAGAGCTGCAACGGAAAGGACATGTCCCCTTAGTTGTGGTAAGAAAAGAGCTACCGCTCCCTGAGCTGTTATGGGGAGACCTGCATCAGAAAGGACACGCCCACTGAGCTGTGATCGACAGAAAGCTGCAGCAGAAAAGAAAAGCCCCCTGAGAAAGGACACGTCCTGTAAGCTGTGATAGGAAGAGGTGCAGCAGAAAGTACAGCGGTCCCTCAAGTTACAATATTAATTGGTTCCAGGATGACCATTGTATGATGAAACCATTGTAAGTTGAGTAATCGGTTCCACGGACCCAAAATGTCATCCAAGATAAGAGAAAATGAAGATTTAAGAAAAATAAGCAGATAACTAAGACAGATAAGACAAGTCCTTACATATAACAGTCAGGAATAGCAGATAACAGCAACTAATCCAGCTAGTTTAGCAGAGAAGTTGCGGTTGGGTCTGAGTCTGAGATATTGTATGTTGAGACTGGTTTTAACTTACGATGGGTCAGAAAAGACCATTATATGTTGAAAATATTGTATCCTGAGGCCATTGTATCTTGAGAGATCACTGTACACATCTCTTGAGCTGTGATAAGAAGAGAGCAGAAGCAGAAAGGACACCCCCCTGAGCTCCCAGCCTTAAGAGAATCTAGCACAGCAATCAGAACAGTACATGGGGAGATCTCTGGATCCATGTGAGGTACAGGGCTGGTTCGAGCTTTGTTCGGCCTCTTGCACACAAACATTTTTTTTTCCGTTTCCGTTCCATTTTTGCAGGTTCTGTTTGCGGTCCGTATGCGGAACCATTCATTTCAATGGTTCCTCAAAAAAAAAAAAACGGAATGTACTCCGTATGCATTCCGTTTCCGTATTTCCGTATATCCGTTCTATTGGAAGATAGAACTTGTCCTATTATTGCCCGCAAATAACGATCAGTGGCTCCATTCAAGTCAATTGGTCTGCAAAAAATACGGAATGTATACGGAACACATCCGTATGTCTTCTGTTTTTTGCGGATCCATGTCAACTTTGCCCATGTGTTTACTGTTAAAACACATTACTGTACGTTACATTAATGATTAAAGATGTTATGTTTCTGCAAAAAACGGATCGCATACGGAAACCATACGGAGATTTTTTGAGGGACTACAGAACGGAAACGGAAACACAACGAAAAACAAAAAAAAAGAACAACGGATCCGTGAAAAACGGACTGCAAAACACAGAAACAGCCATACGGTTGTGTGCAAGAGGCCTTAGGGTACTCTTGTACTTGCGTTAAACTTTTCCGGTATTGAGTTCCGTCCTAGGGGCTCAATACCGGAAAAGAACTGATCAGTTATATCCTAATGCATTCTGAATGGAGAGAAATCTGTTCAGGATGCATCAGGATGTCTTCAGTTCAGTCACTGTACGGTTTTTGGACTGAGAATTTTCTCCGTCCAAAATTCTGGAACACTTGCCGGAATGCCGGATCCGGCATTATTTTCCATTGGAATGCATTAATGCTGGATCCGGCACCAAGTATTCTGGCAAAACGGATCCCGTTTTTCGGTCTGCGCATGCGCATACCTTTAAAGGTGCAAAAATAAATAATATCGGATCCGTTTTTCCGGATACCACTGGAGAGACGGATCCGGTGTTCTAATGCATTTGTTAGACGGATCCGCACCCGGATCCGTCTACAAATGCTTTCTGTTTGCACACGGATTTCCTGGAACTGCCTTCCAGATCCTCACAACGCAAGCGTGAAAGTACCCTTAGAAAGAGATTGTCATGTACTATAAGATGCCTGATTTCCATTTTTTAAATCAGTCACGGTGTAACCCCTTTAAGAATGTTTTTTTCTCTCGTCCTGTAATTATAGCCTAAAGGTAGGATGAAGCCATAAGCATTCGCTGTTTCATCTGATGTCGTAGTTGTGGAGCCATCAAACTACAAGAGCGAAACACCTTCATAATCTGATTTCAATTATTTTGATTAGCTAAATGAAAAAAATAGAAGCAAACATGATGAATAATATCGCTGTGGCAGCAATTTCATTCCGTGTCACATATAAAAGTCTCATTACGAGACACGGAAGCATCGTATTATGTGACAGGGGTTGTGATACATAATCCGAGGGAAGAAAACCCAGAGGTAATAAACTGGAAGGATATAATAATGAAGTGTGCATCAGAGAACTTCTCTCAGCGGACTTGTCTCCGGATAGAGGGTGAAAGTGGGTAAAGGGGGGTGTAATAGTATGTGGTGATCGGACTTATATGTAGTGAATGATCACTGCATACAATAACACAGGATGAGAGACACGTTCTTAAAGGAGTTCTTATTAATGTAAAAAAGTAAAATCAGACATCATCAAATCTGTGCATGCACGTGTTTAGTGGCTGTGTGCATACAATATCTCTGTGCTTGTATGTAATGCGTGTGCTTCTGAAGTGCATCAATGTACGTACTGAGAGTGCTTGCATATATGTACTGAGTATGAGTCCAATTACGTAGTAAGAGTGCTTGCATGAATGTCAAGAGTGTGCATATTCATATACTGTTACTGTGTTGTTCATTTATTTTTTAGATAAGGCTACTTTCACACTAGCGTTTTGGATTCCGTTTGTGAGATCCGTTTCAGGGCTCTCACAAACGGTCCAAAACGGATCAGTTCAGCCCCAATGCATTCTGAATGGATAAGGATCCGTTCAGAATGCATCAGTTGGGGTCCGTTCCGCTTCTTTTCTGTTTTGGAGGCGGACACCAAAACGCAGCATGCTGCGTTTTGGTGTCCGTCTGAAGAGGCAAAGCCTAACGGATCCGTTTTGAATTACAATGTAAGTCAATGGGGACGGTTCAGTTTTCAATGACACAATATGGTGCATTTGAAAACGGATCTGTTCCCCATTGACTTTCAATGTAATTCAAAACGGATCCATTTTGGACTTTGTCATTTTTCTTTAAAACTAATGCAAACGGATCCGTTCTGAACGGATACAAACGTTTGCATTATAGGTGCGGATCCGTCTGTGCAAATAAACAGACGGATCCACACCAACGCAAGTGTGAAAGTACCCTTATATGTGAAGGAGCACTTTTAGGCTTTATATATTTTTTTTGTTTTTAACTTTTGTTATTTCATTATATTTTGATATGTTTACTGCTGGGACATTGTCACTAGTGTTGAGCGCTACTATTCGCAAAGCTAATTTTAATCTCGAATATCGTGATTTCGAGAGTTCGCGAATATGTCGAATACATGAGCCCATATTCGCAATTACAAATATTCTCTCTTAAGATGGATAGTGTTCTGTTTCAGTATCTTGCATTGTGTATTGGTATGCTCCTCTCTTCTCCTCCCCCCTCTGTTTCAGCTTCTAGTTATCAAGTCTCAACTCAGAGGAATTTGTCCTAGAATTAAAGACCCACACTGCAGTTAATTATGAAAGATATAGCAGATTTATGGCAGTCAAGTCAATGCTAGAGGACAAGATATCACAACAATATGAAACTGCGTCCCACCATTCTAACCTTTCAAGGCACTCCAAGGCTTCATCCTGTTCCTCGAAATCTATTGCCCAGTCCTCATCGCTAAGGTCTCGCTCACAGCATTCTTCGCTGAGTACCTCATTGGTGTTGGCACGCGCAAAAGCCGAAGCAGCGAAGGTACAAGCTAACTGCATTAAAAAGGAAGCAGCCATTAAGGCACAAGTTGCAGAGACACAAGCCCTATCCCAAGCTAATCAAGCAGCTATACAAGCCCAATCTCAAGCTGATCAAGCCGCTATACAGGCTCAGGCGCAAGTGACCAAAGCCAAGGCCGAAGCTGAGTTGGAGGTCCCTCATAAGGAAAGGGAATAAGCAGCAGCCATGGCTGAACTCAGAGTTCTTGAAGAAGCTACTGAAGAAGAAGAAGCTTATCATCCTATGTCCAAGATATCTAATGACTCAGAAGGCCGTACCCTGCAATTCGTCCTAGATCAAAGCAAAGTCAATGCATTTGCACCAGAAGATTTGGGCTCTGCATGCCAGCCTGCTGAACTCATGCGGATAGAAAAAGAGGCAGCTGATAACTATACAGTTGACCCCAGTCCAGTGGACATTTCTCTCTCTTTCAAACCTATGGCACCTTACACAGTATTTCAGGCGCCATTAGAGACCAAGCCCCTTCAAGCTCATCAAATCACATTAAATCCTCCTGGGACTAGTTCCATAGCAACCAAGATGCTGGTGCCAACATTACCAGATGTAAAGCCTTCATTTACGCTCAACCCAGCTGCCACTCCATTCCATCTTCCAACCCCCAAACATAGGGTATCAGATGGTGCCAACAACACCAGCGAGGGAGAAGTTCCCATCGCCATGATGCAGGAAAGAAATAACGCATCAGAAATCGCTAAGTACCTCACTCTCAGGGACCTCATCAGTGCTAGCCTTACGAACTTTGATGATCGCCCAGAGAACCATAGAAGTTGGAAGGCCACCTTCAAGACAGCAGTTCAAACCCTTGGTGTGCCGCCTATGCAAGAACTTGATTTACTAATTAGATGGCTAGGTCCATGGTCGTCAAACTGTGTTAAGAGACTCAAAACCGTTCATATCTTTGAACCAGTCAAAGGCCTTCGTCTCGCATGGGAAAGATTAGAGCAGACATACGGCAGCTCGGAAGTAGTTGAACGTGCCTTATTTAAACGACAATACGACTTTCCTGGATTATTCAACACAGACCGCCAAGGGTTCCAGGAATTAAGCGATCTTCTTCTTGAGTTGGAAATCGTCAAGGGAGACCCGCAGCTACCAGGTCTCAGCTTTCTTGATACCTCCCATGGTGTGGGCCTGATCGTGGAGAAATTACCCCTCAATATCCAAGACGAATGGGCAACAACAGGTTCAAAATACAAGGAGCAACATTGTGTTCCCTTTCCACCATTTTCATTCTTCTGTAAGTTCATCAAGGACTTAGCTAGAGCTAAAAACGATCCGAGCTTCAACAGCTTGGGAACCAACATCTTTGGCTCTACTAAACAGAGACACGAGACTTTCAGTCCCAGAGAGGGGGTCCTTAAAGGTCTAATTTCAGTAAAAAAAGACAGGGGTTGTGCCCACTACTAACAATGGAAATGAAAGCTCCAAGGAACCCGATCATCATTGCCCTATCCATGATAAACCACATCCTTTGAGGAAATGCCGTGTCCTCATAGCAAAGCCCTTTGAGGAACGTAAGGAGTTGCTAAGGAGTCATAATATCTGCTTCAGATGCTGTGCATCCACTGAGCACTTCACCAGAGACTGTAAGGTTCCAGTCAAGTGTTCTGAATGTAATAGTGATCTACACATGTCCGCTGTTCACCCGGGACCAATCAGGCGGAACCTAGAACCAGTTAACTGGCACAAGCCCCATTCCGATCAAGGCAAGGAGAGTCATGGCGGGGAGAGTGCCGACCGACCAACCACAGCCGTCACGCCCAGAAAGGTATGTGGAGAAGGACTTGTGTGCGGTAAGTCTTGTTCTAAGATTTGCCTCGTGGATGTGTTTCCTACTGCACAACAAGAGAGTACCGTAAGAATGTATGCTATTCTAGATGACCAAAGTAATAATTCCCTAGCTAGCCCTAAGTTCTTTGATCTGTTCAGGATAGAGGGAGAGACTACACCCTACACCCTAGGAACATGCTCTGGTCTTTTGACAACCTCAGAAAGAAGAGCTAATGGTTTCACCTTAAAGCCCATCAAAGGACATAAGAAATTCTCTCTTCCAACCCTTATTGAGTGTGACAAATTACCGGAAACAAGGGATGAGATTCCCACACCTGAAGCTGCACAGCATCACCCTCATCTCAGGAACATAGCCAGAGAGATTCCTCTCCTTGATAACCATGCCGAGATCTTACTCTTGCTAGGTAGAGACATTCTTGAGGCTCATAAAGGTCCTTGAACTTTGCAATGGCCCTTTCAACACTCCATATGCCCAGAAACTTACAGTGGGTTGGATCATCGTGGGGGATGTATGTCTGGACAGAACCCGCAGACCCTGCCAAGTACACTTTTTCAGAACTGAAGTATTAATAGGGGGGCAAACTTCTTACTTCAGACAGTGTCCTAACCACTACTATGTGCAAGATATGCCTTGCCCAAATATTCTAAAAACATCAGAAAGCAGCTTAAATCCCAAGGAGTCAGCTGCAGAAGAATGTTAGTGGACAGAAGGGCAGCTTGTAGAAAGGCCTTCAGGATTTCAATTGGAGCCCTCTTCAAGCCCTTCCCAGCTTTGCAGTCCTCACACAGTTTATCATAATGAATCCTATATCATCACTGACAACAAGCCTTTTGATTCATGTAGTTCTGATGAGATACAGCAGAAACTTGAGCCTTCCAGTCTACTGTTTGACAATGAGTTTAATTCTGTAAAAGAAGTATCTTCTGAATGTTCTATAAAGGAGGTTCCTTCAACAGAGGAAGAGTTCATTTCAGATACTTTGCAAGAACCTTCAGTTCCATCTGCAGTTGTTGATTGCACCCAAGAGGATCACAGTTCTTCCCAGTCTTCAACGGATGAGCACCTTCATATTGCTCAGCCTTTTCTGAAAACCACAGGGAAAAGTTCACCGCCAATGTCCATGACAAATACTGCATGTCACCAACCCAAGTCCGTACGTACAAACACAGATCCCATTTCAGAAGTGAAAAGCAGACATGAGCATTTACATTCACGATTCATAGACAGAAAGCAATCTACATGTAAATCAGCCTCACAAAATAAGCGCTCTCGCTCTAAATCAGTGACACAGACAGAGAAGTCACATTCTAAATCTTTGGTAAGATCAAGGAGAACCAAGTCTCGCTCAGCTTCTAATGAAAGCAACAGACAACCTCCTGAAGTAAAAAAGAAGAAATCCACATCTGGGGTGCATAAAAGATCACTCGAGAATAAACCAAAAAATATAGGAAATATTCCTGTGCCATCTGGCGTTTTCAAAGAGCACAACCTTTATAAGTTTCGGTGGAAACAGGTAAAACATCTCGCCAGTCAGTTCGGGAAAAGGTGGATAAGAAAGTACCTCTACCTCTAGCAAGAATGCAGAAGGTGGCAAGAACCAAGGCCCAATATAAAGGAAGGAGATTTTGTTCTGTTAAGAGACAAACAAGTTGATCGTCTCGACTGGCCTTATTACTAAAGTCGTTTCCAGTTCGGATGGAAAGAACTTCCATGTTGAGATTCCTTCTACCAGAGATGCTCATCATCTTCTAGGACTGTTTCCAGTACCAGCTCTATGGTCTGAACTGAAGACATATCCTTTTTTGGTTTGAATAAATGTTCATTGCATGTTTCCTTTTCAGGTTTATGGACATTATTCATCTGTTTATTCATCAGGTTTATGGACATTATTCATTGTTATTTTATACAATTCCATTGTATGCATATCCATAGTGGTATCTACCGATACCAGACGGGGAGTATTCTGTTTCAGTATCTTGCATTGTGTATTGGTATGCTCCTCTCTTCTCCTCTCCCCTCTGTTTCAGCTTCTAGTTAGTTCAGTCTAGCCACTTCCTGTTTTCACCATCATGCATTGCTGTTTGTGTGTGCTGTAATTCTGAGGAGAATCTGAGAAAAATCTGAGGAGAATCTGTGTAGTATCTCATCTTCTTATCAAGGAGATTATTAGAGACATAATTCTTTTACCATCTGGATTCCCTGCATATCTTGTAATACAATCTCCAGTTTAAAAGACTACTTGATTAACTCCTGGGTGTCTGATGCGAAAACTGTAAGTGGAGAATGTCTGATTCAACAAGTCACCTCACAGATGCGTGATTGTATAAGGCTGACATTTCGAAACGCCACAGATAGTGATAGGGAAACTGTATTGAAAATAAAAGATTCAGACATAATTCCCCCAACCTTATTGCTTTTTTATAACAATTTCTACTATTCCTGTCAGAGTAAAGACTTAATAGGTAAAAACGGTCCTGCGAATGTTCGTCACTTGAATACTCGCATTAATCTATTCGCGGTTTGTATTCCCATTAACAGGTTGTGTCAGACTCCAGTACGCTGCATGTATTGCGAAAATTCGTATATGTCTTTTTCGCGCCTTTCCATTCGCACAAATGACTCCCGCCATTTCAAGCTTTCAATACATGTAAAGCTGTTTAAACGTTATTAATAACGAATAGATTCTATGCGCACGCGAATATAACTTGAAAAATGAATCACAAGTCATGATATTGAATGAGAAATAACGATTATTGCGAAATCGCGAATATATGACAAATGTGATGCGAATTATTCTTCAAATATCATGAAATCGAATATGGGTCTTTGCGCTCATCACTAATTGTCACTTTTGCATTATGCCTCATATTCCGCAGTTTTTGTAATACATGCATTTAAAAATCAGTCTATTTACAGACTGTCCCTCCTGAGTGGCTCAATCCTTATCTCTGATCTCCTGATTTCACAAACACTCATTATAGCTGATAAGAATATGGCTATTGTCCAGCTTCAGACCATGAACTGCACACACAACACACACCCCTCCATAGACGTAACTTTAAAAAGGTTATGGGGTTAAAATATGAAAAGAAAAAGAAAATTTTTTATTTTTCCAAAGTTTTTCATTTTTTTCCGTATTAAAACACAAGAAAAACAATATTCAGTAAATGTGGTATTGCTGTAATCCTACTGACCCAGAGAATCAAGCTGGTTCAGAGAAACAGATCAGTTTTACCATGCACAGAACCCTGTGAAAACAAAACCCATAAAACTGTGGCAGAATTGCTTTGTTTTTTGTTGTTGTTTTTTTTTTTATTTCACCCCATTTGGATTTTTGTTCCAGTTTCCCACTACATTGTTTGCAATATTAAACGGTGACATTTAGAATGTACAACTTGTCCCAAAAACAGCAAACCCTCATGTGAAAGGAAAAATAAAAAAAGTTCCAGGCTTCAGGAAGACATGCGGTAAAAAAAAGCGAAAATGCAAACATGGAAAATTACCATGTCAGGGGAGGGGCTAAATAACGGTCAGTGTATGGTCATTCCATTCATGGACCATTGGTTCTCCCTTAATATCCGATCATATGGTATGTTCTAGTTGTTTCAGTAAATTCTAAAAAAATAATGTATTTCCTGGAGAAAACCTTTTACAAATCTCTGCTGTCATCTCCAGCTGTCAGTAGGATATACAAGCGCCAAGCTAATACCAACCTATAATTTATCATATTGCTAGATAGAGCTGTAGGTGGGAGCTAAGGAATTATTGAAGCAGAATTGCAAGTATGAAAAGTGTTATGTCTCCAGGTTTAAACATGAGATGACAACCTGTCACAGCTAATATGCTGCATCTTTTATCCGGCTCCATATCTGCATATGGGTTTGGGGAGATATATATTTTATCTCATATCTATACATAGACATTGGCGGAAAGAAAAGTGATGATATTGCTATTTTTGTACATGGTGATGGAGCTGGAACATGATGAGCAACGAGTTCAGATTCTTAGTTCTATGAATTAAAAGGCACAATGAGTTTTCAATAGAATTGATTGATACAAAAGACATTGTCCCAAAATGTACAGATTTCATCATAATTCTCCATTTACCCAATTTACATGCATTAATTATGCAGTACCCTGGAGCTGCAAAAGGTTTGTTACATATTGTTATGTAATAAAATGTTATCTCATGTATTGTTCTGCTTGTATACTCCCATCATAGCGCTGTATGGTAGTGACAGAGTTAACTAACTCTGATAGAGCCCTGGCAGGAGCTTGCTAGGTGGTGGTTGGCTGCACCTCTAGCTCTAGTGAGTTCTAGGGAGAATTCAGAGGAAGGCTGCACAGTCCATGTGCTCCTTCTTCTCAGGCCCAAGAAAGCTACAGAGACTAACAGATCTCTGCAAAATCCACAGAAAGAAAGAAGGACAGAAAGAGAAACAGAGAATTAGAGAACTTGGAATTTTCATGGCCAAGCATAGGAGTCAGCAAAGTAATCTGCTACTACAGCCACTCAGACTTTACTGCGAGAGAGGGGACACTGTTAAGACACCCAGATGTGCCTTCAAAACCCTATATTCCGCAGTGAACCTTACAGCCATTATTGTCAGAGTACTATTGCCAGCCATAGATTCCACAGAGAGTGACTTTAGCAAGATAGAAAGGATAGAGAGCTACAACTCCCACCCTTGCCTAAATCCATACACTGCTATCTGGGAGAGAATTGCACTATGTACAACTGGACTGTTTTTATTTTGCTTGTACTACTACTCCCATTTTGCACTATAGTAAAGAGAGACATATTCATTTAAATCTGGCCTGGGTACTTGTTCCTATACAAAATACTGGCCAGTGCACCCTACACGTCCTGCTTTGCACCCACCTAATATCAAGGGCAATCCAGCTATCATCAGGCAGAATCCCCAGAATCAGGGTGTTCCCTAGGGCCATGCAGTGAAAAGCCCTAGGGATGACACAACTGTGTGAGGACAGCCACCTTGATTGATTGAGACAACCAGAGCTACTGCCATCCTCCCCTCTCCTCGTCCTCATGGGCTCACTGCAATTACATTATAAGAAACTATGACATCATAATGCAGTAGTTATGACATCATAACATCATAGGGCAGTATTTCACATCCAAAGACTCTATTATGACATCATCAGCCCCTACTTATGACATCATTGTTTCATTATGCAATAAATATATCACAGGACACCATTATGACATCATAATGCAATAAATATGACATCACAATACAATAATTATTTAAGACACCCTTAGACATTCTAATTCAGACACCCATTATGACTTCATGATGCATGAATTATAACATCATAATACGATTCATTAACCCCTTAGTGACTACGCACATTTTTTTTTTTTAAATCGCATTCCAAGAGCTATAACTTTTTATTGTTTTTTCGTCAATGTACTTGTAGGAGGTCTCTTTTTTTGCAGGACAAGTTCTAGTTTTTAATGCACCATTTTGGGTGCATGTAATGATTGATTAAAGCTAGTTGTTTAGCTAAAACTCCCTATGTTTACATCAGTAAAAAAGGCGTATTAGGGGTCAGTAAGGGGTTAAGCAATGAACTGGAATGACATTAACATAGGGAGGATCATCTGATTAGAAGAGTGGCGCTTTGTTATCCAGTCTGTACTGCAAGTGAAATTGGACGTCACATCCCAAGCCTAGGGCGGCAAACAGCGTCTACACAAACCATCAGAAGATGTTTGCACAACACTGGGCTACAAGGTAGACATCCAGCTACAGGTGTTACATTGACCTCAAGCCATCGCTCTCAAAGGCTATCAAGGTGCACAGCAAGATGGAAAAGGAGGCTGGTATCTAGGTCTGTACTCCTCAGCATTGAATGCCCCTTTTTCTCTTGGAAGCAATAATAGCTGGAGATTGGTCTGGGAACATGTGGTCAAGAGGTCTTCACAAGGGAACATCCCATACAGGGGCAGACTGGGAACTTAAAATAGCCTTGGAAAAAATACTAAAAGTGGCTCAGTTTTGTAGTCGGGTCCAAATTGACGGAAGACAGAGACAGCAATACCATATAGTGGTATATTATACCACTCCAACAGAGCCAAATACCACAGTCCATCACAAAATACATTCCCAGAAACTTCCCCTGGAGGGCCGTGAGGAGGACTCAGGCATCGGCCTACCCGGAAATTTCCCTGTAAGGTCGATGGCCAATCCCCCTCTGGTCCCATTGGTCCTACTTCCAGGATTATGTTGTAGGGTAGCATCACGTATAGTAGTCGGAACCCTGTAGTCTTTATTTCAGATATGCCAACAACTCGGTATTACAGTGTCCCCTGAACATGCCAAGGTGTGTAGGTGTATTTCTGTATATGGCGCTCATACTCGATACTGAATAAAATTGAGATATTTTGAATATTTTGTTTCCATTTTTTTAGCATTTCATCATTAATTTGCCTATCGATCCTGTGGTTTCCATGACTATTCCTTCTTGTTGTTGAAATTTCAGTGTTGAGGAGTGTATAATGAGTACTGAAAGAAATGATTTGACGCTCTTGCACTTCTTCAGGGTAAAGGAAAGCACATTTTATATCCTGCAGTGTTCCCAGTTGTCAAATATCTGCTGAAGTCTGACGCTTTCATGACACGTTCCCTGTATTTCTATCAGATGCCGGTGACAGGCAGCAAGAACAAATTACTTCCTCACTGTAGAACTTCTTGCTCCAGCTCCAGATTATCGGGGTATCATATCAGGATCAGATGTAAGTCAATTTATAGTTTTTCACAGGGCAGAAAAAAAAATTCAAAAGCAACTGACGCTCACACACAATTCACACACAATTTACACTTAGTTACTTTGGAAATTGTGTCAAAGCCAAGCGTGTTGTGACTAGTTTGATAAGACGGGAATTGGGCACCCGTTAACAAACGAATGTGTCCCAGCAAGAGGTGAACGTGACAGACCACCATCACACTGCAAGAGACAAGAACGAAGACCACCAGTGAACATTTTACGTTTTTAGTTGTATTGAAGTGGTGTGAACAATAGTGAGATCTTTATAGCGGAACCTAATAGTTGAAAACTGCAAAAAAAGTTAACTTTGTAAACTAGGAGGTCAAGCAAATATTCTGCTTGCCCCCAGCTATATTGCCATCATATCACCTTTAATTATCCCCCAAACCTGGAAGTGAGCAAGAAAAGCTCCCATAAGGCCTTATTCGCACGTCTGTTGTGTTTTGCAGATCTGCAACTTTGCGGATCCGCAAAACACCTTGCTACCAGCCCTATAGAGATGCCTATACTTGTCCCCAATTGTGGGCAAGAATAGGACATGCTCTACTTTTTTGCGGAGCCGCCGTCCAGAAGATCGGCGGCGCGCTCCGCAAATGCGGATGCGGAGAGCACACTGTGTGCTCTCCGCATCCATCACGTCCCCATTCAAAATGGATGGGTCCGCACCCATTCCACAAATTTGCGGAACGGGTGCGGACGAACATTGCGGACGTGTGAATAAGGCCTAAAGGTCCATACACACACATTGGGGGACATTTATAAAACCAGATACGTCGTCAGGTTTTTGGTGTAAAAATCTCACACGACATGGCAATCGCGGCTTTTTCTGCGAAATTTAGGAGACACACCATATTTCAATGTGGTCTATGTTTAAAGGGGTTGTCTCACTTCGGCGAGTGGCATTTATCATGTAGAGAAAGTTAAAGGGATTCTGTCAGCCAGATTTTCAATAGTGAGTTGTTCATATCATCATAGCCGTCTCCACGATCTAATTAAAAATATACTAGTTTTACCACAACCTGTCTTGTCATTTTTGATAAAAATTAGTTTTATTCATATGCTAATTGCCTTGCGATTGTGCCCAAGGGGCTGTCCCTCCTACCGTTTGTGCCCAGCCGCGCCCATTCTCGCCCAGCCCAGCGCCGCCCCCGCTATTAATTATTCACTCCTCTCCTTTTTTTTCCCTAAATGTGCTGTAATCTAGCCCATGCGCCACACTTGGCAGCAGGTTCATCCAGTGTAACCGCGCATGCGCCAGCTTTCTCATCTGGTGCCACTCTGTTCTTTCTTTCAGGGCGGAGTGAACAGCGGGGAGAGCTGGCGCATGCGTGATTACACTGGATGAGGCTGCTGCCAAGACACCGCGCGGGCTTGGACATGAGTAAGAGCGGCGCATGCGCTAAATTACAGCGCATTTAGGGGGGAAAAAAAGAGGAGAGGAGTGAATAATTAATAGTGGGGTGGCGCTGGGCCGGGCGAGAATGGGCGCAGCTGGGCACAAACGGCAGGAGGGACAGCCCCTTGGGCACAATCGCAAGGTAATTAGCATATGAATGAATGAGACGGGTATGACGATATAAACAACTCACTATTGAAAATCTGGCTGACAGAATCCCTTTAATAGCAGGCAATTTATTGTGATTGTCCATATTGGCTCCTTTGCTGGCTGGATTCAATTTTCAATTACATTATGCACTGCTCGTTTCCATGGTTACGACCACCGTGCAATCCATGAGTGGTAGTCCTGCTTGCACACTATGGGAAAAAGCGTCAACCTCTCTGGTGGCCGGGACCGTGGTAGCGCACATAGACTAGTGCTTTTCCTTATAGTGTGCAAGCACGACCACCACTGATGGATTGCAGGGTGGTCGTAACCATGGAAACGAGCAGTGTATAATGTGATGGAAAAATGAATCCAGCCAGCAAAGGAGGCAATATGGATAATACATTAGTAAGTGCCTTGTATTACCTTGCTCTACATAATAAGTGTTATTTGCTAAAGTGAGACAACCCCTTTAAGGCAGAAAAGTGAGATTAGACCTGATTTATGGCACAATTACTATATGCGACACTAGAATAGTTGCAGAAAAGTTCCATCCTACGCCAGACAGCCCCCTGGTGTATTTTTTAAGACTAAGCCATACAATACAGTGCATAAATTTGGTGCAACCACACAATGCAAAATCAGACTTAAAAGTGACATGAAAACGATCTCAAATCATAAATGTCCCCCCATTGTGCTTTTTTGTGCACACAGTGGCCCAGATTTACTATTCCTAAAGATAACATAAACCAGAATCTCAAAATTGAGAGTTTTAAAGGGATTATCCAAGGTGTAAAACATGCCCCCAATGCCCGGGCCCCTCATATAGATGGTTCTTACCCTGCTCCTTGGCACCCGCGTAGCCTCTGCTCCCCGCGTGGCCACTGCTGCATCTCCCCATCACGTGGATCAAAACATCAGGCGATGGGGGGGCGGGGGGCGTGACAGGGACAAGCCTCTCTAGCATCGCGGGTGACAACAGTGAGGGATCGTTACAGTCGCGGCCTGCTATTGGCTGATGCCCCCATCGCCGCCGGGAGATGCAGCGGCGGCCACGCGGGTAGCAGAGCCTATGCAGGTGCCAGGGAGCAGGGTAAGTACCAACTATATGAGGGGACCGGGCATTGGGGGAGGATGTTTTACACCTTGGTTAACCTTTTGAAGTAATTTGGTACTTTACCCCCAGAATGACTTACAGACTCTAACCTTAAAGGGGTTGTCTGGTCATATATATTGATGATCTATCCTCAGGATAGGTCATCGATATCTGATCGGCTGTGGTCCGGCACCCAGCAGCCCCGCTGATCAACTGTTTGAAGAGGCACTTGTAAGAGTTTACCCACTCTTTCCAAGGCTGAATATGAACATAGTGTGAGAAAAGGATTACTGCTGGGCTGAAGTTTCATATTTGATTTGCATCATCTTAGAAAGCATAAACACGAACACTTTAGGAGTAGGATGAACCTTCTTTAATAATATCTCTTTAAAACAACGCGTTTCGGAGTTGACACTCCTTTATCAAGTCCTTAGGTTGGTGTCACAGGTTTTTTTTTTTGGCGAATTCCCTAAGTGGATCCAAAACAGGGGCGTAACTACCATAGCAGCGGACCATGTGACTGCTATGGGGCCCAGGGCAAGAGGGGCCCAGTCTTAGTTGGGATCATATCCTCTTCTACTGGAGGTGAAAACTTGGTCAGGACTCTACCCTCTAAAGGAACAACTTTTAGCAAATAAAGCAGTGAAAAAATGGCCCAAGGGTTATTGAAAAGGGTTTGGGCAGAAACCCTCCTGTCCTGTGTGGGGGGCCCAGTTTGATCCTTGCTATGGGGCCCTTACTTCTCTATGTACGTCACTGATCCAAAACTATAAGTTCTTCCTTTATATTTCTCAATTTTGACATGACTGTAACTAGGACAGGTAAGAGCCAGCCTCAGTCTATTTACCGTGTACACAAACACTCCTCAGAAAGCAAGCCTCTGGCTGAATATGGGACAGCAGGCTACAAGAAAGCTGACTCTGAGTCTCTCCCTAAATACACTTTGCTATCTTCCCAAATAACCATGGCATGCAAGGCTCTCAAAAATGTGACAGGCACCAGAGGCTATAACCCATTCCACATGCAGCAAAGTCCAAGTTACCTTTGCTATCCAGTACCGAGACACACTAGGTTGTAAACAGTACGTGAAAGTTCTTAGCAACTAACTGGTATGGGGTGTCTCCTGGAGCAGGACTCTCACTGGACAGACCGGGGGCAGCCTCCGTTCAGCTCGGCTGCTAACTCCCGAGTCTGTGGCTGGTGCAATCAGACTACACTAGACGGCACCTGACTCCTTTTAACAACAAATTAACTCTTAGCACTGATCCACTGGGTCACTGCAACTGCACATTATGTCCGAGTCCTAATAGGCACCCGTAGTTGCTGGACTAGCTATGCCTGCCTCAGCGGTACATTCACATTGTACGGCTGGACCTCAGGGTAAAATAATGGAGGCTAAAAAGATGCTGGGCATCATCCCAAACGCACTTTTCAACTTGAAATAACATAAATGATATTTAATATTCAGATGGTGTCCGCCTAAAAGGCCAAGCAGCCTTTCCTCTTAATGACTCCCTCCGGGTTTGCCTGGCATCAACCCTTAATGCAAAGCTAATTCAAAGGTTAAGTGTTAATTCTTTTTTTTTTTTACAGGCTTGCATCCATAATTTATATGTAAAGTGTCTCTCCGGGATTTAGTAAATAGGGTTAGAAGTGAGCACATGTTGTGTTCTTCAAAAACTTAGCACTCAGCAACCAGGGCTGCAACAAGGGATGGAGAGATTGGTTATTATCCTATAGCTTGAAACACAGGAGCGAATTCACGCTTTCATGTTAAATCCAATCTGTGCAGTCCAATTTCATAAGGCGCTAGAAAGACTTGTCGGGTTCTCCAAGGTAAACTTAGAAAAATTGTGAATTCCGCACCTGGATAAAAATCCACTTCTTTATTGTCATACAGTTTAAAAAAATGCCAACATATTTCAGACAGAGTGTCCTTATTCATGGCATATATCACGCTGAACGCTAAAAACTTCCTACACAGCCGATGCATTCATTAAAGGGGTATTTCCATCACAGACAATGGGGGCATATCGCTAGGATATGTCCCCATTATCCCTTGGGTGCGGGTCCTACACCGAGAACGGAGCAGGGAAGGTGGCAGCGGGAGCACCGCGGACGTGCATCCGCCCTCCATTCATTTCTATAGGGCCGCCAAAAATAGCCAAGCGCTGGCTCGGCTATTTCCCTCGGCCCCATTGAATGGGATAGATGGCCGCGCAAGTGCGGTGCGCTCCCATTCACTTATATGGGGAGATCACTTGATGGTGGCCGGACCCCAGGAAACTCAAGGGGCCTCCAGCCACCGCTCTCCCAGCTTCGTTCTCAGTGTAAATACAGGTCCCAGAGGGACCCGCACCTATTAGACAATGGGGGCATATCCTAGTGACCCCTTTAAATTAACCAGATATTTACAAAGAGATAGAAATATCCTTGATAAATATATAACAGGTAATTTTTAACGTTTGATCCATTTGGAAACCTGGGGGGTCATTTATTAATAGAGATACGCCACTTTTTGGAGTAATTATTTAGCAGACTTGATCGCGAAGGGGATTTGCGGACGAATTTGTGACTATTTCCCCTTCCACGCCACGTACTCCAGGTCTAAAAAAAGGTGGCATGGCTTGGGTAAGGAAGAGGGCCGGCCAGCAGGCTTGTCTCATTTGTCATTTTCTACGTAAATCTATGCCAGCAAGGGAGCTGGTGTAGATTTAAGGCTGTTAGGCGCCGGCGGTGGATGCACCTAAGTTATGTAAAAGCCAGCGCATCAAGTGTCAGTGCAGGGTTATTAAGACCGGCATCAAGAACACAAGCCTTAGGCTACTTTCACATTAGCGGCAGCCTTCTCCGGTAGGCTGTTCCGGCGGGTGAACATGTCGAGAGGCGGCCGGAATAAAGCTACGACATGTGCGAACCAAAACTACGGCCATGTGCATGAGCCCTAAGAAACTTTTGTATACATTTTTATTAACCTGTCCGTAATGCCCTAATAGCACTTTTTGTAATAAAGTTTATTAATGTATTTCATATTTTTATTACACTTTTCCCTTCTTAAAGCTCACGTTTTGCTGTGCGCTTAAATCTACTTTTCTGTACACCGCTGACTGCTTAGTGGTGTGCGGAGTACAGAGTTGACATTTTTATCTATCTTGCCCGTGCCCCCTGGAGGTTTACTAAATGCTGGCATAGCACATGGGTACCCTCTAACCATGTTCAATGCCAGGATTAGCTTAGTGGAGCAGGCTCCTGCCTGTGCCTCCTTCGCTAAGCTAAGAGCTGACATGCAGGACTTTTAGCTTAGCAAAGCAGGCACAGACAGGAGCCCACTCTGCTCTGCTATTCCTGGCATAGCACATTGTTACAGGGTACCCATGTGCTATGCCAGCATTTAGTAAACCTCTGGGGGGCACGGGAAGGAGCAGCAATGTCTGCTCCTGTTCGTACTCCCTGCACTGCGAGCCCATTCATAAAGTGTCATCTCTGTACTCCGTACACCGCTGAGCAGTCAGCGGTGTACAGAGAAGTAGATTTTATGTGCACAGCGAAACGTGCGCTTTAGGTAGAAAAAGGTGTAATGAAAATACAAAATACATTAACCACCTAACTGCTTTGGGAAAAGTAGCCATTCTGTTCTTCTAGAGCTGGGCTCGGGCAGAAAATGGAGGGGGAGGGCTGATTTAGATGCTGCTTTCTCCTGAATGGTAGCAGCTAGAAACATGCAACTGTTCTTGTTTGAAAGCTGACATTTCAGGCTTTCATACTATACCAATGATATATACAATACCAAAGGAAAAATCACTGTTAGAAATGGAGTAGGGAATAAGGGTAAAACTTGCTTTTACTTTCACTTTCAGCTGCAATCACAGCATCCAGATTTCTATCAGTGATATCTGTCACACTTCGGTGTGGAAGGGAAACATCACACCGAGCATAGGAAGGAAGGGGGGAACAGGGAATCAGGCCTGAGAACTAGGGAAGGAAGATGGACACCTCCAAGTAAAAATCCTAACCAAAATCCTGACTGACTACCAGTATGAACATACCCCAAAGGTAGGTGAGTTCATACACAGGAATACCTAAAGTCTTATCTAGCCCTATAGGACCCTGGTACTAATGGCAGAGATGAGACTATCTGTTCCTCCAAAAGGAAGGACGAACAGGAGTCTACTTCAGGCCTAATACAAACAATAGGGACATGCAACACACAGAACCCAAACAAAATACAAAAGGGAAAGGAAAGACTTAACTTCAAAGAGGCTATGGAAGACCAGGAACTCAGCCGAGATCCAACCACAAACAATCTACAGGTACAGAAGCTATAAACGGCACAGCATAGTGGGAGAAGCAACTATAAATAAGGAAGGTTAAATGACCGCATAAGCAACACCTGGAGGCAAGGGGTGTGGTCATTACCAGAAACAACACAGACGCCTATTGATCCACAAGGAAAACCTGTCAGATCAAACCACGTGATGCCAGTCTCACAGATCTCCTGCCAGTCATTGTTGCCAGGACGTCCGTATATCTCGGTATGTCCATGACAATATCTTACCGCTGTACTGAACATATTGCTGTCATTCTGGTATTTTCTGAAAGCTTTCAAACAGTACAAAACCCATATCTCTAGCTGGTGCCAAACCAGAGATATGAGCAGTTAAAGCAGCCCCCCTACCCCTCCCTGTCAGTGTGGAGGAGAAGGAGGGAGCAGCTGCAGAGCTGACAGGCTGCAGGAGGAAAGAAAAAAATGTAAAAATATATAGAAATGTAACATTTTCATCATTGTAGTGACCCAGATAATAAAATTATGATATGTTTACCACATAGCAAACGCTGTAAAAAAAATTCCACAAAATAATGTAAAAATTCTGTTTTTTTTTCTTTCCCTCTAAAAATTTTATAATAAAAATTATTTAATACACAATATATACCCTAAAATGGTTCCTAAAAAACCTACAACTAATCCCGCAAAATAAAAAAAAATTTGAAGAAAAAATTTAAAAGTTATGACTAGAACACAAAGGGGGAAAATATTATTGTTTTTTAAGGCTAAAATTAATGATGTCACTAAGGGGTTAAAAATGCAATAGCGAGCCCTGAGTTTTGCGCCAACAAGATTTACTGCAGACAGACATTAAAAATCTACAATAAAAAAGGGACATTTTTGGGAGGGTTTTTCCAATTTTAACGTGACTGTTAGGAGGTTAATAAACTATATTTTAAAAAAAAGTGTTAATTAGGGTTCTAGGGTCAGATTAACAAAAATGTGTGGATGTGATTGATTATGTAAAACAAAACACTGCAAAAATTGGTGCACTACAATGGCAAATGCAACTGACAATAAATATATATATAAACCTGCCTCACTCAATTTAGACATCAGAGTGAGGGTTTAGCTATATTTTGTCTATTGCATTTACCATTGTAACGCACCAATTTTTGCAGTGTTTTGTTTTACATAATCAATCGCATCCACACATTTAGCTATCCTGCGTAGGATGCTCTTGTGGTACATGTGGTCCATTGCAGGCATCCTCCATTGTATGCATTTTTGCTGGGGATTGCTGTTGGCAACGGATCACATGTGCGGGGTCTGCTCCCCCAGTTAGAAATGTGCAACAGCATTTGGGGTTTTGAGCATTTCTCTGCCTCTTAAGACCTCTTTACTTTGTCAGTTTGTTTATATATGTGTACCTAAGGGTGTGTATACTCCGGGATTAGTATTATTCAGGTGCATCTGTGTAGCCTGCGTCACATGACTCAGTGATAGTTGGGACTCACAGCCTCCTCTCTCCTCCCATTGTATGTGTGATTTTAAAATGGAGGTAACCTGGGACCTATGTCTTTCTCCCTTCTCCCATTGCATGTGTGATTTCACACTGGAGGTAACTGGGAGTTGTTTGCTGTGTGTTGGACCTTATCCTCCTGTAATAGCCCATACGGACCCTGTAATTGCCCATACGGCGCAGCTAGGTTAGCATTAGGTCCCGTTCCACTATGAGAGACCTTGACGAGGTGCGTGGGCTCCGGTATGTTCTTAAAATAAGAATATATTGGCAAAAGTCTCATTTTTAACATCAGAGTGAGGGTTTAGCCATATATTGTCAATTGCATTTACTATTGTAGTGCACCAAAAGTTTAGTTACTCGTTAATAAATTAAGATTTTTTTAATATATATATTTCTTTTCACTTTGACGATAAAGACGTATTTTCTGTTGCTTGATATCAGAAATATATAGTACACTGGAAGTGACTGGCAGATGGGCTTTGGAGGATATTGTAGGGGGTGTGAGAGTAGTTTTCTCTGTTTAGTAGTAACCGCTATAAATATCAGTTTCTTCATGACTTTCATCATGTATTACAAAATTACATTTAGTCTCCAAACACGAATTCTTTGCATCTCTTAATAGCAGCCGAGATATTATCCGTCTCCACTCCCAAAGGCTTTCATGTTAAATTGACATCAATAAGATAATTGAGATGCGAGAAAATTCAGACTCCTGCCCGTATAATGTGAATGCAGCCGATTCCCGCTATAAATAATGAAGCAAAATGACTTTCCCTCGGTTCAGTACAAAATAATAACAGGCATTTTTCTCTCTGTTATGCAGAGTGCTTTACACAGCAATAAACTTGGACTAACAAACTATGCAGCCGCTGATGGTTTAGATTTGTGTAATATGGAATGTATTTTAGGACGACAAAATCATTATCTCCTTTGTATGAATCTGAATATTGAAATATTGCATCAATGCTGAGCGGATATAGCGATGGGCATGTTCGATAATGACAAATGACATGCAATAATGTACGTTATATATCCTGTCGTACGCCCGTTTTACTCACTGATCCACCACTAGAGGGAACCCATGTCAACTGGCCAAGGAAACATTTTTCCTGCCAATAGTTTCGGAGTAGCAGTCATAATAGGGACCCTACTTATGGGGGGCTATAGGGCTAGAGAAATAAAAAAAAGCAGTAAATGCAGAAGGTTGGGATGCAGAGGCATCGATATACAGCGGGAGTGGTGGCAGGTGTGAGGATGATGGTGGTAGTAGTTGTACTCACAATGGCTATAGTTCTCCCTGGACCGAGCACAGGGAAGGGTGCGTCTTTTCTTCCCCCTAGGGCACATACTGGTTCGGGGTCTTCTGCCTGATGGTTGTAGGGGTTCCCTTGTTTTTGGTGAGTTGTGGGGAAACTTCATGACTAGTCGGCATGGTAAACCGTTCTTTATTGAAAAGATAGCAGTTTACAGAAACTTCAGAAGTAGACAAAGATCTTGATATACACGTACTTATAAGACACAGTTCCTTTTAACAGGTACCAAACAGTTCCTGAGGCTGGGGGAAACAGCACAGGCAGTAGCGTGTTTAGGAAGGGGGGGTCCACCCCGGGTGCCCGCTGTCAGAGGGGTGCCAGAGCCGAGAAGTAATGATCGCTTCCATCAATACAGATAGAAGCGCTCATTGCTAGAGCGCAGGGAGCTGCAGTCCTGACACTCAGCTCACCGTGCACTGCCGCTCCCGCATTGAATGATGAAGCAGGAAGACATCTCCCTGCTCCACCATTCAGCCTGCAGGCACAGATCGCGCTGTCAGCCTGTGTGGGAGGAGCCTGCAGCCCGGGAATCTGTCTGTGCTCCTCCCACACAGTGCTGCAGAGCAATCTCTGCCTGCAGGGAAGAGAGGACTGTGAGCTTCAGGAACGGGACAAGGTGAGTAGTCACTGTGTTTTTTGTCTTATTAACACAGAGGGATCACAGAGTGTAACACCCCAGAGTGTTGTTACCACTTCTGCACCCTGCTACTGTCTTTATTGGTCTAACCTCATGCCATCTTATGCCTTACTTCCAGGTCCTCCACACTGTGCATTCCTAATCTGTTTGAGTTTATGTAATGTACCTGGTTCACCAGCAGGTGGCAGCAGATACGGCAGAGCTACAGTTAGGTAGAATGGAACCCTCCATTCCATTCTAACCCCACTCTTTGGAGGAGTGGGCGAGTCCCACTTCGTGCAGGAAGGGTGGGGCAAAGTTTAGTTGCAGTCTAGCTTATCCCCTGCTAGGGGAAGGAAGCAAGGGCTGGGCACGTCGCAGTTGGACGTGCCCCAGCTAAGAAAAGCAAGCCAGCTAGAGCACTTTCAGCTCTGCTGGATATGAAGGCCACAGCTTAGAGCCTCAGAAGCCAGGAGGAGCTTTTCCTGGACAAATCTAGAGACAGACCAGACTACAAAGTGGTGTACAGCATAAAAAAGAAGCTCTATAGCCGGCCTGTTAGTACAGCAGAGCCAGAGAGCAACAGATGTAGCAGAGACGAGTTTGCCTGCCAGGGTTTTAATGCTAAAGCCTGCTGGAACCAAGACAAAGTCTGTAACCCGTTTGGAGAAACGTTTATGGCAAGTAAAGCTGTTATTCAACTTTATCACAAGGTCTGGACTCAATTTATTCTTAATCTCCAGGTTAACTTTTTCCCCTTTTTCTGCTTCGGAAGACAACGCCTGGGGTCCAGCGTATCCAGGTAGGAGCACCGTGACACATACAAAACAGTAAGGGACATTGTAGGCCACCCTTTACCACTCAGCCATTCCTACACCTGGGTACCACCACCAACACCATTTTTTAAAGGGACTCTGTCTCGTTGTTGCTTCATTGCAACTGGCGTCACAAACATTTCTTAAAGGGACCCTTTGCCGCTGTCGGATGCTGCAAGAGGACATTTCTACTATAAGGGGGCACAATAGCCATTTCTACTATGGAGGGGGCACAGAGGGCGTTACTATTACAAAGAAGACACAAAGGTCAATACTACTACAAAGGGGCACAGAGGGCATTACTACTACAAAGGGGCACAATGGGCATTACTACTATGGATGGGGCACAATGGGCATTATTACTATGAAATGGGCACAGAGGGCATTACTACTACAAAGGGGCACAATGGGCATTACTACTATGAAGGGGGCACATAGGGCTTACTACTATAAAGGGGGCACAATGGGCATTACCACTATGTTTGAAAGCCCGAGGTGCAGAAGTGCCCCAGGAATGGCACCCATTTATAATATCAGTGTCATCCTCGGTGATATAAGGGACATTGGGCAACAATGGTCACTAGGGACCGAGTGCGACAGAAACTATAGGAGTTCTGCTATGTATATTGTAACAGTGCTGCAACGGGCTGACTAGGGGGGTCCCTATTAGATGTTATAGATGTTTTTGTTGTGACGCCAGTTGAATTTCAGGAACGAAGGAATAAGTTCCCCTATGTAGAAGGTGATGGTGGAACCCAGGTTTAAGAATGCCAGAGTGGTATGAGGGTGGCCTATAACGTCCCTCTAGGTGCGGCTGTGCACTTGTCACGGTGTTCCTACCTGGATATCCTGGAACCCGAAGCATAGTCGTCCACACAAGTGCAAATAGAGTTAACAGATGAGGGATTGGTGGAACAAATTGAGTCCAGACTTTGTATTAAAGTTGAAAACAGCTTTACTTGAATAAACTTGCATCAGGGAACAATCTTCCAACTTTATCTTGGTTACCAGCAGGTTTTGGCATACATTTCTGGAAGGCAAACACATTAGGCTCTGCTACATCTGAACTCTGGCTCTACTATGCTGGCCGGATTAAATATGAACTTTTCCTTTGCTGCTGTAGGCTACAACTAAACTTTCTGTAGTCTGACTCCGTCTTTATCTTGATCTGTATCTTTGTCTTTATCCAGGGAACCTTTCCTCCTGGCTTCTGAGGCCTGTGGCATGGGCTAGAATGGAAGAAGGGCTCCATTATAGCTAACACAGCTCTGCCAGAGGTGCCGCCATCTGATGGTAGACCAGGTACATTGCATGAACATAACATTTGTAAGGAAATATACAAACACATGGTGCAGGACATGGTAATAGATGCATAAGATGACACAGAATCACCCATCGGAGATAGTAGAGGGGATAAAAGAGTGGTAATGCCCCTCTGGGGCAGTACATTGCGTTAAGTCAGTAAGTATGGTGTACAGACTGCCGTCATGTGACATTATATACAATGTATATATAATCCAACTCATTTTACCTAGATGTAAATTGTACATTTTTCTCATTATGTTAATGTAAAATGAAATAGACTCATTAAATTTAGTAAATAGAAATAATGCACTGAGCACATTTTGCATCACTGATTAAATGCTTTACAGTCATAATATTAGCATGAAATATAATTTCATAAAGAAGCAGGGGTGGGGTGGGTTTCATAAATGAGTGGGGTAGGTCGTAGCCACATCGTACCCGCAGACATTGCAGCTTAAAAAGATTGTCTCACTTCAGCAAATGGCATTTATCATGTAGTGAAAGTTCATACAAGGCACTTACTAATGTATTGTGATTCTCCATATTGCCTCCTTCGCTGACTGCATTCATTTTCCCATCACATTATACACTGCTTGTTTCCAGGGGTTTCGGCCACTGCTGCAGCGCAGATACAAGGTGGCCAAGAAAGGAGTTGTTGCGCATGTGTGCCTGTGTTGAGGGGAGTAGCTAGAAGTGACTGGGCCCCACAGCAAATTTTTATACGGGGCCCGCCACCACTACTTCTTTGCAACGGTCACATGTCAGTAGCCTATAGTAAGCTCAATAACTTTTTGGGATAAGGTGACACATGGTGTAATTTTTCCACAGTGGTTCTGGCAATGGTGCAGGTGCAGGGGCGGATTAGCCATAGACCCTACAGGGAAATTTCCCAGTGAGCCGATGCCCAGGGGGTCGCCCGAGCCCTCCTTATGGAATTTAGTTCTGCAGGGGCTGTATCTTGTGCTGTACTATGTATTGCTGTCCCGCCTACTTCTATTGTCCCTCCCTACTTGTGTTGACCCGCCTTCAGTCAGTTTGACCCTGCCCACTTTAAGGTTATTTTTCTTCCAGGGCCACTTTAAGTTCCCAGTTCTCCCCTGTGCAGGTGTATGGAGCAGGCTCAGGAGTTGAGCCCGCTCCTTAACATATTTGAAGCAAATAGAGGGACTAAAATAGGAAATGTAGGGTCAGTAAACTTTTTTAAAAATATAAAATGCCCCAAATATTAATAAGTAAAAAAATTACCCTTTTATCATATAAGAATCTAAAAAGTACAAAAGCAAACATACAGTAATTGGTAATACCGCAACAGAAAATATTAAAATATCTCATTATTTATGCTAATTGTCCTAATCGGAGAATGGCATAAAAATGCACAATGCATACAAATTATTAATTAAATATAAATGTATCAAAGGGTAATATGTACCCCCCCCCTCCTCTCTAAATGGTACCAACAGAAAGTACAACTCACCCTGAGGTGAGTTGTATGGGATCCCAAAACAATGTTTTAACCCCTTAGCTACCGTCCACTGTCGTTTTGACGACTTCTTGGTGTTAGTACAACCTACTAAACCATCAATATAGACAGGACAATATGTGACGATATTATTACAACTCCAAAAGAACTCTAGGGACACACATATAAAATAATCACATAATCACATATTTTATTAAGTAATACCCAATTACAAACAAAACATATAATGCAAAAAATATAAAATATAGCAGCAATGCAGGCTGGCGCTGCGGCAAGCAGCTCACCAAACTATACCACAGGTAACCCAATCCTAATAAAGAAAAAATCTGTGAGAGGAGTCTCTAATATATACCGGCAACTACTTAAACAATAATATGCAATGCCACTTATGCCATTTGCCCAAAACAGGGAATCCTATAAATAAATGCGGCAGCAAAAAATGTGTTAGAGTACCTCAAAAGAGTAGGATCGGTGGAAGGATCAGACCGCGGATCAACAGGGAGGGCACCCCGACGCATGTTTCTCTCGGCTTTTTCAAGGGGCGTGACTTCTTGGTGTTGCTGCAGTTGAGGGTGGAGGGGGGGCTAGTGACTGATGAAGAGCCCCTCCGCTAAGAACCAGCTGTTACTAATAGCCTGGGTTCTTAGCGCAGACTGCTGCTTCCCAGTTGGGGTTGGAGAGAGCGCCGATCCTGGCTGTTAGCCCTTTGATCATGCTGGGGTCCATACTGCAGCATGATCCCCTGCTATCTGGTCACTGGGTTTTCCAGTGACCTGACTGTAGCTGAGAGAGTGATCCACAGTCATTCCTGAGGACCTACGAAGGACCCTAGGGCTGTCTGCACTCTTAGGCTATATTCCCATTTGAGTCTAGTAAATCCAGTAGTCTGTTCCAGCAGAGGAGCAGATTACCGGGGTTACCATATCCAGCATAGAAAGACACTGCTGGGCACCGCAGGATCCCCATTCACTATAATGGGTTCCAACAGGGATCTTAAAGGGCCTTCCCCAGACTATGGCTGGTCAACCAGGGCTACTTAAAGCACCTTTCCCTGAGGGAGGGTGCCTGAGCAATAGGTTTAAGTCCACTAGTGTCCTCCAAAGGTGTTTGTCTGCCTGATGACTTTGCATAGGGGAAATAGGGGCAAATGTCCAGACTTCAAACTGCCCCTTCTCCAGGGCACTACACAATGGCCACCAGAAAATCCATCGGTAGGCTCCAGCTCTGACAATATTTAGTCATTCTCATAGTACTGATTCTTGCTGCACAGGCAGAAGAATCTACATGACCCCCAACAGGCAGAACATAAACATAATGGAAATGTTCTATATTCAGGGAATTTCTGTAAATGTAACATAAGTAAGGCGCGACAGGAACCCACAATCTCAGAAAATTAAGTGACCTTGTGAAAGACAGTGCCCAGCTATATATGCTAGTGGGTTGCTTCATTATACCCCCCTATAGCCCGCAATGCGTGAAAACTAGAGAACTATTAAAATCATAATGTTCTTCTAAGCAGCTGAGCCCCAAATAAAAGGCATAAGCACACAAAACGGAGATATTTTTAGAAGGCAATAAAAAAGTGTCTTACGTGATTTAATACATAAAGCTTTTAGAAGACACGATAGAGGAATTCTGGTAACAGCATCTCATGAGCGTGCTTCATTTGTCTTTTCTGTGGGGAATAAATTATGAAGGCATCTATGGACAATAGGTTGAGGCTGCAAACCTGATCTAGAGAGGTTGCTAGGCTTCAGCTCCATGGGTTCCGTAGGTTCTTTGTTGTTTGGTGTCCACGTCATCCGTGTACACCTTGTCCTGTCCATCTCCATTCCTAAAAAAAGACTGGAGAACAAGATGTGCCCAAACACTGAATATGATGTAATCACTTGAGTATGATGCTTGATACTGATGCTTCACCCTTTTAGAAAACCAACTGAGATGGGATGGATAAGCACGTGAGCACAGTGAGTGCTGGGCTGCCAGCAAGTCACTGAGACTTAAAGGGGTTGTCCCAAAAATATTCAACTTTTTCAAACCGGCACCTGGATCTGAATTCTTTTGTAATTGCATGTAATTAAGGGTACTTTCACACTAGCGTTTTGGATTCCGTTTGTGAGATCCGTTTCAGGGCTCTCACAAACGGTCCAAAACGGATCAGTTAAGCCCCAATGCATTCTGAATGGATAAGGATCCGTTCAGAATGCATCAGTTCGGCTCCGTTCTGCCTCTATTCCGTTTTGGAGGCGGACACCAAAACGCAGCATGCAGCATTTTGGTGTGCGTCTGAAGAGGCGGAGCCTAACGGATCCGTTTTTTTTTACAATGTAAGTCAATGGGGACGGATCCGTTGTCAGTGACACAATATGGTGCATTTGAAAACGGATCGGTTCCCCATTGACTTTCAATGTAATTCAAAACGGATCCGTTTTGGACTTTGTCATTTTTCTTTAAACCTAATGCAAACGGATCCGTTCTGAACGGATACAAACGTTTGCATTAGAGGTGCGGATCCGTCTGTGCAAATAAACAGACGGATCCGCACCAACGCTAGTGTGAAGGTACCCTTAAAATGTTGTATAGCCACTGAGTTATTCAATAAAATATATCTGGATAGCGCCACCTGCTGTTAGTTCTTTTCACAGTAACATCATTGAGGTGGTCGCACATACTCAGTTTCATCCTTCGACTGCCACCACCCACCAGCCATATCTACTGCTAGAAGCTGTGACAGTTACAGGGAGAGAACTGCAGCCGAAAGGACATGTCCCTTGAGCTGTGATAGGGAGAGTTCTGCAGCAGAAAGGACACATCTCCGGAGCTGTGATAGGGAAAAAGTTGCTGCAGAAAGGACACCCTCCCTGAGTATCAGCCTGAAGATAATCTAGCAGAGAAATGGGAGCAATGACTGGGGAGATCTCTGGACCCATGTGGGGTATAGGGCTGGATCTAGCTTTGTAAGAAACAGATTGTCACGTATTCTATGATGCCTGACTTTCATTTATTGCACTGGCCACTAAGCCTAATATTAGGTGCCATTCTTGGTATATACTGAGGCTCTCCAGCTGTTGTAAGACTACAATTCCCAACATGCCCTGCTGTAGGCTGATAGCTGTAAGCAGTCTTTGCATGCTGGGAGTTGTAGTTTTGCAACAGCTAGAGGGCCGCAGTTGGCCCATCCCTGGTCTATACAGATCACTTTACTACAGTTATCTGCTTATCATTACAAGCTGGATTAGCATACCAGAAATTATCTATATATAAATAAAGAACACAGGATCCACCATTCACAATAGGTGATATCATAGCTTATCTGCTCCCTCCTGACCTCTGCACAGGTCACAGAGCATGCCCAGAAAACTCTCCCGCAGAAGTCAATGAGGTCCTCTCCTAACCATTGTGTCTATGGCCCATGGGGCTGCCATAAAGCAATTTTCCCTTTCTAAAAACTGTTAAAAAAAGCTCAGGCAAGATGGCCGCCCCCATAATAATGTCCAGGAAATAGAATAAAAATATCTGCAATCAGAAAATAAAAACAGATTAGAAGAAAATAAGAAGATGTGTTACTATCTGGTTTTAACTGGCAGATAACATTTTCGGTGACACATTTCTTTTAATTAGGATCAATTTGATAGAAGGGGACGCGGTATCCGTTGCGGCCAATGATTGCCTGCAACAATGTCAAACCGGATGATGACATCTCAGGCCTGGAGGAGAAGGAGTCGGGAGCAAGTACCGGGAAGCAGGTAATTAATCCTTCCTTTACAGTTTGCAAACCCTTTTGCCCCAATTCTTTCACAACCCCTTTAAAGGGATTGGCCATTGCCTGATGAAACTCCTGAAACACCGTACACTGATATGCACTCGAATAGGAAAGCCGCTCTGAAGTTGAATCCCCCCTGCCGCCAGTGGAGACCATTGCTTTCAAGATGGTGACGGACACATGATTTTGCCAACAGCCTCCATGGACGCATCATCTTCTGCGCAGGCGCAGAGAGTGCTCAGCAGCGGATTCTGCTGCCTGCATCTGTCAATGAACTCCTTTGCGCAGCGCTTATAGTCCAGCCGGCTTTCGGCATATTTGCCGGTTGCAGCCAGATCTCCGCCGTACCTTATTAGGCTACTTTTACACTCACCTTTTGAGCGGATCCGTGATTGATCTGCAAAAACGGATCCGTTACAATAATACAACCGCATGCATCCTTCATGAACGGATCCGCTTGTATTATCTGTAACATAGCAAAGACGAATCCATCATGAATTCCATTGAAAGTCAATGGGAGACGAACCCGTTTTCTATTGTGCCAGATTGTATCAGAGAAAACGGATCCGTTCCCTTTGACTTACGTTGTGTGCCAGGACGGATCCGTTTGGCTCAGTTTCGTCAGGCGGACAGCGTTTTGGTGTCCTCCTCCAGAGCGGAATGGAGACTGATCGGAGGCAAACTGATTAATTCTGATCGGATCCTTTTCCATTCAGAATGCATGAGGGCACAACTGATCAATTTTGGAAATCTTGTGAGAGCCCTGAACGGATCTCACAAATGGAAAGCCAAAACGCGAGTGTGAAAGTAGCCTTAGAGTCAATGGGAGAGGACAGCAAGCATGTAGTTTCCGGAAATACCGGATCCAGAGAGACCCAGCAGGCTGCTCCCTGACGAATCTCACTAACGCTAGCCTAAGCGTTACAGGTCTGGCCAAGTGGGGGGTGTTAAAAAACAAACAAAAAAAAAACACTCTTGCACAACCCCCTTAAAGGGGTTATCTCATGGCTAATATAGTACATAACAGCCTCTTTCTAACAAAGCTAGAACCAGCCCTGTACCTCACATGGATCCAGAGATTTCTCCATTCATTGCTCTGCTGGATTTATATCAAGCTGACAGCTCAAGGGGAGTGTCCTTTCTGCTGCAGTTAAGGGGGCGTGACCATGATCTCCCTATCACAGCTCAGGAGGCAGTTGAAGAATGAAACTGAGCATGTGCGACCATCTCAGTGAGCAGGTTGAAAAAATAAGAAAAGAACAAACAGCAGGTGGCGCTATACAGATACATTTTATTGAATAACTCAGTGGCTATGCTAAACTTTTAATTACATGCAATTACAAAAGTATTCAGATGCAGGTGCTGGTTTGAAAACTGTAGAATATTTTCCCTTTAAGTAAACTGAAGAAATAAAAAGTTTCTGACTGTTCGCTTTTCACTTTAATAATGAGGAGTCGATGCAGCGAGCCATGTCTTTTAAATTATAGTCTAATCGCTGCTGCGCTCTGACATGGACGTGTCGCGCCGAGGCCCTTCGAGGATATCCCGTTGGATGTCTTTCCCTTGCACTATAATGTGGAATTTGAGCTGTTTGATCTCGATCTGTCCCTGCTGAAGGGACGTGTAGACTCTCTCGTTATTTTACTCATTTATTCAGGGAGATTGAAGGAAACGATTCCTTCCGCTCCTCCGGACTCTCTGGCGAAGGAGTGCTTTATCCTACGTGGAGCTGTTAGATGATTGCAATGATTTATTGAGTAGACATGGAGTCAGCAGGAGGTCTGAGCTCCAGATCTGCCGCCACTTCCATCCGAGATCCTAGAACACGTTCCGTGTCTAATATAGTTCTGACTTGTCAGACATTGCCGAAAACATAGCAGGTCTGTCAAGTGCAATATTTCATGATTAAACGGTGTGGCGGTGCACTGGCTTTGTGAAGTCAGGAGTGATTAATGGCATTTTACCAGAGCCCTTATATCAAGTAGCACTTCATTATTCTCAGCGTCGTCGTCTGTCATAGGAATGCACCGCCGTGAAAATAGCCGGCTATGAATTATTACCGCCATTATTTAAGGAGTAACGTATGGGCACATTCACAGAAAAAAAAGGTCGTCTGACAAAACATTATCTACATTTTTCAAACCAGCACCTGGATCTGAATACTTTTGTAATTGCATGTAATTAAAAATCTCATATAGCCAGTGAGCCATTCAATAAAATGCATCTGTATAGCGCCACCTGCTGTTAGTTATTTCCCTTGTTTGTAGTCCTTCTCACTGAGCTGGTCGAACGTGCTCAGTTTAAACTTCAACATATGTTCTATTAGAAGCTGTGGCAGTTAGGCCTCATGCACACGGCCGTGGAACACCGTGGTACATGGTTCTGCTGGGTAGTATTTTTTGCTGCACTGTGTAGTTGGTTCTGCTGGGGTAGTATTTTGTGCTGCATCACAGAATTGATGGCACCATCTACTTGTGTTGGGCCTGCTTATTTATTTTGTATCCGTGTGCATATTATGGGAAGATATGCAGGGATTATAATGTCTATATTTAATATCGTCCCATAATATGCACACGGATAAGGATGTTGCTCTTACCCACGGTTTATCATCGGGGGATCGGGGTCTAGTGCCTGCTGTGGCATCCCACGTGATCTTGGGCACAGAAACATCTTACCTCCGAATATTCCCTTTAGACATCAGACGCGTTTTGGAACATTCACCTTGTTCCTTCTTCAGTGGTCCATTGAAGAAGGAACAAGGTGAATGTTCTGAAGTGCGTCTGGTGCCTAAATACCCCTCATGTACGGATGCCCTGAGATGGATCCCTGGCTATAACGAACACCATGTGGAGCGCTCCAGGATCATTCCCATCTGAAGCAGAGAAACGGACTAACCTACCTCCATTCACCGTGTGGCACGCTGACTGCGCCCCCCACCAACGCATGAGATAAACATACCGTACACAGACTCACGGATAGGAGGGAATATTCAGGGTTAAGATCTTTCTGTGCCCAAGTTCACGTGGGACGCCACGGCAGACACTAGACCCCGATCCCCCGATGATAAACCGTGAGTAAGAGCAACATCTTAATCCGTGTGCATATTATGGGAAGATATTAAATATAGACATTATAACCCCTCCATAGACTTCTATGAGGGAAATTGGGACTTCTACTCCTGCACGGATATCTGTGTGAGACCCAAGTGTCTGAATATAAGGGAACAGCTCCCAGCCCTTGATAAAAGATCTCCACACGTACACTGGACATTACCTGTACAAATTGAACATATGTCCTAATGGTGACATATTGGGAACTATCGCTATAGCCCACCCAATAATTGGATGCAAAATAAGTGTATGCAAAGTAACATAGAAGTGCAAAAGGTGGCATCTGCAAACATAGAGCTGCAGCAACATCGTAACATAACAGGTGTCACATGTGATTGCATAACTGCAGAGACATTTTGAGATATATTGTATACCTACTGAGATAATGTTGGTGGAGTAAAACCATTACCGTGCAATATATACTCTGGAAATAGAGCGCAATATACATTTGTGTAATTGAGCGAACCGGGTGGACATTCTGGTATGGGGTGGACTCACTATCAGTGACCATATTTCCAGACCAGAATTCCCACCATAGGATATATATGGTCCTCGTTCGTTTGTGTTTAACTATTTTTATACTTTTTATTATTTTTATTTTATGTTGATTACTTGTATGTGGATGGTCTATGCAGTAAATTGTTTCTCATAGTGATCCCAGAGGCGGAGTGCCAATCTCTTCTAATATTTTTAAAAAACATTTTTAGTGACAGGGTGAGTCACAGAGATTAGTGCACCCTTTTTCCCATAGTGTGCAGGAGACCCTCCTGACTTTTATATAAAATATATATATATATATATATATATATATATATATATGTATAGGGTTTTTTTTTTTGCAGCTTGCAGCTTGGAAGCAATGGATGAGAGACACAAGCTACAGATTGAGAGTATATAAAATCCCAATATGCCCTTTTAGATGTGTTAAAGGTTGATTATATTTTACGAAGGACCCATTTTCTCTTAAGATACTGTTAAGATTGTAAACACAAAAACGTGTAAGGACAACAAGTAGAATAAGGAAGCAGTGGTTCTGTGACCGCGCCGCGCTCAGGAGGTTACATAACGGTGGCTGGAGTTTCCAATTTACATTCATGTGTTGTCGATGAAGTGACATCACGGTGACAGGACATCTTAACCTAGTCCTCATTGTCAGTTAAGAACCTAATTAATAACGTGTTTCTTTATAAAAAAGTCATGAAGCCCAATGCTGTGCATCAATATACAGCCATTATTCGCGATCCATTGTTGCATAATGTTATGACCCGGCGTGCTCTGATACATTAACTTCAGGGTGGCAAGAAGATGCATCACGCAGACACGAGCATAAAATTGAGATTGCTTGAAGGACAAGCCTGGATGGAGCCATGATAGGTACCTTATCCTAAAGGGATTGTATTCTTATACCGTATTAGAAAATTCTGGTTTAAAGGGCATCTGTCAGCAGATTTGTCCCTATGACACTGGCTGACCTGTTACATGTGGGCTTGGCAGCTGAAGGCATCTGTGTTGGTCCCATGTTCATATGTGTCCGCATTGCAGAGAAAAATTATGTTTTAATATATGCAAATGAGCCTCCAGGAGCAACGGGGGCGTTACCTTTACACCTGGCTCTCTGCCAGCTGCCGTGCCTCCTCCACTTTGATTGACAAGGCCAGGCAGTAAAAACATAATCATCCTTTCAATCAAAGTGGCACAATTTGGCAGATCTAGCGTTATTACACTTTTTCTGACAACCTTGACAACAAGGAGGGGCTTAGTGGAAAGGGCTGTTGCTTTGTGGGGAAAGAGGGGCACCATTGTGCACCCATATTCCGGTGTAAAATTCTGTCTCAAAAAAATCCAAACAATAGTTTGGAGCAACAGGGGCATTGCCATTACACCACAATAACTGATGGAAATAACTGACCAAATAACTGAAGCAGTTGCAGAGAGAGCAGAGCCTCTAGGAGTAATGGTAACGCCCCCGTTGCTCTTAGAGGCTCTTTTACATATATTAAAACAATTTTTCTCAGCAATTATTATTATTTTCTGATTCAGAATTTAATCCTCGCACACGTGGATGAGGTAGTAAATATGCACATGTTGTACTTCATCCAGGAACCGTTTCTGATAGGATCCTTTATGCTGGGGCCAGCTTTGAACGTGGCCAACCAGAGGTATGATTATGAGGTTCATCCTCGAGTCATTTTGGAAGCCACTCATAAGAGCTGGTGTCCACCAACAGATCCACTGGTGTTCTGGATGACCACAGTTTAAGAGTCCACCCCTTGCAGTCTTGGGTCCATACATTAAACACCATTGTTGGTTCTACGACAGCTTTTAAAGGGGTTTTCCAGGACTTCTATGGTTTTTAACCTCATGCACATCTTCCTCATGCTTCTTCTTTTTCAGTTTGGACTCTCCTGACACGTTTTCACTATCCCTCTGCTTTAATTCTATCCCGTATGTAGTTCTTCCTGTTGTTGTATCCGACCAAACCCATGATGCACTTTTCCTTTCTCTGCCACTGAGACTTTTTTAGGGTACTTTCACACTAGCGTTAGAAGAATCCGGCAGGCAGTTCCGTTGCCGGAACTGCCTGCCATATCCGGAAATCCGTATGCAAACGGATATCATTTGTTTCCGGATCCGGATGCGGATCCGTCTGACAAATTCATGGAAATACCAGATCTGTCTCACCGGTGTCATCCGGAAAAACTGATCCGGTATTTATTTTCTCTAACTTTTAAAGGTCTGCGCATTCGCAGACCGGAAAACCGGATCCGTCAATGCGGTAATTTTAATGCCATATCTGGCACTAATACATTTCAATGGAAATGAATGCCGGATCCAGCATTCCGGCAAGTGTTCCGGAATTTTGGACAGAGAAAATACCCAGCAATTTCTGGAACACTTGGTACCGGATCCGGCTTTAATACATTTCAATAGAAATAAATGCTGGATCCGGTAATCCAGCAAGTGTTCTAGAAATTTTAGCCGGAGAAAAACTGCAGCATGCTGCGGTATTTTCTCAGGCCAAATACCGTAAAAGGGACGGAATGGAAGACATCCTGATGCATACTGAACGGATTGCTCTCCATTCACAATGCATTAGGACAAAACTGATGTGTTTTTTTCGGGTATTGAGCCCCTATGACGTAACTCAATACTGGAAAACGCTAGTGTGAAAGTACCCATGGGCGTAGCTATAGGGGGTGCAGAGGTAGCAGTCGCTACCGGGCCCAGGAGCATAAAGGGGCCCAAAGACCCTTGTGCCACATAAGAAGACACACAAAGCACTGAGGGAAGGGGGGCCCAAGCTAAACTCTTGCACCAGGGCCCATGAGCCGTTAGCTACGCCCCTGAAAGTACCCTTTACTAAGCATTGGTCCATATCTGTAGACAACTAGAGGCTTTGACTGATCTCCTTAAACATAGTGTCTAGCTCCACTAGAACCTTCTAGTCAGAAGGAGTGGAGAAGCACAGCCTAAAGAAAAACAATGTTGCAATTTGGATAGCGTTTCAATGCAAATCTATGGGAATGACTAAGCGATTTTTCCAGACATAAACAATTCTTCAGGCATAAACAACAGAGCTACTTTTTTTTCTCTCCAAAACTCTGCATAGGTAATAAGGCATAAAGTCTCTCAGTATTAACTCGCTATGTATTAACCCTTTTCACAGTGCAGTGCAATAACTGTTCAAATGGACATATTACAATAAACATATAAAATACAGTCCAACTATATAAAACAGTATAAATGCACTTAACAGCATAAATTACATCTATCCCTTAAAAGTAAAATAAAATAGGGAATTGATGGCTTTGCACAGTAGTAAAAGGGGCCATTATCCATAGTCTAAAGTACCTTTGCTCTAAGGCACTACATATACATATTTTGTATTATTTGCTATATATGTGATACTGTATGGCAGTAGATGGTAGCTTTCTCCAGCAGCACATGTTGGACCCATGTGTGAATTTCCAGACTGTCTAATATCATTTTCTCGTCCTGTATTATGCAGACATTAATATTCTTCAAAACAGATGATATGAAGTGCCATAATTGTAATGATGGTAATAATATCCTGTGTTTGTCAGAAGAGGTAGAGATGATGGCTCTTGGTTCAATCAGAGAGAAATTAAACTCCATTAAACTTTGCCTTCTGATCTCAGGCACATCAGAGGGATGCGTGTACTGGAGTGTTCCCAATTCAGGAGGTCATATATCTCGCTGGACAATGAGCGGTGATCACAAGCGTACATCACGTTCTCTGTCAAACACTTCATGTTTTTATTATTTTATCATTTATTTCTGAAATACAATCTGTAGAATATGGCGTATGGGATGTAAGAAAACTCTCCAGGGCGGCACGCCAATCAGCCTAGGACAACCACCCTAGGTATCTATAGCCAGCAGCAAAGTAACTGAGCATCTTGATGCCAACTTATTTCTGCCATGATCTCTCCAATCGTTTAAAGGGCATCTGTCAGCAGATTTGTCCCTATGACACTGGCTGACATGTTACCATGGGCGTAGGAAGCCCCAAAAATCTGGGGGGGACAGCACTTATTGGGCACATGTCCCCGCCCCCCCCCCCCACCCCTCCTTATGGGCCAGTGGGTTCGGTTTAAAAAAAAAAAAAAAAAAAAAACACACAAAACAAGACACCTGTACTTACCCCCATCAGTCACAGCGATGCAGGCCTCTTCCGGCCTGTGTCCCGCGCTGTACAGCTTACAGACGGATCGCGCCGCCTGTACCAACATCTGATAGGCTTCCGGCACTAGGCCTGCAGCCTATCAGAGGAGCAGGGAAGGGAGACGCCTCTCCCTCTCCTGCTCCGCAGCACAGCTATCTGTATCGCTGTCCTGGGGACGGCGATACAGATGACTATGGAGATGAACGCTTCCACAATGGAAGCGTTCATCTCCCTGTGCCCCGCCACCGCCGCACACATTGCCCTGCTGCTGCTGGGGGGGATTTTTGCATACCCGTCCCCCCCGCATTATTTCCTGGGGGGGGATCCGACCTCCCCGTCCCCCCCGCTTCCTACGCCCGTGCCTGTTACATGTGCGCTTGGCAGCTGAAGGCATCTGTGTTGGTCCCATGTTCATATGTGTCCACATTGCTAAGAATAACAAAGTTTTAATATATGCAAATGAGCCTCTAGGAGCAACGGGGGTGTTGCCGTTACACCTAGAGGCTCTGCTCCCTCTGCAACTGCTGCGCCCTCTGCAGTTTGATTGGCAGGACCAGGTAGGCTTGATCACATTTAGGCCAAGTTCACACTTCAATTATTTGGTCAGTTATTTCCATCAGTTATTGTGGTGTAATGGCAATGCCCCTGTTGCTCCAAACTGTTGTTTGGATTTTTTTGAGACAGAATTTTACACCGGAATATGCGTGCAAAATGGTGCCCCTCTTTCCCCACAAAGCAACAGCCCTTTCCACTAAGCCCCTCCTCGTTGTCAAGGTTGTCAGAAAAAGTGTAATAACGCTAGATCTGCCAAATTGTGCCGTTTTGCACCACTTTTTTAGACATATTTTTGGTGCGGACACATAATTTCTTTGTTTTATAAGTTTATTTTTACCTGTGTTTTTTTTTCCGGAGTCTCCTGACCTGTTTCCACCATGTAAACCAATCCCTCTGGTGTGTTTCCATCCTGTATGTAGCACTTCCTGTTCCTGTACCCAACCAAACCCATGATGCACTTCTCCTTCCTCTGCAACAGCTCCAGCACTGCCCCTAACCACACCCAGCTAGTTTATAGCTCCTCCCACCCAGCTAGTGACATATACACTCACCTATCACTGCCCCTAACACCACCCAGCTAGTTTATAGCTCCTCCCACCCAGCTAGTGACATATACACTCACCTATCACTGCCCCTAACTACATCCAGCTAGTTTATAGCTCCTCCCACCCAGCTAGTGACATATACACTCACCTATCACTGCCCCTAACACCACCCAGCTAGTTTATAGCTCCTCCCACCCAGCTAGTTACATAGACACTCCCCTATCACTGCCCCGCCCATGGACATGACATCACAGGAAATAAGAAAGAACTGCATGGACATGGTCATGTGACCACAGCCCAGAACAGAAGATAGGAGCAATAAAGGTAAAGGAAATACATTACAAAATTACAGCGACCTCCATAAATGATTATTTTATAGGATGTTGATGCAAACCGGAAAACCCCTTTAATATAGCACCTACCTACTCAGCAACTCTGTACAAAACCATGAGTTCCTGTCGATCCTTGTTACCATGGGGCTCCCAATACAATTTTCCCGGAGTGGAATTGCTTTGTAATTGCAATACTTAATGGCTTGTGCAGAAATGCCATCATTTCCAGTAAAACCAGTATAAAACGTTCTAAAGAATGTTTCCTGGTAACTCACATACAGCGTCTTGTATAATGGCAGCATTTTTTTCCTCCCTTTCCATAAACAAACACTTTGCACGTATCCAGAAAGCAGGCCGTTAGAGAGTTTATTGATAAAGATCCAGATGGGCGTTACCAGTTGGGTTTGTGTCTGCACCAGTTCTCATTTGTCAATGTCAGGCTGTGCAGGGACACACTCAGGGGCGGATTGGCCATAGACCTTACAGGGAAATTTCCTGGTGGGCTGATGCCCAGGGGGGGCCACTTGGGCCCTCCTCACGTCCCGCCAGTGGAAGTTTTTGGGGATGTATTTTGTGCTGGGGGCAGTATTTTGTGATGGACTGTGGTATTTGGCTCTGTTTGGGCGGTACAATGTGCCACAATATGGCATTGCTGACTCTGCCTTCCATCAATTTGGATCCAACTACAAAACGGGGCCACTTTTAGTATTTTTTCCAGGGCCACTTTAAGTTCTCAGTCCACCCCTGGACACACCCCTGACTGGTAACACCCATCTGTACCTTTATCCATAAACTTTTAGCAGAAATAGTAGAGGAATGACATATAAATAGATGCTCCAGAATTGTCAATTCATGTGGGGTATAATGGCGGTATTTACTAAAATAGACCTGTCAGGAGAGGTGACGGGTCTTCTGTAAGATGGAAACAAAATCACAATTCAGTAGAAATAATGGTCTGGAAAAATGCAATTATCTGACAATTAGCGGGCTGGAAAAATAACGCGTCTTTCCACAGGTTAATTAGACTCTTTCTACACAGTCACAGGGTCCCGAGATGCGGATTTACTGCCTCCCCCTACTCTGGTGCAGCTGTACAAATAATTATCCCAGAAAAGCAATCAGCAGGAGAACGTACATATTTGCAGATCATTTCTATATGTAGTAATCAAAATAATCATTTTCTTAATTTTTTTCCACATCAATTATTTCAGCTGTTTACAAAAGTAATTATAAGATCCGGGTGTAGGAGCCCAGTCGCACATCGCCGAGCTGCTTCATTATATACTGGCTTGTAGATCTAGGCGGCAAATCGCGGTTATGAAAAATTCCATTGTGAGGGCTCATGCACGCGACCGTATGTATTTTGCGGTCCGCAAAACACGTACCCAGAAAAAAAATACGGATGACGTCCGTGTGCATTCCGTATTTTACAGAACGGCTTGGCCCCTAATAGAACAGTCCTATCCATGTCCGTCATGTGGACAATACCAGGACATGTTCTATTTTTGGGCAGAACGGACATGCGGACATATGGAAACGGAAATGCACACGGAGTCATTTCTAATTTTTATATTTTTTGCGAACCCATTCAAATGAATGGTTCCGGATACGGTCCGCAAAAAAAAAAACGGAACGGACTGGTGGAATGAAAACCATGGCCTGGAGTTACTAATGTATTTGCGCCAGATATATGTCTAAAAAGTGGTGACAAATGGTGTAGTTTGGTGCATTTAGGGTTTCAACCCCTTTTTCCTGCCATACTTGACAAGAGGGTGGGACTTAGTGGAAAGTGGGTGGGGCATCATTGGAAAGGGGTGGGGCCTAACAGTGCTATTTTGCACCAAAGTTTCAGAGCAATTCTAGCGTAAAATTCTGTCTTGAAGTAAGCCAGACAATAGTTGGTAGAGAGTCCGTAAAAAGTGTCCGTCCCGGCACCAGATCTATCACCCAGCCTGAGCCCCTGGGATAAATCTGGTGCAGGTCTAGACAGCCAGACTAAGGCTTCTTTCACACTGGTGTTTTTGCTGGATCCTGCAGGGTTCAGCAAAAACGCTTCCGTTACTGATAATACAACCGTCTGTGTCCGTTATGAACGGATCCGGTTGTATTATCTTTAACATAGCCAAGACGGATCCGTCATGAACTCCATTGAAAGTCAATGGTGGACGGATCCGTTTTCTATTGTGTCAGAGAAAACGGATCCGTCCCCATTGACTTGCATTGTGGGTATCCCACATGCTGCGGTTTGCTCTCCGGTATGAGAACGGAACGGAATGCATTTTGGTGCACTCCGTTCTGTTCAGTTACGTTTTGTCTCCATTGACATTGAATAGGGACAAAATGGAAGCGTTTTTTTCCTGGTATTGAGACCCTATGATGGATCTTAATACCTGAAAATATTAACGCTAGTGTGAAAGTAGCCTAAGCTTACACCATCTATGGGATTAGTACATCTGGGCCCACGTCTGCTGGAGGAACATAAAACAGGCTTGACTGTTTTGTGAACCTTCAAAAATGCTGCCCGTACATGACTCAATCCAACAATTTGGTCAAGAACTGGACCAAAATGACTGATTCCATGACCTGATCTTGGAAGATCTTCATAAGACGCCTTCACACGTCTTGCAGAAAATTCCCCGGGCATACTTTTACTGAAATAGGTACAACCACATTGCACCTGAACCAATGGCCTCATGCACACAAATGTATTTACTTTCTGTGTCCGTTCCTTTTTTTTGCGGACCGTATGCGGAACCATTCATTTCAATGGGTCCGCAAAAAAAAACCTGAAGTTACTCCATGTGCATTCCGTTTCCATATGTCCATTCCGCAGAAAAATAGAATGTCCTATTATTGTCCCCATTACGGACAAGGATAGGACTATTCTATTAGGGGCAAGCTGTTCCGTTCCGCAAAATAGGGAATGCACACAGACGTCATCCGTATTTTTTGCGGATCCGTGTTTTGCGAACCACAAAATGCATACGGTCGTGTGCATAAGGCCTTACTTTGCACCATTTTCATAAATTTGCACAGGTGTGCACAGCAACTGCAATCTAAAAACGAACCTCAAATACACCTACAGACATACAATGATAATTTCCCCCCGCAATTCTTACCTGGGAAGTGCGCCATTTGGCAATTTATAGCCATATCAAATCCCTAGATGAATTATAAGCTATAAAGGATGGTTCATAAATATATGATCGCTATAACCCCCCATCGATCACCACAACCAAGACCTCGGTTCCTCCTCATCTGAACGGATGTGTTGTATGAGGTTAGACCCATAATGATCAGCTGTATGAGGAGACGGCACGCACATTGTGCACATGCCGTCTCCCTGTCCACTGCTGCTGGTGTAAGGGTAACGCCCCCGGTGCTCCTAGAGGCTCATTTGCATATAATAAAACATCACTTTTCTCAGCAATGCGGGCACATATGAACATGGGACCAACACAGATGTCTTCAGCTGCCAAGCGGGCATGTAACAGGTCAGCCGGTGTCATAGGGACAAAACTGCTGACAGATGTCTTTTAAAGAATCTACTATGCCGATGTCTTGGTGGTTTTAATGTTATGGCTCATAAACATATTTGTATTTTTTCCACGTGTAAAGAACTTTTCTAAGCGGCAGCCACATTTATTATTCTTAAAAGCCAGTTATATCTGTAGGAAGTAACGCTAAGATCCTTCATTTAGATCCTGCCATTTACCATTAAGCTCTTTCATTTACATAATTCGGGCATTAGATTCTGCACAGAACGTTTAATCGGTTCTGTCACTCCAGCAACTTACAGACAGCATTTTGGAAGAAAGGATGATCTCGCCGGTAATCTCACTTCTCGTATTCCTCTGCAAAACCCCCCATGGAAAGTAGGGCCATCAAAGGTAATAGGGCGGAGCTGAGAATCTGCACAAGGCACGGCCTTCTTAGGCCCCTTTCACACGAGCGAGTTTTCCGCGCGGGTGCAATGTGTGACGTGAACGCATAGCACCCGCACTGAATCCTGACCCATTCATTTCAATGGGTCTGTGTACATGAGCGTTTTTTTTCGAGCATCACTTCTGCGTTTTGTGAAAAACGCAGCATGTTCTATATTCTGCGTTTTTAACGCAGCCCTGGCTCTAAAGAAGTGAATGGGGCTTCAGTGAAAAACGCATCGCATCCGCAAGCAAGTGCGGGTGCGATGCGTTTTTCACTGATGGTTGCTAGGAGATGTTGTTTGTAAGCCTTCAGTTTTTTTGAAAAACGCATTAAAACGCATTGTACCTGCACGGAAAAAACTGAACAACTGAACGCAATCGCAGGCAAAACTGACTGATCGTGCTTGCAAAATGGACGCTCATGTGAAAGAGGCCTAATAGTCACATCAAGAAGAAACCCCTTGACTGTTAGGGACGCAACCAAGAATCAGCTCCTTGGTCTTTGGAAAGGATTTGGATTTGTCTTATTGATTGTGTAGGTAGACTTTGAAATCATTCAATATAGTGAATGGGAAGCCCTCGGCAGTTGGCATATTACATGGGCAGAGACGGCTCGGGCTACTTGTTTTTAGAACGTCAAAGGAATTGGGACAGTTTTGTGTGTGCCCCTTTAACATCTCTATTTGGGTATCTTATGCCCTACCATAATGGAGGCGATGCCGACGGCTACTTTCACACTAGCGTTTGAAGTAAGCCCAACAATAGTTGGTAGAGAGCCGCGATAAGTTGGTAGAGTCCGTGAAAAGTATCCGTCTTGGCACCAGGTCTTTCACCCAGCCTGAGCCCCTGGGATAAATCTGGTGCAGGTCTAGACAGCCAGACTAAGGCTACTTTCACACTTGCGTTTTTGCTGGATCCGGCATTTATTGTCAATGAAGACAAAACTGAACAAAACGGAATGCACCGACATGCATTCCGTTCCGTTTGGTTGCATCCCCATCACGGACAGAATAATGTGTTTCTGAGTGCGTCCTTGCGTCAATGGTGGCGGATCCGTTTTCTCGGATACAAAAGAATATGGATCCGTCCGTCATTGACTTACAATGGTTTTAGAGACGGATCCGTCTTGGCTATTTTAAAGATAATACAACCAGCTCCGTTCAGAACAGATGCAGACGGTTGTATTATCGCGATGGAAGCGTTTTTGCTGATCCGTGACGGATCCAGCAAAAACGCTGGTGTGAAAGTAGCCTTAAAAGGGTTTTCCGGGAGTTTTATAATGATGAGTTATCCTCACTTCAATGGGACTGACTGTGCCTTGGCCATGTGACGTGATGACACAGGCCTAGAAAAAAGCTGAGAGAAGGCCGCAACATTACCGCGAGCACCGGTGTCTTCTCAAAAAGCTGATCGGCGAGGGCCCAAACCAATCAGATACGGATGTTCTATGCAGAGGATAGGTCATCAGTATAAAGATCTTCTACCTTTAATAACAAAACATTATTGTCACCTGCTGCGGAGCCTTCACCCATGCCTGAAACCTAAAGTGCAGATAATTTCAGAGAAAGTGCACTTCCCATCATACGAACCTGTCTGCTTCACCCGTCATTGTCTCTGATATAAGAGTTTTTACATTTGTTCCGTTGCAATCCTGTGTGATGGTTTCGGAGCCGTTAAATTGCTGCTGTCAGGCGGAGTTGCCTTGAAGGAACATTTTCTGTCTTTTCTTTACTTTGCTATGAGTTGAGAGCAGCCTTGACAATAGCGCATCTCAAAGGGAATCTATCACCAGCGACTAAGCCGTTTGCATGGACACATAGCTGTCGTTCACCTGATTAAAATGCAGTTCTTCCTTTGTTGATCTGAGGCTCGGTTCCGAAGTAATGGTACTTGGAGAAATGCGCTACTTTGGTGCGTGATGCAGAGCAAACACGCCCACTAAAAACTATGGGTCCAAAAAAGCCACGTATAAAACAAAAGGATGGCAACGGGTGGTTTTCGCTGACCATTGCTAGGAGATGCTCTGGAAACTAATTTTCAGCCTTGCAGTGCAACGCCGCAGAGGAACACCACAATTTAAAGGGGTTCTGCACTTTGTTTAAACTGATGATCTATCCTCTGGATAGATCGTCAGCATCTGATCGGCGGGGTCCGACACCCGGGACCCCCACCGATCAGCTATTTGAGAAGGCAGCGGCAATCCTGGAGCGCCACGGCCTTCTTACTGTTTACCGCCGGCCCAGTGACGACACGACTAGTATCAATTGGCCTGGGCGGCTCCATTGAAGTGAACAGAGCTTAGCCGCGCCGAGGCCAGTTGATACTAGTTGTGACGTCACTGGGCCGGCAGTAAACAGTGAGAAGGCCGCGGCGCTCCTGGAGCCCGCTGCCTTCTCAAATAGCTGATCGGTGGGGGTCCCGGGTGTCGGACCCCTGCCGATCAGATGCTGATAGAGGATAGATTATCAGTTTAAACAAAGTGCAGAACCCCTTTAAGGTAAATGAGTTAAATGTTGTTGTTTAATGTTAAAACTCTTATTTCTTGGCGCACTATGTATACTGAATGGCAATGTATGAGCAATAAATAGTTAACACTCACAGAACTAGTTAGGTTAGGTTACCAGGGTGATAGGCTTGGTCTAACACCTGATTAGTTAGAGAGTCTTAGCTGAGCAGAGCAAGAGACAAGACCTGTATGAGTGAGTTCCTGCAAAGAAGGCTCAAAGAGAAACCTCATCCAGGAGACCAATCCTAAGACCGAAAAGCTGCCTACACCTGGGACCTCCACCGATCGGCTGTTTTGAAGCTCACCAAGCACAGTGCTGTACATTGTATAGCGGCTGTGCTTGGTATCGTGCTCAGCCCCATTCACTTAAATGGGACTGAGCAGTTCCTAGGCCACGTGACCAATGAACGTGTCATCACAAGACCTAGGTAAAAGCAGAGAGAAGGCTGTGGAGCTCACAGGAGAGCCGGTACCTTCTCAAACAGATGATCGGTAGGGATCCTGGGTGCCGGACCCGCACCGATCAGATACTGATAACCTACCCAGAGAATAGTGATACAATATGTCGATCGTCACTGCGGTGAAGTAGAGCAGCGGTGCGCGTGTCCCAGGGCAGGCGTCCCATAAAGAGAATAGGTCATCAGTATAAAAATCTCTGAAAATTCCTTTAAAGACTTAGAGAGTGACTCAGGGACTACTACCATCATCATTGCTGCTGCCCATACACAGCTATCGGGAAAAGAACTACACTGTGATATACTTTGGAACTATGCATTTGCTGCTATATGTACTACTACCTCCATCATCAATTCAGTAAAGATAGACTTTATTTATTGCAACCAACGGGCCTAATTATGGTCTCCACCATTCGCCTACCCCTGCACCCGACTATCCGCCATCAAGGACTATCCAACTACCACCAAGGCAGGAGCTCCAGAAAGTCAGGGATTGCCCTGAGAGAAGAAAAGGTGCACCCTCCATTCATTGGCCCAGGGAGTGCCAGAGGGAAGATAGCCTCCATAAACTACTGACACCATTAGAGCTTCACCTCCGGGTCACTGCCTCAGTGTACGGTTGACACACAGAGTACAAACAACGGACATATCACTGACGAAACACTGGGCGTATTGCCATGGGCGTCATCATGGATATGTGAAAGAAGTCTGTCCTGTTTTCCCTCTGTTGTCACGCTCCCCCGACAATGGTTCCAATATCCTAAGGCCTTCACACGTCCGTAGTGTTTTGCGGATCCACAAAACACCTTGTCACCAGCCCTATAGAGATGTCTATACTTGTACGCAATTGCGGGCAAGAATAGGACATGCTCTATATTTTTGCGGAGCAGCCATCCGGAAGATCGGCGGCGTGCTCCGCAAGTGCAGATGCGGAGAGCACAGTGTGTGCTCTCCGCATCCATCACGTCCCTATTCAAAATGAATGGGTCCGTACCCGTTCCGCAAATTTGCGGAATGGGTGCGGACAAAGATTGCGGACATGTGAATTAGGCCTAAAGGATCAGGCACGCATGTAGAGGGATGAAGTAGTATTTATTCATCTCCACGTTTAGAGAAAGCTATCGTATGTTCTTCTTTTATTTTTAGTACATCTAGTCTTAACCTCATCCTTCAGGGTGAAAAACGTAAAGGCGATAAATCCAGTAATTTTCTGCTCTGTGGCTCACGTCTTGACTGCAATACTGAATGTACATGGCGAGCACGAAGGAAACCAAGCTCCTGAACATGTTGCTCACCTGTGTGAACTGAATCTAATGGACCTGCTACAAATTCTACCGGTGCGACAAGAAAACGCCTCATTGATGAAAAATGCATGAAGCGTAATTGGTTATTGCAACAGAGGATTTCACAGAAGAGAATGCACGCAGGACACCTCGTTGTGGAAGGATTTTATTACATTTTTTTGCATTATGAGCATCTTACAGCAGCAGAATTCTAATAACTCTGCTTAGCGTACAGAATCCGCTAATTTATGGAATTCTCATTGTGCAGCGGAAATTATCCGGAGCAGGTGTGGGAAGATGAAACAAGCCTGCTATCTGCTCTGAAGAGTCTGCCATATAGAATCTGTCACTAGACTTTCAGTGCATGCTCTCTTCCTATAGAACAAACAGAAAGCCCAATGGACCTACTTGCCCGGTACACAGAAATGTCTCTCGGGGCTTTCTATAGGTTTTCAATTACTTTGCTATAACTAGACAGCGGATATTTTTTAAGATATTTCTTTCTAATGTGTGTCGGGCCAACCATAATCAACCCTGTATAGTCACATCCAGAGTACTGGAGTCTGCTCAAGGACCTGCAGGGAGGTCACCTGGAATTTGGCTGCCTGCAATTTATCCTGCAGCAAGGGCTTTGGGCTTGGAGATCCGTGACATACCGGGCTCTCCATAGGGTAAGCTAGGCGGAGGCTTTTTTGCCTAGCAATGAATCCGATGATGTCACTAGCACTAATGGGTGGGCTTTAGCGCTGCCCTACCCTGTAAAATGGCTAGGGCAGCGCTAAAGCCCACTCATTAGTGCCGGTGACGTCACCAGGAACACTGCTAGGCAGAAGCCTCCTCCTAGGGTAAAAATATAAACAAACAGCCCTTGCCGTGCACAATACAGTGCAGGGCAAGAGAGCGCATTGGAGCGTGAAATGCTCCCATGCTCATATCAGAGGGGCTGCCTGGGTGAAAATGGGGATATGACCAGGTTCAGCTCAGAACCCGGACAACCCCTTTAAAGGAGTTTTCTCACTCCCCTGCTTAATCGTCCTCAGTTTCAGCACTACTGCTCCGTTGCCCCGACTGTTATTTGTTTCCACTGCAGCAGGTAAACACTGAAAACAAAGTGGTAATCACTGCTGCAGATAAACACTGAAAACAAAGTGGTAATCACTGCTGCAGATAAACACTGAAAACAAAGTGGTAATCACTGCTGCAGATAAACACTGAAAACAAAGTGGTAATCACTGCTGCAGCGCCGGTTTAGCTGCGGTGCTGACCCGTCTACCTCATGTGACGACTTAGGCCACTGGTTGGCTGCAGCGATCACATGGAGCAATCATTGATCTAATCTCTGCAACACTGGAACGAAAGGCGCCAGGTGAGTAAGTCTTTTTTTTTCTTTTATTATTTTAGATTATTCCCAGCCTTCATTATATTTTTTAAGGGTCCCCAAAAAGCCCTTTAAAGGGATTTTCTAGTTTGCATTGAGATCCTTTAAAGCAGTGGTCCCCAACCTATTTCATGCAATATATATTACAGAATATGTGGCCAACATTGCCAATAATAACACTTTATAAAGGCCAAATAATACCGCTATACCATGATCCAATCATTAATAATCCCGTTTAGGCCCCTACTCAGCGACTTATGATGTCTCCTCTGGCTGGAGTCGTTCTCTTTCCTTTTTTCTCCGTCCTGCACAGATCACTCTGATGACGTCTCCTCACCACAACTTCTTTCTTTATAATTGAACTCACCCATTTAGTATTATTGCCTCTTTTTATGCCCCTACTTAGTAAACATCCCCATTTGGACCCCAGTAGATATAATGCCCCCCCTGCCAGTACCGTGTTTCCCCTGAAAATAAGACGTACCCATAAAATAAGCCGTGCAGGATTTGCTAAATATAAGCCATAGCCTGAAAATAAGACATAGTGATAGGCGTGGCTAAGCGTACTGGCGCGGAGCGGTAAAGAAGACGGGCAGCCCATCTGCCCCATCATGACAGCTGCTATCTCGGAGGTGACCAGAGAGGTGCTGGCAGCCCCATCAACAAGGTCGGCTCCCCCTGTCAGGTCCCGGTGTTTCGTGAAATTATGGTACCTGTTAAAATCTGGTACCCTAGTCACTTCCGCTATGTCCCCTCGTCACTTCTGCTATGATGTGCCCACATCGCAAGCTTGAAAAGGAGGTGTGATCGCTGAAGTCAGCACCAGATTGGCTGAAAAGAAGGTGTGTTGGCGCCTGCGCACTACCAACCTGGGTACCATAATTTTACATTCAGCGCCTGTGAACGTGCAGAGGGAGGGAGGGACGCACACAGGGAGGGGAGGGACAACCAACCTGGGTACCGTAATTTTACATTCAGCGTCTGTGAAGGCGCGCGGAGGGAGAAAGGGTAACGTCAATTTACGGGCCACCGCGCATGCATAAACCAGATTGCCTTGTGAAGCAGACAGGGTACCGAAATATTACAGCTCGCGCCTGTGAAGGAGCGCAGGGACGGGAGGGACTGTAAATCGACGGTCCCCTTCCTCCCTCTGCACGTTCACAGGCGCTGAATGTAAAATTACGGTCCCTGCTTGCGTCCTTCCCTCTGCGTGTTCACAGGTGCTAAATATAAAATTATGGTACCCAGGTTGGTTGTCCCTCCCCTCCCTGCGTGTGTCCCTCCCCTTCCTCCCTCCCTCCGCGTGCGTTCACAGGCGCTAAATGTAAAATGATGGTACCCAGGTTGGTTGTGCGCAGGCACCAACACGCCTTCTTTTCAGCCAATCTGGTGCCGACTTCACCGATCACACCCCCTTTTCAAGCTTACGATGTTGGCACGTCATAGCGGAAGTGACGAGGGTACCAGATTTTAACAGGAACCATAATTTCATGGAGCAACGGTCCTTCTGTGTGTGCTGCAAGCTGAGGCATAGAGAGAGACATGGAAAGTGAAAGTAAAAGTCTCCTCAGTGATGTGAGGAGCAGAAAGTTCTGCCTTAGGTATTGTGTGTCCTCAGGGGGAAGAATAAAGCTGTGGCTGCACTGTGGGTCTCTCTCACCCAGTTATGACCTTATGACGATGTTCCAGAAGAAGACGACTTAACTGTATTTGACTAAATGCAGATTGTTGTACCATACTTAATAAAAATAAGACATCCCCTGAAAGTAAGCCAGTGTGTCCTCTTGACAGTGTCTTCTTTTCGGGGAAACACGGTAGATATAATACCCAACCAGTAGTTCCCTATTTACATACAATGCCCCCCAGTGGTGGCTTTTTTTTTTGTTTTTTTTACATATAGTGCCCCGTGGTGTCCATAAACCAAATTAAAAAAATAAAAGAACAAAATACTGACATCTCTCCTGCTGTCTGTGCACGACATTCTTCCACCCTGCCGCTGCCCCGACGGCCTGCATTATGGCACAGGCAGTCTGCGTTGGGTCTCTGGTGGTATGATGACATCATCATGCCGCTTGTGACCTGGCGCAGGAAGTCGCGATGATGTCATTGCGACCTTCTGCATGTTAGTACTGCCTCATATGAGGCTAAATGGTGGGGCACAGGTACTAATAGTTCCAGTCCCCGCCGCTTAACAACGGCACTCCCTGCGGACCAGTACCAGATGGTCCATGGCCTGGTGGTTGGGGATTGCAGCTTTAAAACAATCATTTATGAAAGTAGCAGTAATTTTGCAATGTATTTCCTTTACCTTTATTGCTCCTATCTTCTTCTGGGCTGTGGTCATGTGACCCTGTCCATGCAGCTCTTTCTTATTTCCCGTTATGTCCATGGGCGGTGGGAGGAGCTATATACTAGCTGGGCATGGTTAGGGGCGGTGCTGGAGCTGTGGCAGAGGAAGGAGAAGTGCATCATGGGTTTGGCTGGATACAGAAACAGGAAGTGCTACCTACAGGATGGAAACAAACCAGAGGCATTGGTTAAATTACCCCATATGTTGTTTTTTTTTTACCAGATATGCTCATGTAGTTGCTTAACTTATGTACATCTTCCCCATGCTTTTTCTTTTTCAATTTGGACTCTCCTGACCCGTTTTCACCATGACCTATCCTCAGGATCTCATTGGTGAGGGTCTGAAACCCGGGACTCCTGCCGACCAGCTGTTTGAGAAGGCACCAGCACTCACAGTAGCACTGCGGCCTTCTCTCTGCTCACCAAGCACAGCGCCCTACATTGTATAGTGGCTGTGCTTGGTATTACAGCTCAGCTCCATTCACTTCTATGGGGCTGCGCTGCGCCTAAGTCATGTGACCAATGACCGTGACCTCACTGGTCTAGGAAAACCAGGAAAAGGCTGCAGCGCTACTGCGAGCACCACTACCTTTTCAAACAGCTGAACAGTAGGGGTCCTTGGTGTTGGACCTTCACCAACCAAAGGATAGGTCATCAGCCTATCAACCACATGAGCAGGGATAATGTTTAGTCTCCAAATACTTCCATTCACAGACAATACTAAGGATTTGAAAATCAAGGTATAGCAGAATGTTACCGACATCAAACTGGGCAACCCCATCAATATGGTTGTGATAAAATAATTGGGCTCTCCGGCTTATGTCTGAATTGTAATGGTAGGTGGTGGCTCGCATTGCAAAATATGTGTTGGTTACTAATCTGTTACTCTCACTTGCTCCGTTACACGTAAAAGTTTGTTCTGAACGCTCCTTACAGTTTTCTAAAAGTATTTTGTTACATTTACATACCCTGTTATGAAAGTTCGGTATCACATAATGGGTTAGAAGATAGACTTTCTCGTTAATTGAAAGTATTTCTTTTTGTATATCTGTATTGCACTGTACTATACTTTTTTCTGACTTCTCAGATTTGTTAGTGTATATACACTCAATATCCTAGAAGTCTCTTGTACTAGTTTATCACAAAACATTCAAACGTTTGTAACGCTTTATTGTTTAAAAATGTTAAAAAAAAAAAAAAAGAGATTGGACCATAAATTGTAATGTAGGTCCACATCAGTGTTAAGAAATCCGGACCCCTATTGGATCCCATTATAGTCAAAGGGGATCCAGCGGTTCGCGGCATTTTTTGTCGGATTTCTTAATGCAGTTGGGAACCTAGAGTAAGAATCATTCCAGAATTAGACCATTAGCTTTGTGTACAGACTTGGGGATGACCTATGCATCAGCAGGAATCATGAACTACCAAGCTAGGTCACTTACCCTAACCCTCAGTTCACACTTGCGCGTTTTACAGCGCGTAAAACGCTCAACAGGAGAAAACTCATGTTTCCCTATGGGCATGGTTCTCACCTGAGCGTTTTACAGCGCGTACGAACGCGCTGTAAAACGCCATACGCATAAACAGGTACTTGAGCTTTTTTTAGGGTGTTTGTCGCGCGTTTTGTGATTGACACCACAGTAGTCAATCACACGAACGCGCGTAAGACGCGCGTTTCCTATTTGCAAAAACGCGCTTTAATACGCATGACTAAAATGCGCGTTTCAAGAACGCTCAGGTCTGAACCCAGGGTTAGTTCACACTTGCGCGTTTTACAGCGCGTTCGAACGCGCTGTAAAACACTCAACACATGCAAACCAATGCTTCCCTATGGGACTGGTTCACATTCTCACGTTTTACAGCGCGTTTGAACGCGCTGAAAAAGGCCCTATGCTCAAAAAAGTTCTTGAGCTTCTTTGGGGCGTTTGTCGCGCGTATTGTGATTGACACCACAGTAGTCAATCACAAGAACGCGTGTATGACGCGCGTTTCCTATTTGCAAAAACGCGCTGTAAAACGCGCGTTTCAAGAACGCTCAGGTCTGAACCCAGGGTTATAGTTCCTCACTCCATCTCCCTTCCACTTTCCAATAGGGCAGAGGAGCCGAGATTCTCCTTGATGTTACACTTGCCGGCCCAGCCGTATTATCTGTCCGCTGATAGCCCCAGGCTGCTATGGACCCTGTGAGCAGCGAGAATCTGGCGGACATTGATTAAAGATCATGATGATATTTCACTGAAGGCTCAGGATACTGCCATTAAACATTTATGGTCCACAGCATCCAGGATCTGAAGCATGTTATTGTATTCAACTGTGCAGAATCGATGTAGTTGCGTAAATGGACGGCAATAACCAGAAGACTTGACATTTGACAGAAGCACGTAGAAGACATCGTCATGTTAAAGCTGCAGAAAGTCTAAGTTTTCTTATATGGAAACTGCATTCACAGATCATTGCTAACATCAGTCCCTGTCCCCATTTTAAAAGGTTTTTGGGGAGTAGAATATTAATGAGCTATCTGCACTGCGGTCTCAATCACGTTCACCGGTCACATAACATAGGCGCAGATTAATGCCATTCAAGTGATTGAGCCTGTGCTGCAATACCAAACACAGCCACTATACAATGTATGGCGCTGTGCTTGGTATCCAGGGAGGAGGAGCCAGCACTCACCACAGCACCGCAAAATCTTCAAACAGCTGTGTAGAGAGTCAGAACCGCACGGTAAGATATTAGATTACAGATCCTGAGGATAGGTCAAGAATATGTCACTCCCAGAAAACCCCTTTAGGGTCCATTCACACGTCCGTGGTGTGTTGCGGATCCGCAACACACCCGGCTGGCACCCCCCATAGAACTAACTGCCTATTCTTGTCCGCAGCTGCGGACAAGAATAGGACATGTTTTATTCTTTGCGGAGCCGCGGACCGGAAGTTCGGGCCGCGCTCCGCAAATGCAGAAGCGAAGAGCACATAGTGTGCTCTCCGCATCACGTCCGGCCCCATAGAGAATGAATTGGTCCGTACCTGTTCCGCAGAATTGTGGAACGGATGCGGACCCATTTGCGGATGTCTGAATGGAGCCTTAATGGCATAGTTTTTGGGGTGCATATATTTTGGGGCATTAAGAAACATTTTATTTTCAGGATGGGGAGTGGAAAAAAAATCTGAAATATTTTTGTTTTGATGTTATGACATTCACCAAGCAGTATCAAGGATGCTACCTTTATTTTGCAGGTGGGTGTGGTTATTGAGTTGATGTTTTTATGGGTACTATTATGGGGTACATGTAACTTTTTCATAATTTTTATTCCATTACTGTAATTTTCTCTTGATAAGACATCCCTAGGGATTAGACACACTGTTATGGGGGATCTGTGGATCGTGCACTGTTATGGGGGGGGGGTCAGTGGATGACACACTGTTATAGGATATCTGTGGATGACGCATTGTTTTGGGGCAAAGGTGGGCAAACTACGGCTCTCCAGCGGTTGCAAAACTACAACTCCCAGCATGCAAAGACTGCTTACAGCTATCAGCCTACAGCAGGGCATGGTGGGAATTGTAGTTTTACAACAGCTGGAGAGCCGCAGTTTGCCCATCCCTGTTTTGGGGGGATCTGTGGATGATGCACTGTTCTGGGAGTGGATCTGTGGATGACACACTGTTATGGGGGATCTGTGGATAATGCTCTGTTATGGGGGGGTGGATCTGTGGATGACATACTGTTATGGGGGGATCTGTGGATAATGCTCTGTTATGGGGGGGGGGGTGGATCTGTGGATGACATACTGTGATGGGGATATCTGTGGATGACGCTCTGTTATGGGGGATCTGTGGATGATGCACTGTTATGGGGAGATCTGTGGATGACGCACTGTTATGGGGATATCTGTGGATGACGCACTGTTATGGGGATATCTGTGGATGACGCACTGTTATGGGGACATCTGTGGATGACGCACTGTTATGGGGACATCTGTGGATGACACACTGTTATGGGGATATCTGTGGATGACGCTCTGTTATGGGGGATCTGTGGATGACACACTTATGGGGGATATCTGTGGACGACGCACTGTTATGGGGGATCTGTGGATGATGCACTGTTATGGGGGGATCTGTGGATGATGCACTGCTATGGGGGATCTGTGGATGATGCACTGCTATGGGGGATCTGTGGATGATGCTCTGTTATGGGGGATCTGTGGATGATGCACTGCTATGGGGGATCTGTGGATGATGCTCTGTTATGGGGGGGATCTGTGGATGATGCACTGCTATGGGGGGGATCTGTGGATGATGCTCTGTTATGGGGGGGGATCTGTGGATGATGCTCTGTTATGGGGGGGGATCTGTGGATGATGCTCTGTTATGGGGGGGGATCTGTGGATGACACACTGTTATTGGGGGATCATTGGATGATGCTCTGTTATGGGGGGGGGATCTGTGGAGGACACGCTCTGTTGTCGGGGGATCTGTGGATGACGCTCTGTTATATGGGGGGGGGGGGGAGATCTGTGGATGATGCCCTGTTATGGGGGGGGGGGGGGGATATGTGGATGAAGCCCTGTTATTGGGGGGGATCTTACCCCATTATATTGGGCCTTGGTCAGAGCAGTCATCACATGTAAAGTCTATACAGTTGAGCCCCTAGCGGTGGTGCTGCTTTGCTAAACTACGGTAATCACTAAGCTGTAAGCAGTACTGACTATGAAAGCAGCTGGCGAGTCGGCAGTGCACGTCAATCACTCAGTCACGCTCCGCCCACTCCCATTAACGAAGTGGGTGGAGCTGGAGCGTGACTAACTAAGTTAGGTATCCTCAAGCTGCGGAGCTCCAGCTGTTGCAAAACTACAACTCCCAGCATGCCCGAACGGCCTACAGGTATCAGTCTACAGCAGGGCATTGTGGGAGTTGTAGTTTTACAACAGCTGGAGGGCCGCAGTTTGAGGATGCCTGGAGTAAGTGATATGCGCAGCCGACCTGCCCGCTGCTTTCATAGTCAGTACTGCTTACAGATTAGTGATTAGTTTAGCAAAGCAGCACCACCGCTAGGGGCTGAACTGAATAGACTTCACATGTGAAGGCTGCTGTGACCGGGGTCTGGCTTAATGAAGTACAGTGACTGCAGGAGCAGTTGCTGGCCTCAAGGCCCCTCTCTCCAGAGATGGAGCTTCTGACCGGGCACCTGAGGGCAGTACCGACAGTACGGCCCTGATAGTGCCCCTGTCTACAACAAGTCACTGGTCCATCACAGGATGCTATGCCTATGCAGCACAGCACAGCCTGCCATGTAATATTGCTTTATTCGCTTTATAAGACGCACTGCCATTTCCCCCCACTTTTTTTTGGGGGGGGGGGGGGGGATGGGGGGGCAAAAGTGCGTCTTATAAAGACGAAAATATGGTAGTTCGGGGGAAATTATGTATATTTTTATGGTGTTCACCACAGTATAATTTTATTATTTATGTTAAGCAAGGTGTATTTTTAATTTTTTTTAAAAAACATTTTATAATTTGTTTTGTCCCAAATGAGGACTGAATTGGGGACTATTAGACTTCCCTCCAGCAGGGCCTAATAGCTATCCATATATGTCTGACCTAGAGGCCATTGTTAGGCCCCCTTTTGTGTTACGCCCCCCTAACATAAAACTTCCCAGGCAAGTTTAGGGTGTTACCAGGAGGGGCTTGTATGCCATGGATTTACCAACTGCGATGTTGTGAAGTATGCCCTTCCCTCTGTTTAACCACGTGGATGCTGCAGTCACTATTGACAGTGGCGCCTAAGGTGAAAACCTGCGGAGATCAGTTATCCCCGATCTCGGCAGTTGGAGCAGGAGCTCAGCTTTGTCTATCAGCAGTATCTCGTAGGTACAGTATCAGTGCCCCCGTGATGTATATTTCCCATCATAGCAAGAACCTGATCATGATGGACATATATCTCACAGAGCCTAAAGGGTTAAGACTGCAATGTCGCTCAGCTTAAATCGCAACTGATAGCAATGTGTTTGCACTGAAATCCAGCAGATGTCATAGTTCCTGCAATTTAGCAGCGTTTTTGTGAGCGTATTGTCACCAAAGTCACCGTGTAACCCCAGCCTAAAACAGGAGCATAAACAAGTTGTTTTTCCATTTTATTTCGTTCTAACAGATATTTCAGATTATATTGTATATGTGCGCCCCCTAGTGGTCTAGCAAAGGAATTGTACAAATGAAGCAGCTTTATAAGACAGCGCTGTATATCTTCATCATCATTAGGAAAAAAACAACCATGAAACCATGTATTTCCCGCTGTAAGGGACTAAATGAAAACATTAAATGAAAGTAAAATAAAAAAAATAAAAACATTTTCAGGCTTAAGTAAATGTTCAGCCTGATCGTAAAGTGGTTGCCCCATGAAGACAACCTATTTTTGGAAAGAATTTGAAGGTCCAGCTACCATAACCCCCAGCATTCAGTGTTTAAACTTGCGGTCAGACATGCCGTGTAATACATGGACGGGCTACAATTAGGGTTGCCATCTTTCCCGACAAAAAATACCGGCCAAGTTAAGCCACAGCCCAAAGGGGCGGGGGGGGTGTCAAGGCTTAACACAGGGCGTTAAGTCGCTATGTCATAATGCCTCCATTAGTGCCTCTCAGAATTGATAATGCCCCATTGGTGTCCCCGGTAATAATAATACCCCCATTAGCACTCCCAAGAATTAATTATGCCCCCATTAGTGTCCCTCCGTAATATTAATGCCCCAAAAAGTGACCCTAAGAATTAATAGTGGCCCCATTCTAAGCCCCCTAGTAATATTAATTGCCCCCCCAATATTAATAATGACTCCATCTCTTCTTGTACAAAAAGAACTCACCTCATACATGTGATGGCGCCGCTGTGAACACTCGCCGCTCACTTGAATCGTTAGGACAGGACTTACACTCAGCATGATGAGGTTTCTCAGGTCCTGCTTTCAGTCAATGCTGTGAAATGTCATGACACTGGAGCGCAGGTCCGGTCCGGTCCGGTCCGGTGCATCCAGTGAGCAGCGAGTGTTCACTGCGGCGCCATCAGATGGAGCTGGTGAGGTGTTTCTTTTTTCCTTCTTAACACAAGTGGGGGAGGGGCAGTAGTTAAAGGCTGTACTAATGAGCGCTCCACAATGGAAGAGCTCATTAGTAACAGTCCGTATAGGAAAACACCGGCAATTAATATTGCCGGTAGAAAACAAATTACCGGCAGAGGAGCTAAATTAACTGCTTGGCCTGAGAGATACCGTCCGGGTGGCAGGACTAGCTACAATAAACCAAGAAGGAGCAGCTGAAAAGATGACCATATGTCCTGAATTGTTGGATTTATAATACACATTTTCAGATATCGTTAGGGCACCCAGTTTCAGGACTCTCACCTTACCAAGAATACAGATACACCCAAAGGCCCTGACTTATGCCTTCACTGCACAATTCTAGCTTCAAAAAGTTGCAAAATGGGGCTTTCGGGACTTTTTGGACTCCCTAGCAAATGAGTTTTACTCCAGATTTAAAGCGTAAGGCTCCAGTCACACGGCCGCAATTCTGTTTCGCATTTTGTGGAACGGAATTGCATACCCAATAATTTCAATGGGGACAGACGATGTCCCGCCCGGGTCCACAATTGCGGATCCACACTTCCAGGTTCGGAATCGCGTTCCAGAAAAAAATAGAACATGCCCTATTCTTGTCCGCAATTTCGGACAAGAAAAGGCATTTTCTATATAGTGCTGGTGACGTGCAGTCTGCTAATTGCGGAACTCACATCACCGATGTCCAAGTTTTGCGGATCCGCAAAACACTTGCGGACGTGTGAATGGAGCCTAGCCATGGGAGTAGCTATAGGGGTAGCAGAGGTAGCAGTCGCTACTGGAGCCAGGAGCCTAAGGGGGCCCAAAGACCCTTGTGCCGCATAGGAAGACACACAAAGCACTGAGGGAAGGGGGGCCCAAGCTTATCTTTTGCACCAGGGCCCATGAGCCGTTAGCTACGCCCCTGAGCCTAACGGTCATGTTTTCATAAAGAAAAAAAAATAAAAAGCTTATGGTACTGCTGCTGTAGCATTATGCATAAAGCAATCTTTCGTTTCTTCACATACCGCTGTTTTCCCTGAGCTTTTCCCTTAGTTACGGCTGTTTTCCCTCACTTCCCATACACACTTGCTGTAGCCAGCAGTTTCCTGTCAGCCAATCAGATTGGATTACTGAGAGACACACCTTCTCACCCTAAAGCCTAATGCAGCCATGCAGTGTGAAGGACCGCCCCTCTGTCTTCTGTTTACACTAAAGGGAAGACAGACAAGCCATAGAAACGGTCTATTAAGGGACCAGTGGAAAGGGACAGAGGACGGTAATGAAAGCTGTTATTATAAGGTAAAAAAATATGAGTTACACTAACATTTTGAGAATTCATCATTAGGGGAATATGTGAAATCCGTTTTGCTCGAGTCTGCATTGGCGTACTTTCTGCCACATTCATCAAGTCGCATGTTGTTTGATAAACTTGTCTTGCCCTTAAGGGTGGATTCACACGACTGTAGTTTTGGCCCGCATCCGATCTGCGGGAGAGAGAAAGTGAATGACAAAAGGGGGAAAATGAATGACAAGGGGGGGGGGGGGAAGTGAATGACAAGGGGGGAGAAAGTGAATGACAGGGGGAAAGAGAATGACAAGGGGAGAAAGAGAATGACAAGAGGGGGAAAGAGCTGGGCGTTGTAGTGATGCGGGGACTGCAGAGGCTGAGCGCCAGCTAGAGGTTGTAGTGCTCAGTAAAATGTCATGGTGCCCGCTGTGTTTGTGCCCTCCGGACCCCCCTGCCCTCCCCTCCGGACCCTGTAATCCTTGTAAGGGTTTCCACATGTCATGGCAGCCGCAAGTGGCAGCATCTGACGTGTCATATAACCAACTGAAGAGGGGAAGCATTATGGGGGGCACTATGTAGAACAGGGGAAGGAACACTATGGGGTCATCTACGGGGGGCCCTATGTACTGGCATGCATTATTGGGGGGCTCTATGGAGAAGTGGGGGGGGGAAGCACTATGGGGGCATCTATTGGGGGCTTTATGACGCGGCTCCGCCTGGCTCCTAACTTTTTTGGCTGGCTCCTAGATTCCAAGGAAATTTGTCAAGCCCTGGACTAGAGCATTTGAGATGGTGGATAAGGGCTATAGTGGATGTGCACAACCCACCACGATTGCCTCTATATCCTATCAAAGTGTGCTCGTATCACTTTCCGATACAGTGAACCACTAGCTCGATTATTCTAATAGCAGCTGTTCTAGTCAGGATCAGGCAGAGCTGAAACCATTAGGCTCCGTCCCCCAACATGTTTCACCAGTATGCCTGGCGTCTTCAGGGGTATAGACAGAAACTGTACTTAATATTGCGAGACAAATGTTGTCCTGTGAACTAGGGTTGTTTCGGGTATTGAACTTTGATACCCGATCGATACCTTTATGCCAGTATTGATTCGATATCGGGATGTTCGTTTTTTCGATACTAGACCGCGCAACTGTACGACCCCCCCCACCCCATATTAAACTCAATGAGTGGGCAGGGCGCCCTCAATCCCACCCCCCTCCCAGTATTGAAGTATTTAGATCATTGGTGGCAGTGGCCACAGGGTCCCCTCCATTGGTAGCAGTGGCAGTTCCCCATGGCAGCCAGGGCTTCAGTAGCGTCCTGGCTGCCAAGGTAACTGATCGGAGTCCTACATTGCGATCGGTTACCATGGCAGCCAGGGCGCTACTGAAGCCCTGGCTGCCATGGGGGCTCCCTGCTGCTGTGTGCACAGAGCACAGGGCAGCAGGGAAATGTGAAGTCCTATTCACCCTAATATTATGGTGAATAGGACAAGGGATGAAAAGATCCCAGGTTCTACCCCTAAGGGGGAGGGGGGAAATAATTATTAAAGAAAAAGATTAAATAAATAAATCACACCAAAATATGACGGATAAATCGCTGCCTTTCACAATTTTACATATAAAATATATAAATAAACATATCGCCATATCTAAAGTCCAAACTGTTAAAAAAAAAAAATTTAAAACACTATGCGGTGAACGTCGTAACAGAAAAGTAAAAAACGCGCAATTTGCTAATTTTTTTAAATTATTATTATTTTCCCTCGTGGTATCGAATATCGCAATACTTTTTTATGGTATCGAAAACAAATCAAAATTTTGGTATCGAAACAACTCTACTGTGAACGTACCCTAAGGCTGCATTCACACGAGCGTGATTTCCGCGCGGGTGCAATGCGTGATGTGAACGCATTGCACCCGCACTGAATCCTGACCCATTCATTTCTATGGGGCTGTGTACATGAGCGTTTTTTTTCACCCATCACTTCTGCAACGCGTGTAAATCGCAGCATGTTCTATCTTATGCGTTATAAACGCATCCGCAGCCCAATAGAAGTGAATGGGGCTGCGTTAAAAACGCATTGCATCCGCAAGCAAGTGCGGGTGCGTTGCGTTTTTCACTGATGGTTGCTAGGAGATGTTGTTTGTAAACCTTCCGTTTTTTATCACGCGCGTGAAAAACGCATCAAAACGCATTGCACCCGCGCGGAAAAAACTGAACAACTGAACGCAATCGCAGGCAAAACTGAATGGCTTTGCCTGTGAAATCGCACAGTTTTCACTGAACGCATCCGCAACGCATCCGGACACGCTCGTGTGAACCCAGCCTAACACTTTGGTCTAGAAAAGCTTCTCCAGTTTTCCTACCCCCTCCGGCTGAAGCGAGATCAAGACTTTTTTTTTGATCTCTCAAAAAGTAGCAATTGCCCTCATGATAAAATTCCCCCCATAGGTCATAGAATTCAGTGGGAACTGAGTTGGCTCTGTAAGGAAACAGAAGGACTTTTGATGCTTGCCCTTGCAGGTCACGCCTGATCAATGGAGGTCTCAGCAGGACTCCCTGTGAGCAGCTTATTGTTGGTGGCCCCTTTTTTTGGACAGTCCCTCTTTTTAGCGCACTCCAGGCAAAACTGACTTTGTGCCAAGTACAGGAACATGGGGTGGTGGATGACTTACATATTCTGTTTGGTGTGCTTTATAGGGCGTCTATCAGCAATTCTGACCCTGTCAAACTGCTGGCAGAGATAGATATGTGAGGGGTAAAAGGGGTTTTTAATACCCTGATCAAAAGTGCCTTGGATTGTAAATGTCCCGGGCTCTCTGCATTGTAAGACGACAGTGACAGGTCTCCTGTTTGGTCACTAGAGCCATCAGTCAGATAAGAGGGAAGGAGTTGGGGCGCTTGGGCCACCTCCACGGCACTTGTGATCCTGGCGCCAAGGCAATTCAAACTTTTTCCGTTTGGTAATGCAAAAAGCATGAGCTTTTAGAACTCATGCACATGAATGTATTGTCTTTTCGTGTAAACCATATGCTGTGGAACCATTCATTTCAATGGGTCTTCAAAAAAAAAAATGAAGTTACTCTGTGTGCATTAAGTTTCCATATGCCCGTTCCTCAAAAAAACAAAAAACGAACGTGTATTATTGTCCACATTACATACAAGGATAGGACAGTTCTATTAGGGGCCAGTTGTTCCGTTCCGCAAAATACTCACCGATTTCATCCGTATTTTGCGTCCGGACCTCACAACAATCTACGGTACATCTGTCCGCAGGAGCGGAGAACTGCTTATGGATTCCCTTCAGTTCCAGTGTCATGCATTGTCCCCATCCAGATCCTCCACTAGAAATAATTGCATGGAGCAGAATGAGCTTCCTAAGAAATCTGTCCCATTTCCAGGCAGTTCGTGCGCCGGAGTTTCTAACCTACACGGCTATGTGTAGATTTGAACTATCATTTATGCCAGTTTCCGGCATAAAATGATAGGAAATCCATTGGCCACAGGAGGCAGTGCCTCTCCCGTCAAGCCGCACCCACTTGGCACTTTTATGAAGAGGGGAGAGAAATTAAAAGTCGCAAATTATTGAGCAAATACGGCATCATCATAATTTGTAACAAGGGGCGTGTAACAAAGTCCATTGACTTTAATAGAATTTGTAACGGTCAGAATGGATTGCATTTACGCCGGAAACTGGCTGAAGGCATCTGTCCCAGAATGCTGTGCAGCTTCATACATTCTCTGATTCCAATATGGAGTAGGTTAGGGAGAGATCGCAATGATGGACTATTTCCACACAAGGGACTTCAATTAGCGTGTCTGCTGTTATTGCAGCCAAAGTTCAACCAACCCTAGTCCTGCACTGACAGCATTAAAGGGCGTCTGTCAGCAGTTTTGTCCCTATGACATCGGCTGACCTGTTACATGTGCGCTTGGCAGCCGAAGGCATCTGTGTTGCTCCCATGTTCATATGTGTCCACATTGAGAAAAATCTAGGCTCTGCTCTCTCTGCAACTGCTGCACTGTGATTGACAGAGCCAGGCAGAGTAAAAGTGATCCCATCTGCCTGGCCCTGTCAAAGTGCAGGGGGCACAGCTGGCTCAGGAAAAGGGGGGGGGGTGCATAATTAATTAAAAAAAAAAAAAGTCTTTGATTTCACAATACAGGTGTCATTTTAATCAGCAGGATCAACCCTACTAGGCAATAAGCCTGGTTTAACTGGACTGATCCTGCTGACAGATACTCTATAAATAGAAACGGCTGGCTACAGTAGTACATATAGCTTGCAAAATACCCAGACCTTCAGAAACGGACTTTGCTCAAACATTAAGGATTCAGATATGAGCTGTACCTTAGGCCCCTTTCAGACGAGCAAGTTCCACACTCCGGACTCGCAGCCTGAGTATGCGGCAGCTCCCGTCCTGACCTCCCTAGCACTGACGGGGGTCACATAGCATTATATTGATTTATGATGCTATGTAAATCTTAGAGGTCTGAAATGTGCTGGATAACACTGACATAATGCTACCAGTGTCATCCAATACATTCCAGAACTGTGAGGGTTAAATAGCATCATAAATCAATATAATGCTATGCGACGCCCTGTCAGTGCTGGGAGGTCAGGACGGGAGCTGCTGCATACTCGTGCTGCGAGTCCAGAGTGTGGAACTCTCTAGTCTGAAAGGGGCCTTACACAGAATAAAGGAGAAGGATGCAGAGAAGTAGGGGGCGTGATTACATACATTTATTACACATATTGTCCATGTGGCTGTATCCCTGAAAATCATTCTTCTAATCTGTTGTTCTTTACAACCCAAAAGTAATTTCTTGAGACTCCTTTTGTTTTTGGTGGAGGTCCTTGGCCCGATTTTTTAAAGTTTCTGCCTTGGCGTAATCTTTTTTGACGCCATCCCCAAGTTTGTACATTCGGCTGGCATTAGCGCATGCCCAGATATGTCCCAGTTCACAGGCCTTCTCTGAAAAATGCAGAGCCTGAGTCATATCCTTGGGAAATCCGGGTAATCCCTCCAGGTACATTGCACTAAGGTTGAAGCAACTTGGTGAGAATTTGCCTTCGCAAGCCTTGTTATAGTAATCCCTGGCTACACGTACATCGGGTTTCCCGTCGTCGTTTATGCAACCGTCTTGCGCCAACAGCCCAACGTTATGGCAGGAATCAATGGATTTCTTCCCTCCCTTAAGACATGATTTCAGGAAGCAATTATAGGCAGCTTTTAAATCAACTGAAAGACCTCCTGCATAAAAAACAAAAAAATTTTCATTATTGTTTTTCAATCAAGCTGTAAAAGGGTATAAGGCTAGGGCGACATGGATGTCACACTAAAGTTGTGTGGCTTTATATATATTATGATAGTCTATGGTGCCGCACTGCGACATGCTGCGATAGCGACACGACCGTCGCAAGAAAATCCATCCAAGATGAATTTTCATGCGACTGTCGCATGTCACAGTGCAACACCTTAGACTACTATAAAAAATGTTGCGCGACTTTAGTGCGACACTTGTCGCAATGAAGTTGTACCCTATATGTCGCTGTGTAGCCCTAGCCCAGTGATGGGCAAAGTGCGGCTCTCCAGCTGTTGCAAAACTACAACTCCCACCATGCCCTGCAGTAGGCTGATAGCTGTAGACAGTCTTTGCATGCTAGGAGTTGTAGTTCTGCAACAGCTGGAGAGCCGCACTTTGCCCTAGCCTAAACAGGAACAATAGAGAACTTAAAGGTGGGAGAGGGCATGTCGCTGTACACAAAGCTTAAAGGGGCTGTTCACCTTTTGGGGGGGGTTTGGTCAGTGACCCGCTTGCATCATGTCAGCTGATCACTGATGCAAACGGGCCAGGTTACTGCTGCAGCCGGTCTTTGGCTGCAGCGACGGCCAAGAGGATGTTGACAGCGAGGCGGCGGCCGGGCAGCAGGTAAGCATATTTTCTTCGCATGCTGTGAACTCCTTGCCTCTTGCAGGATACACAAACACTTGGTCATGATGTAACAGACGGCGTCCCACGTGTCTACAGACCGTAAAATCGAGTAGCCCCACCCAATTAACGAGAGGGTCTGCAATGTAAGGACCTGCTAACACAGCAAGTGTGAGTTCGTTTCTTCAGTTATACCTCCCACCAGATTCACAGCTTACATACCTTTCCCCGTCACGTGGTACGCCCCCAGTTTGAAGCAGCTCTCGCTATGGTCGTTCTGCTCACAGTTAATCTTCAGTACTTTGGCTGTAGCTTCAAAGTTTTTTTTTATATTCTCTAAATACTCAGCTAAACGGTGACACCCTGGAAAACAAAACAGAAAAAAAATAAAAAAATAAAGCGTATAATGTAACTACATAGGAAATGGAGCAACATTCGGCACAGTCCTGCAGGGGAGTTTGCAACGTGGTTAATAAAATACAATATAAGGCTACATGCACACGAATGTATTTTGTTTACGTGTCCATTCTGTTTTTTGCGGATAGGATGCGGACCCATTCATTTCAAATAATGCTGACAGCACACCGTGTACTATCCGCATCCGTATGTCCGTTCCGTAGCCCCACAAAAAAAAAAAAAAATTATAGAGCATGTCCTATTCTTGTCCGTTTTGTGGACAAAGAGGCATTACTACAACGGATCCGAAAAAAAAAAAAAAAAACAGATGCCATACGGAGGTATTAGTTTTTTTTTTGCGGATCCGCCATTAGCGGATTACAAAACACATACGTGCGTGTGTATGTAGCCTAAAGCTGAAATAAAATCACAGTGATAGAGGCACTGCCCAATGTACGGGAGCTCAGAGGTATCTGAAATAACACTGAAGAAGCTGCGGTCCACAAGAGACGCGTTACCGACGGCTATGCCCATACCGGGGAGGAAGCAAACAAGCCACGGATCGGAAGATGGACACACAGGAGCCGGAGCACAGGACTGCAGCGAGTAAGTATGAATAGTTCAATGAAGGAGGCGAGCTGGGTGCATCAGTGAAAGCCTTAGGTATCGCAGGACAACCCCTTTAAGGCCTCGTGCACGGAGCGCGGCCTGATTTGGAATAGTTTTCCAGCTTCCCACTACAATGTATGCATTATAAAATGGTGCCATTAGAATGTAAAACTTGCCCTACAAAAAAAATAAAACTCCTACATCCAGGTAAATGAAAAAATATAAATAAAAGTTGTCTATGGGAAGGCAGGGTGTCAAAACTAAAACTCAAAAATGGACAGTAGCAAGGTCAGGAAAGAGTTAAATAACCAAAACAGGTTCCTTTTTCTGCAGGACCATCTGCAGTGAGGGCAATCCTCTGTACACTGACACACTGTAAAACTGTCAGAACAGATGCTTGTACTGATCATTCCAGGCTGGATACATTGTAGCAAACCCACAGCTGCAGCAAAGCCTTTGTGTTAATAGGGTTTCCCCAGGGTGAGGAGCTCAGCGGGTCTAGGTCAGCGCTGTATACGATGCAGGTGGTTTATAGCCACAACCATCACCCCCCCATCTCTATCCGTATACGGACCCTGCACAGAGGAGGTCCCCTGCTGAGGCTTGTAGTGCACTAGCCCCCCTTCTCTGCCCCGCTCATAACTCTCACCATCCGCGTCCTTCTCTCGGTGGCACTGATAGGAGTACTCGGTGCCCAGGTTGTCCAGAAACTCCTTCACTTCTTCCTCGCTCTTAAAGTCCACCAGCCCAGCCATAGCGACCGCATGTACCGGTCACTGTGACCTCCGGGCCCCGCCTACCACAGCAAACCCGGAAGTAAGTGTATCCATGATAACAGACCCACGCCGGGCGCTGGGTGATTACGTCAGAGCCAGGCTTAAAACTGAGGGGGCGGGGCGAAGACGTAAGTTTATAGGGAACTAGACAGTGTATAAAATATATAGAGCGCAGTGCGGCCCAATCTGCTCCTCCACACATCCTGTGCACTTACCTAAATCATGTATACTTACCTCTCCTCCTCTACACATTATACACTTATCTAGCGTACACTTACCTCCACTACACACTGAGCTAAATCATGTATACTTACCTCCTCTACATGCTATAGACTTACCTAGAGTGTACACTCCCCTCCACACTGGCCTAAATGATGTACACTCATCTGCTCTCTATACCCTTACCTAAATCATGTACACTCACCTCCTCTCTATACAACTTACCTAAATCATGTATACTTACCTCCTCTACATGCTATAGACTTACCTAGAGTGTACACTCCCCTCCACACTGGCCTAAATGATGTACACTCATCTGCTCTCTATACCCTTACCTAAATCATGTACACTCACCTCCTCTCTATACAACTTACCTAAATCATGTATACTTACCTCCTCTACATGCTATAGACTTACCTAAAGTGTACACTCCCCTCCCCCTACACACTGACCTAAATCATGTATACTTACCTGCTCTTTAGAATTTACCTAAATCATGTATACTTACCTCTCCTCCCCTTCACATTATACACTTATCTAGTGTAGACTTACCTCCCCTCTATACACTTACCTTGACTCCCCCATATTATGCACACGTACCTCTCCTCCTTTACATACTATATACAGTGAATTCAGAAAGTCTTCAGATCCTTTCACATTTGGTTTTGTTACTAAAATAAATTTCACGTCCCGCCCAGTTTGAGATCCAGAGCTCTGGGTTGGGTTTTCATTAAGAATCTAGGAAGAGTCATAATTCTTCCATTTAAGAATTGTGGAGGCCACTGTGCTCTTGGGACCTTTCAGTGCAGCAGAAATGTTTTTGTCCCCTTCTCCAGACCTGTGCCTCCACACAATCCTGTCTCTGAGCTCTACAGGCAGCTCTTTCCTCCTCATGGCTTGGTTTTTGCTCTGATTTGCATCGTCACCTGTGAGACCTTATACAGACAGGGCTGTGTCTTTCCAAATCATCTCCAATCAACTGAATTTACCCCAGGTGACTCCAATCAGGTGGAGAAACATCTCAAAGACAATGAAGAGACCCTTAGGCCCCTTTCACATAAGCGAGTTTTCCGCGCAGGTGCAATGTGTGAGGTAAACGCATAGCACCCGCACTGAATCCTGACCCATTCATTTCAATGGGTCTGTGTACATGAGCGTTTTTTTTCACGCACTGCGTTGCGTGAAAATCACAGCACGTTCTATATTCTGCGTTTTTCACGCAGCCCTGGCTCCAAAGAAGTGAATGGAGCGTCAGTGAAAAACGCATTGCATCCGCAAGCAAGTGCGGGTGCGTTTTTCACTGATGGTTGCTAGGAGATGTTGTTTGTAAGCCTTCAGGTTTTTTTCAAAACGCAGCGCACCCGCCTGGAAAAAACTGAACGCAATCGCAGACAAAACTGATTGAACGTGCTTGCAAAATGGTGCGAGTTTCTCTGAACGCATCCGGACCTAATCCGTCACGCACGTGTGAAAGAAGCCTAAGGGCTCATTCAGACGGCCGCATGTTTTGTTCCGCACCCGTTCCGCATTGTTGCAGAACGGATGCGGACTCAGTCATTTCAAAGGGGTCGCGAAAGATGCGGACAGCACACCGGTATCAATTTGTGGACCGCAAAACACATACGGCCGTCTGAATGAGCCCTAAGGGTCTGAATATTGATGTCCACGCAAAATTTTAGTTTTTTCTTTTTAATACATTTGCAAAATTCGGTTTTCACTTTCTCATTATGGGGTATTGAGTGCAGATTAATGGGGGGAAAAAACGTGATTTAAAAAAAAAAATTAGCACAAGTAGCAACAGAACAAAATGTGCAAAAGTGAAAGGGTCTGAGGACTTTCCAAATGCGAGGTAAATGCGGTGGAAATAACACGGATGCTGTGAACATTACCCCTGGGGAGCCTGGGGATGCAGACAATAAAACTGTAAGAAATAGGCCACACACGCTGCATGCCGCGTCATGCCCTAAAACTGGGGTCAGCAACCTTCAGCGCTCCGGCTGTGGTGAAACTACAACTCCCAGCATGCTCCCTTCATTTCTATGGGGGTTGCAGAACAGCCAAGCAAGTATGCATGATGGAAGTTGTAGTTTCCCCACAGCTGGAGCGCCGAACGTTTCTGATCCCAGCCCTAAAAATCTCATTTTTTTCTGCAGTGTGTGAATGCGGTTTTGTAAAACTCCATTCTCTGGCGGTATACCCTGCTGTGTATGATCAGTGCGGCGTCCTGCACCGCAACCGGGACTGAAACAGGTAGATTCTGGTTCTATCTATGGGGACACTCAGACTCCTGCACTCGCTTCTTATGGGGGGCACTGCAGTGTTTATGGAGGTATTTTGGTACTGCACTTCTTATGGGGATGCTCTTACACAGTTTAAGCAGACGCTCTTGCACTTCCTATGGGGGAACTCTACTACTGTTCATGGGGACACGTTTACATTTCTTATGGGGACACTCTTGCCATTCTTATGGGGGCTTTATAGGACTTTTTATGGGGACACTTTAACATTGTTTAAAGGGGACACTCAAGCACAGTTTACGGGGGCACTCGCTTCTTATGGGGGTCCTCCAGCAGTGTTTACAGGAACACTCTGGCTCTATGGACACAGTGAGACTGTTTATGGAGACATTTTGGTACTGCACCTCTCTTGGGGACATTGTTCTTGGACTGCTTATGGGGGGTATTCTTAGGGGGCACCCTAGCACTTTTCATGAGGACACTTGCACGTCTTATATGGACACTGGTATTGTTTTTGGAGGCACTCTGACTTATGACAGAGCACGGCAGGAGTTGTAGTTACTATCACTCCCATCATGCCACGTATCACGTGCTATCAGTGCTGTGCTCTCTCCACCCATTATGTAATCTGCACTGACCCGCGCCATCTATAACACCCGCGGTCCCTTTAAGAAACGTTGCGTAGCAACGCGTTCATTTCCCGGCCTGCTGCGCCCGGGCCTCCCACCACCACCACCACCACCACTACTCAGGGCTGGAGGTTGTGACTTCCTTACGGGCCGAACTTCCAGAAGCTCGGGGCCGAGACGAGCCAGGCACCGGCAGAGGACTTGGTCGGAGGTGCCGGGCCATCCCCTACCGCCAGAACCCCCCGCACCAGGCGCAAGAGCGAGGAGAACCGCCTCTGATCGTGAAGTAAATATGGTAGGTGGTGGCACCCCCGCAGATCAGCTGTTGGAAGGGGGTCCTGGTGGCACCCCCCGCAGATCAGCTGTTGGAAGGGGGCCCTGGTGGCACCCCCCGCAGATCAGTTGTTGGAAGGGGGCCCTGGTGGCACCCCCCGCAGATCAGCTGTTGGAAGGGGGCCCTGGTGGCACCCCCCGCAGATCAGCTGTTGGACGGGGGCCCTGGTGGCACCCCCCGCAGATCAGCTGTTGGACGGGGGCCCTGGTGGCACCCCCCGCAGATCAGCTGTTGGACGAGGGCCCTGGTGGCACCCCCCGCAGATCAGCTGTTGGAAGGGGGCCCTGGTGGCACCCCCCGCAGATCAGCTGTTGGAAGGGGGCCCTGGTGGCACCCCCCGCAGATCAGCTGTTGGAAGGGGGCCCTGGTGGCACCCCCCGCAGATCAGCTGTTGGAAGGGGGCCCTGGTGGCACCCCCCGCAGATCAGCTGTTGGAAGGGGGCCCTGGTGGCACCCCCCGCAGATCAGCTGTTGGAAGGGGGCCCTGGTGGCACCCCCCACAGATCAGCTGTTGGAAGGGGGCCCTGGTGGCACCCCCCACAGATCAGCTGTTGGAAGGGGGCCCTGGTGGCACTCCCCCTGCAGATCAGTTGTTGTAAGGGGGCCCTGGTGGCACCCCCCGCAGATCAGCTGTTGGAAGGGGGCTGTGGTGGCACCCCCCGTAGATCAGTTATTGGAGGGGGGCCCTGGTCATAATAATCATGGATGATTGCTAGGAGTGACCTGCTGGATGCTAGAATCAGATTATGTACGGCAGGCATGAGCACACAGGATAGGACTAACCCTGTCCATATGGGACCCCGTTCTATGTGCCAGAATGAAGACCCTCTCTGCAAGAGCAGCTCCTGCTCCAGTGGGCCCCGGGGCCACATGCGTTACATGGATGGCTGTTGACTTGCGGCTGGCCCTGCCGATGACACGTGGGGGCTAAAGAGACAGGCTTGTTTTTGATCAGGTTCCTGTCTTCATGAGACAACCCTTAGTTTTCAATAAACTTCTGATGTGTTGTAGCGACACATCTAAGGTTTTGCTCAGTGGGGGTCTGAGCGCTGAGACCCCCACAGATCTCTAGAACGAGGAGAGAGAAGCCTTCACATAGCGTTCTCTCCCTCCTCGCTGCAGGAGACGAAAGCAAGACGGGCCTTAGACTTTCTATTGAGTCCATCTAGGGTTGTCTTCTGTAGCAGGGAGCGAGAGCGCACTATGTGAAGGCTTCTCTCCTCCATGTGGTGGGGGTTTGGTGCTCGGACCCCCACTGATGGGTCTGTGAGAGATCAAACGTTTTAGCAAAGCTCAGCGACACTTTAAGGCCTCATGCACGTGACCATACCAGTTTTGCGGTCTATAAAAAATACGGATGTAGTCCCTGTGCAAGCCTCAATTTACTCACAGAAATGGCAATTTTGCCAGCAAAACAGACAAAAATAGGATGTGTTCACACAGATGCGGACAGCACAAGGAGGACATATATTTTTTGCAGACTCGTAGAAATAAATAGGCCTGTGTGTGATCCGCAAAAGATGCAGACTGTGCGCATGAGGTATAAAGCTAGGACTACATGGCCACAACACACGATTGCCGTGTAGCGCTGCCGCCATTGAAATGCTGGCTTTTTTTATTTTTATTTTTTTGCAATTCTGGGCAAGTTGCACCTCGACCCCCATTCAGTTCAGTTGTGACAAAGATCACCGTGTAACCCCAGCCTTAAAGGGCATCTGTCAGTAGCGGGTGACCTCAGAAATAATGACATTCATATGGCTTTGATCATCTGGTTGACCATAAGGGCGTCTGTCAGCAGATCTGTCCCTATGACTCTGGCTGACCTGTTACATGTGCACTTGGCAGCTGAAGGCGTCTGTGTTGGTCCCACGTTCATATGTGCCCGCATTGCTGAAAAAATGATGGTTTAATATATGCAAATGAGCCTCTAGGAGCAACGGGGGCGTTACCATTACACCTAGAGGCTCTGCTCTCTCTGCAACTGCTGCGCCCTCTGCACTTTGACATGTACAGGCAGTGTAAACGTAATCACACCTGGATCTGCCAATCAAAGTGCGGAGGGCGCAGCAGTTCCAGAGAGCTAAACCTCTTGGTGTAACGGTAACGCCCCCGTTGCTCCTAGAGGCTCATTTGCATAATTTAAACATCATTTTCTCTGCAATGCGGACACATATGAATGTGGGACCAACACAGACGCCTTCAGCGCACATGTAAGAGGTCAGCCCGTGTCATAGGTACAGAACTGCTGACAGACGCCCTATAATTTAGCCACTGGTCATCCAGATGATCAAAGCCATATGAAGGTCATGATTTCTGGTCGCCCGCGTTTCTTCCTTCATGTTGCACACATTGCTTTGAACTCACGTTCCTTTGCTTTCTCTTGTAGGAGGAGGCCACACCGAAGTCCTTGATCGATATAGCGCTACATTACCTGAGCGCCAACCTTGAGAAATTCTGCTGGAAGAGATCAGACGGGACGTTCTATTTAAATGATGCCGCCATCTTCCCTCAGGAGGTGGCCGATCAGCTGCTGCGCACCATGGCCGTACAAAGTAATCCAAACTTGTGGTGATACAAGCCGAAGCCTAAAATGATGTAGTACAGGCATGCCCAACCTGCGGCTCTCCAGCTGTTGCAAAACTACAACTCCCAGCATGCCTGAACAGCTTACAGCTATCAGCCTACAGCAGGGCATTGTGGGAGTTGTAGTTTTACAACAGCTGGAGGGCGGCAGGTTGAGCATGCCTGATGTAGTTTATACAATGTGCACAGAGTCCTGAGCCGTTCACGTCACATTTTCAGCTTCTGATGTATATGCTGGAAAAAGCAATAGCGGTTTGTTACGTTTCCCACTGTATGGGCATCTGGTGGGCTATGTCCTCCATAGGCCCCCATTTTTATTTTTTACTGTATACTGTTGGGGCCCTATTGACCCTTCTACTGGGAGCTTTTTCTGTCGTACGCACCAAGCATGCATCACTATTGTGAAGAGGCAGCCAGAGATCTGACTGCATTAATAGCAGCCCCCTGCTTTATATTCTTTGTGATTTCTACTGGGATATACTGGTGCTCTACCTGACAAAGTAGGGGATTAGCCTCCAAAACGCGATCTTTTAAAGGGCATCTGTCAGCAGATTTGTCCCTATGACACTGGCTGACCTGTTACATGTGCGCTTGGCAGCTGAAGGCGTCTGTGTTGGTCCCATGTTCACATGTGCCCGCATTGCTGAGAATGATGTTTTATTATATGCAAATGAGCCTCTAGGAGCACCGGGGGCGTTACCCTTACACCTAGATATTTCTTTCCTTCCCCAGCAGAGAGATCCTTGCAGCTCCCATGTGACCACTTTTCTTTACTATACTACAGTTTCTCATTGCTTGGGGTACTTTCACACTAGCGTTAGAGGATCCCGGCAGGCAGTTCCGGCCTGCCGGATCCGGAAATCCGTATGCAAACGGATTTGCGGATCCGTCTAACAAATGTATTGCAATACCGGATCCGTCTCTCCGATATCATCCAGAAATCCGGATCGTTTTTCTGGCACACTTGCTCCTGGATCCGGCATTAATACATTTCAATGGAAATTGATGCTGGATCCGGCTTTCCTGCAAGTGTTCTGGAATTTTGGCAGGAGAAAATACCACAGCATAATGAGGTATTTTCTCCGGCCAAATACCATAAAGGGACTGAACTGAAGACATCCTGATGCATCCTCAACGGATTTCTCTCCATTCAGAATGCATGAGGCTAAAACTGGAGCGTTTTTTTCCCCGGTATTGAGCCCCTAGGATGGAACTCAATACAATTTTCTTTTCCTAGCTTTTCCGTCATTTTGGTTGTCTGTGTTATTGAATCTGTCGTACTCATGCCTTACTTTTAATTTTTTTGGGTATCACAGTTTTTCACTTGCAAACTTTGTTTTTTCACTTCTTTGCATATTATTTGGATTCATGCACGGAGCATTACATTAAACCTTCCCACTTTGCATACTAACCTGAGAGTGCGTGGTTTCATTACTTAGACCATTACACCTAGAGACTCTGCTCTCTCTGCAGCTGCTGGTGCCCTTTGACAGGACCCGGTGGGATCATGTTTTCACTGCCTGGCCCCATTACTAAAAGCAGAGAGGGCAGATCCTCTAGGTCAGGCATGCTCAAACTGCAGCCCTCCAGCTGTTGCAAAACTACAACTCCCAGCACTCCCATACAGTCTACAGCTATAAGTCTGCAGCATGGTGGGAGTTGTAGTTTTACGACAGCTGGAGGGCCACAGGTTGAGCATGCCTGCTTTAGGTGTAATGGCAATGCCACCGTTGCTCCCAGAGGCTCATTTGCATAAATTAAAAAATCGTTTTTCTCAGCAATGCGGACACATATGAACATGGGACCAACACAGACGCCTTCAGCTGCCAAGTGCACATGTAACAGGTCAGACAGTGTCATAGGGACAGATCTGCTGACAGATGTCCTTTAGGGCGCATTCACACGGCCCTGCTGTGATTTGCAGAATGGATGGCCCATTATAGAAATACCTATTTTTGTCTGCGATTGCGGACAAGAATAGGGCACACTCTATATGTTTTGCTGGGCCATGGAACAGAACTACGGATGTGGAGAGCACACCGTGCACTGTCCGCAACTTATGCGGCCCCGTTGAAAAGAATGGGTACGCACCCGTTCCGCAATTTTGCGGACCCGTCGTGTGTATGAGCCCTTAATTTATCGATGAAACAAGACCCTAGAGTGGGATAGAACTTGTTACCTCTTACTCTGGTGACGGCGCTTATACATAGAAGTCCTGTTTTTTCCGGTTTTCCTTTACTATATATCGGGTGGAGCAGGGAAGCCAAGGCACTAGAGATGTGTTGTTCAGGTAGGGATTCTCAATCTCTGCTGTCACGTTGTAATACTTTTTTCGATCTTTCCTTTTATTTCAGGACAGCTCAACGAGGTAACTGTGGGAATTTTCCGCGGAAGCCAGTTGCGACTTAAGCGTGCATGTATCCGCAAGGCAAAGATCTCTGCCGTGGCCTTCAGGAAGGCTTTCTGCCATCACAAATTAGTTGAATTGGATGCGACTGGGGTTAATGCTGACATAACTATTACTGACATTATAACCGGGCTTAGTAGTAGTAAATGGATCCGGGACAACCTCCAGTGCCTGATCCTCAACTCCCTGACCTTGTCCCTGGAGGATCCATATGAACGATGCTTCGGCCGCTTATCTGGACTCCGCGCCCTGAGCATCACAAATGTACTATTTTACAATGAAGATCTCGCAGATGTGGCTTCCCTTCCCAGGTTGGAAAGTTTAGATATCTCCAACACATCGGTGACCGACATCTCCGCTCTACTGAACTGCAAGGACAGACTGAAATCCCTTACAATGCACCACCTAAAGTGTCTGAAGATGACGACCACGCAAATATTGGAAGTGATCAAAGAACTCGGCCAGCTCAGTCATTTGGATATATCTGATGACAAGCAGTTCACATCAGACATAGCCTGTCGTCTGCTGGAGCAGAGGGATATCCTGCTCGGCCTCGTCTCGTTGGACATCTCTGGGAGAAAGCATGTGACGGATAAAGCGGTGGAGGCCTTTATCTTGCAACGGCCTCAAATCCAGTTTGTTGGTCTTCTGGCCACTGAGGCTGGGTATTCGGAGCTTCTTTCTGGAGAAGGCAATGTGAAGGTGTGGCATTAATGTGTTTCCAGCTCCTGTCTATCCCCTGTTGCCTTATTCACTGTGTAGTGGCCAGGCTACTGCAGCTCATTCAAGTGAATGGGACCTGAGCCGCAGTAACCCAGCATGGCCGCTGCAAAGTGTGAGGAACTGTGCTTCTGGCTGTCTTGGGCTACTTTCACATTAGCGTTTTTTTGCAGATCCGTCATGGATCTGCAAAAACGCTTCTGTTACAATAATACAACCGCATACATCCGTCATAAACGGATCCAGTTGTATTATGTCTTCTATGACTGATCCGTCTTGAACACCATTGAAAGTCAGTGGGGGACGGATCCGTTTTCTATTGTGTCAGGTGGACGTTTGGCTCCGCTTCGTCAGGTGGACAGCAAAACGCTGCAGGCAGCCTCCAGAGCGGAATGGAGACTGATCGGAGGCAAACTGACGCATTCTGAACGGATCTTTATATATTCAGAATGCATTAGGGCGAAACTGATCGGTTTTGGACCGCTTCTGAGAGCCCTGAACGGATCTCACAAACTGAAACTAACGCGAGTGTGAAAGTAGCCTTAGTTGCGACGGCTGCAAGCTGCTGATTATTGGGGGTGTCAGGTGTCAGACACCCCCAGATCTGATATTGATGACCTATACTGAGGATAAGGTCATCAGTATCTAGAGCCCAGAAAAATCCTTTAAAGGGGTTTTCTCGTTTACTTCCATATGCTTAAAAATAATTATTTTTGAACGTCGCTGTAATTTTGTAATGTATTTATTTTACCTTTTATTGCTCCTATCTTCCCTTCTGGGCTGTGGTCGCATGACCATGTCCATGCAGCTCTTTCTTATTTCCTGTGATGTCATGTCCATGGGCGGGGCAGTGATAGGGGAGTGTCTATGTAATTAGCTGGGTGGGAGGGGCTATAAACTAGCTGGGTGTGGTTAGGGGCAGTGATAGGGGAGTGTCTGTAGCTAACTGGTTGGGAGGGGCTATAAACTAGCTGGACGTAGTTGGGGGCGGTGCTGGAGTAAAGAAAGAAGAAGTGCATCATGGGTTTGGTTGGGTTCAGCAACAGGAAGTGCTACCTACAGGAGGGAAACTTGATGAAAAGAGGTCAGGAGAATCCGAATTGGAAAAAGAAAAAGCATGTGGAAGATGTAGGTGAGGTGAGCAACCACACGAGCAGATCTGGTAAAAATCATAGTAATCCAGGAAAATCCACTTTAAGCATTCTTAACTTTTAGACAAGTTTTGCTCATTTGGTGAGGCAGTAAGAATAGGGTATTCTGTATTTTTTTCCCCCCAGGAGCTGAATGCTGAATCTCGGTTATATTCCCTGTGCAGGCTCAAAAATGCTTGCTGATTGATCCCAATGTGGGCAGAGATTGCTGAAGTTTTATGGAAAAGGAAGAACAGGGGTGATCTGACACATTTTTGTGGCCAATGGTCAGCAAGTATAATGAGCACTGCAATTATTTAGTCTTTTTATTAGTTGGAGTTTAGCAAATTGGTAGCATGTAAAGCCAGCCTGAAGAATACCGTCAGGACCAGCCGACCGCCTAACTTGTGTGTGGGGTCCTAGATTCCCGAAAAGAGGAGTCTGGCATGTTGGATTTTATTATGCTCGCTCCTTTTCTCTCATGGGACATAAGCCGCTAAAAACACTCAAAACTACTGTTTGCTTTTATTATTATTATATTTTGGACAATTTACATTTTTAATAACTTAAACATTTTAAAGGTCTCCGGTGAAGCGAACCAGATCCAGATTGCAGAGGCACTCCGCAGATACAGTGAGCGCTCCTTCTTTGTTCGTGAGGCCCTCTTTCACCTGTTTAGCCTAACACATGCCATGGAAAAAGCAAATCCAGAGATGTTGAAGGTGAGGACACCTTTAGGCCACCTGCACTTGCTGACGATTACGTGTGTTTTGAGTCTCGTGCAGAAAAACTGAAGCGTAATGCAGAACCTGCAAAGTGTATGAGACCAGCCAAATCTTCTGTACACCTCACTTTTTTTTACTTTTTTTTATTTTTTGGGTTTTGAAATCCACAGCAAGTCAATTGCTTGTGCGGTTTTTTTTTGGGTATGGATTTCACCCTTTGCAATGCAAGTGTGAGATCTGCAGCGAAACTGCAAGTAACACATGGTTTGCGTTGCGGATTTGGTGTGAAAATGCACAGAAATCTGCAAGGAAATCTATTCGGATTTTGTGCCGCGTGTATACATAAGTGATAGCATTATATTTTATGCATTCTAGGCATTTATTTTGCAGGCCACAGCTATGATTCCCCTCAGTCTCTGAGCCGGCGGGTGCAGGCTAGCTGTATTGATATCTCTCCATAGACTGCACATAGAGACAGCAGATTCTGCCTCCTGACTGACTTAGAAAAAGAAGGATATAGGATATTATAGAGACGGCTCGATCCTACACTGTGCTCCGTAGAGCAGGGGTGCACAAACTGCGGCCCGGGGGCCACATGCGGCCCTCGATACCATTTTGTGCGGCCCCCAAACATCTGGTAAAAGACATGTAAATCTATGACTTATGGCTTCTTACATGTATCTTTCATGTATTCTCCTATTAGATGGGAGTCCTAGAACTGTAATTAGACATTTATAGTATATACTGTATGTTCAATATGCCAAAAAATACAGTATTTCAGTTGGTAATACCCCTTTAAGTTGTATTTTCAGCCCTTGGAATTGGTTCTGGCTGACAATGCGGCCCCCAACCAGAAAAGGTTGTGCACCCCTGCCGTAGAGGATGTAATCTGATGCTTTAGTGAACCGACAATCCATCTTGGTTTCTCAAGACGGATTTCAGAATTCAGAAAGAGTTTTTTTAAGGAAGGGGGAGGGGGGGGTGTCATGCTGATAACTGGAGAACAAGGCATTTTTCTCTGACAAGATATATTACAAAGTTTCTTATATTCACCTGTACCCGAGTTTCGCAAGGTTTTGTGACATTTTAAGGCAAGAAGCAGCATTTTTTGATTGACCTCTTATGTTTCCTTTGCAGTTAGTGGTAATAGGCATGAGAAACCACCCTACCAATCTACCTGTGCAGCTTGCTGCCAGCGCTTGTGTTTTCAACTTGACCAAGCAGGACCTAGCAGCTGGAATGCCTGTGAAACTACTAGCCGATGTGACACACTTGCTCCTAAAAGCTATGAAGAATTTTCCAAACCATCAGCAGGTATGACCTAATCATTTACCAGTGGGCAGCAAAATTCAGATAAGCGCTGTGACGGCATGCCATGTCCAAGATGTGCCAAAGCACCTCAGGCTAATCTCATAGGTTCTAAACCTGTCCTAGTAACTCTGTGATCATCTCTGGGGCTAAAGCTGGCCGTACACTCGAGCTAGACAGTAGCTAGTCCCCACTGTAATCGCGCGCACTCTGCGGACTGTGCGCGATTCTGTTGAAGACCCTCCGGCTGTGGCTTGGGAACAAAGGATTGGAAATTTTGACATCCAACATGACTGATCCTATCTGTTAGATATCGTGAAAAAGACTCCCTAAACATACATTGTCAAACCTCTGAGCTCATCTGAAGATCTTGTGTTTGGCTTTAAAAAGGACCTGTCGCCTCTCCTGACATGTCCGTTTTAGTAGCTACTTGTACTCCCAATGAAATAACCATTTTGGGGCGTCTTTTCATGTAACTCTATATTGTGTTCTTTCTCTCTTATTCCTGTTTGAAGTTTATGAAAGAATTGCCAGCAGTCAGCAATAAAGGTCCAGCTGGATGTTACCAGTCAGCAGTGTGTCCTTGCACAGTCTGACACTATCCAATAGACTGTTGGCAACTCATTCCTAAACATCTAGTAGGAACAATAGAGGAACGGCACAGCATAGTCATAAGAATAGATACTCTTGGATTGTTGTTTCCTGGGGAATGCAGGCTGTCTGCTGAAATATTCACACATATACACTACAACATTTTAAATGGAATCTGGCCCAGTTATCAGCTGGTGGGTCTCTAACTAACAGATATCCGCTGCCATCACTGAGGGAACCACCTTCTGGTTATTATTTGGAAGTTCGATATTATGTGCTGGCTGCCGAGGTGACTGGCTGACCATGTAATGCATGAATGGGCCTAGATGCACTTACATCGCGGCTCTCACCTCTTGCAGAAGGGGATCCCAAGTGGTGGACCCCATATGTTTTATTCCGTATGGACAGGGAATGGTCACGACTAGTCAACCATTTTAAGATTATGTACATTACCATGTGCTCCTTTGTGGACTGTTTCGTGACGTCTCTTGAATTTGACAGGTTTTTATTACCTTTTGCTATTTTGTCTTCATGTTTTAGTTGCAGAAGAACTGTCTGCTGTCCCTCTGCAGCGATCGAATATTGCAGGACGTCCCATTCAACAGGTACCTACTATTATAGGACGGTGGTTGGTTGGTGCAATACTAATTGTAGCCAGTGAAGCTAAGTTATAACAGACCTATGCTACATCATTTACAAGGACAATTCCAAGTTTTCATCTAGAGAGACTCCGTCCATCTTGTTGGTAGTACAATGTATATGCTACAGTGATCACTACAATGATGCCGACGATGACTGTCATAGTTTTTAATTTTTTTAATTTCGTTTATATAAATACTTTTAATTAAAGTGAATCTGTCATCACATGCCTGCATATCAATCCAAATACATTTTTTTTTCTTTTATTTATAATTTTTCCACAATACAATCGCATATTTTAAACAAACCTAGGTATGAAAAGAGTGCATTTTTTCACTTCCAATACCATCTAAATCTATGCACTAAACAATGTTTATAAAGATAAATATATCCCCCTATTGTCCCGCACCTTTCCATGGGGTTCATTGAGCTAAGCTATTAAAACCATAGCATCCACATTTTTCATAATTTTGTTTCGGTTTCAAACTATAGATAGAGATTTTTTCATAATCTATTACTCTTTTTACCAGTTTTGACCATTCTAAGATTCCTGGGGAGTACTCCTTTCCCCAGTTCCTTACAATCAGTACTCTAGCGAGTAGCAATGCTTTCGACCAAAATATACGTTCCTGTGAATTTGTAGAAACTGAGAGGGGTAAATGCCCCAAAATAGCGGTGGTAATTTCTAATTGAGGTTTAGGAACTGACTTCGTCCCTAGTCTATCCAAGACTCTGTGCCAAAAGGATTGGATCTTGGGACAAGCCTATACCATATGGACGAAGTCCGCTCTCTCCCCCTGACATTTCCTGCAGTCCGTAGTTCTATTCTTATATATTTGACCTAATAATGATGGTGGATAATATATCCGATGTATAATATTGAATTGGATGAGTCGATGATTCATTGAGACGGATGCTTTTTTACAATTTTTATACTGTCTTAGTTAATTAGATCTTTGCACTCTTGTTTTGTAGGTTTGATGCAGCAAAGCTTGTAATGCAGTGGTTGTGCAATCATGAAGATCAGAACATGCAGAGGATGGCAGTTGCTATAATCTCTATTCTCGCTGCAAAGGTTTGTGTGTGTGTATATGTACTACTTCTTATAAATGGAAGTGCTGTTGCATCTCTCATCCAGAGTTTATAAATGACCCCAGAGGATGCTTTATAATGGGGGCTTTGCAGGATAGGCTTCTGTCATCGTAAGGTTGCCTTCTCAACCGTTCTGGAAGTACACATTAGTCTTTATGAGGGTCCTAACTTAAAGGCTATGGACTTTTTTTATGCTCATTTTTTTTTTATTTTATTTTTTGGTTTGCTAAAGGCAAACTTGGGGTACTTTCACACTAGCTTTATTCTTTTCCGGTATTGAGTTCCGTCCTAGGGGCTCAATACTGGAAAAAAAAACTGATCAGTTTTATTCTAATGCATTCTGAATCGAGAGAAATCCGTTCAGGATGCATCAGTTCAGTCCCTCTTACGATTTTCTCCGTCCAAAATTCCGGAACACTTGCCGGAATGACGGATCCGGCATTAATTTCCATTGATATGTATTAGTGCCGGATCCGGCATTTAAATTACCGCATTTGACGGATCCGGTCTGCTCATGCGCAGACCTTTAAAAAAATGTAAAAATAAATACCGGATCCGTTTTGCTTCTACAGAGTGTTGGCAAGTCCTGAATCTGACCTAAATCTGCCAGACGATCGCATCTGTTTCTGACGCCTGCCTGTCCCTTCTTCCAGTGTTAGAGACTGCAGAAGGGAGAGGGTGCAGGTTGTACATAGCAGATCGGAGTGTGGAGAGTGGCAAGCTCACGCAGATTGTAGATAGGGAGGAAAGCGCACACAAGTCAGTTTCCAGGGTGAGAATCACAGTGGCTTTATACAAGTGTGGAGAGAAAACAGAGCACTCACGGAAAACTGCACCGGAGAGAATCGCACATTGCTTGGCATCACTGACTGCCAGTACAAGTGAGAGGAGATCCCTTATGAGCTGTACAAAGGGAAGTCAGTCCAGGAGCGAAGCTGCGATTGACATCTACTTTCCATCTGACATCACGCCAGCTGCTCTGAAATCCTGGACATGGGCACTTCACACCTTGGCTCACTGTGCGTGCTTGAAGTGAACCTTACAGCCCATGACCAGGATTTCAGAACATGATCAGAATACTCTTTAAAAGCACTCGGTGTAATCACGAAAAAGCGGAAGACATGTTTCCTCTAAAGGGGTTGTCCGCGTTTTACCTAAATTTCAGTAATGTCATGGCTAGTGTTTAATGGCATAAGAATCTTATAAATCGCTTACGTTATTGTGCATGGAGTTGCTGCCCCCCCGTGCCCTTGGTTAGCAATCTTAACAAATGCTGGCGTCCATTAGCTTTTCCAAGATGGCACTTCTTTCCTCTATTCCACTTGAGCTGAAAGATTTCAGTGCTAGTGCAGATACAGGACATGCAGGAAAGTGATGGAAGTCCGGTATGTGTGTCTGCAGTGAACACTTTCACCACCTGACCAGTTAATCACAGAGGCACCAACCCATGGGCATCAGGGGGGCAACTGCCTATGGATCCAGGTAAGCCCACAGGTGATTTAGCCATTCTTATGTCTTTGCACACTACTGTATGGCTTTAGTGAAATTTATGTACAAAGCGGACAACCCCTTGTATGCCCTGAGAAGGGTACACTTCAAGTTGGGCACTCTATAGTGAATGTTCACAGCTCATGTTTTACCAACCTGGCTTGGTGTGGTTCATTTACAGTGTTAACATTTGGTTGTGAATATGAAGGCAACACATCTTATTTCTTTTACAGCTATCAACTGAACAGACGGCACAGTTGGGAGCCGAGCTCTTCATTGTGCGGGTACGTTTCTTCACTGTAGACTTTGCAGACTTTCTATGGCATTTTGGAATAGATGTTCCCAGTGAATGCACTTCCCTTATACTCTTGCACTTCTGCTCATCATATGACTTGAAGACCTAGATGGGAGCCCAAGCGCAAGTCCATTTAGCCTGTAATCTTTATAAGGGCCCTTGCACATGACTGTGGTCCCTGAGCGTGCCATATGTCCCGGAGCGGCATTGATCGTGCGCACGGGAGTACACAGCATTATAGATTACAATGATGCTGTGCATGTCGTGCCATCCGCAGGGCTATTGTCCCGCCCTCATATGATCTTATGAGTGCCGGACAATAGCCCGGCGGGCGGTCCGACGTGCACAGCATCATTGTAATCTATCATGCTGCGTACTCCCGTGCGCGCGATCAATGCTGCTCCGGGACATATGGCACGCTCACGGACCGTATGTCTCGGAGGGCATACGGTCATGTGCAAGGGCCTTTAGTCAGAGGGGGGCAAGCGCAGAGACCCGTGTAGCCATAATTAAGAGTAACTTTTAAAATAATATGCATTTTCACAAAGGTTTTGGCACATGCACAGAAATCTTTTTCTTTTTTTTTTTTTTGCCTGCTACCAAAGCAACTTCTACAAATTGTGCGACAAAAGACCAGCCAGAGTCTAGTGGACACCACCTTGAAATTCACTCTCAGTGCTTTGTGGAACTTGACCGATGAATCGCCAACCACATGTCGACATTTTATAGAAAACCAAGGTCTGGAACTCTTCATGAAGGTCCTTGAGGTAAAGATTGGCTTTTTTTTTTTTTTTTCCTGTTAATTGCATAATGCCAACATTTTCCACAGCTCCCTGGTTCCCAGTAGTGCACAAATACAGACACGGTTAACTGAATAGCATGTTTGTCAGTTGTAGGAGTAAGGGCCCATTCACACGACTGTATTTTTCTGTCTGCATCTGCTCTGCAGTGTTACGGATCGGACGCGGACCCATTTGTTCCAACAGGGCCGCAAAAGATGCGAACAGCCCACCATGTGCTATCTGCACTTTCGTCCGTGGCCGCGCAAATAAAATGGAATGTGTCCTATTATTGTCCATATTTGTGGACAAGGATAGGCATTTCTATTATGGAGAAGGACGTTCCAATTCGCAAAATGCGGAACGCGCATGGCCGGTATCCGAGTTTTAAAAATCCGCAAAAAACAAATACGTTTGTGTGAATGAACCCTAAATCGGAAAATCCAGATGAAACGCTGCAAATAATGCCCTTCCCTGGATTTGATCTCAAGTTCTACAAAAAATAACATCTTTCTTCTCTGTTTTTCAAGACTTTTCCATCAGAGTCTTCCATTCAGCAGAAGGTCTTGGGTTTGCTGGTAAGAATTTGTTTGTTGCTTCTATGTGGTGTGTATGTGTGTGTGTGTATAATATATATATATATATATATATATATATATATGTGTGTATATAATTATAGAATGTGTGTGTGTGTATAACATATGATCATGACTGGAAACTGATCAAATTAGTGACATTAAAAGGGGGAGTCCTGTATATGCTAGGATATGCCATCTCTTCATGATTGATGGTGGACCGACCACAGATCCTCACCGCTCCTGTCAATGGAGGATCTGAAGCACTGGCTGACCTTTGGAAACCCCACGGCTCCTTATAATGATGAGCCTTTACTCGGCGCCCCCTTCACTGTTTTGCCCTATACAGCTTATACTGAAGCTGGACTCATTCACTTGATTGGGGCGACTCTTCAGTTCCCCACACAGTGGCTGGGAAGTGGATACCACACCAGCAAGGCAGCTGCTTCGTTCTGGTGTGATGGGGAGAGGAAGGGGGGCCAAAGGTCAGACCTCCACAATTATAAAGTGATGGGACATATTAGAGATATGCCATGACTTGATCGGTTGGGAGTTGGGAATACCCCTTTTTTTTAAAAAAAATTAAAAATGGTCCTATCTTAACTTTTATCCTTACTCAGCTATTTTCTGAAGTCCTATAGAATGAATGTACAGATGTGCCATAAGGCACCAAGGGGTTTGATTTATGCCAAGATTTAAGGGGGGTTTCTGAGATTTTTTTTAAAACTTGGCCCAGTGCAGGGGACTGTATAAAATTAAAGCGAAAAGCTCTTAGTCCCTTTTCACAGAAGCGAGTTCCAGTGAGAGCACCGGTCTTGACCTCCCAGCACTGACGGGTCGCATAGCATTATATTGATTTATGATGCTATGTAACCCTTAGGCCTCTTTCACACTTGCGTTGTTCCTTTCCGTCCTAGAGTTCCGTCCTCGGGGCTCTCAGACGGAAAGATACTGATCAGGATTAATGGGAATAATGCCCATTGAAAAGCATTAATCTGGATCCGACTTTAAGCTAAACGTCGTTTCGGCGCATTGCCGGATCCGACGTTTAGCTTTCTGAATGATAACCGTGGCAGCCAGAACGCTACTAAAGTCCCGGCTGCCATGGAAAAGTAGTGGGGAGCCGGGGGACAAGCTACTTACCGTCTGTACAGCTCCCGGGGCGGTCCACAATGATGTCACAGCGCCCCTACGTTGCATGGATCATGTGATCCATGCGACGTAGGGGCGCTGTGATGTCATTGTGGAGCACCCCGGGAGCCGCAAGGACGGTAAGTAGCTTCTCCACTGCTCCCCACTACTTTTCCATGGCAGCCGGGACTTTAGTAGCGTCCTGGCTGCCATGGTAACACTGAAAGCATTTTGAAGACTGATCAGTCTTCCAATGCTTTCAGGCGTGTTGCATTGTGACGGATCCGGCGGGCATTTCCGGCGACGGAAGTGCACACCGGATCCTCACAACGCAAGTGTGAAAGAGGCCTAACAGTTCTGGAATGTATTGTATAACACTGATATAATACATTTCAGAACTGTAAGGGTTACATAGCATTATAGATCAATATAATGCTATGTGACCCCGTCAGTGCTGGGAGGTCAGGACGGGAGCTGCCGCATGCTCACGCTGCGAGTCCAACGCAAGGATATCACTCGTGTAAAAGTGGCCCTTGTCACTTTTTATGCCGTGCTGCTTCAGGGCAGCGCTCTTGTCCCTGAGGCAGCAATGACTTTGTGTCCATTGTTCACATGGCAGCTGTTACCAGTCACTGGTCTCAGTGGATATTTGTGCATGAATCTCAACCTGACTGCCGAGGCAAAATGTATCTCACCGGGAAAGCTTTGTCTTATGTTCAGCCTTTCTTCAGTACTTTTAATACAGTAACATACTGTTTGGGTGGGATAGAAAATAGGGAAGTTTTCAGCAGCGTGGGATATAGGAGACATGTAAAACAGTTGCGCAACATGAACCAGTGTACGGTAATTATGCTATTTTCTGCTATGTTAGTCTTGCCTTGTTTAGTCCATGTCGTCACTTGTTTTACACAATTGTCTCCGTGTCACTTGCAGAACAACATAGCAGAGGTGAAGGAGCTGCACTCGGAGCTCATGTGGAAGGATTTTATCAATCAGATCAGTAAGCTTCTGCACAGTGTGGAAGTGGAGGTCAGTTACTTCGCTGCTGGGATCATTGCACACCTTGTGTCCCGGAGAGAAGAGACCTGGACCTTAAGCCCAAGCTTACGAGATACATTGCTGGAGCAACTTGTGAGTCACCACTTGTCATTAAACTTTATGGATAACTATGATCTAAAATTGGTTAGTTTTACTGTTCCAGATTCACAGGTGTAGAGCTGGCTTGTGCGGAGACCTTTTTTTAAAAATTTTCCTTATCATGAGTCTGTATTCTTATTCCATATATAGAGTAACCTTCTTACTCATCCGTGTCTGTGTTTTGCAGCATTCTGCCATACTCAGCTGGCCAACACCCGAATGTGAAATGGTAGCCTACAGGTGAGGATTGTTTCGGCCTTTTGTCTAAGTCCTTTGTTAGTCTCTAGTCGCACCACGTTCAGCCTTCCCTCAGAAATGTGTATGGGGAGTATTACCCAACTTAAAGGGGTTATCCGAGACTAAAATGCTCCCCCATAGGTTGGGACCCTCACACTGATTCTACTTACCTGGCTCCCTGCTCTCGCTTTCTGCGCTTCTCCTGGTCCCCGCACCGCCGCAAGCAGCTAAGGCAGGACTTGATAGGGGGAGCTTCCCTAGCATCGCGGGTGATGGTAGAGAGGATAGTCACCGCCTGCCATTAGATGCCCCCCAACACCGGATGTTTTCATCCGCGTACGTGGAGAAGCAACAGCGGTGGTGCGGGGACCAGAGGCTGCGCAGGGAGTGGGCTAAGTAAAATCAGTGTGAGGGGCCCGGCATATGGGGGGCATTTCCTAGTCTCAGATAACTCCTTTAAACCTCCAAGGCTCTCGCGTCTGCCACTGTACAGGCATAGAGCGGCATGCATCACCCATGGACTCACATGGTCAAAAACTAAAAATACCATGCAGCATACAAGCTTTTGAAGGACGCCCCTGCATAGAAAAGATGACTAGCCTTTTCTATGTAGCAGAAAAAAGGGATACTTGCATATACAAGGCCAAAAGGACACTATTTTGTCCTCTGTTGGGTGAATGGAGCCATCTGAGTACTGGAGCTTTTTCCATAGAAGTGACATGAACTGGTCTTACTTACATTACATACATCGCAGTTTTTTTTTTTTTCTTCATCAGAACAACATCTTAGCAGAACACAACAGGCCCCAGCATCAGTCCGTCATCACATAGAATCGGCACTGCATCTTAGTTTCCATTATAAATTAAAACCATGGTGCAAGTGTGAACAGAGCGTATCCCGTAATTATTCTGATGTATTGGAGGTTAAATCTATCCTGCAATCAAACTTCTCTTGCTCTGGTTTTATTCCAAGATGGCAACCTCCTGCAAAAATTAGGCGACAGTCCCTCTTTAGGGTATGTTTCAAAGTGGCACACACATTGTACCACAAAGCGGATGAGATTTTCGAACACCCCATCCATACACTGTGCATGTGTCCGCACCAGAACCCGTGCCTGTCTTGACATGCGGTGAGGATTTTAAATCCACAGCATGTCCGTTTAGGTGGCAGATATGCCCCACGGATTGCACCCTTTACAATCCAGAGGATAAAATCTGCAGGATTTAGTGCAGATCTCGATGCTGTAGATTGTGGTTAGATCCTCTGTGTGAAGATACCCCGTCACCTTCGGCGGTGGATCTGGCAGGCGGTTTTCCTGTCGAGAGCAGCCTGCTGGCTTGTACAGTTGATCACCGGATCTCCATTAACTATAATGGAGACTAGAGGTCTAGGTGGTGGCTGGACAAAAACTGTTGCATGCAGCGGTTTGTCCAGCCGACATCTGTGCCGGATCAGGCAATGCCGCAGATCTGAACGTACCCTATAAAACAGCCGAGCACTTACATCAGGGCCAGTAATGTCTATAGCAGATGGTAATGTATAGAGCAGGCATGCTCAACCTGCGGCCCTCCAGCTGTTACAAAACTACAACTCCCATCATTCCCGGACAGCCTACAGCTATTATCCTACAGAAGGGCATGGTGGGAGTTGTAGTTTTGCAACAGCTGGAGGGCCGCAGGTTGAGCATCCCTGGTATAGAGAATCCCTAAAAGGAGAAATAAGTGAAGCATTACTTGCCTGCCATATGTCACCAAAAGATCCCGAGAAAGCAGTTACTACAGATTATAATGCCAATTCTCTCTATTTCCCTCTCTTGCAGGTCTTTTAATCCGTTCTTCCCTCTCCTCGCCTGCTTCAGTACACCCGGCGTCCAGCTTTGGGCAGTCTGGGCCATGCAACACGTCTGCAGCAAAAACCGTATGTACTTGTGAAACGTTTTTCATCATTTTGCCGGAGGGATATTTGAGACGATTGCTCTGTAACGCTATACCTTTTGTACCTGTTTCTAGCTGTCCGATACTGCAGCATGCTGATTGAAGAAGGAGGCTTGGAGAAACTGCACCGCATCCGAGACCACACAAGTGCCAACCCAGATGTACTGCAGATTACATTCGCCATTTTAGACAACCTTGATAGGCACCTTACACGGCACGGTAACACTTTTAGTCCAAGGCCGTCTTCCTCTACAAAATGAGTCTGGAGTTGTCTTCTCCCAGTTTGCCCAGTGTCGTCTGTAGTTTGAAAGTGTGCTGTGTGTGGGCGGTTTCTTTAAGTGTCCCACCGGATGATGCTTTTTCATTAGGTAGCAGAGACTTTTGTATTGAAACAGGAATCCAGCATTACCACTCATACTTTTTTTTTTTTTTTTTTTGCATGTGAGTGTGTTTAAAAAAAGGACTTTGTGTAAAAATTTGTATTGCAAATGATTATGTTCTTCGTCTTGGCCAGGGTAGTTTTTTGCTTTCACATTTTAAAATACCGATGCGACAAGTTTTCTAGAATATGGAATTTACCGTTGATGCGATTTTGTCATGTCACTACAATCTTAACCCTTCGTGCGTTCTGCGATGGTAAGGCACGTCCTTCTCCAGTCTCGAGAGATTCTGGGCGGAAGTGAAGTCTTGTAAATGAAAAGATATATTTTTAGTTGGTAAAAAAAAAAAAAAATGTAAAATATGAAGCTGCTGGAGACTTTAACAGTGTAAATATGGTACATAAGATATATTATCTTGTACAGAGATGAGATTTAAATTCCATTCAGTTGCAATGAAAACGTGTATAACACCATGGAGGTTCACTTTAAGAATTTTTTTTTTATCTATGTAGGCCCAAAATTCTGTTCTTAATAATATATATTTTTTTTTTTTATGGCGGTCTGAGCTTTTCTCATGTAGAGCTCCATTTCCCAGAGTTAAGTGCTTTCCGTGCTTTTAATATTGATGACCTATCCTCAGGATAGGTCATCAATATCAGATTGGCGGGGGTCCGACTCTGGGCACCCCCGCCGATCAGCTGTTTGAGGGGACACGCACGTGCCATCTCTCTTATCTTTTCCTCCTCGCCGCTATATATCTATGGGACAGCAGCAGTAGACAGACGGGGAGGGAGAAGGCACGTGCGCACTGCACACGCTCCTCAAACAGCTGATTGGCGGGGGTGCCCAGCGACGATAGGGCATCAATATTAAAATCCCAGACAACCCCTCTAAAGAGGACTTGTCACCTCTCCTGACGTTTCTGTTTTAGAAAATACTTGTATTCCTCATGAAAGACAAACTCTGGAGCATCTTTTCTTAGAATGTTGCTTTGTTCCGTTCCCCTGTTATTCCCCCTGCAAATTCATAAATAAATGGAGAACTGAATGTTATTGGTTGGGGCAGTTTTTTGAGAGACTGTGACACTGTCCATTCAGAGCTGACCGTGCCAAACTATGTAGGGACACACACCTTCGACAAGGGGAATGTTGAAACCCAATTGTCAATTTGTTTATAAATATTCAGGAGGAATAACAGAGGAACAGCACAACACAGAGCTATGAGGAATACAAGTACTTATTAAAACATGCAGGTCCTCTTTAAATAAAAAATAAAAATGTGTCTGTTTACAGCCACCACTAGGTGGAGCTGACGGAGGACAGATTTATAATGGCGCTCAATAGTAGCTCCGTAAATCTGTCTTCCACGAGCTTCGGTAAGTGGTGGCTGCAGGCAGCCTTATTTTTATCAATTCGCTCTGTGGAATAGATGGATTTGAAGCTTTGTCTCCAGCTATTTTATTAATCAGCATAACATTTTGGATTCATTTAAATTCTTGAAAAAAAAAAAAAAATGAAACAATAGTTCTACTTTAAAAATGACTTTGATGTATAAGTGGTAGACTGAAAAATATACAGATTTGTAATTTAAAGGGGTTATCCAGGAAAAGATACTGATGATAGGTCATCAGTATCAGATCAGTAGGGGTTCAACACCCAGGACTCCCCGCGATCAGCTGTTAGAAGAGGCCGCAGCACTTACTGGAGCTCCGTGAGCGCCGGGGCTACCTGAAACAGCTGATCGCCGGGGTGCCAGAACTCCGTCCCTCACCCATGTGATAATGATGACCTATCCTGAGGGTAGGTCATCATTATCTTTACAGGATAACTTGTTTAAGGTCCTTTTTTACATGAAACAATAACCAGGCCAATTATCGGGAATGAGCATTTGTAGAAACGCTTGTTTCCGATAAGTAGCCTGTGTAAAAGGTGCTGGCGATCACCCGTCATTCATCGGGTGATCCTGTCTTTCAGCTGGCACTTAAAATCATTGTTTCCGTGCAGCAGATTGTGCTGTGTAAACTGCGATCCGCTGCCCAGACACAATGATTCTCTAAGCCAGGGATGGGCAAACTGCGGCTCTCCGGCTGTTGTAAAACTACACTTCCCACCATGCCCTCCTGTACTCCGATGGCTGTAAGCAGTCTTTGCATGCTGGGAGTTGTAGTTTTGCAACAGCTGGAGAGAGACGCAGTTTGCCCATCCCTGCTCTAAGGGAATGAACTATCGTTGTGGCGATTGCTCCTTCCTAGACAGCAGAGGTGATTGCAGCTCTCATTTTGGCTGGCAAGAGGCAATTATCAGGAGCATTTGGATCATTCCCGATAATTTCCTGAGACATTGGTTTGTGTAAAAGGAGCATTCCTTTCATTAGCGTTTGCGGTTTACAATACTGCATCTCCTGGTCGGAGTTTACTGAGGGGGGTAAGCCTCTAAAGCTAATCCTGATTATTATTACCGCTTATTTATGAGATGTCACATTTAAAGGGGATGTCTATTGGTGGCCTATGCTTCGAATAGGCCAGCAAGATAAAATCAGTGGGGGTCACCTAGACTCTTATACTAAATTAGGCTTGTGAAAATGGCATGGCTGCAATATGTGCTCAAACCGCTACTACATTGTAAGTATAATTATGACCTACATCATGGTTCACTGCACCAAAGCAAAAACCTTGAGGTCCTTTTCCTCCTGTTTCGTTTTTTTTCTTTTGCAAAGTTGAAAATAAGCAATGCAGATGAACTGAGCTATATACAAGGAAGTGGTTGTGTCAGGCGATCTAGAAATCTTCTGTGCAGCCGCTGTTTCTATTTCGTTTAATGTTGGGATTAGAAGCGTATGAAAGCTGGATTTAATGGGTTGTACCTCTGGATAGGTCATCAGTATCTGATCGGTGGGGATACTGATCAGTATCCTCTCTCTGCTCACCAAGCACAAAGCCGTACATAGTATAGCAGCTGTCGCCCATTTACTTCAGTGGGGCTGAGCTGCTCCTAGGCCATGTGACCGATAAACGTGACGTCACCCGGCCTAGGAAAAGCTGGAGAAGGCCTCGGCACTACTGCAAGCGCAGCTGCCTTCTCAAACTGCTGATCGGCAGGGGTGCCGGGTGATTGGACCTCCACTGATCAAAACTGATGACTAGGGTTGAGCGAACTTGTATTTTAAGTTCAACGTCCAAATTCCGTTGTAGCGGAATCCATAACAGGATTCGAAGATAACCCGAACTTTAGACGCCGAATTTAAAATACAAGTTCGCTCAACCCTACTGATGACCTATCCGGAGGATAGGTCATCAGTCAAAGAATCTCTTGGAAACCCCCTTTAACTTAACTTTCAATTCACTGTTCAGATCTGTCTTCAGTAAGACAGGCTGCCTGCCCACTGAAGGATCAGATTATATGGAAGCCTATGGAGTGGGTAGGAGGAGGGGCAGGGAGCGGCTGCTGGAGCTAGGCAGAGAGCTGGAGCTAGGCAGAGAGACACACATAGACTGCTGCCGGTCTGTACGGGATTTACGGTCTTAATTTACTGCTGACCTTACATCCAAACTACTCCTTACTGATGTCTAGTAACCTCCATTATTGCTGCTGCTTCTGTCACAGATGGTCAGGGTTCTCCATGTGAAGTCTATGGGCAGACATGACACCAGCTAGTCTCCATCCACTAACGGAGAAGTGCAGAGGGAAAAAAACTGCTAAAAATACCAGCTAAGAGTCGTATAATGGCCAAACATAGTATTATTCCTCGTCGTGCTTATTCTGAAACGACCGTTACTCCTTAAAGTGGGATTCTCACCTTAGACTTTGGTATATCCACCTGAGTGTCTCGTGGATATGGGTTGCACCTCCGAGACCGGCACATCTCTCCAGAGCGGTGGGTCTCGCCTACCAGGGGAGACAGTAGGTTATTGGTTCCCAGAAGTGAGACCCGCATCTGCCAGACATTCATGAGGCTTTACTGAGGCCTAAGACACTACAAACCGGCGTCCTTTACTTCTTGAGTACTATAAAGTGCATTCTGGTATTAACTCGCCATTCTCCCCCTTCTGATCAGACTGTTAACGTCCTTTTGCCTCAGCAGTATTACTAAGTGAATTCATAGTCCTAATGGTGCTGTCTGCTTTGTGTGTGGTTGGTTCTGTATACTGGCAGCCTGTATATACCATCCGCTATTACAGGACGGTCCAGCTGATACCATGGATGAAGTACGTCTGCAGATCCCCCAGTCTCCTCCAATGTCTCCTTCACAATTGGTTGCTTGTATCCAGGTATACCTTAAAAGGGGTGTCCCATTTCAGACAATGGGGGCATATCACTAGGATATGCCCCCATTGTCTGATAGGTGTGGGTCCCACCGATGAGACCCGCACCTATATTGAGAACGGAGCCCCGAAAGTAAAGAAGGGCTCGCTGCGCATGCGCAGCCGCCCTTCATTCATTTTCTATGGGGTCGGCGAACCTAGCCGAGAGCAGGCGCGGTACGCTCCCATTAACTTCTAACGTAGCAGCGCTTGGTGGTGGACAGACCCTGGGAAATCTGGGATCCTCCAGCCACAGCTCTCCCCACTCCGTTCTCGATAGAGGTGTGGGACCCGTACCTATCAGACAATGGGGGCATATCCTAGCTATATGCCCCCATTGTCTGAGATGGGAATACCCCTTTTAAAGGGGCTGTCTCATTACAACTTATGCCCTATCCACAGGTTAGGAGACAAGTGTCTGATCAGCCGGAGTACAACTCCTAGGCTCCCTGCCGATCACGAGAATGGAGCTAGTAGTCCCTCGTTTGGAGCACTGCCTCTCCATTCAACTCTATAAGGCAGGGATGGTCAACCTACAGCTCTCCAGCTGTTGCAAAACTACAACTCCCAGCATGTTCAGACTGCCACGACTATCAGCCTACTGCAGGACATGGTGGAAATTGTAGTTTTACAACAGCTGGAAAGCTGCAGATTGGCCATCCCTGCTATAGGGCAACTGGAGATAGTGGAGTTCAAGCTCTTGGGTATCTCCACCTATAGAGAGGAATGGAGCAGCAGACACACATGCACATCTACCTCTCCATTCAAACACGGGTCCCCATTCTTATAATCGGCAGGGGCCCCAGCAGTCGGACTGCCGCTGATTAGACCCTTATCCTGTGAAAAGAGGATAAGTTGTTGCAGTGAGACCACCCCTTTATGGATGCATGTATATTATTTTTGTTTTCGTATTGAACTATGTTTCAGCAAATTCATTGTCTAGTCACTGTATAATTCATAAGTGCAAAAACTATTTGTTAAACTGTAGAGAAAAAGATGTGTGGAAGTTGTATATGTGTTGTCTAAGTTTTTTTTATTATTCTGAATTTTAATTGACAACTCTATAAGCAGCAGGAAGAGCTTCCTATTGAACTATGTAAGTTATTTTTTTGAGCGTGTTCATAAGAAAACATAACCAGTCTCTGCAGAAAACAACCTGGTCCCTCCTGGAAGCATCAGATCTGTATGCTCCCCCTCCACGATACAGTCCTAGAACAAGCGTTCTCTATCTGGCCATCAGTACGTGACTTATAGCAGTCTGCCATCCTGCACTCCCACCAGTCAGTCGTTTCCCGGGTAGCTCTGGTACGACCCATCTCTGCCAACTGTGTAGTGGATGGAACTGGGTAAATGCAGTGCTGCTCCTATTCACTGGTAGCGGCACTGCACTAACCAGCTCCGTCCAGTATACAGTGGATGAAGCTGTGCAATTCCGGCACCGCAGGGGACTGATTGGTGGAGGTGCAGGGTGTCAGACCCCCACCAGTTAGGTAGTGACTAAGCCACTAAGGATCACTAAATATAGAAAATGCACAAAAAGAATTGAAATCTCTCCTTTCTGATTCTGATATTTCATTGTGAGAAGTAAAAAGATTTTCTCTCTATGTCCCAGGAGATCATCTTTTTACCGTCTATTTTTGTTCTTTATCAAAAGCCTCTGTCTGGCTGTAAGGCAACTGGCTGCAGCAGGAGCACTTCACCACTCCTCTGTCTGCAGTGGGAGATTAGTCTTGCTAAGCCCCATCCCTCAGCAAAAATGGATCAGAAGGAAATTAACGGGTTTGTGCAGCGATTCATATTGATGATCTATTCTCAGGATAGGTAATCAATATCTGATCAGCGATTTCCCCCGGCAATCAGATGTTTGACGAGGAGCATAGAGCGCCGCTTCCTGGTCTTTACACTATATGTCATCGTCTGTGAAGCGGCAGCCTAGTGTAATCAATTCAAGTGAATGGAGCGAGTGCTTGTATTATACTGCACTTCCGAGACGAAATGCAGCGTAATGAACAGGAAGCAGCGCTCGCGTGGAGCACCGCCTCCTTTTTAAGAGTAAGGGTGGGTTCACACTAGCGTTAGGGATTCCATTATGGCTTTCCGTAATAACGGAATGCCCAGACGGAATGCAAAACGGAAGCCTTCAAAAGGCATTCCGTTTGCTTTCCGTCCTAATAGAAGTCTGTGGGAAAGCAGAACGGGTCCCGTTACGCAAGACGGAAAACATAGTCCTGTCGACAGGACTTTGTTTTCCGTCTTGCATAACGGGAACCAGACGGATCCATAGACTTCCATTAGGACGGAAGGCAAACGGAATGCCTTTTAAAGGCTTCCGTTTTGCATTCCGCCATAATACAAGTCTATGGGCAGAAGAACAGCTCCGTCCTTCCGTCTTATGGATTCCGTTATTTTCCGCTATAACGAAAAGTCGTAACGGAATCCCTAACGCTAGTGTGAACCCACCCTAACAGAAACTCTTGGAGATTAGAAAATGCTTGTTTTTCTAGGTTTAGTGTTCCTTTAAATTGTGGCCGAGCAGCAACAACTTACCAGTGAACAGGGCTCCATACAGTGCGGATTGGGCAGGACTAGGGTTTTATCATCATAATAGAGCGTTCATGGCTGTGTAAATGACTTAATTCATGTTCTTTTCATTCTTTAAGTAGCTGCCACGTCTCCTCTTAATGTATTGGTTGTCCTGTCTGCCACCAGTGTTATTCGCAGTGCCAGCTGGTGTGTACATCACACCGTTTTGTAATGAGTTTAATGCACTAGAACAAAACCACAAAATAAACCTGCAGTGACTACCGGATACCGGAGTGCCTTCTCTTTGTCCTTGCCTATTAGGGTGGTATTACGCCGCCCGATCTTCGGGCTGTGTGAGCGCCGGTGAATGAGAACACTTCCCTCCACGCTCGTTTGTATCGCCCCGATTACACAGGTCCATGCAAACTGAATGCGGAACAATTCTTTCCTGCCCCATTCAGTTCGGTTTATTCTCAGCAGCACATCCTCGATTACACAGGGAGATGGGCTGCCAGTAATTGGCGATCTATCATCTGGATAAAAATGTCCATAAGCCTATGAACAAGTCTTCGCTCATTCATCCGCTAATAAACTACTCGGTTATACGAGCCAATTATGAAAGCTTGTTCCCATTAATTTGCCCAATTATCGTGCAGTCTAATAGGGGCTTTAAAGGGCATCTGTCAGCGGATCTGTACCTATGACTCTGTCTAACCTGTTACATGGGCACTTGGCAGCTGAAGGCATCTGTGTTGGTCCCATGTTCATATGTGCCCGCATTGATGAGAAAAATGATGTTTTATTATATGCAAATGAGCCTCTAAGAGCAATGGGGGCGTTGCTGTTTCACCTAGAGGCTTTGTTCTCTCCGAGATTGTTTTCACTGCCTGGCCCTGTCAATCAAAGTGCAGAGGGCGTGGCAGTTGCAGAGAGCAGAGCCTCTAGGTGTAATGGTAACGCCCCCATTACTCCTAGAGGCTCATTTGCATATATTAAAACTTCCTTTTTATTAGCAATGCGGGCACATATGAACATGGGACCAACACAGACGCCTTCAGCTGCCAAGCGCACATAGAACAGGTCAGCCAGTGTCATAGGTATAAAACTGCCGACAGATTCTCCTCACTTTAGCAAATGGCATTTATCAGGTACAGTAAATACAAGGCAGTTATTTTTCCATCACATTATACACTGCTCGTTTCCATGGTTATGACCACCCTGTAATCCAGCAGTGGTGGTCATGCTTACACACTATAGGATAAAGCGTTGACCTGTCTGTGGTGGTCAGGACCATGGGAGCACAACTAGGATGGTGCTTTTTCCTATATGCATTATGTGTCTGTATTTCGGATGTGTCCCGGCCTGACCGTGGGTTAAACTCACAAGAAATCATGGGATCAAACGTCCTTTGGTTTTGGTAAAACCTGTGTTCAGACCTGGACCCTTGTCTAAAATACGGACGAGTAATGCGTCCATACTAGACTCTCGTCTCATTAACTAGTGAAGCTGTCTAAATGTCATATTAGAAGATAAATCTGAACTTGCATAAGGCGGCAATTTATGCCCTGATTTTTCAGGGGCAGTACCTGATCTAAGGGGGTGAGAGACCCCTGGGTGTGCCCACTCCATGTAGCAGAGCACATTATTATAAATCCAAGACCACTTTCTCTGCAAGTCTGTCCTGAATGACTTTTTTTTTTATAGATATATAATGTGTATTGAGCTACGTACTAAAGAAAGCATTACATTTCTGCGATTACTGAGAGAAAGGTACAGTACATAGATGTCACCAGGAAGGGCTCAGTAAGCGGAGATCTGACAACCTAAGATCTTGTCTGGTTCCAGTAGCTGACAAGACCGTTGCAGCCCTCCTTTAAGGGGTTGTCTGAGGTTTTAAAAAATGGAGAAGACTAGAAAACTGTGAAAAAGATTTTAAAGAATCACCCTTGGGCTACTTTCACACCTGCGTTTTCCTTTCCGCTTTTGAGATCCAACCCAGGTTCTCAAAACCAGAGGAAACCGCTTCCGTTTTGTCCCCATTCAATGTTAAAGGAGACAAACTGAACAAACCAGAAAGGAGCGCACCAGAATGCAAGCAGCGTTTTTCGAGTATGTCAAGGGATACTAAGCAAGGCGGATCTGGCAAGAAACACAATGTAAGGGCTCATGCACATGACCGTATGTATTTTGAGGTCTGCAAAAAACAGATCCGCAAAAAATACGGATGACGTCCGTGTGCATTCTGTATTTTGCGGAACAGAACAGCTGACCCCTAATAGAACAGTCCTATTCTTGTCCGTAATGCGGACAATAATGGGACATGTTCTATTTTATTTTTTTGCGGACCCACTGAAATGGCTGGTTCTGCATACGGTCCGCAAAAAGACTGAACAGACATGGAAAGAAAATACGTTCGTGTGCATGAGGCCTAAGTCAAGGTGCCGGATCTTTTTTTTTCGGATACCAAAAAAACAATTCCAGCTCCCATTGACTTACAATGGTTTAGTGCCGGATCCGTCTTGTTCATTTGGAAGATAATACAACCAGATCCATTCTGAACGGATGCGTTTTCCCCTGACGGATCCATCAAAAACGCAGATGTTATAGTAGCCTTAGCTGCATTGGACGTGTGAATGATAAATGTCACCAGTGCAGGGCCAGAGTGGTGGACGAGTAATAGCTTTTTAACACAGTTTCTAGCAATTTTAAAAATCTCAGACAACCCCTTTAAAGAGGTATTCTCATCTCAGACAATGGGGGCATATGGCTAGGATATGCCCCCATTGTCTGCTGGGCGCCGCTCCCACCGCTGGGACCCGCACCTACAACGAGAACGAATCGGGGAGCACTGTGGCTGGAGGAGCCCCATGCTCCCATTCATTTCAACGGGGCAGACGGAAATAGCCGAGCCAGTGCTCGGCTATTTTCGGCGGCCCCATAGAAATGAATAGAGGACGGCTGCGCATGCGCAGTGCGCCCTCCGTTTGTTTACCTGCTCCGTTCTCATTGTAGGTGTGAAACCCGCACCTATCAGACAATGGGGGCACATCCTAGCAATCTGCCCCCATTGTCTGAGATGGGAAAACCCCCTTTAAGTAATGTGATCTTTTCATTGTTATGAGATGCAAACTCCACCTAAAACGGCTGGAAAGTTCTCTTTCTGACACAGGAGGCCATATTTCATATGCATCTGTCGATCCAATGTTATCTCTGCTGGGTTCGAGGAGGTCGGAGTAAATATTAGGAACTCTTGGTACGTCAGCCCCCTTTGGTGTTTCTGGCAATGGTGGTAAATAGGGGGGTTAAGTAGACATTGTTACTCCCCAGTGTAATGAGGGGGACGCTTCTCCTGGAAAGCTGCCATTCCTTCCAAGCGATCCTTTGTGGGAATGACCTGAAGGACATACAATCGATTAGATCTGTTTATTGGGTAAATTTCCAGACCGCCCCGGTAAGGCCTCATGGACACAACCATATCCGCAAGAGTAGAACACGTTCTAACCTTTTTCTGGAGCCGCGGCCACACGGATGCGGACGGCACACGGTGTGCTGTCGGCATCTGTTGCAGCCTCATAGAAATGAATGGGTTGACATCCGATCCGAACAAAATGATGAGCGGAGGCGGACAAAAAAAATACTGTTGTGTGCCTGAGGCCTTCGAACCACTCCACCCTATGGAGTAAATTGCAATAGCAGAAACTCACCTGCCCATAGCACATCCCCTCTATGGCCATGCCAGAGGTAATGTCCACCTGTGGAAGACAAATGCATAAAGATTAACTGCAAACCCCAGTCACACAGCCTCATCAGTAAATGGAAAGTGCAGCCAAGAACTTTAATCAGTGACACTGAGGTCGTCGGGTATCGGTACGGCCATGTTTTGTCTGAAACTACAGCAAAGTTCAAAAATCTCTTCTGATGATTAATTGGTTAGTCAAAATCTCCTGCATAGGCATGAAGGTAAATATTAACATTTTTGTTCTGCCTACAGCCACCACCAGGGGGAGTTTAGAGAAAACAGTACAGATGGACGCTAGTAGTACAACAGTGATAGACCTAAACTCCCCCTAGTGGTGGCTGCTTGCAGGCAACATTATCATGTAAAGGCTGTGGACAACTTTGGGACAATCTTTTTTACGGTTGCATTTAAGTCATTTTGTTTTTCTTACACATTTTCAGCTGTTTTTGAGGTACAGGGGTTAAGAAAAAAAAAGGATCACTTCTCAGACCCGTCAGCTGATGGCTCATGTGAAACCTCATCTCTGATCTCTTGAGCTCATTGAAGCCATATTCTTATCAGTGTGCCAAGAGTTTAGCTATAATGAGTGTTTATGAGGTCAGGCAATCAGAGATAAGGCTTCACATGAGCTGTCAGCTGACGGGACTGAGAAGCGATACTAATTTTTTTTTTTTAACCTCTAGCACCTTAAATTTTTTTAATAAAGACCAACTGAAAAAAAATTTTTTTGCCCAAAATGAGTAAAATGCAGTCATAAAAATTGCCCTGAAGGAGTCCATAGCCTTTAAAAGGGGTTGCCTAGTATGCAAGTAAATTGTATAAAACAAACGATAATCCTGTAACTCGCCTGTTTCTCCCACACCTATGTATACAAGACTGCAGACGGTCTTATGGCTTATGACCACTTCAGCCCATCACTAGCCTTAGCAGTCTTGTGCCGATTACCACTGAGGCCACTGGTAGGCTGCAGCAGTCATGTGCCATACACTTCGACCCGCTGCAGCCTTGTATACAAAAAAAATGGGAGGAAGACTAGAGGTGTAGCGCTGAGAAGAGGGGGAGAAACAGGTGAGTATAGGATTATTTTCTATTTCACACAATTTGGGGTAAAGTTTACCATAACTCAGACAACCCCTTTAACTCTATGCCTCTGCAGTGTTGTGTGAGTTATATGTATAATTAATTCTTAATCTGCGCTGAATGTAGAAGGTTAAGATGGTGATGAAGAAGAGGAGTTACCCAAAAAATACCCCAAAAGAGTGAAGTTCAAGTACTGAAACGCTGGCAAGTTTGGACGTTCATGTTGCATAAACTATTAACTATTTACCTCAATTCCTTTGTTCATAGCCAACTTGGCCATCCTCACAGCAACGGGGGCCTAGAAGAGCATACAGGGGGTTAACCACACAGCCAAAACGTCAAGGAACGCGGCAAGAAAAAAAAAAAAAGTAATTCTATCACAAAGAGATGTGGGAAATAATCAACTTTGTGCAGCATCACAAACAACCAGCAGGTGGCGCAGCAGCTCTAGGATAATAAAGCTGACCTGGCGGAGAGACTGAGCGATAATGGTCACATCTGTTATCAGCATCGTCCTGAACTACATGTGGGCAACATCTCCATCAGCAGCGTAGAGAGCATACAGAAGGCATGGTGTTCCTTCTGTTCTGCTCATGGTTACTATGGGGCCATAGAGGGACGTTTGCAACTCCCTTACTGTTTTATGCTTCACTTTGGAAAGGGATCAGGTGTAATTATAGCCCAGTATATTATGGCGTTGCTAATTAAGCAATTGTCTGAATTATTCATTATATGGTGAATGCCCACCTTTAGGCCTCTTGCAAACGACCGTATGGCTTTTTCAGTGTTTTGAGGTCCGCAAAAAATACGGATGACGTCCGTGTGCATTCCGTTTTTTGCGGAACGAAACAGCTGGCCCCTGATAGAACAGTACTATCCTTGTCCGTTACGTGGACAATAATAGGACATGTTCTATCCTTGAACGGAACAGAAATACAGAAACGGAAGGCATATGGAGTACCTTCCGTTTTTTTTGCGGATCCATTGAAATGAGTAGTTCCGTATACGGAATGTAAATGGAAAGAAAAAAAATTTGTGTGTAAGAGGCCTTAACGTGTTTTCTGCACTGATTAATTCTATAATCTATATAATATATGTTCATACCTGTCGTTCGGAGGTCCGAATCCCCTGCTTTCCACTTTACAGCCATAAATAAACTGCGGTCACCACTACAGGGAGCGAGCTGTGTAGGATTAATGTATAAATCATCGCAGTAAGCTATGGAGCTCCCCCTAGTGGCAGCCGGAATGTGACCATTTAAAGGGGTTGTCCGGGATTTTCCTATAGATATCTGATCGGGGTCAGACAGCGCACCCCCTCCAATCGGCTGCCCTGCAGTAGCTCAGGTGCCAGGAGCTATGTACCTGTGTAGTGGATGGAGCTGGAGTTTCCAGCGCTGCTCCCATTGTATATAATAATAAGAGAATGGACAAAGTTGCGTACTTCCAGTGCTGGAGCTACCCTGAAACAGCTGATTGGTGGGGGTCCCGGGTGTCGGACCCCGCTGATCAGATATTGATGGAGGATAGGTCATCAGTAGTAAAATCCTGGACAACCCCTTTAACTATAGAGGAGATCTGGAGCTATATATTAGAAAATCATATATGAAGATATATTCTGAAATTAAAGGGGTTATCCGATATCTAAAAATATTCCACCCCAAGGACCGGGCCCCCTTTATGGATTATACTTACCTGCTCTCCAGCACCCACGCTGCTCCGGATCCCTGCGCGGCCGCCGCTGCATCTCCACGTCATTCATAATCCATACAAGAGGCCCAGGCATTGGGGGGGATATTTTAGATATCAGATAACCCCTTTAATCAGCAATGGCCATTCACTGAATGTAAATGCTGGCATTACTCCGCTGTGTACCTGAGGCAGGATTTCCTGGGCCAGTTCCAATGCTTTCTTGTAGGCAGCGTTCCCCTCTTCATTTTGGGGAACCGCATCATTCACCAGTCCGATCTGGTACGCCTGCGAGCCCTCGATTTGTCTCCCAGTAAAGATCAGCTCTTTGGCCAAACCAATTCCAACTAGGCGCGGTAGTCGCTGGGAACCCCCTGAAACAAACAGGAAGTCGGGGGTAAGTATACACCTTTATACCAGGAGAATGACTTACCTTATATCACCGGAGTATTCTCTTACCTGCCCCGGGAAGTAACCCTCTCGTGGTCTCAATGAGCCCCAGCTTGGCTGAAGATGCTGCAAGACGTGAACATAATCATTGCCAACGGGACTAATGGCAAACAGATCTGGGCTGATGCCGCCATCATATATAAGCATTACCTACCTGCTACACGGAGGTCACACGCCAGGGCCAGCTCCAGGCCGCCACCCAGGGCATAGCCATCAACTGCTGCAATAGTGGGCATTGGTAGGGCCGCTGGGCACATAAAGGAAATGAGGTAGAGAAAACAATGGTTTGAATATCTCTGGCAATATGGGGCAACACCGTATCTCAGCCAGGGGTGCATCACCAATGAGGCCGGGTGAGGCGATCGCCTCAGGCAGCACCAGGTAGGGGCAAGAGGGGGGCAGCGGAAGGGCCATGGGCAATGAGTGCTTTCATTGTGGCAAAGGGGTTAGGTTAAAAAACTGGCATTGGGGGGAGGGCGTTTTAGTTTTCGCCTCAGGCAGCAGAAAGGTTAGGTGCACCCCTAATCTCAATATGGGGTGCAGAGGTAGAATTCTATGCTCTGTGGGGACTCCATTACCAATTTTGCATTGGGGTCCAGGAGCTTGAAGTGACACCTCTAGTCTCAGAGTGTACCCTGACAACACAGTATGGTTGCTAATTATCTAGAAAGGGTGTCAGGTGAGTAGTGGTCATACTAACAGAATCTATCAGCAGTTTTGCCTATGCTAAACTGCTGACAGCGCTAGGTAGGGTCCAGGTTGAGCAGGACAAATGTACATTTTGTGGAGCTTTTATTTTCTGCGGGGTAGTGTAAATATGAAGTTTTATTCTGCCAGGTTCTTGCCCAGGAGGAGCAGCTTCACGGTCAAGTGCTCTCTGCATTGATCTACTTCACAGCCCCTCCCCTCTGCTTTGAGTGACAGCTGTCCTTGGCTCCTGGTTGGATGTTACAACTCTCTTAGAGCAGAGGGGAGGGGCTGTGATGCAACCTCCATCCCCTCACCCCCATTCACCTGCAGGAGCAGAATAAAACTTCATATTTACACTAGTCCTGAAAAGCTCCACAAAAAGTATGTCTGTCCTGCTCTCTCCAGGCCCTACCTAGTGCTGTCAGCAGTTCAGCATGGTCAGAACTGCTGTCAGTTCCTTTACTCTGCACTGGTTGACGATCTGTGTTGACATCAACCTTAAGGCCTGGTTCACACCTGAGCGTTTTACAGCGCGTTCCTACACGCTGTAAAACGCTTAACAGGCGAAAACCCATGTTTCCCTATGGGCATGGTTCTCACCTGCGCGTTTTACAGCGCGTACGAACGCGCTGTAAAACGCCCTGCGCCCAAAGAAGTACAGGAGCTTCTTTCGGGCGTATTGTCGCGCGTTCGCGCCCATAGACTTCAACGGGAATGCGGCAAAATGGACGTCTGCGTGGTCCGTCTTAAAAACACGCGTACGGACGCGCGTTTCGCACATGGCAACAGGCACACAGACCACACCCAGGTGACCTTTGACCACAGAGGCGTCCAATGAAAATGTGGCTATCACACGAACGCGTGTACGACGTGCTGTAATACGCCCCGAAAACGTCTGACTAAAACGCGCTTATCAAATACGCCCAAGTGTGAACCTAGGCTAAAGAGAGTCCTAAATCTACCAAGTCTCTAATGAACTGCTGATGAACCACATTCAGCTCTGGACCCTGTTGACCCCACAGTGCCAACCATCTGTCATCGGACAGGAGGAACTCACCGATCTCATTCATTAACTTTCTTAGATTCTGAACAAACAGAGACACCTCGGAATTTCCCAGCTGCGCTCGCTCCTTCAAGTCTGCGCCTGCGAGTCAAAGTTGAACAGTCTAAGTACTTTATATTACAGCCGGACGGGTATACCAGAAGTCTTTAAAGGGGTTTGGGTTCCTCTGAAATAAACAGATCACGGATAGACTCCAGCGATCAGCAGTAGAGGGACCTGACAGCAAGTGTTCACTTATCCTGCAGCGCCACCACAGGGGAACAGAAGTATTACATCATGCCCATTGAAATCACTAAGCAATGTTAGACATCCCGGGGTCTTCACAGAACGGAGGGCGAGCAGTTCTAAACTTTAATATTTGCTTCAATACATCACAAAAAGTAGGATACTCCACTCACCAGATTATTCCCACTGCAGCAGTGAACAGAAACAAGAGCCGGTAATGAATCCATTTTATTAATATTCATATCAAGCTATGAAGATACCATACATTAGGGAGTTGCTTAAAGGGACGTTTTCCGGGATTTAAATAGTCTCATGGGCTATATGTAGTTCAGGCCCATTCTCAAGTGAATGGGGCTGAGCTGCAATACCAAGAACGGCCACTATACAATGTACGGCGCTGTGCTTGGTATACTCTGAAGAAGCAGCAGTGCCCCTTCCACCAATCAGATATTGACGACCTAGCCACGGGTTAGGTCATCTATATTTAATTCCAGGAAGACCCCTTTAAATATCAATGACACTGCCCTTATATAAAGTGCACCCTTTACAGTAAGCAGCTGGGACATTTAAAGGGAAGGTTCACATGTAAACACCAATTTACACCCATACAGTATATATGATAGAGACTATAAAATGCAGCAACTTTATAAATACAATGCTTTACTTTTCTTGTAGCGTTCCTCAGTTACAGCTTATTCCATCCATAGCTGCATTACAAATGCTACTGCTTCAGAGCATAGCTTTCCCAGCATCCTTTGCTCATGTCTCCATAAGGTATGCTCTGGCTGCAGGCTTTATGCCAGGCACAGTACAGTAATGTTATATAGGGAAAACTAAAGCTAGCCGTACACATTGTGTTAGCAGGTCCTGCAGGTGTCAGAGGAAGGAACAATCAGGCTGATGGATTTCAACATGTCTGATCCTTCTGTTCTCAGGGGAGTCTCTTACTCTCCTCTCCCTATTCAGAACACATGCATGCTCTGCTGAGTGTGCAGGTCTACAGAGGGGGAAGGTCAGGCAGAATAGCTGTGGGGCAACCGTGTGTTTAGCCAACATCTAAAAGGTCTGTCCGGCTATGGACACATTTGACTCATTATGGGCTACAAATCATTTTTTCAGTTGGTCTTTATCAAAAGTTTTTAGTCATTTTTGAGATACAAGGGTTAAAAATCAGTCAGTTTTCAGAGTACCGCATCTCAGTCCCGTCAGCTGATGGCTCATGTGAAGCCTTATCTCAGATCTCGTGACCTCATAATCGCTTATTTGAGCCATATTCTTACCAGTTGATAAAAGTTTAGCCATGAGTGCTTATAACTAGTGTTGAGTAAACTTGTTTTTTAATTTCTGCGTCCAAAGTTCAGGTTCAGGTTATCGAAGATCCCGTTATGGATTCCAAATTCCGTTATGGTCCGTGGTAGCGGAATCCATAACGGGATTCTTCGATAACCCGAACTTTGGACGCCGGACTTAAAACACAAGTTCGCTCAACACTACTGACGTCAGGAAATCAGAGATAAGGCTCCACATGAGCCTTCAGTTGACGGGACTGAGAAGTGATACTCTAAAAACTGATTTTTAACCCTTGTATCTCAAAGACGACTGAATTTTTTTTTTTTTTAATAAAGACCAATTGTAAAAATGATTTTCAGCCCAAAACGAGTAAAATGCAATCATAAAACAATTGCCCCAAAGATGGCCTCTAAAGGGGTTTTCCAGGCTTTTAATATTGATGACCTATCCTCAGGATCGGTCATTAATATCAGATCAGCGGGGGCCTGACACCGATCAACTGAATAAGGACACAGCGCGCGCAGTGTGCACATACCATCTCTTGTCTCTGTTCCTGTTAGCTGCTACTGTGCCATGGAGAAAATGGAGACGGAGAACCCCTTTAACTGTCCCACTGCATTATAGGCGCTCAAGTCAAGATTACTGAATGTTTCTAATGGTGACCAGCAGAATTGTGAATGCAGCTCTAAAGTAAAATCCAGACTAACTCAGAATCAGCACAAGATAAGTAATGTAATCGCCCGTTTAGAGAACTAGAACTGCTTGAAGGTGAACCCACAGCTCCCAGTTACACCATCACAAGGCTTCATGTCGTCTTAATACTTGTGTATGAGCTCGTTGTACTGAGTGGTAGGGACTCCGCATGCGGCCATACTGCCTCTATACACACGGCTCCGCACACTACTGAGGGGTGAAGAAGGAACATGGACACGTTACTGACCTGCACAGAACACGCCTGGGACTGCGCTCCTGACCACCACCACACGGACACTGCTGTCATGGCGCAGACTGTCCACGGAATGAAAAAACTGGACCCAGATTTGATAGAATGAGAATCAAAATGTCAATCACAAAGTAATATATATTCACATACGGTAATACACATGCAGTCCCATACAAGTGAACGCAGAGGCGGACATGCTTGCCTGTCTGCTGCTCTATTGAAACAGGGAGCATGGACCCTCTTTCTCATGATCAACGAGGGCCCCTGTGGCAGATCAAATATTGTCATGGGGGCTGAAAGGCAGATCGGGTGTTGTCATAGGGGCTGACATGCAGACCGGGTGTTGTGAGGGGGGCTGACATGCAGACCGGGTGTTGTGAGGGGGGCTGACACGCAGACCGGGTGTTGTGAGGGGGGCTGACACGCAGACCGGGTGTTGTGAGGGGGGCTGACACGCAGACTGGGTGTTGTCATGGGGGCTTACATGCAGACTGGGTGTTGTCATGGGGGCTTACATGCAGACTGGGTGTTGTCATGGGGGCTTACATGCAGACTGGGTGTTATAATAGGAGCTGACATGCATATCGGGTGTTGTCATGGGGGCTGACACGCACATGGCGTGTTGTCATGGGGCTGACACGCACATGAGATGTTGTCACGGGGGCTGACATGCACATGGGGGGTTGTCATGGGGGCTGACATGCACATGGGGGGTTGTCATGCTGACATTCACATGGTATGTTGTCATGGGGGCCGACACGCACATCGGTGTTGTCATGGGAGCTGACATGCACGTGGGGTGTTGTCATGGGGGCTGACATGCACGTGGGGTGTTGTCATGGGGGCTGACATGCACGTGGGGTGTTGTCATGGGGGCTGACATGCACGTGGGGGGTTGTCATGGGGGCTGACATGCACGTGGGGGGTTGTCATGGGGGCTGACATGCACGTGGGGGTTGTCATGGGGGCTGACATGCACGTGGGGGGTTGTCATGGGGGCTGACATGCACGTGGGGGGTTGTCATGGGGGCTGACATGCACGTGGGGGGTTGTCATGGGGGCTGACATGCACGTGGGGGGTTGTCATGGGGGCTGACATGCACGTGGGGTAATGTCATGGGGGATGACATGCACGTGGGGTGTTGTCATGGGGGATGACATGCACGTGGGGTAATGTCATGGGGGCTGACATGCACGTGGGGTGTTGTCATGGGGGCTGACAGGCACGTGGGGGGCTGATATACAGATTGGTATGAGTCTTCTCATGTAATCACCTCGTTAACAAACACCTTGCCCAATGAGTTGCGAGCACGAGGCCTGCACATGACGATCTCTGCGATGCCTGAAAGATAAGCAAAAGTCCATTACACCATTAACCCTTTATTTTATTTTTTGTTCTATCATTAAACAGCTGGTCGTGAGGGGGGGGGGGGGGGTCCCGGATGTTGGACCCCCACCAATGAGATACTCAGAAAACCCCTTTAAATTAAGAATATATTAAGGAGTTGTACAGGATTAGAAAAACATGGCTGCTTTCTCTCACCAATAGCGCCACACCTGCCCATAGGTTGCATCTGGTATTGCAGCTCAGATCCATCGAGGTGAACAAATCAGAAATGGAATTTCACCCACAACCTGTAGACTCGTGTGGAGATGTTTTTGGAAAAAAAAATAATCATGTTTTGTTTTTTTAACTTGTGAGAGGCTAATGATTGCACTTAGACCCGCTAGAAGATGGGACAAAGTACAAGTCTCTGCTTACAGTTTAACCCCGCTATCACCTGTCCGCATGAGCCTTGTGGTTCCCCTGAGCATAACACATCCGCGTAGGGTTCCACGGCGGTCTCGGGGTGCTGTGGCCATATTATTGCTGTGTGAAACTGGCCTGTGGACCCCGACAGGCACAAATAAAATTCAGTAGGGCCTGCCGGTTACGGTCAGTTTCCTTCATGATTACAGATGTGAACAGAGCCTAAGATGGCGGTATAAGGTATATTCTGCAGCAGTTTATGGAGGACGGTGCTGACAGTAGTGTTTATTGAGGGGCGCTCTGCACTTTGGTAGCACAGTCTACAGCTGTGACTCAAACCATCAAGGAAAGAGGAAAAGCAGAACCCAGTGACATTGAGCAATACAAGTGCACAGAGGAGGGAAAGTCACAAGATGTCAGCAATGGATCTGATCTGTAATAAGCCCTGGACGTTGTAATACAGGGTAATGACGTCACCTTCACATCAGCGGGTCACTCACCCGCATGCTGCCCCTCCAGATGGGTGACGCCGACCTCCCTGTGCCCTGCAGCAGAGCTGAACCTCCTCAACAGCCCCCATTTAAAAGACCCCCGCACCCCGGCCAGTTGCCCTACGAAGATACTCATGATGTCAGGGATCAGGGTCACGAGCGCGCCACCTGGCGGCCAACCCTGGGACCTACACCGGATCTGAAACAGGCGAAACAAACGCCTGCGATTGGCTCTTGGAACCTTCGCCGTCACCCCCCGGCGCTTCCTGATTGGCGGTTTCCCTGACACTGGCCACGCCCTTTTTAAAACAGACGACGTAATAGATAGCAGGTGGGCTGTAAGCCCCGGTGCTGTCGCCGCTTTAAGACAGTAGGGGGCGCAGCTCCAGGGAGTACTTGTGGAGAACCGTCCCGGACGTGCAGCTGCTGCTGCTGTTTGTTGTGCGGTAGAGGCCCGAGAAGAGCCCGCGGAGATGGCACCGGCCCAGAGGAGAGTTTATGTGGTGGGAGTTGGCATGACCAAGGTCAGAGTGATCCTTTGCTTTCTAGAATTTGGTCAAGGTTCACACAAGCGTTTTAGGCACGATTATTTTAAAAAACGCACGTCTGTTAATCAGTTTTCAGTGCATTTTGCAGATTCAATAAAAAAAAAAAAAAAACTTCTTTTTAATGTGGGATGGTGGAAAGAGATTCAAGGCATGTCCTTTGGCTTCTGCTGGGGCAAGTATATATCGGTATAATCTTTTTGCAGCCCTATGGGATGCCTAAAAAAAAAAAAAAAAGCATACTGTCCTGTCTGTTTTCTATGGACGATGCTTGTAAAATTACCTGTACACAGCGGTATATGCTGTATATCTCCGATGTCTTACGGTGTGAATAGACCCTTAGTGTCTGTTCACATTGGTGTTGGAGGCTCCGTCACAGATTCTGTCATTGCTGGTTTTCCCATCGAAATGACAGACACCTGACGGTGCTGTGCAGAAACCACAACCAGGTGTGAACAGAGTCTTACCCCAGTTTCAGACGAGCGAGTCAGAGACATGTGTGCTGTTACCATAATCTGCTGCGAACGTCCCATATCAGGCCGGATCCCTGCACTGAGGATTATTGGGATCCACATATCTGTCTGTACATAGCCGAGAACGGCCCCAAAAGTCCACGTTTCTGTCTGTACAGTTCTTCTAGGAAGGTTTTTAGAAAGTTTTCAGTTTGTAAAGTTTTCTGGACCCTCGTCATGTATTACAAGACACTCGTTGCCCTTTTGACCAGACAGACGGTAACCTGTGAAACGGTTCTCCGGAGTCACCTCCGACCGCAGATCTGTGCAGGGATTGGTCTGGATAAGGGCTCATGCACACAAATGTATTTTTCTTCCGTTTATTTTTTTTTATAGGAACCATTCCTTTCCATCAGGCTTGAAAAACAACGGAAATGACTCCGTATGCATTACGTTTCCATTCCGCAAAAAAAATAGAACATGTCCTATTCTTCCATTTGGCATTGTTACAATGGTTCCGCAAAAAAAAAAAAGATTCAATACGGACATCACACAGATGTCACCTGTGTTTTTTTTTTTTTTTTTTTTTTGCAGACCGCAAAATACATACATGATCCCTAAGGCCCCATTCACACGTCCGCATCCATTCTGCGGAACGTGTGCGGACCCATTCATTCTTTATGGGGCCGGACGTGTAGCGAAGAGCACACTAGGTGCTCTCTGCTTCCGCATTTGCAGAGCGCGGCCCCGAACTTCCGGTCCGCGGCTCCGCAAAAGATAGAACATGTCCTATTTTTGGCTGCGGGCAAGAATAGGCATTTCTATGGGGGGTGCCGGCCGGGTGTGTTGCGGATCCGCACCACACCACGGACGTGTGAATGTACCCTAAGGCTGGGTTCAGACTTGCGCGTTTTACAGCGCGTTCAAACGTGCTGTAAAACGCTCAACACATGAAAACCAATGCTTTCCTATGGCCCTGGTTCTCACTTAAGCGTTTTACAGCGCGTTTGAACGCGCTGAAAAACGCCCTACGCTCAAAAGAGTTCTTGAGCTTCTTTGGGGCGTTTTGTCGCGCGTATTGTGATTGACGCCACAGTAGTCAATCACATGAACGCGCGTTTCCTATTTGCAAATACGCGCGACAGAAACGTGTGTTTTACGCGCGTATCAAATACGCGCAAGTCTGAACCCATCCTAAGGCTGTATTCACACGTCCGTGATAAGGTGGTCAGTGATTCATCCATGAAGAATGTGTGTTTGGTCCATGTGTCATGTGTGTTCCTCAGGATAGGTCATCAGTATCTGATTGGTTGGGGTCCGACACCCGGGACCCCCACTGATCAGCTGTCTGACAAGGCATCGGCGCACCTATGAGCGCTGCGGCCTCCTCACAGCGCCGCACATTGTATAGCGGTTGCGCATGGTATTTCGCTCAGCCCCATTCACTTCTATCACTTCGAGGCTGAGCTGCGCCCAGGTCACATGACCGATGAACCAACCGACTGGTCTAGGAAAAGCTGGAGAGGGCCGCAGCACTACTGCGAACACCGCCGCCTTCTCGAACAGCTGATCTATGGGGGTCCCGGGTGTCGGACCCCTCCGATCACATACAGATGACCTATATTGAGGATAGTTCATCAGTTATAAAGTCTCGGAAAACCCTTTTAATTTTCAGCTCTGTTATAAATGGTCTGTGAAACCAGGACTAAACACGAATGGCGACTGCGCTGACTATAATGGGTGTGACGGACAAAAATAGAGCGTTCTTCCGTGCCTAACCCACCGACCGCACTAAAACACGGATGTGTGAATGTACACATTAAAATGAATGGGTACGTGTGTCGTCCGTGGAGGACACAGATGGCATACATTGACGTGTGAATAAGGCCCCATTCGCACAACCATATTTTGTGTGTGGATCGCACGCTCGCCCATTAAAAAAAAAAGTGCAGTCAGCGAACCACATGCTGTCGGCATCCGTATTTCTGTTGCGCAGTCCTGCAAAAAAGATAGAACATGTCCTATTCTGATCAGGTTTGCGAACAAGAATATACATTGTTATAATAGGTATACAAAAAAAACTGTTGCAACATGGGCGTCATCCGTATCCTTTTGCGGACCACAGAATACATAGTCGTTTGAATGCACCCTAAGCCTCTCACACGAGCAGGATCTGTTCAGGAAAAAAAAACGGATGTTTTTTTTTTTTTTGTGCAAGTTCAATCAATTTTTTATTTTCTATCTTTTTTCAGCGATTGCGTTCAGTGTTTGATTTTTGTGTGGGGAGAAAAAAAATGCAATGAGGAAAACCCGTGTGCAGATGGCGTCGCAGCACATCCACCGAGGATGGAAGCGCTGCGTAGCCTTCGTGGATTTGCATCCAGCAGATTTTCCGCACGTTACAATGCTAGCAGTGTGCATACAATTTTGGGAAATCTCATTGACGTGCTTTAAAAAAAAAAAGGCAGCATAAGCGCGCACTTTCGCAGACGGCATATTTTGTTGCAAAACATTTCTGCGACTGAAAATCGGTCCGATTCATCTGAGGTTCTCTTGGGGGTAAGCACATGGATTTCTGTAGGAGAATCTGCCATGTGTGACGGTGCTGTAAATTGACCTGTGGAGCGCGATTGTGGTCCACAGGATGCCAATTTATGTTCCAGAATTTTTTTTCTCCTCCCCAGGCATTTCTGTATAGAGATCCCATCCACATGAGGCTTATATATAATTAAAAAAAAAGCCCCCCCATAGACAATATGATAAGTGTGAGCTTTTTTTATTTGAATGCTATATGTCGTATATCTTCTGTGTGATTTTGCTTTTACAATCCAGAGATTCATCCACAACATGTTTTACTTCTTCCTTTACAGTTTATAAAGCCCCGGGGTGAGGTTGATTATCCGGATATGGCTAAGGAGGCAGGTGAGTGGCACGGACGTGGCTGGCAGACCGCATGACGGTTTGTATGTTTTTTATCATGTGCCTGTTTTGTTTTTGTTTGTTTTTTATATTGAATTTTTCAGAAAGTCCTTTGGGGTCATTTATCAAACTGGTGTAAAGTTGCCCCTAGCAACCAATCAGATTCCACCTTTTATTTTCCAAAGGAGCTGTTAAAAATGAAAGGAGGAATCTGATTGGTTGCTAGGGGCAACTCAGCCCGTTCTACTCTACACCAGTTTAAAAAAATGACCCCATTAGTTTAGTCACACGTGGAGGATATCACTTTAACAAAATGTCATGTACACACTGGTAGAAAAAATCCACGGTGGAAATTAACCTGTGGTGCAGAGTTTTAAATCTCATCACGGGCTGTGACATGGAATATCTCATACCTAGGCTATGTAGGTGCGTTAAAGGGTTTGTCGGGCCTTGGAGGAGACAACCCCGGGGGTCCTCCCCTGTCCTTTACAGAACATAAAATCCCCACTCACCTGTCCGTAGTCCCGCCGCTGCTCCGTCCCTGGCCATCACAGGGTCAAGCTGCCCCCTGCGATATCCCCAGGGACTGCCCGCTCCATGGCCAGACAACCCCTTTAGGCCCCATTCACATGACCATATTTGTGCTCCACATCTGATCAGAATTTTTTGCAGATTGGATGCGGACCCATACATTTTAATGGGGTTTAAAAAAAAAATGTGGACATCATGCCGTGTGCTCTCTGCACCCGTATGTTACCGCACAAAAGATGGAACATGTCGTATTCCTGTCCATTTTGCAGACAAGAATAGGCAGTGTTTCAATGGGTCACCAAAAAAGGATGCAACACGGACCTCAGATTTTTTTGCGGATTCGTACATACGGTCGTGCAAATGCACCATTAAGCTGGTCTCATACTGGGCACATTTATCAGAACTAGAACTGTTTTATTTCCCCCCCCCCCCCCTTTTTTTTTTTTTTTTTTGACACAAGGGGGATAGGACCGACATGATTGGAGTGCTGCCTTGCAATTTTTGAACTACTACATTGAGGACTTGGTTGCTGGTCGTCGGCAGGTTTTGCACCCGTTATTTTAAAGTGTGCTGCTTTTTCACTTTTTACTATATATATATATATATATATATATATATATATATATATATATATTAGGCCTGCACAATATATCGCGAAAGCAATCGTAATCGCAATTAATCGCCATATCGCAATCGCAATTTGCTGACCCAAAAATGCTGCAATTATATTACCGTATTTTTCGCTTTATAAGACTTTTTTTCCCCAAAAAAGTGTGGGGGGGGGAATGTGCGTCTTATAAAGAGATGGTTGACTTTCTACGTGACACTAAGACTGTATCTCCGGCCGCTTTGCTGCACAGCGCGGCCGGCGATACATCAGTTACAGTGCGGGGAGGGAGGAGGGGGCTGGTGGAAAGTCGTTATTTTATCTGTTCTGTGCAGCGCTATTAAGAAAATGGCAAGTTTTGTATTTTGTACTTTTGCAGTAATGCAAATATGTATTTTATTTTGAAAAACACTGCGCATTTCAGTTCTTGAGTTCAGCATAACTACATTTCACATTATCAGTCATCTGTGGGTGCTTTTACCTTCAAAATCCAAGCAGATAGACCTCTAGCGCAATTCCCTTAAAATATCGCATCGCATATCGTTATCGCAATTTTTAGGGCCCTAATCGCAATCGCACAAAATTCCCATATCGTGCAGCCCTAATATATATATATATATATATATATATATATATATTTATTTAGACAATTTTTATTTTTTTCCCCCAACAGGAGAGAAAGCTTTGGCTGACGCAGGAATTGCATATTCCTTGGTGGAGCAGGCATGTGTGGGCTACGTCTACGGTAAGTTGGTTAGTTTATTCTTTGTATGACAATGACAAACTCGGCTCTGCTACATCTGTAAACTGAAATTGGAATGCGTCCAGGTCACAGCTGTATCCTTGGCTTTCTGCACTAGAACAGTAATAATTATTAATTCAGCTGAATACGTGGAATAGTCGGGCAGCGTTCATGTGTTCAAGATCTAGGCAAGGATCCCGCGCCTCATCTGCTGCCGTAGTTTCAGCAGTGCATATGTGAGGGGCGATTTATACCCCATTCACATAGTGCAGAGGGATGACCGCGCTGCAGATTCTCTGGTTATGTAATATTGCTAGCTTTGTTCCAGTGGTCGGATCCACTAGTCAATATACGGCAGAATAGGCTTGGATTGCTGCCCTGAATTTTCTGAAAAATCCATGTATTTTCTTTCGGCCATGAAAGGGTTGTCCCATCAGAAGAAACTCTTTCCGCGTGCCATGGTTGTATGGACATCGTGTACACTATAGGGTCTTCTGCTCCCTGTATTACTGTCGGGTCTTGTTTTTGGGTTGCAGGTGACTCAACATGTGGACAGCGGGCGATCTATCACAGCCTGGGGCTCACCGGAATCCCCATCATCAACGTGAACAACAACTGCTCCACCGGCTCTACAGCTCTCTTCATGGCCAGACAGCTGGTCCAAGGAGGTGAGAGATGCTTACTCGATATATTACTCTGAGTGGCCCACATCACCAGAAGGTAAGGGCCCCTATACACAAGCTGAGGATCAGGTCCGTTATTGGAAACCTCCATGTAAGGCTGGGTTCAGACTTGCGCGTACTTGATACACGCGTAAAACGCGCGTTTCTGTCGCGCGTATTACAGCGCGTTTTTGGAAATAGGAAACAATCATAATACGCGCGACAAAACGCCCCAAAGAAGCTCAAGAACTTTTTTGAGCGTAGGGCGTTTTTCAGCGCGTTCAAACGCGCTGTAAAACGCTCAAGTGAGAACCAGGGCCATAGGGAAGCATTGGTTTTCATGTGTTGAGCGTTTTACAGCGCGTTTGAACGTGCTGTAAAACGCGCAAGTCTGAACCCAGCCTAAAGGTCACACAGCACCTGAAGGCCTCACAAACAAACTATATGGGAACGAGTGATCGTAGTTGTGATCGTTCATCCCTATACACCGCCGATCATTGCTGGATGTAAAAGTTCCATATTTCCAATACCTTCCCGCATGATCGTCCCTGGTAATAGGGCCCTATATCAGTTGTGATCTGGTATAGACGGGGAGGGTATTCCACATGTAATAAATGTAAAAGTTAAGTATTCTCGTCTTCTACTTCACCTGATCCGGGAATCTTGTGAATCTTTTATGTTACCTTATATATTGGGTATTAGGGTGGTCATAACCTTTTTCAAGATATCTGCTTGCTTTCAGCAAATGAGCCATTCTTGACATCCAGAAGTTGAACAGTTGTCTTATCTGAGGGTTTGTTACAGTTGTATCCAGTTTTCACAATTCTCTTTGGGCTAAACATTTTAGTCTCCAGGCTTAAAAGGGTTGTCGCATCTCGCCATTTCTACGGCAAGATGGGACCGAACGCCGGCCCTGAGTGGCCAAGGCTTACAGAAACGGCCTGCTTTTTCCATAACTCCCTTTGTAGAAGTTTGCTTAGCTGCCATTCACTACAATGGGAGTTACAGAAACAGCCGAGCGCTGACCTGACTCTGCTATTTCCGTAGGCCTGGGCACAGCTTAGTCCCATCTTGCCGTAGAAAAGGCAAGATGGGGAAAGCCATGGGGGGGGGGGGGGGGCTCTATGGGCTCCCCGATTTACATGCTGGGACCCCTGCCGATCTGAATGTTATCACCCATCTTGTGTTGTAACCAGAACACCCCATTAACGGATTTAGCTAGCAAAGGCTCGTCTGGATTGGATGCAATTGTAACAAACCCTTAGCTGCAAGAATCATTCGTTCTGTCCAGACTCTGGATGTAGACAAATGTTTCAGTTCACTGATGGCAAACAGTGGTGTGTCAAGATCACTGTGGTTTTTTACTTACTCAACTAATATTTTAGTAAAATATGTGTGTTGTTTTTGGTTTTTTTGCATACTTTCTGATCTGTATCATTTCGTGTCCTCCTCAGGGCTGGCGGACTGTGTTCTAGCTCTCGGCTTTGAGAAGATGCAGCGGGGCTCGTTATCGGCCATGGTTAGTATATTAATTTGCTCATGGACTCTAATCTTGTGTGAGATTAGAGGAAACTGTCCGTTTTCTTCCAGAAACGGCGCCGCTTGTGTCTGCAGGCTGTGTCTGGTATTGCAGCCCTATCACTTGACTGTAGATGAGAATCTCTAATGTCATGATTTGTTTGTTTCGGGGTCTTTTTGCTAGCATTTGACTTTGTCAGGGGAATTGTGCGCTGCCCACGGGGTAAATGTGAATGTGTACTCGTATAACTTGAATTACTTGATGATTTACATACAATAACCGGCAGCTTCATAATCAAGGGCTGTTTTGTCTGTGGGGGAGGATTAAGCTTTTCTATCCTCTCCACATTGGGAATAAGGATGACGACATGAGAAGAAAGCGCTGTACAGACCTGTCTAGTTTTACACGAAGGTGAAGCAATGTGACCCTTGGGGAAATTGGCCGCCCCCTGAGACATATCAGAACAGCAGCGCTATTAGTGGGTGACAGAGAGGAGCAGTATCAACCCTATTACATAAACTGGCAAGTCTGTGTTCACACTGAGGCGTCCAGTGGATCCCAGTGACTTGGGCTACTTTCACATCTGCGTTTTTGCAGGATCCGGCAGGGAGCAGCAAAAAAAGTTTCCGTCATCATGATAATACAATCAGCTGCATCCGTTATAAATGGATCCGGTTGTATTATCTGTAAAACAGCCACAACCGATCCTGCACTAAAACCATTGTAAGTCATTGGGCGCCGGATCCGGTTTCTTTTCTGTCTGAGAAAACTGATCTAGCACCACTGACTTGCATTGTGTTTCATGCCAGATCCATCTTTGGTTGAATTCCCATACTGGACTCTGCTCGCAGCATTTTTCCGTCCGGCGTGAAAACGCAACCAAACAGAACGGAATGCATTCTGGTACGCTCCATTCTGTTCAGTTTTGTCCCCATTGACAATGAATGAGGGCAAAACTGAAGCGTTTTCCTCCGGTATTGAGACCCTATGACTGATCTCAATACCAGAAAGAAAACCGCTGATGTGGCGTGGTTTCCATTATTCACGGCAACTGCAGGAATCGCTGTACAGATGTATGATGTACATCACGTAATGTCTCGAATTATGAACATGTATGTCTGATGCTATGGGTCACACCTCTTTTCAAAATGGAGGGGGGGGTCTTACAACCCCCATCTCTCCTAGTGAAATGACCGCTACATCCAGGTGGAGACAAAATGGAGAGGTGGCTCCCCATACCCGGGGCTGTCCCCATTCACTGCCATGAGTTAGCCAAGTGAGCATGGCGGACAGTTTCCGTGACTCCCATAGAAGTGATTGCGTGCAGCCACCTCTCCAGTTATTGCTCCATCCCCCAGACGTGCGTCCCTCCATATCATCCATTTATGGCCTGTGTCTATAGGCAAAACTGTCTGTGGCCCATTGCCACCAATCATGGCACAGCTTTCTTTTCTGATAGTGGTCTTGAAATATAAAAGCTGCGCTGTGATTGGTTGCCATGGGATCTGAATGGTTCACGGTTGGAGCGGAAACGTAGTGATGGAGACACCTGGTGCACACTTGCCTCGCCGTTCTATATGCGGTCTTAGGTTCTCGTTGGGCCTATTGCTCTGGTTTAACACTAGTTTTCTCTTGTGTATTTTAGTACACGGACCGGACCAACCCTATGGATAAACATGCGGAGGTCATGGCCAACAAGTATGGCCTGGAAGCTGCTCCAATCGCTCCTCAGATGTTTGGAAGAGCCGGCCTGGAACACATGGAAAAATATGGTAATATATTATAATAAGGTATAAAAGCAGAAATGACTTTGTGCTCCCCAGTGCTCGGATGGTACCCCAGTATGGTATTCCAGTCCAGCTCATAAACACTTATTTAATCCGTATTCTTATCAGTTTGATAACAGCTTAGCTGCCGGGAGTTGAGAGACAGGGGGTCAGACTGACCCGTCTAAATGTAAAGAGACAGCAATAGTCTGCAAACTGACAGCTGTACAGGGAAAGTGCCTATTTTTTTTTTTTTTTTTTAAATAAAGACTAATTTAAAAATAATAAAAAAAAAATATATATATAATTTTTTTTTTTTTTTTTTTTTTTTTTTAGCCTGAACTGAATAGAATGCAATAATAAAAAATTGCCCCCAAAGTGCCCATAGCCCTTAAAGGGCATCTGTACTGCTAGCCAAGAAAGCCTACCCAAAATGGAAATTATAATGGACACACAAAATCTATTTCAAGGGAATCTGCCACTAAGGCCACCCTCACACGACCGTAGTTTTGGTCCGCATCTGATCCGCATTTTTTTGCGGATGTGATGCGGACCCATTTATTTCAATGGGTTCACAAAAAATGCGGACAACATTCCATTCTCATTTTCTTGCACAAAAATGCACATGGATACCAAAGGTAAGTTTGAAACTATGTTTCAGTGCACAACAGCAGCTTGGTGAAATATTAGTGACAGATTCCCTATATTGGTAATACTATATTACCAGAAGGGGAAAAAACTAAATATTAAAAATATATAATATATATATTTTTTTCTAGTTTATTTTATTTTTTTTTTCAAACTAAGCATTTACTAAATGGCATACAATATGTGTAAATATTTTAAGTAACGTATCCAGTATTGTAAATATCCTGAAGCTATCTGAAGTCCAAGCTGTTAAACTGATGTGTGAGAAACATTGCTGAGCTGGAGAACGGTCATGTGGATCTCACCTGACTGGATCTGTTTGTTTCCTTGTAGGAACAAAGTTAGAACATTTTGCGAAGATTGCCTGGAAGAATCACAAACATTCGACCAACAATCCGTGAGTGTGCTGTGAGACCAAAAAGTTTGTTTTTAAAAAAAATATTTTTATTTTAAAGAAATTTCTGCAATTTGTGCTTTCCTCTTGGACAGGCCCATTCCGATGTACAGAATTGATTGTTGGTCATGGAAATGTCTGCACAAAATCTCTGAATTCAACTCAATAGGCAGGGTGGACTGTGAACCTAAAGTGGTCCTGGAATTTAAAAAAAGTGTCGTAGGTGGCAGCTGAAGGCATCTGTGTTGGTCCCATGTTCATATGTGCCCGCATTGCTGAGAAAAATGATGTTTTAATATATGCAAATGAGCCTCTAGGAGCAACGGGGGCGTTACCATTACACCTAGAGGCTCTGCTTTCTCTGCAACTGCTGCACCCCCTGCACTTAGACAGGTCCAGGCAGTGTAAACGTTATCGCATAAGGCCCTGACCTGCTAAAGTACAGAAGGCACAACAGTTGCAGAGAGAGCAGAGCCTCTAGGTGTAATGGCTACATTGAAACTTCATTTTTGTCAGCAATGCGGGCACATATGAACATGGGACCAACACAGATGTCTTCAGCTGCCAAGTGCCCATGTAACAGGTCAGCCGGACTCAAAGGGACAAATCTGGGGTTTAAGGGTGTGGATAATGAACAGAAAAAATATTATATAACTGACAAAATAAAAAAAAATGTAGGAACGAAGATATATAATTTTTATTTTTTTTCACCATTTTGCTCAGTGTATCCAACTCTTTGTAGTGGACACGTGGTGTGCTTATAGAGAAGCAGATAAATTCCAGATTTATTTATTATACGTTTTATTTAGCTGGTGAACACACCCGACTCTAGCTCCACTTGTCCTGTTACTCACATTCTTCTCCCTATACAGATACTCACAGTTTCAAGAGGAATACAGCTTGGATCAAGTGAAGAATTCCCGGAAGGTCTTCGATTACCTTACAGTTCTCCAGTGCTGGTAGGGCATGCTACAACCACTTTTGATGCCATGATGAGCGATAATTGAAGTGGTTTTATATGTTTACCCCTTGCAATATAGATATCTTTGGAGTCTCCTCAAATGTATCCACATCACGTCTTGCTGGTGGGATTGGTGATTAAGACCACCACTGACTGCCATCTCTGTACTCCCGGAGGCAAATACAATGCTTGTCGGTGATAGTGACAGGCATAGTATGTTGCATTACGGAAGTATTGCAATGTATTTGTATGCATGCCAAGTCTTTATAAAGCAAACAGGCTCCTTTTAATTCAGATTTTCTTCTTACTGCAGTCCCACCTCTGACGGTGCAGCAGCAGCCATTCTGGCAAGTGAAGACTTTGTGAAGAAATATGGGCTTCAGCACCAAGCTGTTGAGATTGCGGCACAGGAGATGGTAACGGACACATCCAGCACATTTAACGAGCAAAGCTGCATCAAGATGGTGAGTGTGGTTTTCTGTAGATGATGCATTAGGCGATATTTATTAAAACTACTGCAGAGGAAATGTGGTGAGGTCGCTCACAACGGGTCACTGCTTTAGGGCTCTTTCACATGAGTGTCACTTGCGGGAATCGCACTCTGTGTGAGAGAGTGATCGTGCGTTCTGGACTTAGGAAGCGCACAGCCTTATTGATTGATGCTGTGACCTTTCTGTAACGGAATCATAATGACAGCTGTATGTCAGTATAAATCCATTACAGAAAGGTCATGCAGAGGCACACAGCATTATCAATTATAAGGCCGTGCGCTTCCCAAGTCCAGAACGCATGTTCCCCCTCACACAGAGCGTGATTCCCGCAAGGGACACGCTCGTGTGAAAGAGCCCTTAAATTTGCAAAAGGTCTGTAAAAATGAGAGCTAGAACCTGGCTGCAGTGGACAAATTCTCCATATTTATGTCTCCGCAGTTTTGATAAATCACTACTACTTCCATTTTCAGAACTGCTGTCAGACACATTCACTTCTGGGAACTATGGTGCCCTTGTGCAGCGCTATTGCAGTTCTGTGGCTTCTTCACTTTCGGGATCTGTGTGAGTCCCGTAAGTCGGACCCCCCCCCCATGTGATACACCATCACGTTAATGAGATTGACATAACCCTTTAAATCTCCCCCATTATGTCTCAAAGCATTGTACTGTATAGATCTTTCCTTCCTTCTCCTCTTCTAACATAAATAGGTTTGAACTAGCGTTGTCCTAGTCAGTGCTACGATGGGCGTAAGACTAGGGGGTGCACCACCAATGAGGCCAGGTGAGGCGATCGCCCCAGGTAGGGGCAAGAGGGGGGCAGCAGAAGGGCCATGGGCAATGAGTGCTTTCATTGTGGCAAAGGGGTTAGGTTAAGAAATTGCCCTGGGGGGGGGCGTTTTCAGTTTTCACCTAAGGCAGCAGAAAGGCTAGGTGCGCCCCTGCGTAGGACTTGTCATTTTAAAAAGGTTCTCTACCTAAAATTCCTTTTGCAACAGTCTAGGTAATGCCACAACCTGAGCTAGAGAATAACATGGTTTAAGTTTGGTCGAGCTGTGCTTCTACTTTAGAGCTGTCAACATGGTGAGACATGCAAGACTGACTACTACCGATCAACTGCAGTACTTTAAACGAGATGGTCGAGCAGCATGTCCTTAGCAACCTCTTACTACTATATAAACATACTTTTGTAACCTACATTGAACATCTATGACCATCTTTAGAAGCCTTGGTGTAGCAGAGCAGGGATGGCGATGGTCGGACATTAGCGGTGCCACAGACTAGTATGAGGAAGAGCTGGCTCCTGGAAGGTACCAGAGACTATTTCAGTACAAGAAAAATTAATGTAACAATAAGGGTTCCTATGGTCACATAAATGTACATGCATTAAAACAAGCCACCTGTAGATTAATCTAGTGCGGTAAAGTAGTCTTTTAGACAAGTAGATACAGAAGATCACATATTATTGCATCCTAAAATCCTGGGTTGTAGGATACTGAATGCTATGCAAAACCCTGCACGTTGTTGAGCATTACACGGACGGCCATTCATTCCTGCTACAGGAAAAATGAGCAGGAAGTGGTGGCTGCACCCCTCAAAATCATCTGAACGCTTGGGGAAGATGAAGCTGGACCCACTCTGGCTTCATTTTGAAACCAGATTATCTCAATGTTGGGTGCTCTGGACCTCATTAGGTTCTCCTTTCCATTCTTGTGTCCTTTCCAGGTTGGATTTGACATGTCCAGGATTGCAGCAGAGAGGTGTTATCAGAAGGCCGGGGTGAGACCAGACGATGTGGACGTAATCGAGCTTCATGACTGCTTCTCTGCTAATGAGCTCATTACATATGAGGCGCTTGGACTCTGCCCATTGGGTAAGCCATCTTTTTTTTTTTTTTTAAAGGGGAAACTCACCTTAAATGTATTTGACATGTCGCCCCAAGCAGACGTTTCCAACAATACTAGCACCGTTACAGAATTTGTTACAATGGACAACCAAAGTTCAGGTGCAGATTGTTCATGGTGTTGCAGTTTTTTACCTGCTGACGGCACTAAAAAATTATAAGTGCTCTGGGAACCCATAAGTGTTGTCATTTCATGTAGGATTTAGCATAGAAAGGGAGGTTTCTTAAGCCTGTATTACATTGCCCAGTTTTTCGGCAGATAATCGCATGAACGCTCGTTTGCGATCCTCTGGCAGTGTTAAGGGTACTTTTACACTTGCGGCAGGACGGATACGGCAGGCTATTCAGTGCTGCTGCTCCGTTCACATTGACTATAATGGGGCGGGGGGCAGAGCTGCGGCGCAGCACGGCAGTGCGCGGCCAGAGATCGATGGACTAAAAGTCCTGCATGTCCAACTTTTAGTCCAGCGATCTCCAGCCGTGCTGCGCCGTAGCTCTGCCCCCCGCCCCATTATAGTCAATGGGGACGGAGCGGCAGCAAGGCAGTGCACGGCCACTTGCGGCAGGCTGACTAGCCTGCCGGATCCGTCCTGCCGCAAGTGTAAAAGTACCCTAATACTGCTGCCGATTGCCAAGCAAATGAGCAAACGCTTGATAATCGGGCAGTTCAAATCTTTTGACATGTTATTTATCGTTTGCAGGCGGCAGATCGTGGTGTCTAATAGCATTCTGCCTCTGGCAAATCACTGTACAGCATGGGGACGAGCGATGCCATTGCTCCTCCCTGTGCTGCGGAGAAGATCGCTGTATGTAATGGCAGCCGACACCTCCGCTAGTGAGCAGGTGACTGTCTGGAGGAAAGTGTTCCCTCCTGGCAATCGTCTGCCACATCGGGCTGTGTAATAAAGCCTTTAGCTTGGTGGGAAAGTGGCTAAAGAACCAGTTAAAGGGTTTTTGAGTTTTGTCTCAGACACTGATGTTCTTATTCAACGTCTAGGGTGCACATTTAGGAGTTTTACATGCCTGGAGAGGGGGTGATGGGAAGTAATTTGTAACTACAAATACTAATCTGAAATCTTTTCCTAAAATCTAAAGATTAAAGCTGTGTGCCTTGGGTTTCCTCTTGCAGGTAGAGCAGGAGAATTGATTGACAGAGGAGACAACACGTATGGAGGACGCTGGGTTGTTAATCCAAGTGGAGGTTTGATCTCTAAGGGGCATCCACTGGGAGCCACAGGTCAGTTGCATAAATTATAATAATCAGCAGAGGTGATAAAGTCCACAAAAATCTAACCTTTTTGGACTTTCCTGCTTATTATCCATTGATCTAACATCTGTGGAGGCTGGAATACAGTCCGTACAACACATGTGCACTACATCATGGGGAAGAAATGATTTTCAGATAGGTATATAGATATAGTTAAAGGGGTTATCCCGTGATTAATGTAAAAATATATATTTTCTATATCTTCAGACCCATCATATAATACATGGCCAAAGCGAGAATCGGCCCAGTACCTTACATAGATCTAGATATCTCTACATTCATTGCTTGCTTTGCTAGATTTATTTCAATCTGACACCCCAGGAGGCATGTCCTTTCTGCTGAAACTGGTGGTAGCTGTAGGATAGAACTGAGCATGTGCGTCCTTCTCAGGAGGTGGACAGAGAAATTGAAAAAGAGAGCAAACAGCAGGTGGCGCTCTACAGATTTTATTGAATAAGTCACTTTCTATACTAAATATTTAATTACATTCAGTTACAAAAGTATTCATGTTCAGGTGCTGGTTTGAAAACTGTAGAATGTTTCATGGGACAATAGCACTATGTTGGCAGATTTTTGCAGTTTGCTTGTGGAGCTGCCAGTTCAGAGCTCAGGTGACATTCTTTGTGAAGTTGCCTTCTCCTTCCTTAGGGCTCATGCATACGAACGTATTTTCGTTCTGTATCAGTTCTGTTTTTTTGCGGCCCATATGTGGAACCATTCACTTTAATTGGTCCGCAAAAAAAAAAAAAAAAAAGATATTTCGTGTCCGCATGGCCAATCTGCAAAAAAGATAGAACATGCCCTATTCTTGTCCATTTTTGTGGAAGGGATGCGGACCTATTCATTTCAATGGGGCTTCAAAAGATGCAGACAGCCTACAGTGTGCTGTCTGCATCTGTAGTTCCGCGGCCCTGCAAAAAGTATAGAGCATGTCCTATTGTCCGCAATCGCACACAAGAAAATACCTTTTCCAATATAGCACCAGATTTGTGCATTTCGCAAAATGCGGACGGTAAAACACGGCATGGTCGTGTGAACATAGCCTCAGTGTTTTGCTCAGTGATTTTTCCATCAGTAATTTTAGAGCCCAAACCAGGTACGGCTCTAAACACAACTGGTGCAGATCTTTCCCTTATATCTTATGTACCTTAGGCCCCACTCCTGGCTTTGGCTCAAAATCACTGACATGTGAATGAGGCTTTACACCAGGGGTGCACAACCTGCGGCCCGGGGGCCACATGCGGCCCTCGATACCATTCTGTGCGGCCCCCAAACATCTGGTAAAAGACATGTAGGTCTATGTCTTATGGCTTCTTACATGTATCTTTCATGCATTATCCTATTAGATGGGAGTCCTAGAACTGTAACTAGACATTTATAGTATATACTGTATGTTCAATATGCCAAAAATACAGTGTTTCAGTTGGTAATACCCCTTTAAGTTATTTTTTCGGCCCTTGGAATTGGTTCAGGCTGACAATGGGGCCCCCAACCAGAAAAGGTTGTGCACCCCTGCTTTACACAGTAACCAAACAAGAATAATGTTGGCAAAAAATGTACAGCAGCAGCCACTTTTCTTTACAACCCCAAACAGTACAGTTGGGGCGAACCTGGTCTGACTGCAGCACCACAAGCAATGATGCCTGCCCCAAGGCCACCCAGTGATTAGGGGCCAGGGGCTCCTGCATACATCCACTGGTCCACCCTAACGAAGCTTTGTGGTTGCCCAAGTCCATCCAAACTGGGGACAACCACACAGCTTGTGTGCCCCCTGCTGAAGAGAAACTCCCGCCACACAGTCTGGTTAGGGTCTTGTGGCCCATGCTTACTGACTCCGTGTGTGGTAAGTGGTGCAATATGGTCTTACTACAGAGAACCTCGCCATGAAAATTCTAAGGTAAGCTTTTTATACCTAGTGCTGCTAGCCATGTGGCCAGCACCAAGTGGCACACAGTAACCTCAAACTTAAGACTGCATTTACATTGCTGTGCCCGCGTTGCAAAACGTGGGCACCCCACATTGCAGTGCGGATTGATTTCATAGGTTCCATGGGCTTCTGGCTCCGTGCTGCAAAAGATAGGACATGTGCGAATACAGGGTGCACATGGCCAGTGCCCGTGTTTTGCAGATCTATGATTTGTGGTCCACATGGTCGCCACGGGCAAGGTCTCCTCACAGTTGTGAGTGCAGCCTCATGCACACAACCTTATGTATTTTGCAGTCCACGACTTGCTGGATCCATATTTTTTGCTGCCTCGTTGAAGACGCATCGATGCCGAAAACGCACAGCTCTGTGTGCTTTCCACAACCATATGTCCATTCTGCAAAAAGATAGAACCTGTGGTCGTGTGCATGAGGCCTTACTTGGGTCCACACGACCCTCCCTATGGTTCCTTACAGGCATTTTGTAGTAATGACATACCCACACCCAGCTGTTCCTTTCTCAGCACTTGTTCTCCCGCTCGTCATGAACCTCATACCATGTGTTATATCATCATAAGATCGGTCATACCCCCAGCATTCATTACTTTATATTGACACAGCTCTGCTTCTTCTTCCTTGGTGCTTTAATAAGGGTTCTTTGAATAGGACTTGTGCTGATATAGGCGCTTTTTCGCAATGGAAGAAGTGGTCACGGACGTGGGTTAGGACTGACGTTTTGGGACATCCTTGAATATCGGACTAGCCTGTCTGTCCCTTGCCTTCATTGGAGAAAGATCCCTGCATAAAAAAAAAAGGAAAAAAACCTCTACAGCTCATTCGTTGCAGGTTCTGATTAAAATACTGCCATAGCATGAACCCACCCTAAAAAGCACCGTGGGCAGCCAGTTTATGCAAAATCTAGACTACCCACAGCAAGAGCAGATTTTCTGTCGTTTCAGTAGATGTTGATTAGCAGCACTTCAAGAGCTTGTCTAGGATAAAAAGTTCTGCTGTGTTCCAGGAACAGCGCCATACTTGTCCACAGGCTGAATCTGGCATTGCAGCTCATGCCCTTTCAGTTGAATACAGCAATACCAGAAGCAAGTGCGGTACTGTTCTTGGAAAAGAGTACCAGAGGTTTTTCTAATCTAGACGATCCCTTTAAAACAGGGCCACATTATCAGTCAACTAAGCCCAAGGGCCTCAATAAAACTTAAGGGGTGCGACCATCTGAGACCTTTATGGCATTTCAGAATAATATGCCGTAAGTGGCTGATAAGTGCCGGTTCCACTTCCAGCAGCACATAACCCCCTTCCTCCCCCATTGCACTCCTGAAAGTGAATGGGTCTGCATCCGTGATGAGGTGCAAAAACAGTCTGGGGCCGTACATTGTGGGCCCGGCTGTTCGTGTGCATGAGCCCTAAGAGTTTATAGCGCTCTGAACACAATGAAAGGCCATAGAGCTAGGCACAATGCAGAGGCCTTTAGTGGGGCTTCTGCACAGCACCACAACCCACCTGAAGCTGTGATAGATCCTGCTGCTTGGACCCTCATCAGGTGGTTCCTTTCTCTGAAAGAACTGTATGGTGAATGCTCATTTTGCCTAGAATTTATGGATGCGTGTGCAATGAAGAACTGTAAAGCGCTGCCGAATATGTATTCATATTATCGTACCCAATGAAATCAGTGGCATCTCTTACATTCAAGGTTGACTTGGTTATCCGGGAACCAAGGATACCCATTGAAGAGTATCGAAGGTCCGTCCTCTATGATGGGGCAGATGAGCTGCCATGCTACACAGTTCACTAGTCTTCAGTGTGCGCAGTGTTTTTGTACTCCCAGCCAGCATAAGATGGAGAATTATGATTGCAGCTGTTGCTGATTTCCATGTTCATGTGGAGACCTAGTACAACGACAGGAGACCTACCCTTTACACATGTAGCTTATAGGTCATAGCAGGACTGCAGGTCCAGTTCTTATCGACATGTTTATGATATTATGGAGTTTGTGCCCTTTTTATCTTTGTGCCTGATACAGACACGGGGACTTTACACTTCTTGCCTTGAACTGCCCTCTCATCTAACCGGGTTACCTCTGACATATATCAGATACAGGGACCTGACGGAGATAAAGATGGGGCAGACTGGCACCTACACGGTTCAGTTCTCGGTACCAGTCCCTGCATACACTGACCCTTCGGGCTCTTTAACATGTAGTGGATTGTCTCTACCTGTTGAACATTGCTAATCATGTCCTCGGTAAGGTCAGGGATACAACAACCTGCTGACTCGGTGAATTAGGTGCAGAAAGAGCTGCGACCTTTTAACCTTTGGCGAGATAAAGATTATTTCAATATCTCCTCTAATCTGTCGTCATTGACGAAATGAAGAGGTTGTACCGCAAGACACTTTAGCATAAGGCTGCAATGCGTGTGCAGTTCTACTAAGACAACTTGCCCGTGGCATTTTAAAGGGGTATTCCAGGTGTTTAATATGGATGGCCTGTCCTCAGGTCTTCAGTATCTGATCTGTGGAGGTCCGACACTTGGCACCACCACGATCAACTGTTTTAAGAAGCTGCGGCGCCTCGGTGAGCCCTGCGGCCTCTCCATAGCAAATCAAGCGCCAGACATTGTATAGTCGCTGTGCTTCGTACTGCAGCTATAGGCCACGTGTATAGTGAAAATGTCACTGGCCTAGGGAGAGGCCACAACGCTATCCGGAGCTCCGTGGCCTCTTCAAACGGCGGATCGGTGAGCATTCCACCCCAACCGATCATATATTGATGAGCTGTCCTGAGCATAGGACTCTCTTGTCGTTTTTGTACCAATGACACCGGCTGACCTTTAACATGTGAACTTGACAGCTGAAGGCATCTGTGTTGGTCCCATGTTCCTATGTGCCCGCATTGCTGAGAAAAATGATGTTTTAATATATGCAAATGAGCCTCTAGGAGCAACGGGGGCGTTACCATTACACCTAGAGGCTCTGCTCTCTCTGCAACTGCTGCGTCCTCTGCACTTTCAACCAGATGTGATGACGTTTATACTGCTTGGTCCTGTTAGTTCAGAGGGCGCAGCAATTGCAGAGAGTTCAGAGCCCCTAGGTGTAATGGTAACGCCCCCATTGCTCCTAGAGGCTCATTTGCATATATTAAAACATAATTTTTCTCAGCAATGCGGACACATATGAACATGGGACTAATATAGATGCTTTCAGCTGCCGAGTGCACATGTAACAGGTCAACCAGTGTCACAGGGACAAATCTGCTGACAGATGCGCTGAAATGCTCTGGGTGTTGTGTGTGTGTGTGTGTGTGTGTGTGTGTGTGTGGTTTTTTTTTAATTTTTTTTTTTAAAGACATTTTCTCATAGATTTCTCTATAAGAAAAGAAAAAACTAAAATCAAACTATGCTCGTTAAATAAGAGGCAGAATTCCATGTATTTCTATCTGCCATAGAAAGTCAGAAGACAAACCTTTGTGTGCCAGCGTCTTAAGCCACATTCACATGATCGTATTTTTGGTCCGCACACAGTCCCATTTATTTCTATGGGTCCATAAATAAAATGGACTGCACACCATGTGCTGTCCACATCTGTATGTCAGTCCTACAAAAAAGACAGAACATGTCCTATCCTTGTCCGTTTTACAGACAAGAATAGGCATTGTTACAATTGATCCTCAAAAAAACGGATGCAACACGGATGTCCTGTCCTGTTCTCTTTGCCCGCTTATACTGTGGGTGCCTCTCCTTAAAATTGACAGCAGATCTATTTTGTGTAAGAACTTGAAATTTAAATAGGCTTGTTAAATGAAAAAAGTAACTTGCTCTGCGTCCAAAGTTCGGGATATCGAAGAATCCCGTAATGGATTCCGCTACCACGGACCATAACGGAATTGGGAATACATTACGGGATTCTTGAATAACCCGAACTTTGGACGCAGAACTTAAAAAAAGTTTGCTCAACACTAGCCATGACCTCAACTCTCAACACAAAAAATGACAGCCAGATATTATAACGATTTTTGTTCTAATTCATCTTTCTCCAATACTCTTCCGGAGCGAGCTGTGGTGTAAATCGAGGTCTAATTGTATCTTGTTTTCTGCAAGTTGCTCCACTCTCGTAGGTTTGTGCTTTGCTATACAGATGTTGGTGGAGTCTGCTTGTGGGCAGTGAGGGGTTAAGTGACGGGGTTGCAGTACCGCCTTCCAGCAGACAGAGTGCGCCCAAGAGCCGGAAGCGCAGCTGATCTCTCTTCTGTCTCCACAGGCCTGGCTCAGTGTGCAGAGCTCTGCTGGCAGCTCCGAGGTCAGGCTGGGAAAAGACAGGTTCCGGGAGCCAAGCTCGCTCTGCAGCACAACATCGGACTAGGGGGCGCCGTGGTGGTTACGTTATACAAGATGGGCTTTCCGGACGCAGCCGTCAGGTAAGGGATCTGCGGGTTGTGTACTTGTGCAACACAGAAACTACTGTGTGCACTTGTCACATGCTGTAGTCACGTAGAACTCCGCAGTTCTGCTGCTTACAGCAATGTGACTTGCAGAGCAGGATCTGCACCGATATAATGTGTGTGTAAGGTCACTGATCCAGCAAGGAGGGGACGTCCATGACAACAATGCTTATTTTACATGGTTCCCCTGGTATGAATGGTAACCTCTAACCCAAAGGCAGTGTTGCATTCTGGGAAGCTGCTTTAGGCTACTTACACACTAGCGTTTTTGGATCCGCTTGTGAGATCCGTTTCAGGGCTCTCACAAGCGGTCCAAAACAGATCAGTTTTGCCCCAATGCATTCTGAATGGATAAGGATCCGTTCAGAATGCATCAGTTTGGCTCCGTTCAGTCTCCATTCCGCTCTGGAGGCGGACTTTGGTGTCCGTCTGATGGAACTGAGCCAAACGGATCCGTCCTGACATACAATGTAAGTCAATGGGGACGGATCCGTTTTGCCTATGTTCATGATAATACAAACGGAACCGTTCTGAACGGATGCATGCGGTTGTATTATCAGTGCGGATCCATCTGTGCAGATACATGACGGATCCGCACAAGACGCCAGTGTAAAAGTAGCCTGAACAAGGAATCCCATATGAGAGTCTCCTCTGTAACCGTTACACTGCAGCGCTTTGTATCCCGTATGCTGAACCTTTATCTGTGTGGACTAGATGTCTGCAGATTTCGTACGTGAGATCTTGTGTATAGTGTTGAGTGAACTTGTTTTTTTAAGTTCTGCGTCTAAAGTTCGGGTTATCGAAGAGTCCCGTTATGGTCTGTGGTAGCGGAATCCATAACGGGATTCTTCGATAACCCGATCCTTGGACGCAGAACTTAAAACACAACCCTACTTGTGTGTGCTTGCCAGTTGCATTCAGGCCACCAGCACACATTGCGGTTTTTCTGCGTGGTTTCCCGTGCGAAAAAACCACAACGTAGTACAGTGCCAGCAAAGTGTATGAGCACACAAATCTCATGTACACTTTCCTCAGATTGACCTGCCATGCAGATTTCCAAATCCGCAGCATGTCCGTTATGTTTGCGGTTTTGCTGTGGATTTCGCCCTCTTCCAATGAAGGTTGAGATCTGAAGCAAAACCGCGTTTAATCCGCACCGAAAACCTGTTATGAATTGTGGGTTTTGGTGCGGATATGCTGCAGAAACGCACGCAAATTAGTGGGGATCTTGTTCACCCGCACTCATGCGCAGGAAGCCTTAGGGTGGCTGCACATGATGCAGATTCGTGTGCAGAAAATCCGCATGAAATCTGCACCAATAAATGCAAATCTACACAATTTATCATTTTTCGGTGTGGTATTTCTGTGCAGGTTTGATGCGGATTTTCTGCAGATCTGGCTCTTCCAGTGAAAACCGTGAAATCTGCACAAAAACCGCAGCAACGATGGACACACTGCAGATTTGAAAATCCACACGGCAGCTCAATTTCCACACCTAAGAAAAAGGCAAAGTCCACATGGTATTTGTCTGATCTCGTACACTTTCCTGGTACTGTATTACGGTGTGGTTTTTCTGAGCGTAATCCGCAATGTGCGCAGGCACCCTTAAAGCTACACTAAATTTGCAGTTCTTTCCATTTAGTTATATAATTGAATAGTGGTGTTCTCATCTATCAGCCATGGAGACTGCCTGCAATACTTCCTGAGAGGGAATAGACTGTGGTTGAGTAATGTCTCCGCTCATGGGTCTCGCTTCCCAAAAGTACAAGTATATTGAAAGGTTTAACCTGTCCCATACTCCCCTTTCTGCATTGGGAATTGGGGCTGGCTGCAGTTTCTGGGTGTCCAGGAGCGCCACTGTGTCGCGGAATCTGTGGCCCCTTCATTCTTGGGCTTGGTGGGGGTCCGAGGGGCCAGACACCTACCCATCACTTCACTTTAGAAGATAGAAATGCCTCTTTAAGAGCGGGCTGACTGCACGCAGGAACTATTGGGTAACCATGAACTTTGGCATCCAAAACTCAATATTGGTTGAAGTTCCGGCCTGGCTCCAGGCAATGGAGCATGACTGACTTTTTGATGATATGCTGTGTGTGAAGAAGACTAGGGGGTGTGACCTGTACGCTGACAGCACCCCCCACCTGTATATTTATCGGTTCACACTGTGTAATTGAGTTTTCGCACCGCACCCCACAAATGTAGAGAGATGAAGGCTGAAGCGGCTCTCTGAGACAGAGCATGGTGATGCCTCTGAAACCTATTTATTTATTTATTTTAATGTTTTATTTATTACTTTTTTTTTATTTGATTTTACTTTATATATTTTTTTTTTTTTCCTCTTATACGACTTTCCAAAATCAAACTTGCACATGACCATACACCTTGTGTGGTCTGCGGTCTGTATTGTATCTGCATTTTTGCATTTTTTGTGGACCCATAGACTTCAAAGGGTCCACATTTTGCAGACAAGTATAGGACAAGTTCTATCTCTTTGCGGAATGGGTGATACATGTGCTTTCCGCATCTGTATATCAATGTGCTTTCTGCATCCGTATGTTTGCAAAGTGCAAACCACAGATCCATTGACGACAATGGATCCACATATCAAATGCGGACGGCAGATGGACCTCATCCGTATTTTGCCATTCTCAAAATGGATGCAGTCATGTGCATGAGGCCAAATGGTGAGATCTAAGGCTGTATCCACATACTGATTTTGTTTTCTTTTTTTTTTTTTCTTTTATATTCTGCATGTACACAGGGAATGATCCTGTTTCATTCGCCAAGTATACGTTTTTATTGTTTGGAATAATATAGTTGAGTACAAAAATATACCTTATAATAGGAGCTCATAGGTGACGTATGACACCTTGTACCTGTACATTGTATGTCGGAGGTCTTCATCGGTGAGATGTCGGGGAGGGTTTGTCTACCTCCAATATACACTGCACACAGTGTGAACAGGGCCTTACAGTCTCACCTGTGTGTATGCCTGGCCTCTAAGCGCTCACAATGTGCTGCTCTGTTATTTGGAAACTTCCTATTGCAAAATAATTAAAACTAATAGCACTTTATAGGCAGATTTAGGGTCCAATCACACATCCGGGTCCAATCACACGTCCGGATCTGTTCCGCAATTTTGCAGAACGGGTGAGGACCTATTCGTTTTCAATGGGGCCACAAAAGATGCAGACAGCACACTGTGTGCTGTCCGCATCTGCACTTCTGTTCCGCATCCGCACTTCCGCAAAAAAAATACAACGTGTCCTATTCTTGTCCGCAGACACGGACAAGAAAAGGCATTTATATTAGGGTCCATTCACACTTCCGCAAAAAGGGGCCGCATCTGTTCTGCACCCATTCATTTTCAATGGGCCAGAATGGATGCGGACAGCACACTATGTGCTATCCGCATTCCCGGATCCGCACTTCCAAATCAGTAAAAAAATAGAACCTGTCCTATTGTCCGCAATAGCAGACAAGAATAGGCATTTTCTATTATAGTGCCGGCGATGTGCACACGGCTGGTGAACGTGTTTTGCGGATCTGCAAAACACTTAGAGACGTGTGAATGTAGCCAAAAAAGGGCCGGATATGTGCGGTCCGCAGAATGCACATGGCCGGTGTCCGTGTTTTGTGGACCGCAAATCACTTGAATTAACCTTTACTGTACCGTTGTCAAAATGGAGCTTTCCTATAAATAATACTTACCTCTTTCTAAAAGATCTTCCCGTATCCAGCTGAATCCAACCAGCGCCAATGACGGATTTAAAGCCCAGTTTGTATTCAAGGAAATCGAGAAGAAATTAAAAGAGGTCAGTGAGTTAATGTTCTGCTTCTCTGTATCTACTTATGTTATAGCCAAAGAAACTTTAATGCCTGGCTGCTGAAAAGGTGATTCCCCCGACGTAATGTAATTTTATTTGGGAGTTCAGTTCCCCGGCTTCGCCTCCACAGGTGAAATACGGTACTACACAGTTCCCATTGACATCATTGTGCTATCTGTGTAATGCAAAGGCATGGATGCGCTCTACATACTGACTAATAAATGAGGGTCCTACCTGGACACCTTCCACTAACACACAATGCATTGACCGCATACGTTTTTAGGCTGTGTTCACACCTCTGGGGCTCTATCCCCAGTTCCATCAGATTAAAGGAATAGCACGACATGCTGTTTTTGCCGTTAAAGGGTCAGAGCCCCAGCAGACTCCATTGTTCGGAGGATGGGTGGAGGAAGCGCGGTAGATGCCATAGATTATCGTAAGCGGCGTTCAGGCGCAGATTTCACAACCAAGGCTGCAGTAAAACATTCCAGGGCATTGGACCAAAGGTCACTTTTCTAATCGGTGAAGTTGCTCTCTGATAAGAGAAGGGCAAAATCTACATTGAAGTGCATTCCCTGTAGTGACCCCGAATAAATGAACTCTGGTACTTGTCCTCCTTAGAGTTTATTGAGGTGTACTACTACAAGTGCGGGTGGATGGACCGCGGGGGGAGTGTAGTCCTATATAACCAGTTTAATGAAGTACTGCTAAAGATCACCTGCCAGCAGGAGCAACCCTATTAAAATAGCAGGGTTGATTCTGACAATTTAAAATGCCTGTCTTGTGAAAATCCGTTGCAGCCCAAGCATAGATTTTTATATTCTTTATGCCAATGGGTGATTTTGTGTATGGACTGTGAAGCAGAGGGACAAGGCCCGGCCTAGTGCATCAAAGCCTTTGTTTGCATAAAGCAGGGATGGCCAACTTGTGGCCCTCCAGCTGTTGTAAAACTACAACTCCCACCGTGCCCTGCTGTAGGCAGACTGGGCATGCTGGGAGTTGTAGTTTTGCAACAGCTGGAGAGCCGAAGAATAAAACTTTTGGGCATGCAGCAACAGATTTTTAGAAGACTAGTAGTATTTTAATCAGCAGGAGCAGCCCTACCAGGAAGTATATCTGCTTTAAGTTGCTCCTGCTCACGGTTACACTTTAAAGGGGAATGGCATTTATCCTGTAAGTTAATACAAGGCACTTATTAATATATTATTATCCATATTGCTTCCTTTGCTGGATCAATTTTTCCATCACATTATAGACGGCTTGTTTCCATGGTTACGACCACCCTGCAATCCAGCAATGGTGGTCGTGCTTGCAGACTATAAGAAAAACGCATCAGCCTATGCGCGGTCCCAGACACAAAAGAGGCTGGTACCTTTTTCCCTATAGTGTGCAAGCACGAACACCGCTGCTGTATTTGTAGGGTGGTCGTAACCAGGGGCGGATTGAGAACTCAAAGTGGCTCTGGAAAAAAGCGTAAAAGCGGCCCTATGTTGTAGGCAGGGCCAAATCGGTAGAGGGTGGAGCCAAACCAAGTGGGCGGGCTCAACAAACCATTAGAATGGTTCACACGGCACATTCACACAGATTACCCCCCAACTTTTAAAAAGCTCAAGGGGGGTAATAACAGGTGTGCTTAGCGTGCCGTAACAAAGTTATGCCCGATTTTGTACCCCCTTCACAGTAGTTATGCTTCCTTTATAACGGTAATGTCCCTTTAGTTCCCCTTCACAGTAGTTGGGCCCCGTTGAGCCCCCACACAATAGTAATACTAGTAATTCATTCTGTTATAACTTCTATCCAGCCACTGGGTGCCAAAGGATCTGAAGGCAGATGGCATTGGCGGCATGATAATGAGATTGCAGCAAGGCTGCCTGGTGCACTCACATCAATACACATGGCAGCCGCCGGTGACTCGCAATGTCATTATTATGCCACAATGTGTGAAGCAAGGGGCGTGACCCCCAGCGTATTGGGGCCATCGTAGGTGACTATCAGCTGCTCCTCTTATAACGCTCCAGTACTGTTATAACCTCCAGAGGGCAGGGGGAGATGTCAGAAGGTGAGACGGTTGGTGGGCAGGAGAACAGGGGGACCCTAGAGTTGCAGGGGCTCTGTGAGGTCAGGGGGGCACAGAATTACACTTGAACACAGGTGATAGGCAGCACCTTCAGGACTGACCTAAAGGGGTTGTCTCATCATGGACAATGGGGGCATATTGCTAGGATTTGCCCCCCATTGTCTTATAGGTGCGGGTCCCTATATCGAGAACAGAGCACCGCAAGTGAAGGAGGGCGCACTGCGCATGCGCAGCCGCCCTCCATTCACTTTCTATGGGGCCAGCAAAAATAGCCGAGCCAGCGTCGGCCCAATAGAAGCGAATGGGAGCGGGGGCCGCGCATGCGCAGTACGCTACCATTCTGGGGTCGATTTGGTGGTGGCCGGACTGGAGTCCTCCAGCCACCACCTTGGGCGGCACACACACAGACTGTCTCACTGCAGAGAGGAGGGGGAGCTGCCTTCTCTTCGGTCAGTAAACTTTAATATGGGCCGGTGGGGGCAGCTGTGAGTGGCCCCTATTTTGACTATTTGCAGCAGGGCCACTGACGGCGCTCAGTTACTGCCCTGATGGTGACCCTGCTGTGCGCTATGTGACTACACAGACATCGCAAACCGCCTACCCCACTGCACTTTCTCATTATCATGGAGAGAGCACAGCAGGGCCGGAAGCTTGTGATGTCACATCGCGCAGGCTGCAGGTCATCACTATCATTATCATACAAGTGTGTGTCAGCGCAGCAGGGCCCTGTGATGTGTATCGGTGGTGGGGCAGGCAATAAACGTGGGAACATTGAGGCAGGGCGCACCGGCCCACTGCATAGTAAAAGGCTATCGGCCCACCGGGAAGTTTCCCGGTGGGGTGAATGGCCAGTCCGCCCCTGGATAAGAGCAGTGTATAATGTGATGGAAAAATGAATCCAGCCAGCAAAGGAAGCAACATGGACAATCACAGTACATTTCATTACAAGTGGGACAATCTCTAAGTACTTTAGATCTTCTAGTGTAAAACCAAAAATATATTCCCATTATTTCTTAATTTACTTATTGATCTTCAATTTGCAGGAAGGGGAGCAGTACGTTAAGAAGATTGGAGGAGTCTTTGCCTTTAAAGTGAAGGATGGACCTGGTGGAAAAGAGGCAACTTGGGTGGTTGATGTGAAGAACGGCAAAGGCTCTGTGGCCTTCGACTCCGGTAAGATCCCACACGGCTGCAGTATGGGCTTGAGAGGGGTGTGTGTTTGTTTTTTCTTTTTTTGCGGATTAAAAAAAAAAAAAAAAATTGTGGCATTCTCCTTTCCTTATTACCGAGGTATATCCCCTAGAAGCATTGCTTCTAGCAAAGAGTGCAGTGTCGCACAGGGTGCCTATAGGTCTGTAATATAGAAGGTCCATAGATACTTTGTGTACTGCAGTTCCTTAGCACCACGGGTGGCCAGGTCGCTGCTGATAAGGCTGCATGCAGGACTTTTGTCTCAGCTTCAAAAATCTTCCTCCGAGCAGGAACCTAACGGACCCCCTTATAATCTATGGGGTCCGTAGGCTCTGTTCGGCTCATTTATGTCCCGAATCCCCCATTTCTGTTCTTCTGCTCTTATAACAGAGCAGGAGAACGGAAAGGCTGAACGCTGATGTGAACTAAGCCTAAGGGGCTGCTACATTATCAGGATCTCGCGTATCATAAAGTGATTGAATATACCAGCGATATGCCGTCCCTTTATCAGCGGGGAATAAACCTTCAATCACTGACGTGTCACAGACTGGCAGAGAGAATTGAATTTCATCATCTGTGTTGCAGATAAGAAAGCGGACTGTACGATCTCGATGTCCGACTCTGACCTATTGGCTTTGATGACCGGCCAGATCAATCCACAGACCGTAAGTATGACACCTGTCCGTCAGAAAATCCAGCATGTTCTTCCTTCTGCAAAGAGGAACATTGCAGAGCGATGGAGAATCTAAAGGGAACGTGTCATCAGAATATGACCTATTGTTTAAATCACATTTTTATATTTAACCTGTATTTTTAAAGAATTTTTTAACTTTCCATGTCAATATCTATATTTAAAGAAAAGGTGAAAGGTGGAATCTGCCAGTACTTTACATCAGTTTGATAAATCTCCCCCATGATGTCCTGCAGTTTTCGCACTGGCCACTAAGCCTAATAAGCGCCACTTAATGGTCTGTACAGATCACTTTACCGTACAGTTACCTGCTTATCTGTCATTGTAATCCTGCCTGTAATGATATCACCCCTGTGTATAGATAGGACAGGATCCACTAGTCACAATAGATGATTGTCAGAGCTTCTCTATTCTCTCCTTGTACAATGATCTCTGGTCACAGAGCATGCCTAGAAAGCTCTCCCGTAGAAGTCACTGAGGTCCCCTCCAGACCGTTGTGTCTATGGTCCATGGGGCTGTCTCAAAGCAATTTTCTTAATGCTCTCTAAATGCTGTTAAGAACTGCTCAGGCAACATGGCCGCCCCCATCATTTTTTTCTAATTACAGTATTTATTTTATTTTAAAAAGAGACGTTACTACTATCTGGTTTTAACTGGCAGATACAATTTTGGGTGACACATTTCCTTTAAATTCCCTCAATCTGTCAGCAGAATGCAGGCTACGGGTTGCAGCAGTCTGTATTCCGCAGGTAGAGCTATACACACTGTCGGTTCATCTCTGGGTTTTCCATGAATTCTGTGTGTAACGCCCGTGTTTGTGCTCACACGATACTTTGAATGGAGTTTTTGACACCTTGCAGTGCAAGTCCATCTACATTGACTTTTTTTTGCTAATCCGGTTCATGCCTCTCAGGCTTTCTTCCAGGGCAAGCTGAAAATCACTGGCAATATGGGTCTGGCCATGAAGTTGCAGAGCCTGCAGCTGCAGCCTGTGAAAGCCAAGCTCTGAAGAGATCGTGCGTGCGATACATGAGAAATGCCAACCCTTCCAGATGTCATCGGTGCTGGCGTCTACAGGACCAATCACAACTGCTGCTTTCCCTAACCAAGAATAAAAGAATGATGTCCCCTTTATTTCTAAGCAGGAGGCAGTGCATCTGCGCACGTGTATATGAATCCGGAGTCCTGGTCTACGTTGCCAGCCTGTTTAGAAATTAAGGCGTTTGTAGGGATGGGGCTTCTAACGGTGTGACTTAATCTGATGTCTTCTGTCTGTCTTCTCAACACTAATGGATTAAAATAATTTCAGAAGCCGATCTATCGCGCAGCAGTGATTTAATCCCTGTAATCTTGGGATGGGAGGCAGGTCTCCGCTGCCCGGCACCTGAACGCCACCGATGCAGAATTCTCTAACCTGTTAATAGTCAGAATAACACTTAATAAAAGCCACTAATTTCACAATATTCAGGCTTTGTTTTCTGTGTGAACAACCATATGCAGTATATACTGGATGTTCAGAGCACTTTCCAAGGACATATTACTTTTATTTTTGTAACTGCGCCCCCTTACTTTTAAAGGGCTTCTGTCAGCAGATTTGTCCCTACGACACCGGCTGACCTGTTACATGTGCGCTTGGCAGCTGAAGGCATCTGTGTTGGCCCCATGTTCATATGTGCCCGCATTGCTGAGAAAAATGATTTGATATATGGAAATGATCCTCTAGGAGCAACGGGGGCGTTACCATTACACCTAGAGGCTCGGCTCTCCCTGCAACTGCCACTTCAACAGGCAGTAAACATGTGATTGTATCTGCCTGACCCTGGTTTCACACCTGAGCGTTTTACAGCGCGTTCAAACGCGCTGTAAAACGCTCAACACATGAAAACCAATGCTTTCCTATGGCCCTGGTTCTCACTTGAGTGTTTTACAGCGCGTTTGAACGCGCTGTAAAACGCCCGACGCATAAACAAGTACTTGAGCTTTTTTTGGGGCGTTTGTCGCGCGTTTTGTGATTGACACCACAGTAGTCAATTACCAGAACGCGCGTTTCCTATTTGCAGAAACGCGCTGAAATACGCACGTTTCCAGAACGCTCAGGTCTGAACCCAGGGTGACTCTGTCGGTGCAAAGAGAGCAGAGCCTCTAGGTGTAATGGCAACGCCCCCGTTGCCCCTAGAGTCTCATTTGCATGTATTAAAACACAATTTTTCTCAGAAATGCGGGCACATATGAACATGGGACCAACACAGATGCCTCCAGCTGCCAAGCGCAGGCAAACCTCTAACAACTCTGCTGACAGATGCCCATTAAAACTAATGTGCTGGTGTCCTCCTGTGTAGAAGAGGAATTTTTCGAAAACCTCAAGCACCTATACCCTGGCGTTGCTTGCCACTGAAAATGCACACAGTGATGTCACAGAAAAGGGAAAATATAATGTCACAGCCAACATGTAAGGACTGCAGCGATGACACAGCACTGAAATGATAAACTTAGGACCATAATATAGGGGTGACGTCACATAACGGCCATATCAAAAACAGTAATGTCACCCTGCAGGTGCAGGAACTCGAAACAAGTGGTGACCTATCTTCAGGACAAGCCAATACTATGTGACACCGGCAGGGGTCTGAACCTGCACCTAGCGGTTCTGCAGTAGCTCCGGTTCCAGAAGCATACCGCTCTGTCCACTGCGCAGTGTCTGGTTACTGCAGTGCTGCTCCCATTGAAGTGATTGCAGAATGGACCGAGCTATGAGGTTCTGGTAACAGCACTACAACGAGATATTGGACCTCCGTCAATCAGATAATGATGGCCTGTCCTGATGCTATCACATGTAAACTGGACAACCCCCTTTTAAGTCAAAGGAAAGGGTTAAGGGATATTCCCATATCAGCCATTCATGGCTGAGACAAATTCCTGTCCTGTGCAGTGGTGGGCTACGGAAATAGCCAGGCAGACTGCGTTAGGACTAGAGATGAGCGAACTTTAAAAAAAAGTTCGGCGTTCGGGTTGTGGTAAGTCGCGCATCCCGTTATGGATTCCACTATAGCGGCATATGGAATCCATAAGGGGCGGCTTCCACCAACCCGAACTGTTGAACAGCCGAAGGACCTGGGGTGACGTCACTGTCATGTGATCAGTGCAGGGGGCGTGGCTCAGCACTGGATTTGATCCCATGCTGAGCCACGCCCCCTGCACTGATCACATTACAGTGACGTCACCCCAGGTCCTTCGGCTGTTCAACAGTTCGGGTTGGTGGCAGCCGCCCCTTATGGATTCCATATGCCGCTATAGTGGAATCCATAACGGGATGCGCGACTTACCACAACCCGAATGCCGAACACCGGACTTTTTTTTAAAGTTCGCTCATCTCTAGTTAGGACGCCTTCACAGGAGGCAGATGTTACAGAATTTTCTGCGCCTGAAAATCGGTTCCATTCATTTGAATGGGGCGGCAAGGACATGGATCTCTAAAAGTGTCATTCAGGTGAATGGAACGGACTTTCAGTTACAGAAAATTCTGCAACAAAATCTGCTGCGTGTGAAGGCATCCTTACACTCCCATAGAAGTGAATGGGAGCTACAGATACGGCATGGCACAGCCTGCTTGAATGTAACCTCTTTTAATACACAGTGATGTCACAGCTAGTAAGCCTCATCATAATGCACAATGTGATGTCACAGTACAAAGGTAATGCAGAGAGTGACAGAGGGAAAAAAATGCTGCTGTCCCTTTAAGTGGCCCCCTCTTGGGCTCAGGTGTTGTACCCCCTCTACTTCCACTGTCTCTTTGGCACTGAGGGCAATTACAGGTAAAAACTTGAGGCGGTGGGATAACTAAAAGCCATCTTCAGATAAAAAAAACAACGATTTTCAGTAGTAGTCCAACCGCCGAGACCCCTGCAATCTCTACAGTCCCACTTGAAGAAAGCTGGTTTACGTGTAGCTTGGGTTTTGAGTATTCATAATGAAATTTCCAAATCTTATCAGAAACAAAATGGCAAACGGGACACGTATAATCGGATGTATGCAGGTGAACACATTGCGCCCATGTGCAGATTTGCAAAAAGGGTCAGATTTTATTTTTTTCATGCAGTAGCCAAGATTGTCCTGCAGATGGCAGTGCTAGAACTACAGTAAGACCGCTGCTGGCTATCCTCTACAGCTCTGCAGTCCTTATGGGTTTCTCATGATTTGTACTTACCAGTGTGGGGATCTATTCCGGTTTTGTTTTTGGAAAGAAACCTGCAGATGAAGCACAAAGTCGAGCCATGTCAACATGCACTGAAATCCGCCGTGTACTCTGTATCTTATAGTGCCTATGCATGTGGACGACGGAATTTTGCGCCTTGTAGTGATATAAATTGGACAAAATGATAGCAAGTCAAATTAACAATGACTGGTCAGTAAGGCCGAGTTCACACTTCAGTTATCTGGTCCGTTATTGTGAGCCAAAACCAGGTTCAGGTAAAAAACATAGAACAGGAGGAAATCTTTCCATTATACCTGATCTCTGTGTAGGCTTCACTACTGCTTTTGGCTCACAATAACTGACCGAGATGTGAACTTGGCCTTACCAATATACAGCGAACAAAATATATAAACGCAACACTTTCGGTTTTGCTCCCGTTTTGCATGAGCTGAACTCAAGGATCTGAAACATTTTCTACATACACAGAAGACCCATTACTCTCAAATATTGGTTCTAAATCTGTGTCAGTGAGCTCTTCTCCTTTGCCGAGATAATCCATCCCACCTCACAGGTGCGGCATATCACAGTGCTGATTAGACAGCATGAATATTGCACAGGTGGGCCTTAGACTGCCCACAATAAGAGGCCACTCTGAAATGTGCAGTTTGATCACACAGCACAATGCCACAGATGTCTCAATGTTTGAGGGAGCGTGCAATTGGCATGCTGATTGCAGGAACGTCTAACAGAGCTGTTGCCCGTGCAATGAATGTTCATTTCTCTACCATAAGGCGTTTCAGAGAATTTGGCAGTACATCCAACCGGCCTCCCAACCGCAGAGCACGTGTAACCACATCAGTACAGCACCGCAAAATACATACAGTCGTGTGCATGAGCCCTGAAAGAGCTATTGCGTTTAGAAAACCCCTCTTTATATACCCGGTTACAAAAATCTGAGATAATAGGTGGGGAGGGGTCCTCTGTTCAGGATCCTCATCTCTTGGTTACAATGAGGGTCTCTGGAGGACCTGTCCTGCATTACACACACAACCCATAGGTTTTATTCATGGAAATAATGTAATGCTTCATTTCTCCTGTGGCGGCGCTGCAGGGAAACAGAACGCTTCCTGCCAGGTGGCCTCACAGATAACAGCTGATCTCCGCAGGTCCCAGCAGGAGGACACTTTGGGGTCTGCATATTGTCAAGTGACACTTCTAACAAGTAGGAATTATCCAAAGCTTAGAATGCACAAGTCAGTATATATGTAAAAATGACGTATGATCCACAGTTCTCATACCTCATGATGTTTGTATATCTCCGTCACTCTTCCATTCGAACCTTTCTGCAGGATCCACCCCACACCACAACGGGGAGGGGAAATGTAGACTATGAGATATATAAAAAAGTAGAAAAATTAAGCAAAAGTTACATAATATAACATCAAACATAAAAGTCTCAAAATGATGCAGGCCGTGCATTTGTGACGTGGACTACGAGATGGTCAGACGCTGTGTCCATACATCCCTTGGCCACGCAGGTGCAGTCCAGACTCCAGCCACAGTGGTCTACAGGTGGAACAAAGACCTCAAAGCCCATAACGACCTCCATCCATAGTGCAAGTGCAATGCAAACCCTGACATATAAAATCACAAATGCAAATCTGTCCTGAGCAAGTCCTGCTTCCATGTTGGGCTTCTCTCCTCCCCTTAGAAGCTCCTAGATATTTCCACAAAGCCCCTTCACATCTGCCAGGGAAGGCAGGACATCCCCGTCCCACATCTGGGCTGGATCCGTGTTACTGGGAGGCTGCGATTAGAGGGATACTTGACATGGCATGAAGTGATTCTCTTTTCCTCTCTCTCTGTCTCAGCAAGGTGAGGGGGAAGGGGGAGTGGTGAGAAGAAGACAATCCTAAGGGGTGAGGGGGATTTGGACATATAGGTAATGATATGGGGGAGGGGGGAGTCTGAGGAGACTAGAAATAGAGGAGAACTTTGCTTCATAATGATAGGATGCAGCAATGCAGGTGAAAATGTCATCCCACCGTATATATGTCTGTGTGTGCATGCATTTTTATATATGTGGTGTGTACCCCTTTAAAGACTCAAACTTGCGGATAACCCCCATTATCCATCTTCCAAGCTGGGATATGGAGAGTTGTTTGTCAGATTCCTCACGCTGGAGAGCTGGTGGTCACCAATGATTTTCCTTCCTGGCTTCTACTCCAGTGATCTGGAAGCCATGAACCTCCAAGACTACAACTCTCAGCGTAACCAGACAGCCAAGGTCATGCAGTGAGTGGCAGTTTTGCATCACCTGTAGAGCCAGAGGTTAAAGACCACCGTCCTATTATCTTTGATCAGATGTCCAATGGCGTTTTATGCTCTTCTGTGAGACTGATGTAGCAGTGCTGAGTTTGTCTTCTGCAGGGTCTTGTTCTTTCACATGGTGTATTTTGACAATGCGGTCCTCAAAGAGTTAAAAGCCACGTTCAGCCCTGCTGCCTCCGTAGGTGTCAGGCTTGTAATTTTTATGACTGCATCCACAATTTAGCATAGATTGGGTCACTTGTCCCTCCATTTGTCGGTGTCCTCCGGCACAGACGTGTTACACGGCAGCTGCAGACCATGTTAGATGTTCGGATCTGCGGCGTGTGTCGGGGTGATTAAAATCGGAGCTGTTCCCAGGAGACGGGAGCGTTACCAGCTGCAGTAACGCTGAGAAATACTCAGCTTTCTCTGACGATTGGCCAAGATATTTTAATAGGGGTCGGCATTAAAAGAAATATAAAAAAAGCAAACCGATTCATATAATATATACTTGTGACTTGCCGACTGCCAGTAAAACTAGAGCTAGGCGGCGACTTTTGCCATGCGGTGTCGAATTCCCTGCAATAATCACATTGTAGGTGTCTTAAAGGGCATCTGTCAGCAGCTTTGTACCTATGAACCTGTTATGTGCGCTTGGCAGCTGAAGGCGTCTGTGTTGGTCCCATGTTCATATGTGCCCGCATTACTGAGAAAAATGATGTCTTAATATATGCAAATGAGCCCCTAGGAGAAACGGGGGCGTTGCTGTTACACCTCGAGACTTTCTCTGCAACTGTCACTCCCCCTGCACTTTGATTGACAGGGCCAAGCAGTGTAAGCATCATCCCGTCTGACCCTATTAATTAAAGGGAAGAAAGCGTGGCAGCTGCAGAGAGAGCAGAGCCTCTAGGTGCAATGGAAACGCTCACGTTGCTTCTAGAGGCTCATTTGCATATAATAAAACATCATTTTTCTCAGCAATGCGGACACATATGAACATGGGACAACGCAGATGCCTTCAGCTGCCAAGCGCACATGTGACAGGTCAGCCAGTGTCATAGGGACAAATCTGCTGAGAGATGCCCTTTAATGTGTTTTTTCACCCCAATGTTTGTATAAAAATAGATCTAACATTCTATATTTTTTAACCTTGAGAGCTCCATTTTTCTGATACAAACCTCCAAATCCTGTATAAACATAGAATTGAGTGACAACATTCTGGTTGCCTTTAGTCACCACTAGAGGGCACTTAGGAGCTTACTGAATACAGTTTATACTAATGACTCAATTATAATACAGTATCGCTCCCCCGTGGTGTCTACATATAATCGTTCTACTCTTGGTCAACATGGTCACTTAGTGGTTAGCGCTATTTTCTTGCACCACCGATGTCCTGGGTTGGGATCTGATCAAGGACATCGGACTTAGTTAGTGTGTTCTCCCCGTTTTTGGTGGGTCTAAACCAGGTTTCTTCACACACTCCAAACCATAAGGGTTCATGCACATGACCGTATGTATCTTGCGGTCCGCGTGCATTCCGTATTTTGCGGAACGGAACAGCTGGCCCTTCATAGAACTGTACTATCCTTGTATGTAATGCAGACAATAATAGGACTTGTTCTATTTTTTTGCGGAGCGGAAATACGGACATACGGAAATGGAATGCACATGGAGTAACTTCCGTTTTTTTTTGCGGACCCATTGAAGTAAATGGTTCCGCGTACGGTCTGCAAAAAAAAACAGACCGGACATGGAAAGAAAATTACGTTCATGTGCATGAGCCCTAATATACAGCGGATGGAGCCAGAAGCAGAAGGTTCTATCCTCAGTGTAGTGGTCGTGTGTGGGTACTGCAGCTCAGCTCTCCGGAAAATACACAGCGTACGAAGTCTTCTGGTGCCGGTGGCTGACCGAAACAGATGATCCATGATGGTGCCGGGTGTCGGACCGCCACCGATCTGATATTGATGACCTATCCGGAGAGTAGGTCATCAATATCTAAGTACCAGAAATCCTATTGTCTTTGAGATGACACTGTGCGTGCTGTGTAACCCTTCTCTGACCGCATAGACCCTGGTGTAACGCTCTCATATGACTTAAGTACAACCAGTTGTGCGTGGGTCTCACATATTAAGCAAATATAAACCATATTTCCAGTTGTCTCTTGTACAGACATTCCTTAAAGGGGCTGTCTCACAAATAATATTCAGCAGTTTTCAAACCAGCTCCTGGATCTGAATACATTTATAATTGCCTGTAATTAATAATGTATTATTGCTACTGAGTTATCCCATGAAATCGAGCTGTATAGCGCCACCTGCTGCTTGCTCTTTTTCTAACTTGTCTGTCCTGAGATAAAAGCACATGCTCTGTTTCACCCTTCAACTACCACTGGCTGCAGCTGACGGAACACACACCCTGAAAAAGGACACGCCCTCTAAGCTACCAGCCCGAAAATAATCTAGCAAAGCAATTGCAGCAATGAATGAGCAGATCTCTGGACCCATGCGAGGTACAGGGATGGTTCCAGCTTTGATAGAAAGAGGTTGTCATGCACTAGATTATGTATAATTTTCATCATGGGACCACCCCTTTAAGCTGTTATAGGTAATTTTACATAAATTCAGTTTACATTGAAGGTAATGGAGGAAAAGATATTATATTGCAGGCAACCAAGATGCACGCAGTCATGCCTACCACAATTTAGGAGAACCGTCATCTTGTATATTAACTTCGAAGGCAAAGAGGTATAATGGATGTGAAGAAGAGGGGTGCTTGTGCTTTTTAACTGTGTGACTGGTACTTTTTTCTTTCATTTTGTGCCAGTCATCTAATAACCCTCGGGGGAGATTTATCAAACTGGTGTAAAGTAGAACCAGCTCAGCTGCCCATAGCAACCAATCAGATTCCTCCTTTCATTTTCCAAAAGAGCTGTGAAAAATGAAAGGTGGAATCTGATTGGTTGCTATGAACAACTAAGCCAGTTCTACTTTACACCAGTTTAATAAATTTCCCTTCTTATCTCCAAACTACTAAGAGGTCATAAACGCTAAAGGTGGATTTATATAACCAATAATCGTCCAGTTTATCAGGAACGAACGGTCGTTCCCAATCATCTGGTCGTCTAAATGTGCTGCCGATCACCCGATGAACGAACTAAATGCTCGTTCATCGGGTGATCCTGTCGCTCGTGCAGGCACCACCGATCATGGCTTCTGAGCAGCAGATCATGCTGTCTAAAAAGAGATCTGCCATTCAGAAGCCATAATTCTGTATGAGGACAAGGGATCGTTATAGTGATCCCCAGTCCTTATACAGTGAAGTAGATCTCTGCATGTAAATGCTCTGTCTCCTTCACTGAACGAGCAGCTGACTGTCAGGAAGGAACGTTTCCTTCCCAACAATCAGCCGCTTAGTCGGCCTGTCTAAATCCACCTTTATTGAAGCCACATTCTTATCAGTAAGATAAGAACTGAGCTATAATGAATGTTTATAATGTGAGAGAGCAGAGATAAGGAGCGCGTCAGCTCCGCAACTAACCGAAAAGAAAGAAAATCCAGAGTCTGCTACTAGAGCATCTCAGCTCTGTACAGAAAAAAGCGCTCCATATTTTTTAATAAAGATCAATTGAAAAAATGATTTTTAGCTCAAAATTAGTACAATGCAATAATATAAAAACAATTGGCCCCAAAGATTTACATAGCTTTTAGCCTCAGACAAAGCTAAATGGAACTGTAGTTTGGTTATGAATTATACATCCCTCCCCAAACATCATTAATTTAAAAAGACCTTTGTATTCATAAACCCGCATTCCAAGTTTGATATTCACCAGGGCATTCTGGCACTCTTGTATGGAAGATACCATTGGGACAATGCCGCAGAGCACATTTCCACCTTAATAGGAGGAAGCAAAGCTGCTCAGATGTATTTATACGTGTAATCCAACCGTATACAATCTATCACCCATATGGTTTTAGTATCCTTTGGCTGAAGAGAAGTTCATGTTCTTGTTCTTAGTCCATAAATACAACTTGTTCCTGGAGTATATATAAAAAATCACAGCATAAAACACGGTGTGCAAGACATGCTGGAATGAGCCTAGAGCCTCACGAAGGTCATACTTCATTGTCATGCAGAAATATAATAAAAAAAGAATAAAAAATATGACCACTGTTGTATTCTCATGTGTGGCCAGTTAAAAACCAATCCGGTCATAATATTATTTGTAACCACAAGAGTTTGTCTTAGAAAAGCCATTTTATATCCCCCATTAAAGGGATTCTGTCACCACCTATAAGCCCTGTGAGCTAAACATATGCTCATGTCCAGGGTAGCATTCTGATTTCTAAGGTGGCCTTATAAAAGCTATTTGTGGCTTTATTCTGTAAAAAAAACAGGTTTTAACCTGTTAATCTTTGAAGTAAGGTGCCCAAGGGGAGGCCTGTGGATGCATGGTGCCCAGCCGCACCCATTGCCGTTCGTGCCCAGCGCCGCCTTCTCATCGTTCAGCGCCGCCTACTACTCCTCAGTACCGCCTCTCCCTCCCTCCTCCTTCTCCCGCTTTGAGATCCTGCGTGTGCGCATAGTCTTCAGGTCATCCCAGGGTTGAGCGAAGTGACGGCACATGCGCACTTCGCAAGAAGAAGCCAATGCCGGCAGTCCGCACGGGCGCATCAGGCTGAGCCTGTGCGCACACGCGGGATCTTAAAGTGGGGAGAGGTGGCACTGAGGAGTAGTAGGCGGCGCTGAACGATGGGAAGGCGGCGCTGGGCACAAACGGCGATGGGTGAGGCCGGGCAACATGCATCCACAGACCTCCCCTTTGGCACCTTAATTCAATGAATAACAGGTTAGTAAAACCAGTTTTTTCGCAGAATAAAGCCACATAAGGCCACCATAGAAATCAGAATGCTACCCTGGACATGAGCATATGTTTAGCTCACAGGGCTTATAGGTGGTGACAGAATCCCTTTAAGACATTCTAAGTCCCCATTCTTTAACCAGAGCGTTTGAGCAACTACCAAGAGTGTCTCTCTTTCTGGAGGACCCAGCTTTACCATGTCCTACCAGGACAATCCATCCATTTCACTTAGCATGATGTAATGCTCCACTTGGCCTGTGGTGGTGCTGTAGGAGAACTGAGCCACTTAATGGCTGATCTCACCACAGATTACAGATGATCAAGAGGAGCTCCAAGCCTTGTTCAAAGTGGAAAACCCCTTTCAGCGTTGGAAATATTGCACCATGTAGTAGATGGCAAGATGAAGGTGCTTGTTTATTAGATGGAGATAAATTTTTGGGAGGAAAAAACGAGGAAAAACACAAGAAATTGGCCTGGGGAGCAATGTAAATGGAAGGAATCGGATAAAACCATGATCGTTTGTTTCCTCACTAAAAGTAGATGCTTTGCAATCATGGTCCTTAACCGCTTAACCATATTTATATTATGAGCAATGGTTGAGGATCACACACGAGACACATTTCTGTACGGTAGCGCTACAGGTAGCTCTAGGGGTACAGCCACATGGTCAGGTTTCCTGATGCAGATTTGGAAGCTAAACCAGGAGTGAATAAAAAAAAAAGAGAAGTTGTATCTGTCCTTTATACTTTCTCACCCTTTATGATCCATTCCTGATTTTGGGTTCCAAACCTGGGAACTCCAGAAATCATCAGTCCTTCTACTGTTTCCGATCCAGCCATTTCAACATAGGAGGGGCGGCATGTGTCTTTCTTCCCGTTTCTTGTAGGAGAGAAGGGCAACATGATCCTTTGATTCATACTGAGCTACTGGGCACGCCCAGGGAAGGGTTATAGGGTAAGGCTTAGCTGAACTTCTTCCTATGGGCTTCTTGGTATCTTCATGGCTGATGTAGTTTTTTGTTATTTATTTGGATGGTCCTGGTGCAAAACGCAAGACTCTAAAGTGGTCATCCTGACTGGTATTAGCTTCATACACAATTTATTCAGATGCTTTGGCCTTGCGTTGATATTTAGGCTTCCAGTTAATGGAACAATATCATATTTTCATCACTATTTAATAGGTAGAGTTGGCAGGCCGCAGTGCCCGCGGGTTCTGACTGTGAGCGGCATGCTGGAAAGATTGCTGTCCGTTTTCGACCTCATTAACTTTCCCGTTGTTATCTCCTCTGTCATTGCGATTACAGTCCAGTGACACAACATTTGCCTGGGTTTGTATATTTTCCACGTCATTATGAGGCCCCAGCATGAGGTGGAAACCGCCAGCGCCGCTCACACACTGGGTCTGTCAAACAGAGGAGAAATACTAAGCATTATGCGAGGCGCCGGCCAACTTTTTCCTTTTTTCTTTGGTACGTGAACTTTTGCAGGACAAAAAAAAACACTTGGATTAGCGTAAGCCTCGGTCATAGCAGGGTTAGAGACAAGTGGATAGACGACAACTGCGCCAGGGAGACAGATGCAGAAGTTTTTACTTCTCTGCAGACCATTTCGGCATTAAAAGGGTTAATTATGCCCATTAGATCAATGCAAACCATAAATCCATCAGCCGGATTATTAAAACCGCCTACAGGTGGAGTGAATAACACGGATTATCAATATCTCGTGATAATGTGAAGGGGTGGGATGTGTTAGCCAACAAGTGAAAGTCAGTCCTCGAAGCTGACGTTTTAGAAACTAGAAAAACGAGCAAGTGTAAGGATCTAAACGACTTTGACAAAGGAAAAATTGGCCGGATGACCGGATCGGTGTCACTAAAATAGCAGGTCTTGTTGGGTGTTCCCGGCAAGGAGTGGTTAGTAGCTACCAAAAAATGGCAAAGGAAAGTCCAGCAGTAGGATTATGGGTGCTCAAGGTTCATTGATGTGCGTCTGATCCACCTCACCACTTGGATCTGATGTTTTGGTGCCGGATACCACAAGATGCCTTCAGTGGTCTTATGGAGCCCATGCCTTGACAGATCAGAGCTGTTTTGGCAGCACAAGACAGGCCTATACAATACAATACTAGCTAGTTTTAACATTATGGTATATCAGGTGGTGGCCTTGGACTCTGGAGTAACAACTTGAGGCATCTATACAAAATCTGTGACAGGACCCACCTACCATGTACCTTCTGATGTGGGTTAAGGGCTTTAAGGGTCCCTCAAATAAAAAGCCTTGATACTACTAGTGTCTCTGCATATTATGGGTCGGCACAATGCTTGTATGGAGCAGTAATTTGGCATTCATAGCAGGACCTCCAAATGTCTCTGGCATATAGTAACGTTTTATTGTCTCTTGATATGAAATCTAATTGAAATACAACGTGTGTCATGTTCGAAGGGATGCCATATTTTAGAGGTCTTCTACCCTCAGCCTTGCATAATAATTGAGCACACAGAGTGCCTAAGGTGCCATAGGTGCTCCGTATGCCTCCAAGGATGATCCCCTGATTGTAAGGCGCTGCAGAATATGTTGTCGCTATATAAATAAGGATGACTCTGCTGTGTCTATGAGGCCTTACTCCAAAAGTTCAAGAGAACCAGAACATGGAGCATGGTATAGAGCAGGAGGAACTGAGCAGAATGATATATAGTTCTTGACAAAAGAACAAAAGATTCAATCAGTCTGCTCAGCTCCTCCTGCTCTATAATATGCAACCTGCGGATAGGACGGCATGTACGACATGTCAGGTTCCCTTTAAAGGGGGTTGTCACACAAAAAATATTCTGGCTTTTTTTAAACCCTGGATCTGAATACTTTTGTAATTGCATGTAATTAAAAATGTTGTATAGCCACTAAGTTATTGAATAAATGTATCTGTATAGCGCCACCTGCTGTTTGCTCTTTTTCTTATTTCTTTGTCCTGCTCACTGAGGTGGACGCACATGCTCAGTTTCATCCTTCAACTGCCTCCTGAGCTGTGATAGGGAGAGCTGAGACACGCCCCCTTAGCTGCAGCAGAATGGACACGCCTCCTGAGTTGTTAAAGCTTTGTTAGAAAGAGACTGTCTTATACCATAGGATGCCTGATTTTCCTTTTTTACATTAATTATTGAAAAACCCCTTTAAGAAAGGCGTTAACCTAGCAAAATATCTTAACACAACCGTATTCAAGTTTTAGAAAAAAAGAACACAAACCCCTAAGCCTACATGCACACGGCATGTCCTATTCTTGTCCGCAAAAAACGGTTTGCGGACCCATAGAAGTCAATGGGTCCGCAAAAAAAACAGAAGCCACACTGAAGCCATCCGTTTGTCATCCGCATCCGTTTTTTTTTTTTGCGGATGGTTGCTTAGAAAACAGGGAACTTGTACAGGTACTTTAAGAAACTGGTTTAAGCCTTCCGGTTTTTTTTGCGGATCCGCAAAAAAAAATGGAAGACACACGGAAACACAACCTACAAAATTTGCGGACACACGGAAAGGATGTGGCTGTGAAAAAAAAGGAAGACGGATCCGCGATTTGCGGACAGCAAAAAACAACTATCGTGTGCATGTAGCCTAAATCTAACATTCTGCTTCATTTTCTGCAGTGCAATGCGTCTCTGCCGTGTGACTTTCCTGTTTACGCTCCTGTTGATATTCTCACATGGAGTACGAGCACAAGATGACGAAGAAGAAGAAGAGGAGGAGGAGGAGATGGATGAGGATGACCTCTCGGCTTTGGTGACTTCTGCACCCTTAGAGTGTCCCAAGGACTGTACCTGTACCCAAGAAGGAGTGGTGAACTGTGCAGGCGTGGATCTGAAGGAGTTTCCTGCCGAACTTCCTGAAAATACTAACCACCTATCTTTGCAGGTCTGAACTGAAATTTTGGGAGGCATGCTTGTTTAAATTAAGATGACGCTTATGTGTGTGTGGCGGGAGGGGAGCAGACACCATATTCCTTGATTTGTTAGAAGCACACCTAGTCGTATCTCTAAATCCACATGCATATTGGACAAAGGTGCATCCTAAATACTTATACAGCTGTCAGAAGAACACTTATTCAGCTAATGGAGATCTCTCCCAGCCCCCATCCATATATACAAGTGTATGTGTTTTCAAACCATAGCGGGGACAATGCTGCTGCAAGGTATCTGGAGAACAAAAGGATTGGGCATTGAAATTCAAAGCACTCCCCTAACATCTTCTGTCAAGGGAGAGTCAGGTGCTCCCCATACAAATGTCTGGTTTGGCTGACAATAGTCTAATGTGTCTGGGTACCTTAAGAGAATTCTTTTTTAAGGGGTTGTCCCACAAAAAATATTCTGCATTTTTCAAACCGGCACCTGGATCTGAACACATTTGTAATTGCATGTTATTAAAAATTTAGTACAGCCACTGAATTATTAAATAAAATGTGTCTGTATAGCGCCACCTGCTGTTTGTTTTTTTCCTTATTTTTCTGTCCACTTTACTGAAGTGGTCGCACATGCCCCTTTCCATCTTTCAATTGTCACCAGCCATATCTACTGTGAGAATTACAGGGAGAGAGCTGCAGGAGAAAGAACATCCCTCCCACCCCCGCCCAAGTTGTGCTAGTGAGAGCTGCAGCAGAAAGAACATCCCTCCCACCCCCGCCCAAGTTGTGCTAGTGAGAGCTGCAGCAGAAAGGACATGAACCCCTGAGAAAGGGCACAGCCCCCTGAGCTGTGACTGGAGCAATAAATGGGGTGATCACAGGACTGGTTCTAGCTTTGATGTCTGATTTTGTTTTATCTTAATCATGGGATAACCCCTTCCATTGTATCAGAACAATAACCCCCATCATATGAAATATTAGAACATATGAACATCATGGGGGCGGGGGGGATTGTTACCTAATATACACATAATAAATACTGCGATTGTTAAATTTACATGAGTTAACCAGTCTACCTGAATTGACAGAACAACAGGATAGAAGAAATTCCTGCAGAAGATCTGATCAGACTTTACCAACTGGAAACCCTGAACTTACAGAACAATCGTCTTACCTCAAGAGGTGAGAATGGTGAGACATAGACCTAACCAGAGGCCCATCGGGAAGCTCCTGGGCCCCAATGCACAAGCTGTAAAAGGGCCCCTATGTACCATGTCACGTCTATTACTGGTGGATGGGCCTGCTTGTAAAATATATGGAATTAAAGTTCCCACAGCTCATGGAAATGTTCTCCTCTGATTTTCTTCTTAGGACTCCCAGATGATCTCTTCGAGCAGTTAGAGAATCTTGGTTATCTATACTTGGCAAATAATAAGGTAAAGCCGTCTTCTCTGCTGATAACACTTCTCTTAATCCACCACATTTCACTGGATTCAACGTAATCTCTATAAAAAAAGATCTAGCAACGTTGCATTGTTCATATTGTACTGATTCTGCAACTCCAGAGCTGCATTCACAATTCTGCTGGTTACTGGAAAGTCAATAGGTTTGCCTCTAGCAACTTAGCTGAACTCCTCTAAGGTATATGTAACTGGCGGCCGAAAGTTTTTCCTACTGACCACCATACACGTGCACTCTTGGCTTGGCTGAGCATGCATGTGTTCTCAGGAGGGAAAGGAGAGTAAACCACTGCCAGATGCCTCTAGCAGTGGCTTATCTTTCTTGAGATCAAAAGGATGGGGCGTGTTGAAATTCAATCTGCCCGACATACACTTTAGATAGCTGGACGATCCTGCCAAAATGCGTGGGTTCAACCAACATTTGTGCACATGGCCACCTTAAAGGGATAGTGCAAAAATGGGGGGGGGGGGAAGGTTGACAACCCCCCACTTGGCTGGACTTGTATAGGAAAGCTTACTTTTTGTGGTACACTGCCTGGTGTAAAGATCACACTTACCACAAGTCAAATCACCAGTGTGCAGACAATGCTTCAAGGAGTTCAGCTCTGAAGTCTTCCAAACTGTGAATGCACCTGTGGGCCAAAGTACCAGCTGTAATTCATAAAATGGATATATTTATGAAGCGATAAATCCTGTATTTCAAATGGCATGTAAAGGTCTCCTTTTATTTTTTTAATCCCCTCTATTAAAAGGGTTGTCCTACGCCAACTTTTGGGTTGTCCTTACGCCTTTTTTATTTTTATAATAATCTCCATCCATGTCCATTACACTGTTTGATAGTTCCCAGATCCAAGATTTTTTTTTTTTTATAGGATTTGCTCCTTTTGAGCTTTCTGGAAAGAGTTAGTAATAAGAGCTAAGATAATAAGACTTTCTGGAGAGACTGGCGCAGGCGACGAGAGGAGGAGCTGAAACTGTCCCTGGGTTGACGCTTGTAGGAAGTACAAATGCTGGGCTGACGTCCACGAGAGCTGGCAGGGTGTCCACTTTTTGTACATTGCTTTAACCCTGTGAGTCCAGTCCAGGTCTGGCACCAGCAATGTTCTTGGAAGTCTGGAGGAAACAATGAGCAAACACGTGAATGTGACGGCCCAGAATCACTAGCGCTCATGGAACAACACTGCAGTAGGAACTTTAACTTACTAACCTATTTGGGTCATGTCTTGGCTTGGTCCATGGATATTTCATATTTCCCTGGCCAAGCAAATGAAAAGTACAAGCATTGTGGTTCCTCTTATGATTTCCATCAGCAGAGCAAAACTTGCAATGAGCGTTGGAGCAGAATGGAAAGACGTTGAGCGATAACGCCAAAAGATAGATGTGGAATTGTCCGTTTTATAGGGGTTTTCAGATTATATGTATCTTTCGTTGCACAATAAAAGGCTATACAACTAACAGACGTATATATAAAAGGCAAGCTGTGTTGCTGATGATCAATTGGCTGAAGCGGTCACATGGTATAACCACTGCAGCCTATCAGCGGCAGTTAAAACAGACATAAATAGTGCTAACTGTAACTACTGAGGCTTCTCAGCCTGCGTCTTATCTCCCTGTATCGACTATTCTAATAAATTTGGTGTTTACATAGAAACATTATTTAGTGGAACCAACTGTCTAAAAGAATAAATGTTTACTGCTCGTAGCCACCAAACACAGCACAGCTTTCCTTTTACCAGAATGTGAGCAACAAAAAATGTTTTTATTGTTTTGTTGTGTTTTTCAAACAGGAATCCACTACTCAATACCCCTCTTTCCCCTGTAATCCTCCTCCTGTGTAGGAAGAGGTGTATTGAGTAGCGCCAGCATGAGTAAAAAGTTGGTTGCCTTCCACCCGCTTATTTAAGTAGGGAGTCGTGAGTTGGGGGGTTTATTACTATCTGGAGATCTATGGTTGGACACAGTCAGTATAATATGTAGATATGTAGAAGTCCGCATCTGTCCTGGGAAGATTATTGTCCCTAGCATTTTTTGCATAATGGGCATACAGGGGGCAGAGTGGTGACACAGAGGGGGCATAAATGGCATACCCAGGGGACAGTGATAGCATCCAGGTGTAGACTGGTGGCATATTAGGAGGCAGAGTTTTCTAGAGCCCACTGTTTTTTTTCACACAACGGGCTTTATTGCCTGTCAAATATCTAATACACTTGTGTTTCAGTTGTGTTGCATTTGGTGTCAGCTAAACTCCCATTCTGATTGCTTCCACCTGGGTGGTTTAGCAAACGTATTCTAGTAGCCTATAAGAGTGTATTCACACGGTCAGGTAGTGTGCTACGTGGTCAAAAGCTGTACCACTAAACTGCACACGTTTTAATGCAAATTGTTGCAGTTTTGCAGTAAGATCTTTGGACATATAGGGCCAGATTTATCATTACACTTACATCTTACTCCACTTTTACATCTGCCCAAAGTCACTTTTAGTCAGTCAGATTTATTAATGGTCCTTTAATACTGTGATAAATGTGGTTTGACGGTAGCAGTTTATCCTTCAGTAAGAGGCTTTACAAAAGTCGCACGTCTTTACAAAAAAGTCGCATGTTCTATTAAAAAGTCGCATAAGATAAGCATGGTCCCCCCTGGAGTGAAATTGCGCATTTTTTTTGCGACTTTTTTGCGACTTTTTAAATGGTTGCAATAGTAAATCTGTCTAGAGATTCATTTACATAAGACAACACACCCACTTTCACAAAACTGGAGAGCTTAGTGCAGAGCTTGAAAAAGTCGCAAAAAAAATGCGCAATTTTACCGATTGCGCTTTTTTTGCGACTTTTTCACTCCATTAAAGTGACTTTAGCTAATGATAAATCTGGCCCATAGTATGTACAATCAGAATAAATTTCAATGTGTCTCACCTGTACAAGTTGTCATGGTAGAATTTTGGTATGATCCCTAAACAAAGGATCTGACCATGTTCTCTGCAGTGCTCCAAATCTTAAAATTTAGTCTAGGGGTAAAAGGATGAGAAGACATGACTCATGGTGGTATATGAGTCTTCCAACTCCAAATGGCAGACGACTCTCTCTTTATTAGCAAAGCTTGTGTATGACCCTTACAACCTAAAAATACAAATCAGCCAATAGGTATGTGACATGTGGTTTAGCAAAGCGTCTGGACGCAATCAGCTCCAGGCAGGAAAACCGGCAGAGGAATTCCTAGTCTAGATAGATACATGACGCCAACTCTGTAGCCATCTAGCTTTTATACCAAATATTTCACCCTAGGTATATCTAAGAATTAATTATGTTTAAAATAATCCTACTATATCAAAGTCGTGTAGCCACAACTGTATCATAAAAACAGGAGTATTTTCCCACCCAAATTCCAAAGTGACCCAAGCTCACCCTGATGCACCGCCACCTGAGAGTAACACCCATTGGTCAGCTGCGTTCTCGAAACATATAAATGCACAAATAAGATTTGGCAGGGTGCTGAATGTCCTTAAAGAGACCAGTCCTGTATGGAGACTTATTGGCAGTGCTCCATGGGAAATGACTATGCAAAGAAGTATCTCCCATGAAAAAGAACCATCTTGACAGCGTCACCTCTTGGAAGTGTTTCCCTATGAGTCAAGATCTGACTTTCCAACAAGCCTTGAGATTTGACAAGAGAATATAGCTAGGCCAGATATCCATCCGTATACAGCTGTGTTGGGGGTGATTGGGAGTAGGATTCTAGTTTGCTCAGTGCAATGCCTTGGTTCTCTTCCTTGGGAGATGCCTCTTTCCATATTAGTTTCCCATGGAGCATTGCAAATAAGTCTCTATACCATGAAGTACTTCCAGTAAGTCTCCATACAGGACTGGTCTCTTTAAGGAGATTCAGTACCCTGCCAAAGCCGCTTCCAAGGCGTCACACTGAGCCAGCCAGAATCCTACTCTACTGATAAGGGGCAAGCACCCCCGACACAGCTGTCTATAGATGGATATCTGGCTTGGCCTTCCTTGTTAAATCCCAAGGCTTGTTGGAAGCTCGGATCTTGACTCATAGGAGGCCACTTCCAATAGGTGGCACTGGTGAGATGGTTCTTTTCCTTGGGATACCTCTTTGAATATGGGATTAGGCACTTCAATTATTTTTTGACTAGGATTGTTCCCCATGTGCGGGAAGTTCCAGCATAGAAGATAGACCAATATGTAGTAGGGCCAGCTCTCTTCTCCCTTCTTGTTAATGCTAAAAACGTTATATGGCTGTTGCCCAGTCTTGGTATGAAGTCTAAACCTGGCGCTGAATCCCCATAATACAGTTTCATTACATTTGGAGCTCCAGGTGTCTAGGTCCTTGCCAATGTTCTCATGGCTTCTAATCAAACCGGTCAAGGTTTCCAGACTCTGTTCCTACTACTCCCAAGGCCAGCTGTGTGTTTCTGTTACCGGCCTAGTAAATTTCATGCATATCATTTGTATCCACAATCAAGCTTGTGATTATTGGCAAGTCATATTTCCGTAGATAGGAATTTGTTGAGCAACCAAATTGTGTTTGTGGAGGAAATAGAATAAAATTACCAGAACCCTATCTGCAGGTTATTGTAGTGACTCTCCTCTGTGTTAATATTTCATGTATTATTATTAATATTTTATACTAAACATGTATAAGTAAAGCGGTGGTCAGAGATTTTAATATGGATGATCTATGCTCAGGATAGGTCATCTGATCGGCAAGGGTCCGACTCCCGGTACCCCCACCGATCAGCTGTTTGAAGTGGCCTCCTCACAGCATACCAAGCACAGCGCCGTACATTGTATTGTAAATAGAACCAGGAAGAAGCAGGCTTGAGAGGTGCAGGTTACCATCCAACTTCTTTATTGCGCATGTAACGCATTTTAAGGTATTGCCGCCCCCTTCATCTGATGCCCTAGTATCGCAGCTCAGAAAGAGGCTCAGGTCACTGGAAGAGGCTGCAGCGCTCAGCGGAGTTCTTCAACCTCCACATACTGCTGATCAACGAGAGTGCCCGGGATCAGACCCCCACCTATCAGATATTGGTGACCTATCCTGAGGATAGACCATCAATATGAAAATCTTGGACAACACCTTTAATCTACATAATAGGATAAGTCAGTAAAGGGCGGACTGACCATAGACCCTACAGGGAACCTGCCCTGTGGGCCAATGGCCAGGGGGCTTCAGGAGCGCTCCTCCAGGCTGCTAACCATGGTAAGTAATGGTCTGAAGCTCTCCCTAAATTCATCCTAAGGCAACTGGAGTAGGAGAACAGAACGTGGCAGGTGGTGCTGAGCTATTTTGTGCTGCTGGAGCATAATTTTGTGATTTGGCTCTGCTGGGGCGGTATTATGTGCCACAATATGTGGCTAGCACCGCCTACTTTTATTGACTCCACCTTTTGTCAATTTTGACCCAACTACAAAATAGGGCCACCTTTGTTTGTTTTTTCCAGGTCCATTTCCCATGTCCCTGGTTACAGCCTTAGGGCTCATGCACACGACCGTATGTATTTAGCGGTCCGCAAAACACGGATACACAAAAAATACGGATGATGTCCGTGTGCATTCCATATTTCGCGGAATGGAACAGCTTTCCCCTAATAGAACAGTACTATCCTTGTCCATATTGCGGACATATGGAAATGGAATGCACATGGAGTAACTTACGTTTTTTTTTGTGGACCCATTGAAACGAATGTTTCCGCACACAGTCCGCAAAAAAAACGGAACGGACACGGAAAGAAAATATGTTCGTGTGCATGAGCCCTTAATTATAGTCCAGAGCTGCATTCACAATTCTGCATACTTTAGAGCTGAAATCTCGCCCAGTATGTGTATATATATATATATATATATATATATATATATACCGCATATATATATATATATAGAGAGAGAGAGAGATTCTTCTGCATAAAGCGTAATCCATAGGAATTTTCTATTTTACTCAAAAAAATGTGAGGTTTTGAATGCAAGGACTGGGCTGATGCTGCATATATTTGTGTGTGGCACTGGTAAGGTTACATGGGGAGCCCCTGGGGCCCAAGTGCGGGAGGTTTTCTCTTAATGCACAATGCAGAGGTCTGGCAGCCTCCAAATCCAGAGATGGAGGCCAGATAAGACGTTGGGATGTGTTTCGCTGGATCCATGTCTCTTCCAACCTGTGTTTAGTTTGGCCCATAATAGGGTCCAGATTGAGTTCAAGATTAAGTGAGATGTGTCAGGGATTTGTCACTTACTTTACAGCTTGTAAGCACAGACAGTGTGAGGATTTGATTCCACGTTTAGCCTATTAACTCAAATGGTGCCGAAGAGACACTAATTGTATTTTCTTTCACCTACACCAACATTGTATGCGTGTGAGGCAGCCAATAGAGGACACAACGCATTTCGAGGGATATACTCTACATATAACATGGGGCTCCTTTACAATACTACCAATATCCAACCAATGTACTCAGAGCTGCATGAATCTTAAAAAAATTGTTGTATCTTCTGCTGCCAGAACAGAAATCGACTACAGCCAGGGGCTGGAGTAGATTTCTAGTATGATGTGCGCCTGTTTTCTGGTGCACATGTTCTTAAATGAGTCCTGCTAACTCCCAAACCGCTTTTTGGAAAAGTGTCGAGGGTGTCAGGGAAGGGGGGGGGGGGGGTGTTTGCATATTTTGTTGTCTACAGAACTTTAATACATAACCCGCATGGTATACAAAAATGTTAAAGAGCTATTCCGAAACTTTTATACTAATGCGTCACGGCCTTCTCGCAGCTTTGCCTAGGCCGAGTGTCGTTACGTTCATCAGTCACATGTTAAAGCTGATTTCAATTAATGCATTTAAGATACACTCTGCTGCTCCAAATCAAGGTACTCAAAGGGGTTAAGATCAACACGTGGCAGAGACAGACGTTGACACACAAGCTGGTCAAAGACAATCTCTCTGTTTATTATAATGAGTAAAGCAGTTTATACATCTTGGGGGGGGGTGTTCCCCTCTGAGGCTCATGCCATTATTTAATTGGCTAAGAAGAATAAGATAATATTTGGCTTCTGCGCAGTATGCACTGTCAAACTTTGGTATGTGAACTTATGTGAACATCCATATGCCAGCGCCATCTTGTAATGGCTTCTTACTAACTTTAATACTGCATACGTCATATATGACGCTTCAAGGAGGTGCTTTTTTATAGGCAGTGAGTATACAAGTGAATCATCTAGCTAAGTAATTGGCTCAAGCATTCTTCTATAGTCTATACATCATTCTTAACACATCTGTGGGAGAAGTCAGGATGAGCTCGGCCCGCTGCTGCGTGTCCCCCTCCGTCTCTCTTCACTGCTGAGATACAGGCAGCCTGAGCAAAGGGGGGGAGGGGAGGCACTGTTGAGATGAGGAAGAAGCAGCTTAAAGTAACTACATAAAAAAAATCAATCTAGTTACATAAAAAATGAAAGAAATGATATTCACATATCTCTATCACTCATAACATAGGAGCAGCTCAGCTCCATTGAAGTGAACAGGGCTGAGCTGTGATACCAAGAACAGCCACTATGAAATGGACGGTGCTGTGCTTGGGGTGCTGAAAGATGGTAGTGGCGCTACTCCAGTCGTCGGAGCCTTTTCAACCGGGTGATCAGTGGGGGTCCTGGGTGTCAGACCCCCACCAATCAGATACTGAGACCTATCCTGATGATAGGTCATCAGTATAAAATATTTGAAAAATAAGGATAGTCTTTTTTACTTTTTTGATTTTGTGTACAACAAATTAACATTTTTCATTTGGTTAGTTATATGTGATATGTATAATACTGTCAAGTCCTTTCTTAAAGAGGTTGTGTCATCTCATGTATTGGGGGCACATCCCTAGGGACATAAAACATTCTTTAATTCTTTACTCTAAAGAACAGAGTCGTAAGCTCAGCTTTCCCTCAACCAGGACAAAGATTCAGTTCATCGTATTAGCTTTGTATCTAATTAACCTGGACAAGGTTGGCACCCGGCGCCAGTTCTACATGCCACCAGCCCACCCCCTCTTAGTCCAGTTTGAATGATTTATTTATGTATTGCATGTAAAAAATAATAACATTGGAATCAATTGAATAGATTTTTTTGTAATAGCTGGTAGATCATTTGCTTATGTTGAGATTTCTGCATGTTGCTACTGGACATGGGCGGACTAGGAAGCTAAAGTGGCCCTGGAAAAAAAATTGTTGTAGGCAGGTCAACACATGCAGAGATGGACAACAGAAGTAGGCGGGGCCTGCAATACTGTAGTGCAGATCAAAATACCGCCCCTGCAGAACCAAATAGAAAAGTGCAGCACAAAATACTGTTGCCTTCACCACAATATTCAGCTATATCACCACCCTGAGGACAGTGATACAGTTGAGTTCAGGAAGGCATCTGCGGCCGTTGGCCCAGTGCATAAGTCTCTGATGCGCCTAGCATTAATGGTTTTCTGATGTTTTGATACTGATGACCTATCCTCAGGATAGTATAATTAATGACTTGTAGAGCAGCACTTCAGTACCTTACTGACTCCTCATTGGAAGGCATGCAACAGCCCGTCTATGACTCCCGATCCACTGAAGTCCATTCATAGAAATTCAAATAGTAGATGACGCTTAGATGCTTGACAAAGACTACTGCGTAGTCGAAACGTTGCAGCTTTTACTAGCCTTTTTGTACATCTTTTCATGGACTAACCATTAATAAAGAAACTTTTGGAGGAATATGCTGCCGTCATCTACTATTTGAATTTCTGTCATCAGGATAGGTCATCGGTGTTTGAAATGTGGGGTCTGATGCCTGGGACCCCCGCCGATCATCTGTTTGAGAAGGCAGTGGTGCTGGCAGTAGCGCAGCTGCCTTCTCTCTGCTTTTGCTAGACCAGTGACGACACGTTTTTCGGTCACATGACCTAGGAGCAGCTCAGCCTTATTGAAGTGGATGGGGTTGAGCTGTAATACCAAGCACAGACACTATACAATGTTCGGCGCTGTGCTTGGTGAGCAGAGAGAAGACAGGAGCTCCGCTGCCTTCTGAAAACAGCTGATTGTCGGGGGTCCAGGGTGTCAGACACCCACCGATACTGATAATCCAGAGGATAGGTCATCAGTGGTAAAATACTGGAAAGCCTTTTTAATGCTCGGTGCATCAAATCATTATGTACACGGCTGATGGCCGTCAGTAGGGCTCAGGCAGCCCCCTGGGCATTGGCCCACCTATATATTTCCCTGTAGGGTCTATGGCCAGTCCGCCCCTGCTATTGGAAAATGTCAACAAGCTTGTCGACCGACACACCTCTAACATGTAAACTTCATCTCTTGTGATGCAACATCCTCTGCTGAACTGCATTATGGAAGTATTTTTATTATTATTATTTTTTTTATACATCAGATTATTGTGCAGTGCAAATCACCAGAAGATGTCATTTGTAGGCACTGAACTAGCAGGAAATGCTGGGAGATTTCAGATCCGGAGTATGCCGAATTATGAGTTCAGTGTTAGATGAGAATGCACTATAATACATGATAAGATTATACAAGATTAGTCATTTGCAAAGTTCCTAAACTTTTACTTTCTGTATATATAGACTGTTCTGTAGAGGTTCTACATGATACTGTCACATTTCATACCTTGACCTTTTACCCCAATCTATTGTATGTTTCAGCTCACCCTGGCGCCCAGATTCCTTCCAAACTCGCTCATAAGCGCAGACTTTGCAGCAAATTTTATAACTAAAATCTATATGATGACATTTGGACATAAACCAAACCTACGGTGAGACCGACATAACGTTACATGTTGTATTGATGTATTGGAACATGCATGACTGTAGCCATGTTTGCTTTTTATGCTAAAATAACATAATTTATTCCTTCAAAGGGAGTCTTTCATCTAATCTGAGTGTTTTAGACCGCTCAGATCAGGTTATAGACTCTTTGCCCCTCATTACTACAGTACCTTTTTTTATGTGTCCCTCGTCCAGATGATGAAAAGGACACTTTTAAAATGTATGTAAATGAGCTTCTGAAGGTGCCCAGGGGCGGCGTTACTGGGCGATGTGCCCAGAAAAACACACCTCTTTCAGCCCTCTGTCCTATTACCTCCTCCAGCGAAAGTCACAAGCGGCACCAGAAGATGGCGGGCCGGACGTCTTTAGTTGGCCGGCGCATGCGCAATATGAAAAGCTGTTCTTCTGCCCACAATGGGCAGAGCAGTGCGCATGCGCTGGCCAACTAAAGACGTCCGGTCCGCCGTCTTCTGGTGCCGCTTGTGACTTTCGCTGGAGGAGATAATAGGACAGGTAATAGGAAAAAGTGTATTTTTCATCATCTGGACGAGGGACACATAAAAGAAAGGTACTGTAGTAATGAGGGGCAAAGAGTCTATAACCTGATCTGAGTAGTCTAAAACGCTCAGATTAGGTGAAAGACTCCCTTTAAATCTTAATAAAACCCTAGAAAATACTGCCAGGTCCTCGGTTCAGGGTAGAGGTGCTGTGCCTACAGGGTCCTTCTGCAAGTGAGATGAAGCTACCCAAGCCTACAAGAGCTGAGGTCCTCTTTGGATTATAGTCCCTAGTTTTGGTGGGGGTGGCTGCTCATGATTGAGATTTATGGAAGCCTGAGATCTCTCACTCATAGGTTGTCAACCTCTCAGTTACCTCATTGGAAAACACTGTAGTTTGAGATACCCCCCTCTTAACCAAAACCAGGCACCAGGTTCCAGAAGTTCCCAGGATCTGGCCAGAACTCACATGACAGGGCAGAGAGTCAAGCAGGGCTCCTTGGCACCCTTCAGTGCCGCTAATACACTGATGAGCAAAAGGGTAACAATGTTTTGAACTTTTGACTTTCAGGCTCCATAACTCACCATCTACTACTGCTTCGAACGTGAGACCACCATCATTTTATAGACAATCATCTTGGCTATCTCATACATAAATTGGACTTGCAACTACTTAGCATATGATTAGTTATGCAGATTCTTATCATGTAACTGCGTTGTTACTGTTTTGCTCCTGGTGGCGGAACAATCTTTTTCTTCTTGTATACTACAAATTACAACCCGTTCTCGCATTCCCTAATAGCTCAGCGTGTTATTAGGTTTATTCCAAAGCGAAAGGTCACTGGTTTGAATCCAGGAGCAGCCATGAAGAAGATTTCCCAAGAAAAGAGAAACAGCATCATCCAGCTCATCGATAGCGGTATGTTGGCAAACTGCATCACGTGAGTGCCATGACAGTTGGAATAATATGAAGTCCGTCCATCCATTCCAAAGCCAAGAGGTGGACGTCCAGGCAAAATTTCGGAAGTCAGCAAGTCGGCTCATCACAAGGTCTATCAGTTCTGACGTGACAAACATGGCAGTGGAGGTGGCTCGTATGCTTCATAATGGCGAGATTAAAGACGTCCATGCAAGCACCGTGTGATGTGCATTACACAAGCCTGGAATGGTGGCCCGAAAAAAAGTAGAGATACCTCAACTTCAATCTTGTCATAAGAAGCATCATCTTGAGTTTGCACAAAAGTGTGGACAGTTGAAGACTGGAAATGGATGATCTGGAGCGAAGATTGTCTATATAAAATGATGGTAGTCTCACGTTCGAAGCTGTAGTGAATGGTGAAATATGGAGCCTGAAAGTCAAAAGTTCAAAACATTGTTACCCTTTTGCTCGTCAGTGTGTCTTCAGGCATGTCCACGGATACAATTGAATCCAGGGAAAGAAAAATTGCTTCATCCCAAAAATGAACTAGGTGGGCAGCGGTGGGCTCCCTGGAGTACAGAGAGTCCTGGCATCTGCCACGTTGACCCCGCAAGGGGTTCCAGCTGCAGGACCTCCTCTAAGTTTATTTTCATTACATGCCTAATTGATGCGACATTAAAGCCAATTATGGAAAAATCCTTTAAGGTTCCCATTTTGAGTTCATTTAGCTGGCTGGATACTCTGGATGCTCTGCTTCATATGAAAGTATGTTCTTTATTAGCTCTGCTTCCAGAGTGTTGTTTTGTCCCCCTTCCAATTTCTGTATGAAATATTAACTCTTTCACAGAGCAGCGGTACCCTTACTACACACAGAGGTCGCCCGGCGGATATTTCCCAGCTGTATTCTCCACATTTCTCTCACACATTTACCTTCTTCAAAAAAAAATCACGTATAATACTCCGTTCACTACAGACCCCATAAAAAACTTGCAGCAGATGCAGTCTATGTATAGCAGCAGGACCAAAGCTGTGCTTTCAATGCCCCTCTTTTTATTAATAATTGCCAGTTTCCTTATACTTACTGAAAACATATGGTGAAATGTGTATAACAAGAAACATCCCTCCTTATATAACCGTGAGAGGCTACAAAGCTCCAAAAATAAGAAATATTAGAATTCAAAAATGGGATCATGAGCCAAAAATATTTCACACCCTTTTGGGTTTCCATTCCCTTTCATTTCTTTTGCCGGGGAAGAAAAGTAAGAACCACAAACTCCTAGACCCTGATGCATATACTGTAATGGGTCCCCAAATTGTACCTGCAATTTACAGTTCCCAAGTGCAATGGAAAGCTTTCCACATAGACATACTGTGCACCCCATGATGTCACAGTACAGGAATTAATTATTGCAGTGATGTTACAGAACCGGGATAATGCATACAATGATATCCACCACAGGAATAAGAGACACAGTGATGTCACAGATCAGGAATAATACACACAGTGATGTCACAGATCAGGAATAATACACACAGTGATGTCACAGGACATGGATAATACACATGGTGATGTCACAGGACATGGATAATACACACAGTGATGTCACAGTACAGGGTTAATACACACAGTGATGTCACAGTACAGGGCTAATAAACACAGTGATGTCACAGTACAGGGTTAATAAACACAGTGATGTCACAGTACAGGGATAATACACACAGTGATGTCACAGTACAGGGATAATAAACACAGTGATGTCACAGTACAGAGATAATACACACAGTGATGTCACAGTACAGGGATAATAAACACAGTGATGTCACAGTACAGGGATAATAAATACAGTGATGTCACAGTACAGGGATAATAAACACAGTGATGTCACAGTACAGAGATAATAAACACAGTGATGTCACAGTACAGGGATAATAAACACAGTGATGTCACAGTACAGAGATAATAAACACAGTGATGTCACAGTACAGGGCTAATAAACACAGTGATGTCACAGTACAGGGTTAATAAACACAGTGATGTCACAGTACAGGGATAATAAACACAGTGATGTCACAGTACAGAGATAATAAACACAGTGATGTCACAGTACAGGGCTAATAAACACAGTGATGTCACAGTACAGGGTTAATAAACACAGTGATGTCACAGTACAGGGATAATACACACAGTGATGTCACAGTACAGAGATAATAAACACAGTGATGTCACAGTACAGGGATAATAAACACAGTGATGTCACAGTACAGGGGTAATAAACACAGTGTTGTCACAGTACAGAGATAATAAACACAGTGATGTCACAGTACAGGGATAATAAACATAGTGATGTCACAGTACAGGGATAATAAACACAGTGATGTCACAGTACAGGGATAATAAACATAGTGATGTCACAGTACAGAGATAATAAACATAGTGATGTCACAGTACAGGGATAATAAACACAGTGATGTCACAGTACAGGGTTAATAAACACAGTGATGTCACAGTACAGAGATAATAAACACAGTGATGTCACAGTACAGAGATAATAAACACAGTGATGTCACAGTACAGGGATAACAAAACACAGTGATGTCATAGGACAGGGATAATAAACACAGTGATGTCACAGGACAGGGATAATAAACACAGCGATGTCACAATACAGGGATAATAAACACAGTGATGTCACAGGACAGGGATAATAAACACAGTGATGTCACAGGACAGAGATAATAAACACAGTGATGTCACAGTACAGGGATAATACACACAGTGATGTCACAGTACAGGGATAATAAACACAGTGATGTCACAGTACAGGAATAATGCACACAGTGATGTCACAGTACAGGGATAATAAGTACAGTGATGTCACAGTACAGGGATAATAAGTACAGTGATGTCAAAGTACAGAGATAATAAACACAGTGATGTCACAGTACAGGAATAATAAACACAGTGATGTCACAGTACAGAGATAATAAACACAGCGATGTCACAGCACAGGGATAATACACACGGTGATGTCACAGTACAGAGATAATAAACACAGTGATGTCACAGTACAGAGATAATAAACACAGCGATGTCACAGCACAGGGATAATACACACAGTGATGTCACAGTAGAGGGATAATACACACAGTGATGTCACAGTACAGAGATAATAAACACAATGATGTCACAGTACAGGAATAATAAACACAGTGATGTCACAGTGCAGGGATAATAAACACAGTGATGTCACAGTACAGGGATAATAAACACAGTGATGTCACAGTACAGAGATAATGAACACAGTCATGTCACAGCACAGGGATAATAAACACAGTGATGTCACAGTACAGGAATAATAAACACAGTGATGTCACAGTACAGGGATAATAAATACAGTGATGTCACAGTACAGGGATAATACACACAGTGATGTCACAGTACAGGGATAATACACACAGTGATGTCACAGTACAGGAATAATAAACACAGTGATGTCACAGTACAGAGATAATAAACACAGCGATGTCACAGCACAGGGATAATACACACAGTGATGTCACAGTACAGAGATAATAAACACAGTGATGTCACAGTACAGAGATAATAAACACAGCGATGTCACAGCACAGGGATAATACACACAGTGATGTCACAGTACAGGGATAATACACACAGTGATGTCACAGTACAGAGATAATAAACACAATGATGTCACAGTAAAGGAATAATAAACACAGTGATGTCACAGTACAGGGATAATAAACATAGTGATGTCTAAGTACAGAGATAATAAACATAGTGATGTCACAGTACAGGGATAATAAACACAGTGATGTCACAGTACAGGGTTAATAAACACAGTGATGTCACAGTACAGAGATAATAAACACAGTGATGTCACAGTACAGAGATAATAAACACAGTGATGTCACAGTACAGGGATAACAAAACACAGTGATGTCACAGGACAGGGATAATAAACACAGTGATGTCACAGTACAGGGATAATACACACAGTGATGTCACAGTACAGGGATAATAAACACAGTGATGTCACAGTACAGGAATAATGCACACAGTGATGTCACAGTACAGGGATAATAAGTACAGTGATGTCACAGTACAGGGATAATAAGTACAGTGATGTCACAGTACAGAGATAATAAACACAGTGATGTCACAGTACAGGAATAATAAACACAGTGATGTCACAGTACAGAGATAATAAACACAGCGATGTCACAGCACAGGGATAATACACACGGTGATGTCACAGTACAGAGATAATAAACACAGTGATGTCACAGTACAGAGATAATAAACACAGCGATGTCACAGTACAGGGATAATACACACAGTGATGTCACAGTACAGAGATAATAAACACAATGATGTCACAGTACAGGAATAATAAACACAGTGATGTCACAGTACAGGGATAATAAACACAGTGATGTCACAGTGCAGGGATAATAAACACAGTGATGTCACAGTACAGGAATAATAAACACAGTGATGTCACAGTACAGGGATAATAAACACAGTGATGTCACAGTGCAGGGATAATAAACACAGTGATGTCACAGTACAGGGATAATAAACACAGTGATGTCACAGTACAGAGATAATGAACACAGTAATGTCACAGCACAGGGATAATAAACACAGTGATGTCACAGTACAGGAATAATAAACACAGTGATGCCACAGTACAGGGATAATAAATACAGTGATGTCACAGTACAGGGATAATACACACAGTGATGTCACAGTGCAGGGATAATACACACAGTGATGTCACAGTACAGGAATAATAAACACAGTGATGTCACAGTACAGAGATAATAAACACAGTGATGTCACAGCACAGGGATAATACACACAGTGATGTCACAGTACAGAGATAATAAACACAGTGATGTCACAGTACAGAGATAATAAACACAGCGATGTCACAGCACAGGGATAATACACACAGTGATGTCACAGTACAGGGATAATACACACCGTGATGTCACAGTACAGAGATAATAAACACAATGATGTCACAGTACAGGAATAATAAACACAGTGATGTCACAGTGCAGGGATAATAAACACAGTGATGTCACAGTACAGGGATAATAAACACAGTGATGTCACAGTACAGAGATAATGAACACAGTAATGTCACAGCACAGGGATAATAAACATGGTGATGTCACAGTACAGGGATAATAAACATAGTGATGTCACAGTACAGGGATAATAAATACAGTGATGTCACAGTACAGGGATAATAAATACAGTGATGTCACAGTACAGGGATAATACACACAGTGATGTCACAGTACAGGAATAATAAACACAGTGATGTAACAGTGCAGGGATAATAAACACAGTAATGTCACAGCACAGGGATAATAAACATGGTGATGTCACAGTACAGAGATAATAAGCACAGTGATGTTACAGTACAGAGATAATAAACACAGTGATGTCACAGTACAGGGATAATAAACACAGTGATGTCACAGTACAGGGATAATAAACACAGTGATGTCACAGTACAGGGATAATAAACCTAGTGATGTCACAGTACAGGTATAATAAACATGGTGATGTCACAGTACAGGGATAATACACACAGTGATGTCACAGTACAGGGATAATAAACACAGTGATGTCACAGTACAGGTATAATGAACACAGTGATGTCACAGTACAGAGATAATAAACACAGAGATGTCACACCAGACAGATAATAAGCACAGTGAAGTCACAGTACAGGGATAAGAAGCACAGTGATGTTTATATTTAATCCTATCACAGAACAGGTGTAATAAAGCTGATCTATTTTGCACAGAATTATGTCACAGGGCAGATAATTAGCTTTATGGTGTAAAAATTGTGTGCTAGAGATACATAGGCATTGGGGTCCTTCAGGCCTCTGTCTCCTATACACCCCCTAACGTTACGGCTGAAAATTTTCAAGTAGACCAATAACACATAATCACATGGCACGATCTATACCTGCACAGGGTGCAAATTGAGCAGGGCGAATGCCCTCGCGGTTAGGATATAAATAGATCATAAATGATAATATTTAAAAATGACCTTGGTATTGTGGCAATGGATGGTGCAGCACTGAGGATGATGGATGTTCTTTCTCATCAGGTCTGTGTATCTGCACAACAATAAGCTGTCGGATGCCAGCCTACCAGACAACATGTTCAACCGCTCCGACAATGTAGAGATCCTTATACTGTCCAGCAACTTCTTGAGACAAGTTCCCAAGAACCTGCCTCCTGCTCTGTATAAACTGCACCTGAAGGTATGACGAATCATTTCACATCTGTTCACAAATGTCACACCTAGTATAACTAATTCTATGGACAGGACAAGAATACTTGCTCTTTCTGTAGACACTGTGATGGGGGAACTCCGTAGGAGGACCATCTACAACAAAAAAGACGTATGTAAGCCAAGTGATAATGAGGTTTTCAGATTTAGCGAACCCATTTTCCGATATCCTATTAGAGCACTTTGAGTTAATATACATATGAGTCTCTCATTTGTAACTTCCCTTAACCAAGAATAGCAGAACATATCTTGAATGCAATGTAATATTTAATTTCCCCTGTGGGGGTGCTGTAGGAGAATTAAACACGTGGCACCAGGTTCTCCAGCAGGTTCCAACTGTAGGACAACCTGTCATTAGCTTGTTTTCAGTCAATAATAAAAAAAATTGCATAAAGTGGACAGCCCTTTTTAAATGTACTGTCAGGTCCTCAAGGCTTCCCATATCACAATTCACATAAACATGAAATTTCTCAGAAACTTACTTCTTTGAACCTATACTAGATCCAGGGTGCCATAATTCATTCTGGCCATTAAAAACCTATTTGTCTCTCCCAGAACAACAGGTTGGAGAAGATTCCATCAGGAGCGTTTAGTCACCTCATGGGACTGCGTGAGCTTTACCTGCAAAACAACTTCCTTTCCAATGAAGGCATGGATAACGAGACGTTTGTGTAAGTTCATTATCATTTAAGATCCTCTGTGGAGAAAGTGTCATGATAATGATAAGAATATAACCCGTCCAAGTCCAGTAGAAACAGAAACTTCCATATAAGTGTAGTTCACCAAAAACTGATGTCGCTTCTCACAGGAGTAACCTGATGTTCCTGGGCCCTAGTGCAAGATCTGTAATGGTTGCCCCCACCTACCACAAGCCGTTTATAATATTGGTGTCTTATGTGGCAGAGGAGCCATTGGGCCCTATCAGTCACAAAGTCCTGGGTGCAACTACAACTTCAGCGCCCCCTGTTAGTATTAGAAGAAACTTGCATATCTGCCTTGTTTGTCTTTTTTTAAACTGAACCTGCTTGGGGCTACTAAACCACCAGCATGCTGTGACTTGGGTTCCCAAATCTGTGCAAAGCGAACCCATCTGTACCCTCATAGTAAATGAAACTTACCAGGAGATGAGTCCAGAGCTCATCCCCACTTCCTTTGGGAGCATGTGCAGCAAAGGATGGTACACCTCGCTTCATTGTGCATATTCTCGATGGGCAGCGCATGTGCAGTGATGTGAGAAGTACCATCCCCAGCTTCATCAGTGCCATGTGGACACCGGATCTCTCTGGAGATTAGTCTGGCACTAATTCTTTGCAGAGACCGATGGGTTTGCTATGGGCAGGCTTGGACACCTAAACTCCAGCTGCAAATCTGCATGGTGGTTATTGAGTGTCCCTCAAACCAGTTTAATGTGTAACGACATATACTAGCAAGGTGGAGAGCCCATATGGATATATTTGCATTTTAAGGCATCTTGAGGGTCTTGAGGGCCCTCTAGTTTTCTTTCACCTTTAAGTCTATTATGTTCCTAATAATTGTCATAGATCATTATTTTCTTACTTTTTCAAAGGTTATTCTTGTCACTTTAGGAACCTAAACAGATTGGAGTACCTTGACCTTTCAAGCAATAACTTGACACACATTCCCAGCGGACTACCCCGTAACATTGTCATACTTCACCTGGAAAAAAATTCAATCAGGAGTATCTCTAATAACGTCTTGACTCAAATTAGAAATCTGGAGTATCTTTTGCTTCATAACAACAAGCTGAAGGCCCGAGGAATTCATCAGTCAGCCTTCCTTGGTTTAAAGAAGCTGCACACTCTTCATATCTACAACAATTTGTTAGAGAAGGTACCTGCAGGACTTCCACGCAGGGTGAAGACGCTCATGCTCCTTCACAACCAGATCACTGGTATTTCCAAGGATGATTTTGCCACTACTTACCTCCTTGAGGACCTGAACCTGAGATACAACAAAATTCTGAGCAGTGCGGTGCATAAGGACGCTTTCCGCAAACTGAGGCTCCTTAAGAACTTGGAGCTCTCTGGTAACTTTTTGAGATCTGTACCACATGGACTCCCCAAGAATTTGGAAATTCTGAGACTAAATGATAATGAAATTAGCTCAATACCACAAGACACACTGGCCGGGATGTCGAAACTAAAAGAACTTTATCTGAAAAACAATAAACTCAAGATCAGCTCCATCTACACCGGGGCTTGGGTAGAGCTCAGTAGCCTCCAGGTAAGGTAGCTCTTCAAACCTCAAAGTTTGCTCCCCATAAGAGTACATAGGTAGTGTTGCATGACAACCAATGTCTTAGAGCAAAGTAGAGTGACTGGCCTGAGCATTTTACAGAAATTCTGACTAAGAAGAAGTCTTGGTGTTTGTTTACGTCTTCCTACCCTTCCGTGGTTCTTTGGTCAATTCCCCATCCCCATGTTTGCTTACAAAGTAGATCCTCTGGTTCTTTCTCATCAAGAGTACAGGGGATGGTATTAGTGAGAGATGGGCTCCATCTTTCAAAGGATCCCACAGCAGCCTCATGGGCTGCCCATGAGATCCATGAGAATCAAGCATGTTGCTAATGTGTTAGTATAGGTTACATGTGTCTACATGCTAGGTCATCAAGAAATCTGCTTCTCTACTTTCAGCTGCTTGACTTGTCAGGAAACCTGCTGTCTTATGTCCCCCCGGATCTTCCAGAGAGTCTTGAATATCTTTATCTTCAAAGTAACAAGATCAGTACGGTCCCTGACAGTGCCTTCCAGTCCACACCTAACTTAAAGGGTATTTTCCTCAGGTAACACAATATGATGTCTTCAATTAAAATGTCATCAAGAGGGTTGTGTCGCCCTTTAATATTACTTTAATATCATTCAGCATGAAAAACAAGTTCATTTTCTAATTTTCTTTATGTTACAAAAATGCCCAAGTTGTGAGAGATTCTCTTTACTTCATTATAATGGCAACCCCTGGTGTTCAATCTGTATGTTAATGTGCATGTCCACCTACTGAGGTGGTCGCACAGGCTCAATTCCAGCCTTTAACAGTCATATGTACAGTTAGAAGCTGTGACGGTTACATAGAGAGATTCAGCAGAAAGGACAAACCCCTTAGAAAGGACATGAATTTTGAGAAAGGATACACCCACTGAGCTGTGATAGGGAGAGAGCTGCAGCAGAATGGACACGCCTCCTGGACTGTGATAGGGGGAAATCTGTGCAGAATGGAAACACCCCCTGAGCTGTGTTAGGGACAGAGCTGCAGAGGAAAGGAAACACCTCCTGGCTAATGATAATGTGAGAACTGCAGCAGAAAGGACAAACCCCCTGAGCTGTGATAGGAAAAGAACTGCAGATGAAAGGACATGCCCTCTTAGCCGCAGCAGAAAAGACACATCTCCTGATCTGTCAGCCTGAATGTATAAGAGCAATTAGAGTAATAAATGAGGAGATCTCTGGATCCATGTGAGGTACAGAGCTGGTCTTATTTTCATTTTTCACTTTAATTCTGTGGTTTCCAAAACATATTTTATATATTCTTTTTTGCAGGTTCAATACGTTAACTCCAGAGTCAGTGATGGAGTCCGCCTTCCAGGGACTGGAGAAGCTGCAAGTGTTAGACATTGAGAACAATCTAGCTTTTAAAGTCACCAAGAAAAAGAAAGAAGAAGAAACAGACAATGATGACTAAGACCAAAAAGTAACTGTGGTAAGTATCAGTATCAAATGTTTTAATTATAACATGAACTCACTTGCTGATGTTGGTCATGAGAAAGGGGACCTCATTCCATTTTTTGCTATGGGGCTTCATTATTAATAGTTACACCCCTAAGTCAATCCACACTCATTGACAAAAACAAAACTCACCAAGAAGTTGTCAGAATGGAATAAAACTTTCTATGTGTGACTGTAATGATGATATATGGAAGAGATTACAATATTAGTTTGTTTATTGGGGAAAAACTGTACAATTAAAAGGAGGCAGGAGGCTCAAGGGCCCTTTTGGGCATCCTCTGGCTGGATACAAGATGAGGTATGGTTGGGCGTTGAGGCACACAGGTTCAGTATGGTATCCTGCGGCACATTTGCCCACAGATGTTACAGCTGGGCCTGTAGATCCATTAACACTTGTAGGTTGCTGAAGCTGGAGTCCCATAAATTCTTGATTAGTGATAAATCTGGTGACCAGGCAGCCAAGGAAGTCTTACGATCTGGCTGAGATGTTCCTGGTAAACCCTTGCTGTGTAAGGGCGAGCATTATCCTGCTGAAAAATTTGAACGCCCTGCCATGAGATCCAACCCATGTGGCCACAGGATGTCCTGCTGTTATGTCCCTCATATCACTACTAGGGGTGGCCGACTGTCATATGCGATGGCTCCCCAGATCATCACACAAGCAGTTGGGGTGGAATGTCGCTCCACAGCAAGACCACAAGACTGCCATACTCGACTCGATCGTCGTCTGATCCCAGAACCTGAATTTGCCTCTAAAGACAATATGGTTCCAGTCCACAGCAGTCTAGGTTTCTCGTTCACGACACCACTGCAAATGACGGGGACGGTGGCTGGCTGTCAGTGCAAGGAGATGTAATGGGCTCTTTGACACCAAATGCTCCTGCTCAGTGCCTGGAAATGGTCAGGGCAGAGACAGGGGTGTGTAATAAAGGTGCCGCTTATGACTGGATGGTGGACAACAAATCTGTGGGAGCTGCTTGTGCTTATCGGCATATCAAACAATTCTTTCTACTGGTGGGCTGTCCAGAGCTTGTAACCACTGCTCACAAAATTTCCTAACACCTAGGCCAGAACGGCCTAGATGGTGGGTAGTTCATTGAAAATGACTATCCTGCTTCTCTGAGTTCAGTGATGTACACCCTATCAAGGTCTTTCAACTGGGCAAAATGTCTTGAGGTGCACGGTAAAGGCATGTCTAGCAGTCTACTGTTTCTCACCAAGAGGTACACTATCAAATAGTAGCCTCTGAGAGCCTTTTTATAGGGTAGCGGAGGAAGCACTTTTATGCCCTCTTGTGGCAAGACCCAGTGTCTAATCAGACCACACCTGTAATCATTTACATATCTGCCTAAGTCACATGGCCTAGGCACAGCTCAGCTCAATTGAAGTGAATGGGGCTGAGGTGCGATACCAGGCACAGCCGCTATACAATGTACGGTGCTCTGCTTGGTAAGGCAGGTTAAAAAGTTAAAAAGTCTCAGACAACCTCTTTAAGAGTAACTCAAAGCAGGACTTTGTGTAATGATGTTTTAGTGAGCGCACTATTGAAGAAGAGTATAGTTCACTAGAGTTTTCTGACAAATTAAGTTGTGTTCCTGTTCCTTGTTCCTGGTGTTTATTTCCTGCTTGTTTGGCCTCCTGTACACTGAACAGATGAATATCGCCCTCTCCTCTTCCCTCTCCTTGACTAGAGGTCAGATGTCTCCTGTCTTCACTGCTCCCTGGTTCTCCCTTTCCTTCTATAGTTCTCGGGAGGGATTGTGTTTCTCATGCTTGGCAGCAGAACTGTTTTGCAGATCTGTGTTATGTGTAAAGACAGCAAATAATTACAGCACTACATTATACCGTGTAATGGAGAGGCGTATAGGCAGCTGTACATAGAGGCAATGTCTGTGAGAGGGGAGAGGAATCATGGGAAATGTATTCCTTTACATGATTATCCCATGCACTGCAAGCCCAAGCAGCATCAAAGCAAAGGTACAGCACAGAGCTGGGCAAGATAATGAAAAATAACTACTTTTTGAACCATGGTGGCTTCATCTGGTGAGCATACAGCACACATAGATATTTTTCTATCTTATATTAACTCAGATGGCTGCCATTAGTAATTTCAGGGCCACAAACAGTTATACATTTGGAGTCATCTTAAATTTTTTGGCTGTTTTTGCATCTACTGTAAATTATGAATATTTAAATTGAAATCCTTAACATAATGAGCTCCTCTTAATGGCATCTTCTGGAAGCTGCTGACAGTTATAATTCCAATACTTCCATGATGGCAACCCTGGTACCTACTGTACAAGACAAAAAGTGAATCTTGCCTTTCCTACTTTTAGGCTTTGCCTTCTGTCACCTCCTCTCAACTAGCTTTGCTGAACGTTGGGGATTCTTCCAGAAGTGAAAGAACAAGGAAGACCCTGATTCAATCAACACGAGAGTAATCTCTGCCATGGACCCTGCAAAAGCTGGCTTTTGTTATATTTTTTATATTTCATTTCGGATTTATCTGTAAATCAGTAGATGGCTGAAGCTTCAACTCTCCTGGACTAGCAGAATCTCATAATGTCCTGTTATTGAAGTGTTCACACAGCTAACGTAAATTATTTTTATAGCTATCATTATTCTTATGATATTGTATGATAAAAATACCATGTATTGCTACCCAGGGCTGTGCAGTCCTATGTAAATAAAGCATACTTTCTGTATAATGAAGAGTTCTGCAACTTTCTAATATATTTGTTTTTCAATTCCTCACCATCACAACTGAGAGTCTGTTATAATGTATGCACGGTAGGTAGTTCTGGTCAACTAAACAGTTGCAACTGGCTTTTACAGTTTGCCTAAACTGATACATTGTATATGGCTGTGTTCACATCTGCGTCAGAGATTCCATCATATTTGATGGGAAGAATTGCCTTTTTTGGGTTTTCTACTCCTCTAACGCAACAGAAAACCAGAATGCCTTGACTGGATACATGATAACTCACTCTCAACTGTCTGCATAGGTTGTCAGTCCCTAAACAATAATGTTTCCAGATATCTTAAAGGGCGTCTGTCAGCAGATTTGTCCCTATGACACTGGCTGACCTGTTACATGTGCACTTGGCAGCTGAAGGCGTCTGTGTTGGTCCCATGTTCCTATGTGCCCGCATGCTGAGAAAAATAATGTTTTCATATATGCAAATGAGCCTCTAGGAGCAACAGGGGCGTTACCTTTACACCTAGAGGATATGCTCTCTGCAACTGCCGCAATCTCACCACTTTGACAGGGCCAGGCAGTGAAAACGTCATCATGCCTTCCTGGCCTTGTCAATCAAAGTGCAGAGGGCGCGCCAGTTGTAGAGAGAGCAGAGCCTCCAGGTGTAATGGTAACTCCCCCATTGCTCCTAGAGGCTCATTTGCATATATTAAACCATCATTTTTCTCAGCAATGCGGGCACATATGAACATGGGACCAACACAGATGCCTTCAGCTGCCAAGTGCTCATGTAACAGGTCAGCCAGACTCATAGGGATAAATCTGCTGACAGACGCAATTTAAAGATGGTGAGAATCTGAAACTCAAACTATAACAGAAAATTGCATTGCAAAGGAAGTTTGAAGTTGCTGTTAGGAGCTGAATCCTGTTAGACATGGTGATGTTTATGATTATGAGCGTTTTAGAGCTGCACTGATTTCAAGGGGTTTTCCAGAAGTTTAATATTGATAAGCTATCCTTAGGGTAAGTCATCAATATCTAAATGGTGGCGGAACCCCCTGCTGATTGAAGAGGCCCTGCTCGCTGCAGCCTCTTCCTAGGCCAATGAAGCCACGTTCGCGGTCACATGGCCTAGGCGCAGCCAGTCCCATTCAAGTGAATGGTCCTGGGCTGCCATACCAAGCACAGCCACTATGCAATATACGGCGCTGTAGTATGAGGAGGCTCCAGCCACTTCAAACAGCTCATCAGTGGGGGTGCCGGGTCTTGGACCCCTACCAATCAGATATTGATGACCTATAGGTCATAAATATTGTACTAAAAGAAAACCGCTTTAACTCTTTAGTAGCCTAATGTAGATGCTTCTTCATCTACAAATGGGAAGGGGCTTCCCCACCCTGGAGCCTTAGTAATATACTACATCTGGCCTGCAAAATATGATGGTATGCATGGTAGACTGACTTTATATGAAGAATTGTCATGTGTCTTATTCAATACAAAGTAATGCTGGTCATACACAATGTGATTATTGTCAGAAAATGGCTTGTGTCTTGCAAAACGTCTGTGAGATTGTGAGTAGCATGGAATATATGCGATGAAGAGAAAAGGTCTACTTTCTTTAATCAGGTAGGCAATGTTATCATGAAGAATATTTCCTTAACTCTGGTCCAAGTTTCCAAGGGGCACTGTGCAAAGTTGGTACCTAAAATAACGAAACGACGGCATGTTAACGTATCGTGTAGGGGACGTTACCAACGACCCCTTCTCTGCAACTATTGGATGAAGCTGCACCTCATAGACTTCATTTTCTGCCCACCCCCTGCATCCATTCTGCATCTAATACTGTAAATACTCAAAGTCTAGAGTTTCCCTTTAAGGAAAAGCTGTGCAAAATTCTCCTGTGTATTCACGGCAATAGACCAGACAAAGCCCATGGGCAGGTGTAGTTTCAGCTCAGACAACTTCTTTAAGTCAAAGGCAAAGAGCCTTGCTGGGGTGCAATGAGGTGTTTGGAGGCACCACCTGAATTGCAGTAAGAAAGTTGACAGGAGATTAGAAGATTTGAAATAATGTTGATGAATCCTAAAGGGGTTTTCTTAGAGATTTTTTTTACTGAAGACCTTCGGTGCTACTGAGAGCACCGCAGCTTTCTTAAACAGCTGATCGCTAGGGGTCCCAGGTGTCGGACCCCCACTGATCTGTTGCACCATGCAGATGGCATGGTTAGAACTGGGCACAAACCATATGAAACAATGGGTCCATCATGCCATGTGTAAGTCATTTAGGCTTGTGGTGGTGAGATGTCATGAGGGGGGGGGGCTAGCTCAACTCATTAAAATGCCCACAGATTACTCTATTACATACGTTTATGGCCGTCTACTTATTTTCTAATGGTTGCCAGCATGATACTGCTCCTTCTCATGTGGTATGTGGCCTCAGACATGAAGATGAGTTCAGTATACTCCAAGGACCTTCAAAGCCACCAGATCTCAAAGCAATAAAACACCTTCAGGAAGCGGTAGAAGAGGAGATTTATAGCATGGATGGGAACATGGACTACAATCTTTAACTGCTTCCAGAACGCCCATTGTCTTCAGACATTGGACTGGTCCACATCTGGTTTTGCAGAGACGTTCTCAAATGCCTTTGCAGAGGCTACAGCTGCAGAAAAGCCAATTACCAGGGGCACTCTAACTTATATGAGCCATTTTTGTAAAACCTATTAAGACGGTGTGTGGTACGACAGGGCTGCTTTTTTCAACATACGGTTATGAACAGCAGAGTTAGGTATCTAGGGGTAAAATATAAGGTCTTGTCTATGCTGTCTTGCAGATTACAGAAAATTATCAGCCTTGAAGGAGTAATTTCAGGTTCCCGTATACAAAAGGTGATTGTAAGCCAAAACCGCCCTTTTTGGCTGTACTGGCCAACGATCTAATGTGTATGTGAAGCTACTGACTCTCCAAACACAGGGTGTCAGAGAAGAAAAGCATTGAACATCTTGAAATTTAAGACACAATCCTTTCGTTCTTCCAGTAGACAAGCCACCACCAGAGGTGCCTGACAGTGGCTCCTCAAAGACAACATATACATGCTTGACAGAACCCATATGTACCTGTATCGGGAGTCAAGAGAGTTAGGGCTCTTTCACACTACCGTTTTTTCTTTCCATCCTAGAGTTCCGTCGTCGGGTCTCTATGCCGGAAAAAAAATGATCAGTATTATCCTAATGCATTCTGAATGGAGAGAAATACGTTCAGGATGCATCAGGATGTCTTCCGTTCAGTATGTGAATGTTTTTTGGACGTTGACAAAACCGCAGCATGCTGCGGATTTGTCTCCGTCCAAAAATCCGGAAGACATGCCGTAACACCGGATCCGGAATTAATGCCCATTGAAGTGCATTAATCTGGATCTGGAATTAAGCTAAACGTTGTTTCGGCGCATCGCCGGATCCGACGTTTAGCTCTGTGCATGCGCAGCAGCAGTTGCGATCGGGGCCCCAGTGAAAGCTGGGGCTCTGATCGGTTACCATGGCAGCCAGGACGCTACTTAAGTCCTGGCTGCCATGCTAAGTACTCCGCAGCAGCGTACTTACCTGCGCTGCGGCCTCCGGGCTCTCCTTCATAATGTCACAGGTCCGGGCGGCGCATTGATTTATGCGCCGCGGGGACCTGTGACGTCATGAAGGAGCGCCCGGCGGCCGGAGCGCAGGTAGGTACACTGCTGCAAAGTACCATGGCAGCCAAGACTTCAGTAGCGTCCTGGCTGCCATGGTAAGCTGAAAGCATTTCAAAGACTGATCAGGATCCTGATCAGTCTTCAAATGCTTTAAGACGATTTGCGTTCTGACGGATCCAGCGGAATGGAAGTGCCTGCCGGATCCTCACAACGCAAGTGTGAAAGCACCCTTAGCTGTCAGCCAAATGAGCGTTCAGTTGACAGTTACTGAAGGCGTGTGGGCGCCTTTCTAGTGTAACCCACGGGTGATAGATGTTGCTCAAACACAGTTTATGATGTCAAATTGTAACACCCCAGAGTGGTGTTACCACTTCTAGCTGGGGGAAGTGAAGTGCAGCATACAGAAAAAGCTGAGTTATACAGCCAGCCTGTCAGTACAGCAGAGTCAGAGAGAAACAGATATAGCAGAGTGGAGTTTGCCTGCTAGCTTCATGCTTAAGCCTGCTGGAACCAAGATAAAGCCTGTAAACCGTTCTGGAGAACGTTTATGCAAAGTGAATCTGCCATTAAACTTTATCTCAAGGTCTGGACTTAAGTTATTCGTTTATCCCTCAATTACTCCCCCTATTTATTGCTTTGCAGCCAATGCCTGGGTTCCAGCCATATCTAGGTAGCAGCCCCGTGACACACATAAAGAGACATTTTAGGCCGCACTATACCACTCGGCAATTCTACACCTGGGATGCGTTATAAAAAGGGGCCCTGGGGGGAGGCCGCCCATTTCAAAATCAATCATCTATCGCCTTCAATACTGTTCGAGGCCCAGAGCTCTGGAAGGAACACAACAAAAAGGCAAGGTATTTCCATTTCATTTTATTACCTAAAAAAAGAGATAAACAAAACCAAAAGAAACAAAATTGTCCTCATTGAATTGTGCCTTCTACTTTCGTGTATCTTTGTGATAACAGGCGACCAGGAGTCAAATTTTACCAACTCCATCATTTTACTGTACAAGCAGCAATGTAAAGACTTCGGTGACTGTAGGAGTTATAGGTCCTTACAATCACCGTCGATTGACCTTCAATAATAAAATTCTATTGATACACTCATTAGTGTGTCCATGTCTCGAAACGAACGCATCCAACATCTCACTTGACTTTTTTCTTTTAGACCAGACTTAGGAGTTTTACTGGTGTTCGATATTAATGGCCTATCCTTGGCATAAGTCATTAATATCTCAGTGGTGGTCTGACAATTAGCACCCCCACCGATCAGCTGTTTGAGGAGGCCACTGCGCTCCTGTTAGCGCCACGGACTCCTTGCAGCTTACCGGGCACAGATCCGTCCATCAGATAGCGGCTGTGCTTGGTAGTGCACATCAGTCCCATTCACTTGAAGGGGACAGTTGCACATAATGTGATGTCACTGGCCTACGAAGAGGCTGCATCACGCCGTGGCCTCTTCTAACAGCAGATTGACGGGGGTATCGGGAGTCGGACTCCCACCAGTCAGATACTCATGAGGATCTGCCATCAATATCAACATCTCAGACAACCCCTTTAATGAGGTTTAATAAGGGTATTAAAACATGGCTGCTTTCTTCCAAAAGCAGCACTTCGCCTGTCGATGAATTGTGTCTGGTATTGCGAGTAAGCTCCACTGAAGCGAATGGGCTGAGGTGCGATACCACAGACAACCTGTGGACAGATAAGGCGCTGTTTTTGGAAAAAGGCAGCTATGTTTTTATAATGTTGTAGAAACTCCTTTAAAGGCTATGTACACAATTGGGGGCATTTTTTATTATTGCATTGTACTTATTTTGAGCTAAAAATAATTTTTTTCAACTGGTCTTTATTAAAAATATAAAGCCCTTTTTTGTGTACACGGTTGAGTTGCTGTAGTAGCAGCCTGTGGGTTTTCTGTCTTTTCCATCATTTGGGGAGCTGAGGGACTCTGCTCTCTGACATTATAAAAACTCATTACAGTTCAGTTCTTATCTTGCTGATAAGAATGTGTCTTAAATAAGTGTCTATGACCTCTTAGTACTTTAGAGATAAGGGTTATTAGATGACCGGCACAAGGTGAAAGTACCAGTCACACAGTTAGGCTACTTTCACACTGGCATTTTGCTTTCCGTTTGTCAGATCCGTTCAGGGATCTCACAAGCGGTCCAAAACTGATCAGTTTTGCCCTTAATGCATTCTGAATGGATAAGGATCCGCTCGGAATGCATCAGTTTGGCTCCGTTCCGTCTCCATTCCGCTTTGGAGGCGGACACCAAAACCCTGCTTGCAGCGTTTTGGTGTCCGTCTAACGAAACTGAGCCAAACGGTGTAAGTCAATGGGGACGGATCCGTTTTCACTGACACAATATGGCACAATAGAAAACGGATCCGTCCCCCATTGACTTTCAATGGTGTTCATGACAAATCTCTTTTGGCTATGTTAAAAATAATACAAACGGAATGCATGCGATTGTGTTATCTGAACGAATGCTTTTGTGCAGATCCATGACGGATCCTCCCTAAATGCGAGTGTTAAAGTAGCCTTAGAAAAACAGTTAACCCTTTGTGACAGAACAGCTCAATATTTTTAATAAAGGCTAACCCTTTGTGACAGAACAGCTCAATATTTTTAATAAAGGCCATTGTACATATGGTCCTCACCTAAGATCTCTAGTTGCCTCCACTTAATCATCACATTACAACTTTAATCCCATAGAATTCATATTAAAATAGATAAATGGCCCTAAAACATACAAGACACTGCACAGTGAAGTGCTATTTCAAGAGGAGGATTGTAGGCACCATTTTGTTTCTACTCTACACACACAAATATATCACATTTTATAAAATCTCTTTTACCAAATGAGGTTAGTCATGTAAACATCCTTATCTCCTTCATATATCTGCATTGAGGATTATCTGGCGTTAACTATGGTGGCAACTGGATGGTATTGTACATATGGAAACCTGACGTCTCCAGCGTCTGCACACTTCTAACTGTGAGATCATTCCATGTTGGCAGTGAGTTTATAGCGTAGTCCTTCGGATAAAGAACCAGGTATTTTGCTTTGTTTGACTGATGTGCCTTCTTTTTCTGGTGTAGGTGATGTGATGAACATCATTCGCATCCCCCCTCCAGGTGTAAGTTGATGTAGGACCTGCTCTGTCACTAGAGGAGACCATAACCTGTGGTTACACATTCGTCTCAAGTTCACTGATCTCTATCGTACAGTGATCTTTTTCTGTGCATTTTTCGGAAGGTTTAGGAGCTTCAGGCTCAGGATCCACTTGAACTTGGTGAAACTCTTGTTCCGTGTGAGAAAGGTGAGGGGCGCTGCGGCTTTTCACGCATCCGTTCCGTTGGTACGCCATGATCTGGTGGATACTTATAGGCTTGGTCTCACATATGAGAGGCACCTGTATAACACACACACACAACAGTTACTGGAAAGGATGAAAACAATAAGACGTAACGTATAGTGGACATAGATGAGTCATTGAACAACTTGGTCTAAAAGAGTAGTGGTCTGCCAGACCAAATGGGACCCTTGACTTCAACAAAAGACCACGCGTCACTCGTCGCTCTCCTTAAAGAGACCAGTTGTGTATGAAGACTTATTGGTAATGCTCCATGGGAAAAAAAATAGACGGGTATATTCCAGGAGATGGTTCTCTTTCGCCTGGGAGATAACTCTTTACATATGTTCCTGGTCACAAAGGACGTAGTTGGCAAGAAGCGATACAAGAATGGCACCAGTACATACTAACAGAAAAAACTGGGTAAGGCCTCATGCACACAGCCGTTGTTGTGGTCCGCATCCGAGCCGCATATTTTGCAGGTCGGGCGCGGACCCATTCACTTTAATGGGACTGCAAAAGATGGGGACAGCACACCATGTGCTGTCCGCATCCGTTGCTCCGTTCCGTGCCCCTGGAAAAAAAAATAGAGCATGTCCTATTCTTGTCCGTTTTGTGGACAAGAATAGGCATTTCTACAATGGGCCGCGTTCAATTCCGCAAATTGCGGAACGGAACACGGAGCAGCTTCCGTGTTTTGCGGATCCGTGGTTTGCGGACCGCAAAACACCAACGGTCGTGTGCATGAGGCCTAAAACTGACATGGAAAAGGACTTAGGAATTGTTGTTTTCAGTTTACTTAAAGGGGTTGTCTACTCTTTTACAAGTGATTGATTATTATCAGGATAGGCCACCACTACCTGGTCAGTGCAGGTCCCACATCCTGCGGTTCTTCTGCAGTAGCTGCAGCGCTGGAACTACACAGATTGTCTAGTAGACATAATCACTGCAGGGCTGCTCCCATTCACTTCAAGAACAGCTGCGCTCCAGCAACCCGCTCCGTCCACTACACAACAGATGGAGCTATGTAGTTCTGGTGCTACTGCAGAACCGCTGATTGGCAGGGGATGTGGGGTGTCAGACCCAGATACTGATGGCCTATGCTGAGGATGGACTACTACTTTAACTGTGTACTATCACTTTAAGGGCTCATGCACACGACCGTATGTATTTTGCAGTCTGCAAAATACAGATTTTTTTGCAAATCCTTTGTAACAATGCCTATCCTTATAGGGCTTATGCACACCACTGTAGTTTCTGTGCACAAAAAATGTGGATCGGATGTGGACCCATTCATTCCAATGGAGCTGCAAAAGATATGGACAGCACACCATGAGCTGTCCGCATCCGCACGTTTGTTCCGCGGGCACAATTTTTTTTTTTAACATGTCCTATTCTGGTCCATTTTGCAGACAGGGATAAAATATTTCTACAGGAGTTAAAAAAATAAGCGGCGGCATACACACACGGCCAGGATCCGTGTTTTGCAGATCCGCTGTGTGCATGAGCCCTAAGGCCGTTTTCCTAACCAATGCAGTCTATAGGGCTATTCACATGGCAGTTTTTTTAACCGCCAACGAACAGCAGCCACCCAAAAGATAGGACCCCATTGTGATCAATTGGCAGGTTTTTAACGGCCGCTAAAAATGGGTGTACTAGGAAAAAAAATACTTACCTCGCCATAGGAACACTTGCTCTACAAATGGAGGCTGCAGGACGTGACACCCCCAGCGTGAGCATGTGACGTCGCAACGCTGGAAGCATCAGATCCTGCTAACGACAGTGCCGAGCAAGTGTTCCTGCGGATGAGATGAGTGTTTTTTTCTTTACTTATTGGCACTATCGTGGGTGGAGGGGGGTGTTATATACATATAGGGGTCATTACAAATACAAGGGGCACTATGATGACATTTCTATACAGGGGGCACTAAGTGGGCCATTATTTATACAGGATGCACTGAAAGTGGTCATCATTTATACTGGAGACACTAAAGGGCCATTATTTATACTGGAGGCACTGTGAGAGTATTAATATATTTTGGGGGCACTGTGGGGGGATTAATATATACCGAGGGCCCTATATTGAGGGCCTTGAAATGGCCTTGGGTTTTTAAAAAAAAGCTAATAAAACGTATCAATTTTTAACGGCTGTTAAAAACGGATAGATGGCCAGGAAATAGATGCACACACTGATGCAAACTGACAGTTTATCTGTTTCTAAAGGGGTTGTCCAGGCTTTTAATATTGATGAGCTATCCTCAGGATAGGTCATCAATTTCAGATTGGCGGGGTGAGTCTGACACCTGGCACCCCCGCTGATCAGCTGTATGAGAAGATGGCGCGCAGTGTGCACGTGCCCTCTCCAGTCTCTATTCCTGTTCACCGCTGCTGTATGTCTATGGCAAAGCAGCAGCCAACAGGGGGACAACACATGCACACTGCGCGCGCCTTCTCCTCATACAGCTAATCGGCGGGGGTGTCGGATGCACTGTCTCCTCATACAGCTGATCGGTGTGGGTGTCGGACCCCTGACGATCTGATATTGATGGCCTGTCCTGAGGATAGGTCATCAATATTAAAAGCCCTGACAACCCCTTTAATGACTATATTCCATCTGCTCAGGGGTCGTGTCTGCTATTGCATCTGAGCTCCGCTAAAGTGAAATGGGTTGAGTTCTAATACACACAACCTAATCCTTAACAAACCATTAAGACAGTAATTCCATAACATGACTATAGGAAAAGACATATAAGCCAGTTACCAATTCCAATAAAACTTTTTGAAAAATGCATCCTACTGTGTGTTAATATTGAGCCATAGCTATTTGCATCTCATGTAGAAGTACCATCCAATATATTCTCCTAGATATAGATCCTTCCAGAAATATATATTTTTTTCTATGTCTTTTTGACCTTTCGATCTTGGCTGCGACAACTGTCCAGTGACCAAAGATCGCAATTAGAGATGAGCAAATTGAAGTTGATGAAGTGGAATTCGATCCGAATTTCAGGAAAAATTCAATTTGCACCGAATCCGAATTTCCTCACGCTTCGTGGTAACGAATTGCATTTTTTAAAAATGGCTAAAATGGCTGCTGCACGTGTTAGGACATGGAGCAAGGAAATCTGGGAACGAGGGATCACCCACAATGCCATGCATGCAGCCAATCAGCAGCCAGCCAGCCCTGTGATGTCACAGCCCTATAAATAGCCTCAGCCATCTTGGATTGAGCCATTTTCCAGTGTACTTAGTGCAGGGAGAGACATCAGCAGGCGCTAGGGACAGTGATAGGAAAGACTTGAAAACTTATATTTTGCTGTATAGAAGTTCAGGGAAAGGATAGGGAGGAATGATTCCACAGTATTGAAGCAGAACAGGGTTCAGCAGGGGAGGTTAAAGGCTGGGTAATAGGAACAATCCTATTACACCTTGCTGCACTGACTGGGGATCCAAATTGCCATTATACAGATCTGTAATTCTAGCAAACCGTTCTTATTATTGAGGTGCAAGTGCTGTTTGATACAGCCATTAACAGGGTTTATTACAAGGAAATATTTCTACATCTTATTTGCCCTTGTGCATTTTTTGGCTTGTATTAGTGGGGGAAAAAAGGGCTTATTAGCCGTTGTGTGGTGAAGTGAGAAAATTACAGTCCTTTTTGGAGTGTATTAGTGGCACAAAAATATATAATATTTGCCGTTCAGCGGTGTAGTTATATGTTGTAAAGTCCTTTTTGGCGTGTATTAGTGGCAAAAAAATATATTATTTGCCGTTCAGCAATGCAGTTATATGTTCTAAAGCCTTTTGTGGAGGGTATAAGTGGAAAAAAGTAAGGGCCCATTTGCCGTTCAGCGGTGCAGTTCTATGTTCTACAGCCTTTTGTTGAAGGTATAAGTGGAAAAAAGTAAGGGCCTATTTGCCGTTCAGCAGTGCAGTTAAATGTTCTAAAGGCCTTTCTGGCATGTATTAGTGGGAAAAATATATATATTTGCCGTTCAGCGGTGCAGTTATATGTTCTAAAGCCCTTTTTGGCCTGTATTAGTGGCACAAAATTATATATTCTTTGCCGTTCAGCGGTGCAGTTATATGTTCTAAAGCACTTTTTGGCGTGTATTAGTGGCAAAAAAATATATATTATTTGCCGTTCAGCGGTGCAGTTTTATGTTCTAAAGCCTTTTGTGGCGTGTATAAGTGGAAAAAAAGGGCTTATTAGCCGTTGTGTGGTGAAGTGAGAAAATTGCAGACTTTTTTTGGGTGTTTTAATTTCCTTTTTATTTATTTATTTGATCTAACAGTATGTCAGACAGAGAAGTGCCAGGCCATGCACAGGGGAGTGGTAGAGGCCTAAATGTTTCTGGCACAGGTCGCAGAGTAAGGGGGTGTGGCAGCAGGATTCGCAGCGAGAGGCCTGAGCTCCCGATGTCATCTAGTGGTCGTGTCTTGACCAGCAACTCAGCGGTTCTTGAATGGTTGACAATGGTATTGTCCTTTTGCACTTGCACTTTATATGTCTCTCATGCGAATATTATAACACAGTCAATGCCTTTGTGTCCTCCTCCTGTGGATGCTGCCTTTCCTGCACTTGTTCTTTGTATGAATTCATTTAAATTTGATATATTTATAAAGTATATTTGTACTTCATATGCGGTCTGGTAATAATTACATTTTTATGGGACTATGTAGTCAGTTAGCCGCTGCCTATCTGTGCTATCGTCCATCCTCTTGCAGGTCTGACCGGGAGAGCCCTCTGCACTCACGTTCCTCTGCCACGGTAGGAGCAGTTCCAGCTCCATCAGCAGCAACTTGAGTCTAGAGTCGCTGATGAGCAGCTTTCTGGAGCAGGACCTGAACCAGCAGGTGGTTTCATACTTGGGCAGCACCCTGCCACCCAACATTGAAGATCCGCTGGACTACTGGGCAGCCAGACTAAATTTTCCCTGGAAAAGCTGTCCTGCCCGGCCAGTAGTGGGGCATCAGAGAGGGTGTTTAGTGTGGTGGCGGCCAGTTACCCCAAGAAGAACTCGCCTGTCCACCAAAAAGGGGAGAGAGTGACCTTTGTCAAGATGAATCAGGCGTGGATCAGCCAGAATTTCCACCCACCAATGCCTGATGCATCAGACTAGATCATCCATAGTGCCACAACAACACTTTGACAAAAGAGACTGGTTTCTTCTGGCTACCTGCCTCAGCTACTATTTGAATGCTGCCACCCGCCTGATGCCACACATCTGATGACAAGTGCTCCTTCTTTCACCCACCATCTTTAGCTGGTACTGGTATTGCCATCCACCTTCCCACTCTGGGTCACTCTGTGGTCACCTGATGCTGCTGCCACCTCCACACTATGTCACCTTGCCACTCTGTGGTCTCCTGATGCTGCTGCCACCTCTACACTATGTCACCTTGTTACTCTCACACACCTATCAACAAAACACAACGCAGGTAATATAAACAAATACCTTTATTAATTCACTAATATGTAAAAACATGATCCACAATATCAACTACAATGAGAGTTCATAGGCACGAACAGAGATGGGGAGAAAAAGCTCCCGAAAAGTGTACGGTCAGCAGTGTCACAATGATATGAGATGGGGAGGCAGAGTAAGCCACGGTAATATACGAAATAAAGTGCAAAGTGCAATAGCTACAGAGATAACAGCATGTGCTCGCCTCCTCCCCATAAGTAAACATGTATACCGACCACAAAATGCCCGACGATCGTTTCGCCAGCTGCTTCTTCAAGGGCATCAGATGGAGCTTTTTCTCCCCATCTCTGTTCGTGCCTATGAACTCTCGATGTAGTTGATATTGTGGATCATGTTTTTACATATTGGTGAATTAATAAAGGTATTTGTTTATATTACCTGCGTTGTGTTTTGTTGATAGGTGTGTGATGTTATTCACGCAGGTGGTGACCATTGTGTCACTATTTTTTCGGTGTTTAATCACCTTGTTACTCTGTGGCCTCCTGATGCTTTTGACACCTCCACACTGTCATTGTGCCACCCTGTGGTCTCCTCCTGATGCTGCCGCCACCTCCACCCTGTCATTGTGCCACTCTGTGTCCTCCTCCTGATGCTGCTGCTGCCACCACCTCCACAATCTGTCATTGTGCCACTCTGTGGCCTCCTGCTGCTGCTGACACTTCCAGGCTCTGTCATTGGGCCACTCTGTGGTCTCCTCATGCTGCTTCCACCTCACCACTATGTCATAGGGCCACTCTGTGGACTTCCCATGCTGTTCCCACCCTCCCCACTTCATGACTTGGCCACTATTTTGCCTTTTGGCCTGGCTGACATCATTTATTTCACCCTTCTTCTGATCTGTCAGAAGGAAAGAAAAATGTGACAACAACGGATCCTGTCTATGTAACAGCTGTTAAGCGTGCATGACACGGTCCCTATTTTGCATCAGAATTGGCTTATGATTTCATAGATAAAAGCAGGAGTGGGTACAAAAGACATGCAAATATTCCATTCACGTGCCATCTCTGTTTTGGATCCACTCCTGGTTTTTTGGCTTTAGCAATACTGATGGATTACTGACCAAATGCTGACCGAGTGAAGGCAGATGCTCTATAGACAGGATCCATTTTTTGGGGGTTGTTGTTCTGACGGATCAGAGGAAGGGCAAAATAATCAGTGACGTCAACACAAACTTACTGCTGACACCCTCCCTACTCTGTCGGGGGGGGGGGGACTCTACTTGTATGAGTGTTTAGAACAGGTTATGTAGACATCTATGCGGAACCAGCTGCCTATGGTGTAAAAGGAAGTGCACTTCTTCTTGACGCTAACATTGACCTTTAAAGAGGATCTTTCATTAGGGTAAAAACTGTGTACTAAGTATGCTGTAGCGCTGGCCAATCGCAGCGCACAGCTCATATCCTGGGAGAAAAAGAACCCCCCAGCACATGAGCTGTGCGCTGCGATTGGCCAGCGCTACAGCCTGGGATACGCCTACTATAACCAAGTGATACTAGGCTCCTCCTAGTAGAACCAAGTCCTAGAAGATACCGGAGCCTATACCGGGCGAACGGAGCGGCTCCCAGGGATAATAGTAAGTGCAGGGAGATCCCTGGGCACCGCTCTACATGTCAGCATACTAAAGTACACATTTTTTACCCTGATGAAATGTCCTCTTTAAGGCTGAGTTCACCCTCGAGTTATTTGGTCAGTTTTGGTCCCGTGACTGACTCCCTATGCGTGTTACTGCAAGGCACAGTGTTCTACACCACTATAAAGGTTCTCTGCAGCCAGGAAATAGCCGTTTTTTAATGCGATTCGCCACAAATAAATCCGAATCAAACCAAATTTTTTCTAAAAAAAAAATCGGTGAACCGGCCGAATCGAATTTTTTTGAAATTGGCTCATCTCTAATCGCAATGTAACTGCTGCTGGATTGTTTTCAATTCACATGTTGCGGTCACAGCAAACATGTAAACCCTATTACATTACAATACTTGCGTGCAACAGGGGGCACGTGACACAGGTTGTTCCCAAAATCGCCATGTAGCCGTTCCCTTATACTCAATTAGAAAGCAACTTTACTATTAAAATCTGCACTAGCAAAAGTATCCCACCTCAGAGACCTCGAGTACCCCAGCTGAGCCAACCTAACCAGCCAGTGTTCCCTTGTTACTGAGCTCATTAATACATGGCCCCTCATTTCCTTCCTATCCCGCCCTGTAGATTGTACTCAGTCCAAATTAACTCTTGCAATGATTAAGGGATCAGCATTGCTTACTAAAAGTTTGATGATGTCACCAAACCCAATCTGAACACAGATCGTAGTGGATAAAGCAGGTCATGTATTATCTTCCCAAAAAAACGTACGGTCACATCTAAACTGTTTATGCCATAGAAGCTGCCTTACTGGATGGAAAAGGTTAATATAAATATCTCTTGATTTCCCGTCAGAGACGCCCAAAGTCAAAGAATTTCCAGATTTCCGTTCTAACTCACAACAGGTTGAAAGATCAGTAAAAAAGAGTCCCAGACGTGAGGAAACAAAGGGGCAGACACAGATGTAGGGGAGAGAGTGAAATGATAAATGAAAAGAGGGAAGATCTATTCACATTGAGATAAATCTTGAGCTCTGGGAATAGTGCAGAGGAAATGATGGGGGCATCTAGAGGATATTGGGTAGATAGTAGAAGGATAATATTGGAGAGACAGAAATATACTTGCTGCAAAGACATAGAATTTCCCCTAGCAAATAACCTATGGGGATGCAAAGAGTAACCATGCAAGCGGGTGATTCTCAGTTCGGGTCCTGACAGGGGCGTACACAGACCCCATAGAAAAAATGAGAATTGCAACCGCCCCCCCACGTGCATCAGTCACTCCCATGCAATGCAGAGAATGCAAAGCGCAACGTCCTGGATTTCTGATTAATTTATGTTTTATGTTTTTTTATTAAAGAGGACCTGTCACCAACAAAAAGCAGTGCAATCTGACAGCACCATGTGATCGGGCAGGAAGAGCTGAGCAGATTTATATACGGTATATTTTTATCGGTACACGAGGGCGGTGTTATCAGTAATTGATAGCATTGTGTGTATGAAGGCTGTATTACACAGCCCGATGTGGCTTCTAATTGGCTGCTCGCTAGCGGAGGAGACCGCTGCTGTTAAATGCAGCGATCTCTTATGCAGCATGGAGAGGGGCGATCGCGATGCCATCACTTGTCCCCGCGCTGTCTAGTGGTTTGCCAGCGGCAGATAGTTTTTTTAGGGCTCATGCACACGAACATATTTTATTTCCGTTTCCATTCCGTTTTATTTTTGTGGACCGTATGCGGAACCATTCATTTCAACGGATCCTCTAAAAAAACGGAAGTTACTCCGCGTGCATTCTGTTTACGTATATATCCACTTGTCCGTTCTGCAAAAGAATAGAACATGTCCTATTATTGTCCGGGCAAGGATAGGACTGTTCTATTAGTGGCCTGTTGTTCCGTTCCACATACAGATGTCATCCGTATTTTGTGCGGATCCATGTTTTGCGGACTGCAAAATACAAACGGTCGTGTGCATGAGCCCTTAGACAGGCCAACCTGCCGCCTGCAAACAATCATTTTTTAACATGTCAAAAGATTTGGATTGCCCAGATTTGGTTTGCTTGTTCATCGGGCAATTGATGGCAGTAATACACTGCCAGATGATCGCGTTCCTACAACTACTCATTAGCGATTATCTGCTGAAAATCGGGCAGTATAATACAGGCTTTAGTGTCCATAGAGAGATAGCTATCAGTCACCGATAACACCCCCTCCTGTACCGATGGGTATTCACAGTGCTGCAGATAGAAATGTATAAATTACAGGTTTTACTGAATCTTTTCCTACAAAAATATATATTAATCTGCTGAAATTTTAAAGGGGTATTTCTATCTCAGAAATTGATGACATATTACTAGAATATTCTATCAATGTCAGATAGGTGCAGGTTCCACCTCTGGAACCCACTTATCCCCAGAAAGGGGCCCCTGAAGTGAAAGGCGGGCATGCTCTCCATTCACTGCTATGGTAGTTTTGAAAAGAACCGAAGCTCGGATATTTTTGGAAGACCCATAGCAGTGAACAGAGGGTGGTCTGTCCTTCACTTCATGGATCCCATTCTGGAGATAGGAGCGCGCCCCAGAGGATCCTAGCGATATGCCATCAGTGTCTAAGATAGGAAATACCCCTTAATCAAGATGTGGGACCTGCACCTATCAGAGATCCTAGTGATAAGCCATCAATGTCTAAGATGGGTATCCCCCTTTAATTTAAAAAACTGCAATAAAAAACTCACTCACTTTATCTAACTTCCATGTCAGCAACGTGGAGCAGGTGTTTCATAAATATGGCGCTCATTCTGACCACCATATTTATCAACGTATTCACCCCCAGACAACTGGCATAAATCCACTGATAAATCTCCTGCTTTCCATGTATTACAAAGCTGTCTGCCTGCAACCACCACTAGGGGGCGGGGTAAGTGCACAGGAATTTATGTAGTTGCCAATAACTGAAATGGAAGCTGTAATAATGTGTTTTCACTGAGCTCCCCCTAATAGTGGCTGCATGAAAATTCTGTTTTTTCACATGGAAAAGAGAAGGAGTTCAGTGCCGTGCGACACCATACACTATCATTATAAAAATTGTCACGCGACATTGGTGCAACATCAATGTCCCGTGACACATGTTGCAGTGTAGTTGTGCCCTATGTGTCGTCGTGTAGCCCTAGCCTTGCATTTCCTTTTGTGCCATGTGTGGAGACTTATTGATACTGATTACTGGGTTTATTATTGCATTTTTTGTACTTTATGCTAATAAGACACCCAGTGTCAGACTGGGGTACCTAGGGCCCACCAGTAAAATTTATTTAGGGGGCCCACAGTACGGATACATTCAAATATAACGTTTTTTATATGAACATAGGCTGGCTGAGGTGCTGTACACTGAATATATGTATGTAGTACAGTAAGTCTAATGTGTTATGTGACACTTGTGCAGGAGGTGGGAGACTAGGGGCCCACCGGGGATTCCCCTGTACCCCTGTGGGCCAGTCCGACCCTGAAGACACTTTTTTCATTTTTTTTAAAGGGATCTGTCGCTGCTCTTGACATGTCTGTTTCACAAAATCCTTATCTTTTTTTTTTAAACACTGTAGTGTCAAACCTCTGTTATTCCTCATTTCATTCTGTTGATTTATTACTAGTTACACACATATACATATACACAGTTGCTGCCAGGGGTGTAGCTAGAGGCTCATGGGCCCTGGTGCAAGAGTTCAGCTTGGGCCCCCCTTCCCTCAGTGCTTTGTGGCCAGGGGCAAAAATTGAAATGCCCCCCACCTTCCCCCATGCCAATCCTTGACCTTAACCCTTCCCTCCAGCCAGAAGTGTAACTTGACCAACATGCACTTTCTATAATACTGGTGTCTTCGTATGCGGCACAAGGGTCTTTGGGCCCCCTCAGGCTCCTGGGCCCAGTAGCGACTGCTACCTCTGCACCCCCTATAGCTACGCCCCTGTATGCCCCACAATATAACTGTTGTTATGATTTGCAGAATACATCCTGGAATCCCCAACACAACTCCCACTCCTCCCAGTCACTGTGAGTTCCCAAACGGTGTTTTCAAGCCCCCAGCCCAGACACTGAGTATATTTACAGTAGATTTACAATTAATTGCTATGGAATCAATTGGGAGCATTTTTTAATATTGTGTTTTATCTTTAAAAAAATCTTATAAAAAGTTTTTATTTTTTTCAATCGGCCTTTATTTAAAAAAAATCAACGGTTTTCCTCCTACGGCCTTCAGTTTTGCTGGATTAGCAGACTGTTCCTTCTCCTTCTAAGTGAAACTCTCCAGAGAGCTGCTCTGTCATCTCGATCTGTAGGCTCATGTCTAGTTCCCTAACAGCTCAAGACCCGTCATTTTGAGCTAAATTATGATCTGCATGACAAGATTTTTAGCCTAAATGAGTGTTTATAAGCTTTTAAGGGCTACAGATCGGGCCGTTGAAGTAGCTTTCTGACGGGTTTCACAGAGAAGGAGAAGAAACGGTCTGCAGACGGTCTGCTGTAGAAGGCACACTATAGAAATGTTTTAATAAAATATAAAACCAAAAAATGCCCCCACAGCCTTTAAATAGCAGTGTTGTCACGCTTTACCTCCTCACTCTGCTTGGCAAAGTCTTTCCTGCAGATATGAGCCATGATCCCGGCTGCCAATGCATCTCCCAGCACATTAATCATGGTCCGGAAACGGTCTCTATTAAAATATAATATTGCTGTTTATTATTCACTTTTGTCTTTGTGTTTTACCTCTGTATGGTATTTTTGTGTAGTGTGTAGTATTGTACAGGTAGAGTTTAAGGGGGTCATTTACTGTACTGAAATATGCCTAAATTGGGCGTATTTTAAGCGCAGATGGCGGCACAACGGTTGGTGGCACCGTTATCTGCGACTTCGCCCCGCTCACGCCAGGTCTAAATAAGTGGGCGTGACGTTGGCGGGGAAGGGGATGGGCCAGAAGGCCCGTCTCATTCATCATTCTCTATGCCTGGTTAAGGCGTAGAAAATGGTCTAAATGTAAGACAGATCGGAAACTGTCCTACATTTAGAACTGGCGCTGGACCCGCCGAAGTTATAGAGAGGCCGGCGCCTCTTCATAAGTTCAGCGGATCCACCGCCAGCACAGGGCCTTTATTAAGACTAGCGTCTAAAACGGTGGTGGAGCTGTAAGGAAACTGAACGCTTGCAGACAGATTTCTCCACAGATTAGAAGCGGTCGCTGAGGATCCCAGTAGGGAGGCACTTTGTGATCAGCTTATTTAAAGGGACCCTTCTAACAAATAAGGATTGTCCACAGAACCCTTTAAAATCTTATTCATTGAGGTTCTTTATGTTTCTCCTAAGCTTGTCAAGAGTTTGAATAACAGCAGAAGGACTGTCCACATGTTACACCAGTATTGTACAGAGAAGAGTCCATGTTTGGGGTAAGAGAAGTCTATAGGCACCATGGGGGGTATAGATCACAGGTAATACGATCGGTGGCTGGCACTGTTGGACTCATCTGACTCATAGACAGTGGCAGTGGCATGAAAAGAACTTATGGGGGCATCAGAGCCTTAGGCACCTGAGGCTGTCTCACACCAGAACCTCAATGGCTTGCAACTGGAAGATATACATAGTTGTGGATTGTGAGCTCCTATAGTATGGATCTCCTGCTGTATCTGCAGTACCTCACAACTGGGTCCATGCAAAGTGTTCATTTGGTACATTACTAAAACGATTAATGCTTTTATGTATTCCCAAAAGCTGCCTGTAGGGGGCACTGTTTAGGTAATCATGTCCTCACTCAGCTGAGGGAACTAGCTTTCCCCTCTGAGGGAGGATTTTTCTAGTTAGTATTTCATCAGCCAGTTCGGTTTAGCTGGGCCTGCAGTGCCTATAAACCTGTGTGATGCCCGAGGCAATGAAAGAGACTATTTCTTCAGGAGAAACATCATTCCTGTGAAATTGAGAATCCCGAAGGGAAAGAGGAACAGATATATAGAGACTGTCTAGGGTCACAAGGCCATGCATGTTGGGCCTGTTTCACACTGCCGGCAGGTGGTTCTGGAAAAAAATGCCGGGAATTGGACAGAGAAAAACCACTGTGCGCAGCAGTATTTGTCCAGTCATTTCTCAGCATATTAGCCGGATCGCGGACGGGTCACCGGCAGACCCCATTATAGTTAACAGAGAGCCAGACGGCATTCCGGCAGCGTCCGGCAATGCCGGATCCGGCAGGCTGTTTCCGGCTGGACGCAGGTATTTGCTCGTTATGGCTATAGACTTTGCTGCTTGTGGAAGGATTAGTAGTTTATGGCACCTTTCACACATAACACATTGGCAGACCATTTGTAGTATCTGCACTCCGCCATGGGAACGGCAGGGAGTTTTGCACGCCTGTGATCATCTTGGAAAGTTTGCAAAGTGTTTAGGAAGAGCTCAGGGACTACTGCCCCTATTATCATCATTGTTGCCGTTTGCCTGTATACACCTATTTGGAAGAGACTGCACTGTGCATTGCCTTGGGACTGTACCTTTATACTGTTGGATGTACAACTAATCCCATTTTCACTTCAGTAAAGAGCAACTTTTTCACAACTGGCCTGGTTACTGACTCCAGCACCATATGCCGGCCATTGCACTCTGCACCTCCTGCCTTGCACTCTGACAGAAATACTTAAAGGGGTTGTCTCATCATGGACAATGAGGGCATATCGCTAGAATATGCCCCCATTGTCTTATAGGTGCAGGTCCCACTGCTGGGACCCGCACCTATATCGAAAACAGAGCCCCGCAAGGGAAGGAGGGCACACTGCGCATGCGCAGCCGCCCTCTATTCATTTTCTATGGGGTCAGCGAATATACCCGAGCATTGGCTCAGCTATTTCCGTCGGCCCCATAGAAATGAATGGGAGCGGGGGCCGTACATGCGCGGTACGCTCCCATTCACTTCTATGGGGAGCCGGCTTGGCGGTGCCCGGAGCGGAGTCCTCCAGCCACCAACTTGCAGGACTCCGTTCTCGATATAGGTGCGGGTCCCTGCTGGGACCCACACCCATAAGACAATGGGGGGATATCCTAGCGATGTGCTCCCATTGTCCATGATGAGACAACCCCTTTAACATCAAGGGCACCACCATCACCACCAGACAGGAGCCCCAACATCAGGATGCAACCGAGGGAAGAAAGGGTGTGTCCTCCTGGCACTTCCCTCGGGAGCCTTGTTGTGAGTTTGTTGAATATCTTTTTACTGTTTTCTTTGCAGCTGCTTTTGTGCTCAGACTTTTATCATGGTGTATACAGTATTGTATGTGTTTTGTATTAGGTATCTAAGTGTTGCTCAGTATAAAAAAAATACAGTGGAAAGGCCTTGTGTTCTGTAAGAATAATCCAGTTGTGTAAAAAAAAAGAAAAAGTAAAGTAACTTGAGTACTATGTGGCAGACATCTGTGTGCCTAGGATGCATCTGCTCCACAGTTGTGCTTCGATCAGTCACACAATCAAGTATAGTTAATCCGCTTATCCCCACATTGTATTAATGTCTATTCTGTCACCACAATGTAACTGCGGCCAATATATTGTAAATCATCTGACGGCTACTGTATAGACAAGCCGCATCTGTAATAAATTCCTGGCTGTAAAATTATTATTAGCGATGAATTCATTGTATTAGCGAAGTATTCGGGGTGACCTATGACTTTTACATTTACTTTTGTACCACATTTAGAGACTTATTGATATTGATTACTGGATTGATTATTGCACTTTGTGTACTTTATGCTAATATGACACCTTTTTCATTTTTTTTACAGGGATCTGTCACCGCTGTCACATCTCTGTTTTAATAACCTCTGCGCCGGTGGTGGATCCATTGAGGTTATGTAGAGTCGCCGGCCACTATATAACTTCGGTGCATCCACCGCCGATCTAAACCGATGCCAGCTTCCTTGCTGGCGTAGATTAGGAACATTTTCTACGCATAAAATAGGCGTAGAAAATGATAAAAGAGATGGCCTGGTGGCCCGCCCCTTCCCCACCCATGCCACGCCTCTTTTTTTTAGACCTGGCCTGAGCGGGGAAAAATCGCGGATAGCAGCGCAAATAACCAGAAAACTGGCGATATCAGTTCGTAAATGACCCCCTAAATTCTTATATTTCTTTTTTTTTGGAACTCTGAGTGTCAATCCGGTTAGGGCTCATGCACACGACTGCGACGTATTTTGCGGTCCACAAATTGCAGATCCGCAAAACACAGATGCCCCGTGTGCGCTCCGCAATTTGCAGAACAGAACGGGCCGCCCATTATAAAAATGCCTATTCTTGTCCGCAAAACATACAAGAATATGACATGTTCTATTTTTTTTTGGCGGGGCCATGGAACGGATGCGGACAGCACACAGCGTGCTATTGCCTCTTTTGCGGCCCCATTGAAGTGAACGGGTCAGCATCCGAGCCGTGAAAAATAGGCGGCTCGTATGCAGAGCCAAATAACAGTAGTTTTAATAAGGCCTTATTTCTCCTGCAAATGTATGAATAAATTATCAGCTGAGTGTTACCCTTCCCTTTGTTAGTAGGGTGTGTCCCAACATAGTCAGCCACTGTCAGCACTGGTTGTCAGAGTGCGTAAGGGGCACACCCAAAACTGCTAATACCTAGTTGTCAATGGGGGAGATTTATCAAAACTGGTGTAAATCTCCAATCCAATCAGAGGAGCTCTGAAAAATGAAAGGTGGAATCTGATTGCTTGCCAAGGGCAACTAAGCCAGTTTCCCTTTACACCAGTTTTGATAAATCTCCCCCAATGTATTTATAAATTTCCAGGAGGAATAAAGGAAGAATTGCTCAATGTAGAGTTCTAATAATATTTGCTCTTTTGGGACACACCCTATTAGCAAAAAGGAAAGGTAACCACCAATTAATAATAAAGGTTGGGAAAAGATGACAATCGTTGCCCTGAACCCTATGCAACAGTGGACCCATTAAACTGAATGGGGTCGCAGAGCGACTCACGCGTTGTCGTGATTGTGTCCCCAGAATCATAAAAGTCCAGGAATGCTGGATTTTTATTTTGCAATTCTGGGGTCATAGCCATGACAAATTGCAAATCGCTCTGCGACCCCATTCAGTTCAGTGGCTGCAGTGCTACATAACGATCATTATCACGGCAAAGATCCCGTGTAGCCCCAGCCTTATCCCTCATGCACACATCAGTGTTTCCCGGACGTGCGCTGTACGTGTTCTCCGCGGACAGCACACGTCCCCATTCATTTGAATGTGTGTATTCACACATCAGTGTTTCAGCACGGTCTGTGGGTCCGTGTTTTCAGCACGGATGCATGTCCTATCTTGTCCGTGTTCCCAGATCCCTCACACCCATTATAGTCAATGAGTCCGTGAAAACCACGGATGCAACACGGATGCCATCCGTGTTGCATCCGTGTTTCACGGACCATTAAAAAGAGATTGTTTGAAAATTATTTTCAAGCTGCTCAGTGTCAGTGAAAAACGGATGGCACACGGTCAGCAAAAAACGGACCCAACACGGATCTGTCACAGGAGGAAATACGGATTGAATACTGTCCGTGTTACCACTGATCCAAAACTGACACTGACGTGTGCATGAGGCATGATGCCTCATTCACACATCAATGTTTTGGTCAGTGATTTTCATCAGTGATTGTGAGCCAAAATCAGGACTGGAGCCTCCACAGACATAGGCCTCATGCACACGGGCGTTGTTTTGGTCCGCGTCCGAGCCGCATATTTTGCGGCTCGGGCGCGGACCCATTCACTTCAATGGGGCCGCAAAAGATGCGGACAGCACTCCATGTGATGTCCGCATCCGTTGCTCCGTTCTGTGGCCCCGCAAAAAAAATAGAGCATGTCCTATTCTTGTCCGTTTTGTGGACAAGAATAGGCATTTCTACAATGGGCCGCGTTCCGTTCCGCAAATTGCAGAACGGAACGTGGAGCAGCTTCCGAGTTTTGCAGACCGCAAAACACATATGGTCGTGTGCATGAGGCCATAAGGTATAGGGTCTATTCACACGTCCGCAAGTTTTTTGCGGATCCGCAAAACACGGACACCGGCAATGTGCGACCGCACATCGCCGGCACTATAACTGAAAATGCCTAATCTTGTCCGCAATTGCGGAAACAGAAGTGCGGATGCGGAAGTGCGGATCCGGAAATGCGGATGCAGCCCGCATCTTTTCCGTCCCCATTGGAAATGAATAGGTCTGCACCTGTTCCGCAAAATTGCCGAACGGATGCGGAATCATTTTGCGGACGTGTGAATGGAGCCATAAGGGAAAGATCTGCACCTGTTCTGTGTTTAGAGCCGCACCTGGTTTTGGCTCAAAATCACTGATGGAAATCACTGACCAAAACACTGACGTACGAATGAGACTTTATTCATATACTTGCAGGAGGAATAACAGAGGAATCTTATTTTAGAATAGACTTATAGATTAAGCTATATGCAGGTTACACCCATGATACTTACAGTGCCCAGTCTACTGCTATGATCAGGGTAATATCGTCAGTCGGCAAGCCGACAGAGGTCAGCACGATCACCATGGTAACCAGGCCTGCTTGGGGAATCCCTGCTGCCCCAATACTGGCTGCTGTTGCTGTAATGCTTGGAGACAGAAGCAAGACATAAGTAATTTTGACTTTAGGATGAAATACATTAACATAATATATTTTGCACATATTTTTTTGGGGGGAAAAATGTGTTGATGACTGGAAACCATTAACAAGCTGGTGCTGTTGACAGATCTTAAAACTTCATCTCAGCAATTACTTTGGTATCCTATTCTAAGTCCGATCAACATATATACCTAATACTCATTTCTTAATGGGCAGATGGGATATTAAGGTGATTATTAGCCCGCTGGAGTTCTGCTTCCATTTTCTAAACTTAAAGGGGTGGTCCGACAATTTTTGTAAGGCAGATAGTGGTGTAAAATGATAAAATAAGCCATAATCACCTTACTTATCCCCTGCTGCTCATGTTCCAGAGTTTCCCTGTCCTCCGTCAGTCTAAACACCTATGCAGGAAATGACTTAGTACTCAGCCAATCACAGGCTAGGGCGGGAAACTGCTGTGGCCTGTCATTGGATGAGCAGCCGTTTCCTGCGTGTCAAGAGAGAACAGGAAGTAAAGAACAGCGAGGGACCGAGAAGCGTTGGAACAGGAGCCGCGAGTGATTGGTAATGTGCATATGATTTATTTTATTATTTTACTTTTACACCCTTTTCTGCCTTTTTTTATAAAAAATGTGTAATTGGGCAGACAATCCCTTTAAAGTGCTCTGATTTGTTGCAAACTGTTTTAAGGAGAAGGTTTCTTCGACCTACCTGATGGTAATGATCTGGCCAAAATCAAGCTCATAATTGTTCACTTGTGCAATAAAGATGGCAGCTACTGCTTCGTACAAGGCGGTCCCATCCATATTGATGGTGGCTCCAACCGGCAGCACAAACCTCGCGATACGTCTGTCTATGTGGTTGTTTTCCAGAAGACACTTGAATGTTATAGGCAGCGTGGCAGAACTAGTGAAACACAAAAGCGTCATCTCATTATTACGATTGTACAGCGCCATCAATGCCTGTAGACTGTAAGCCTGACTGTTTACGATGGCAACCAGCAGAACTGTGAATGCAGCTCTGCAGCACTCCACAAGCTGTAAATGCCGGATTAGGACGAGATAAGTTATGCAATATATTCACAAACTTAGGCTCCTTGCAGAATTCATTCAAGCCTTTTGTAAGAGGTGCACGTCAGGATTTCTCAACCTAAACCTCAAACAGAAGGCTCCGATGTGGGCATACCATGCCGTACACCACCTATGGATTCCAATATAACACGCGGTAGAAGTTCTTTTAGACCTTTTTACAAATTAATTAAAAAGGAAAAACTAAAATTCCTCATGGACATAAGTATTTAGACCCTTTGCTATGACACTTGACATTTAGCTCTGGAGCCTCCCATTTGTCTTGATCTTCTTTGAGATGTTTCTACACCTTAGATCGGAGTCACTTGTGTTAAATTCAGTTGATGGGACATGATCTGGAAAGACACGGCCCTGTCTATACAAGATCTCATAGCTGACAATGTATATCACAGCAAAAAACAAGCCATAAGAGGAAAGAACTGCCTGTAGAGCTCAGAGACAGGAGTGTGTGGAGACACAGATCTGGAGAAGGTTGTAAAAAATACTATTTTACTGAAAGTTTCCAAGTACACAGTGGCCTCCATAATTCTTAAATGGAAGACGTTTGGAACAACCAGGACTCGTCCTATAGCTGGCTGCCCCATAAAACTAAGTAATCGGGGGTAAGGACCTTGGAAAAAATGGTGGCCAAAAACCCAATGGTCACTCTGGCTGAGCATCAAAGAACCTGTGTCCAGATGGGAAAACCTTCCGGAAGGTCAACCATCACTGCAGCACTCCACCAATCTGGGCTTTATGGCAGAGTGCCTCTTCTGAGCAAAAGAAAGCAGTCCAGGTCATCCTCAGGCCCTGGAAACTATACAGTGTATGGAGCTAGAAGTAAACAGCGCCATACACTGTGTAGTGGCCGTGCCTGAGTACTGCAGCTCAGCTCCTAGACAAACGAAAGGGAGCTGAGCTGCAGTATGCTGGTACCAGAAACTTAACAGTGTATAAAGTCTTCTGCTTACCGCCCTGTACACTGTATAGATTATGGCGGGGTGGCTGCCAAAAACAGCTGATTGGTGGGGGCGCTGAGTGTCAGACGTCTACTGATCTGATATTGATGAACTATCCTGAGGATAGGTCATCAATATCTATACTAGCCTGGACAACCCCTTTAAGATCAATAACGTGCAGTGCTGCCTTGTGCTTCCACCTCTTCACACATGTTATGAGGCTCTATACAAGCCTATGAGGCACGTACTATGTGTGGTTTAGTCCGGTCTGGCTAAAATTAGGGAAAATGTTAACAGAAAGGAGCGCGGTTATCTGTGTTTACCACTGTTTAGATAACATGTCAGGACTATTATCTGTGCAGTCATCCACCGTTAACATGAAACATCTGCATGGTAGTATCTGCAGGCTATTATAGCATTATGTAATATAGAGCAGCGGTATTACTGCACAGTACTGACATGGTGTGCCAGGAGCTAACGAAGATAATAGCTGTGGAATCTATACAGAATCTCTAAACAAAGCGGTGATGGACAAAAGGAGATAAGCGAACAGGAAGAACACTGCATGCATCCATAATATTAAACCTGCACGTAATGCAGTAACCACAGTCATACTGAACTATATTGAAAGAATTAAAGGGGTATTCCCATGTGGGCCATTGAAGGCATATCACCAGGTGTGGGTGCAGCCTCTGGGACCCGCGCCTATCTCCAGAACAGAACCACCGAAGTGAAGAGAGAGCAGCCACGCATGCATGGCCACCCTCCGTTTACTGCTATCGGAGATCCGAAAATAGGCGATTGCTGGCTAGCTATTTCCAGCATTCCCAGAGCGGCGAATGGAGAGGTGACCAAGCCTGTGCGGTACACTCTCCATGCCCTCGCTTGGCTATGTTCTGAAATCCAATGAATGGAAAGAACACCACACGTGAGTGATGCACCCTCTTTTACTTCAGGGGCCCCATTCTCTAGATAGGATCAGGTCCCAGAGGTGGGACCCGCACCTATCTGACACTGATAGCATATCCCAGCTCTATGCCATCAATGTCCCAGATGGGCACACCCTTTTAAACTATGGTTTATAATATTTTACCGTATTAAAGGAATTTTCCCATGAATAATATTCTACATTTTTCAAGCCATCAAACATGGCTGATAAAAGTTGAATACCTGAGCACAGGCGGCAGTATTTTGTGCTGCACTGTGGTATTTGGTTCTCCTGGGGCGATATTTTCTGCCGCCAGGGATGGATTGATCATAGACGTTACAGGGAAATTTCCCGGTGGGCCCATACCCAGGGATGCCTTTTAGTAAATTATGGGCGTCTCACTCTAGCACTTAGGAGATCAAGACTAGTGTAGGAAATGCCAGTCTTCATAAATCTCCCCCTATAAGTCTGGTGGAATAAAGTTTCTCCTTTTTGGGTCGAACAAGGAAGTCTTAAAGCCCAGGCAATGTGCCCTGAGAAAAAAGGTATGCCAATAGTTCCCTAAGAAGATGGAAAACTGGACTTATTGGATGTCTACCCTAGAAGTCAATGTCTGACCTTTTAACAGGCCTTGTAACTTGACTTGAGATGTAAGCCAGACCTGAATCTTCTCCATAAGGAAAGGAGACACATGCACAGGTAGCTGTTTCGGGTTCTTTGCTGCTTATCAGTGCAGAGCAGGCTGCTGGTTTGGCTGGGTCAGGGGCCTTTGATGTGGGTCTGGATGTATAAAGTTCCTCCTTCTTCCAGGGCAACTACTTGCACACTGAATCTCCCATGGTCCTGCTGAACTAATTAAGACTGCTACTCAGTGATTGTGATTTGCCTCTGATTTTGTTTGTGTCCAGGCTCTGGTGGTTTGAACTCCTGCAGCTTGTCTTCTGGATTAACTCCTTGTCTGCTTATTTGACCCCTACTGATTCTCCTGGTATTCTGACTTTGGCTTGCTTCTGGATTAACTTCTTGTCCACTGTTTTAGCACTACATCTCTCCTGGTTTTGACCCTGCTTGTCTAATACACTTTGCACCCACCAATCATTCTGGTGGGTCTACTTTCAGCGGGTTTCACCAGGTTTCTGCTACCTTACTCAACAGACATAACTCTAGAAGTCAAGTCCATCTGGCCTCCAGTGGGCTCTGGTGAAGAACCTATCGGCAGCCTTAGCTTCCAACCAACTAGAATGGTTAAGGAAGACTGAAGACTGGTAACAGTTTCTGGGTCTGCTAGCTGTGGTTCCAGGCAGTGACCATAGTACAGGGCAGCCTATGAAAAAGTAGCCTGCCTCCAATATCTCCAAATCAAACTGCCTAATAGTAAATCTGTCTTAGTTGTCCATAGCAACCAATCAGAGCTCAGCTTTCAGTTCGTACAGGGATCTGAAAAAATGAAAGCTGAACTCTGATTGGTTGGTATGGACAACTAAGACAAATTTACTATTAGGCAGTTTGATTTGGAGATATTAGAGGTGGGTTACTTTTTCATGGGCCACCCTGTATTTCCTGGCAACTAAACTTACAGCACCCTAGATCCATTTGGTGCTGTAAGATCAGTATAGCAGGGGTCCTGAAAGTTTCATCCAGGATACGGGAACAATACACAAATCTGAATGAGGCCTAAGGCAATTTTTTAAATGTACCACTACCACACTCTGAATACTGGATCCAAAAACAGCATGCAATTACATATGTTTTTCCTGCTGATGAAGAATATTCCTAGAAAATTAACAAAATGTGAATTTACAATCTATTAGGACACCGATCATTAAGAATCCATACTGAACATTAATATGGAATAAAGCACTGCACTAAAATGAATACAATAGAAAATCTTTTTGAGTACTTTATAAAAGTGAATGGTAGAACCCACTGTGTGCAGAGTGCGGCTACTACCTGGAGGATGTGGCCAGGGCTATGAGCAGAGCCTGTAGTACTCCTCGGATGAAGACAATGGGGTTCTTCTTTGTGATAAGCAGATACATGATGGGAAGAATAAAAAGGCCGTGCACCACCAGTCCACAAACTACAGTGATGGCATAAAATCCAAGCTTCTTCCCAATTGCTGTAGGGTCATCCATCTCCAGGATCTTGCCTGCAATAAGGAAGACAATCCCAAACGGAAAGTACCTGTCCGAACCAAGAAACCAAAAATAGTGGTCACTCCAAACAGAAATTATGCCGTCACCTCAATTCAGCGGGTGATAAGTGAGTTATCAGAATTTTATTACATTTAAATATATATATATTGTGGGGATTCGCTCTGGTAGATAGCGGTGCGGGTGCAGTACAGAGGCAAAAGGAGTCCAGTAAGTGCAGCAAACAGTGTTTAATTCACACTTGCACAACATAAACAGCATACAGTCACTTGGGGTTAATTCACACCCATCAGAAAAACGTGAGGCAAAACAAAAAGTCAAATACAGGTTCCAGTCACCTGGGAGGTTTAGGTGCGGATTCACACCTGGCTGTCAGTCCAGCCGCAAGACAGTCGACGTCAGGCTTCCAGGCCGTCTGCACTCCTCCTTGCTGGGCTCTTGCTTCCAGCCCAGAGAACTCCCAAACTCAAATGATTCCACAGCCAACAGCAGCTCCAGGACAATCACACCACCTGCTGGTGCTGGCTGTGTTTTTAAACCCAGCCCAAAACCAGGACTGGGTCGTGGGGAGCAGCCACCCACCCTACACTTTAGCTGCTCCCGGTAAGAGCCGGCCCGGATCGGCTTTGCAGCCATGCTATTTAACAACTATGTCAGTAGCACTAGCTGCTGCTGACATCAACAAAAACGGCTCTTACCTCACCGAGGCTATGAACCTCGGTGACACATACCTGCCATCCACGACGGCACCCTGCACCTTACCACAATATGTATATATATATATTGAAGAAAAATGGCGGCACTGGCTTTTTAGTGAAGGGTTGGGTGCATGTTCTTGAGGGAATAGGCTTCTTACCCCAGTAATAGTCCAGAAAATGAACAGCACTCCGGTAAAAAGTGAACAAAAAACTCCTTTATTCACCTTTGAAAAAGGCTCTAGCACTGAGCTGAAACGTTGCACCGTACGGGTGAATAAAGGAGTCTTTTGTTCACTTTTTACCGGAGTGCTGTTCATTTTCTGGACTCTGTATACAAAAAACATAAACAATGCAACAGCACTCTGCAGACCAAATAAAGTACTAACCGTCATAATAGATGCTCTAGTGTTAATCCTATGCTTATAAATAAAGTAGAGATGCTTAGCAAATGAATTTTGTGCCCGGCCTCCACATGATTCATGGCATGTCAGTTGGCGTCCGGAGAGGTATAGAGTGGACTTTCGGGAAGCTGTCTAGCACCAGGTAAGGTACAGAGTGAGCTTTGCATGCATGTTGGTACCTGCATTCCCTGTAGCTGAGTGGACCCAGATGCATGTGGAACCGACATGCCATAAATCATGTGGAGGCCGTGAGGGAACACTACAGGTGGCGTTTAGTGTTAGGTTCCCGTCTTTACAGACATCGCCTTGACGTGTGGCAGACGGGCCCAAATAATTTTGTACAAAATTCATTTCCTAAGCATCTCTACTTGATTTATAAGCATAGGATTAACATTAGAGTATTCATTATGACAGTTAGTACTTTATTTGGTCTGCAGAGTGCTGTTGCATTGTTTATGTTTTTGTGTATTTAGCCATAGCAACGTGCACCAGCACTTTGGATGTGCTGACTGACCCCCCTTTCCTTGCAGTATATATCTAAATATATATATATATATATATATATATATATATATATATATATATATATTTAGAGAGAGAGAGAGAGAGAGAGAAAATTAAAGGCTATGGACACCTTTGGGAGGGGGACATTTTTTTTATTATTTCATTTTAGTCAATTCAAGCTAAAAATCATTTTTTAAATTGGTCTTTATTAAAACTTTTGAGCCCCATTCTCTGTACAGCCTTGAGATTCTGTAGTAGGGTGCTCTGTATTTTTAATGTGTTCCGTCAGGCAGCCCAGCTGACGGGCTCCTTATCTCTAATCCCTGACATTATAAATACTCATCATAGCTCAATTCCCATCTTACTGAAAAGAATGTGGCTTAAATAAGTCTTTTTGAGTAATTTAGAGATAAGGGTTTTTACATGACCGCCACATAGTGAAAGTGAAAGTACGATTCTCACAGCTAGGCAGAAGTTAGCCCTTTATGACAAAGCTGAAAAAATATGAAAAATTATCTTAAGCCCAAAATGAGTAAAATGCAATCATAAAAAAAATTGTCCCTGAAGGTGTACATAGTCTTTACAGAAGACCTGTCATGTCCATTTTGGTAACTGCTACATCTATTCTTGTGACACTACATTGTGCCATTCCTTTATCATTTCTGCTAGATGTTATAAATGAATTGCCAGCAGTTTGCCGTGAAGGCTCAAAAGGCTGTTACCAGTTGTCGGTGTGTCCCACTATCCAATCAGTGCTGCCAGCAACACACTGTGTAGAGACACGCCCCAACCGGTCATACCCATCTGGATCTAAATTGTAAACTGCTAGTAATTCATCTATTCAACTTCTAGCAGGAATAATAAAGGGATGGCACAACACAAAGTCATAAAAATAGATGCTACACAATAGTTACTAAAAGAGAAATGTCAGGAGAGGTTTCAGGTTCTCTTTAATGTACACTGGACACATCAATTTAGTTACTTTGTTTTTTTTATTGCTTATCTTGGGGTATCAGAATAAGGGCCCCCATCATAGCGGATGTCCCGACAGATGATGACTTGGGCATATTGAATTTCAAAGCCCAATCCTTTTGGTCTCGAACAGATAATCTGACATCAGAGGTGTCTTCCCATTTAGAACATATGCGGGCTGTATGGAGCCATGTATGTGTGTGGGGAGGTCCAGAGTCATATCCGTTGATCGACTGTCAATGGAAGGTGTATGGGCACCTTGATGCTTCTATCACATGCACGATGCTCTGTGCAAGAGGATGAAGGCCTTGTGACCGGTGCTTGAGATCACAGACTTATTTGTATTGAATTACAGTCAAATAGAAGGCAAAGTAGCTGTTCTGAAACTACAACTCCCAGAATCCTTTACATTTTTGGGGAGTTACAAGAACAGATGAGCAAGTGTGGATGCTGGGAGTTGTAGTTTCACAGCAGCTGGAGTGCCGAACGCTACTGAACCCTGCATTACATTCAGCTACATCTAGATAGGCTTGCTTTCCCATGGGGTAAAGATTTAGTCTGCTGCCCCAGTCCTAGTTCCAGGGCATATGCCCTGCCAGTCCCTCCATACTGGCCATGCCCCTTGCTATGTGGGATTATAGTTTTGTTGTATAAAAATTATGTTTTTCAAAACTTGCACAAAATTTACAAAAATTTGCATTTATTAATCAGTCCATACATTAAGTATCAAAGCCGTGACCAAAATAAAAAAAATAAAAAATGACCGTGTTACCCTCAGACCATTTTTGCTCTAATAAATAAGTGACCATAAAAAGGGTAAGGTAACCCCAAACTCACCACACTGCAATGGCTACAATTTTCATGACGGACTCATTCAGGCACTGGCAGAAACTGACAAGAGGTACTCCGCTTGTTCCCATGCGACCCAGCATTATACCTGAAAGACAGAAGTGGAGCAATAAAACCCCATTTTCAGCAAACACTTTTGGCATGTCATTAGCTACAGTCCGGTATGGCAGTCACAGATGATAATAGTACGGCATGTGCACTGCTGCATTTTTTGCTGTGTAAGATTTTGTTTTTGCAATTTTTTGGCTGGTTTTGTAACATAGAAAGTTGTCAGTTTGCATTGTTTTCTCATCTATTGAATCCGTTTCTATTTCTAGCTTGGCTGAATAACAAGGGAGGCACATGGGGCTTGCACCCTGGGACCTCTACCATCTTGGGTGCCTGGGGAGAATCCATCGCCCCCTATCCCTGATTGGCATTCAGGGATCCACTCTAGTTGAAAAGAAGAAGTGAATTAACCATGCATGTGTGTGGATCTTCATGACCCCCATAGACTTGGGCAGGACAGATTGAACCACATGTAGGTTTTCCTCTACCATATGTGGGTTAGGTGTGACCTGGGCTTTACATTTGTCAAATACCACATACCCATGGTGGCAGAAAATATGACAATTCCAAGTACATTCATCCCCTCGCTGGTTCCGGGCTCTGACTTGTAGACTACATCTGGGGAAGGGGTGATATCAAGAGCAAAGTTCTGTATATGTGATCCATTTTCATCCTGGATCCCATAGATGAGGATTCTGTGAGTTATACTTTCTGATGAAGTCGTCTTCCCACTTTTTACCACTGGTATATTCTTGGTGCGATACTGGAAGGATGGAAAAATCAGTTATATAATATCAGCCATACATTCATATGAAGCCTCCATCGAAAGCAACAATGGAACTCATTATAGGTCAATGAAGTCTATCATAGGATAGCTCCAGTCCTGCATAGTGTGCACCATTACACAAAGAAGCCACAGCACAGATGCGACCAAAGCCTAAGGTGGCGTTCACACGGTCATAGGAGGCTCGGTGCGGACAATCAATCAGCAGTTCCATTACTTTGAAGGCAAAAATAACCCAGCATTCAGCACTTTTTGCCTTTAATATAACAGACACCACAACAGAACTATGAGTGACCACATGATAAGTCAATAGGGTCTGTTGGCCACCATCCCTCACATGAGTCACACTGTCAGCGGTGGCAGTAAGTGTACTAGGTCCTTGTATACCTACTGTCATGGCCCAGTAACTAGCAGGAAAGAGGAGGACCAGAGAGTAGGTATACAAGAACATAGTACACTTACTGTCGGCACTAAGCGCCGCAGTCTAGTTACTGAGTGCAAGAGGGAGAGACAAGAATGGGATTGCCAGTGCTTAGTGCTGACAGTCGATATACAGGAACACAGCACTCTTAATTTCATCGCTAAGCGCTGGTAGTTCTATTCTTCTTTCTTTTCCCTGCATTCAGAAACCAACAGAGAAGTGCTGGGAAAAGAGAAATGTACTGATCTGCCAGCAATCAGTGCTAACAGCAAGTAAGATAAGCAGGTACACAGGCAATGAAGGCACATATAGGGAGATAGGGGATAATGTAGTGAGATAGGAGGCAGGCTGAGAAGCCTCTGTATGCTCCACACAGTCATCTTCAGAACCTAGTAGAAGCCTGAAAAAGGTCTCTCCTTGTAATAAAACGTACCTCTTTACACTAATAAGGTATATTACAAAATGCTTCACAGCCCTGTCCCTACACAACATTAACAATAAACTGAAATGACAATTACACTTTAAAGGGGTTTCTTGGGATTTTCATATTGATCTCACGGAGTGCCGAGGCTTTTTCATACAGTTGCTCGCCGGGGGTACTGCCAGTCAGACCCCCACTGCTATGATATTTATGACTTATCCTGAGGATAGGCCATCAATATCAAAATCCTGGAAAACCCCTTCAAGCGGGTAAAATATATTCTCTGGAACCTAAAACAGAAGTACAACCAATACAACTGATTGAGTCCGACTGACCTGCTTAAAAGTTGCTTCCACCAGATTTGAAGGAAACATGTTCCTAGAAAGAGAAAGTCATTTTAGTGTCATACAGTCAAATATATGAATATCTTGAATTATGAATTATTTTTATTTTTGCACACAATACAATAAATAATAATGATAAAAAAAAAAAACGTTTTCCTACTTTAAAGTATTGTCTAAAAAATGTTTTCTAAAATTCTACCCCTAGCCAGTGGGACCTGTGAAGAGAAATATACTTAACCTTTCCCCGCCGCACTATTCCAAAACCCTTCACTGATAGCTGTACACGGGGGAGGGGTTATCAGTTATCGATAGCGTTCTCTGTGTAAGTGTGTATACAGAGATAGCCGTCAGTCACTGATAGCTGTACAAGGGGAGGTGTTATCAGTGATTGATAGTATTCTCTGTGTAAGTGTGTATACAGAGATAAAGGTCAGTCACTGATATCTGTACACGGGGGAGGTGTTATTAGTGATTGATAGCATTCTCTGAGTAAGTGTGTATACAGAGATAGCTGTCAGTCAATGATAGCTGCACAAGGGGAGGTGTTATCAGTGATTGATGGCATTCTCTGTGTAAGTGTGTATACAGAGATAGCCGTCAGTCACTGATAGCTGTACAAGGGGAGGTGTTATCAGTGATTGATGGCATTCTCTGTGTAAGTGTGTATACAGAGATAAAGGTCAGTCACTGATATCTGTACACGGGGAGGTGTTATCAGTGATTGATAGCATTCTCTGTGTAAGTGTGTATACAGAGATAGCAGTCAGTCACTGATAGCTGTACACAGGGGAGGTGTTATCAGTGATTGATAGCATTCTCTGTTTAAGGCCCCATTCACACGTCCACAATGTTCGTCTGCACCCGTTCCGCAAATCTGCGGAACGGGTGCGGAGCCATTCATTTTGAATGGGGACATGATGGATGCGGAGAGCACACACTGTGCTCTCCGCATCCGCATTTGCAGAGCGCGCCGCCGATCTTCTGGCCGGCGGCTCCGCAATAATATAGAGCATGTCCAATTCTTGCCCACAATTGCGGACAAGTATAGGCATCTCTATGGGGCTGGTGGAAAGGTGTGTTGCGGATCCGCAAAACACTACGGACGTGTGATTGGGGCCTAAGTGTGTATACAGAGATAGCTGTCAGTCACTGATAGCTGTACACGGGGGAGGTGTTATCAGTGATTGATAGCATTCCCTGTGTAAGTATGTATACAGAGATAGCCGTCAGTCACTGATATCTGTACACAGGGGAGGTGTTATCAGTGATTGATAGCATTCTCTGTGTAAGTGTGTATACAGAGATAGCTGTACACAGAGGTGGTCTTAAATTCAGAAAACGCAGAGGATCAAATCAATGAATTCTAAGTTTCACAGATTTTTTCCTATAAAACTATATATATATATATCAATCTTCTCAGCTCCTCCTGCTCTATAGAATGCTGTCTGTAGATTGCATTGCATCTCATGGCGACAGGTCCTCTTTAAAGGGGATTGACACTTCTCACTTTTGCCATATGGCTTCCATTTATAACAGAAGCTATAATGCTGATCTATTGTACAAAGGATCCAAACTGTGCCCAAAGGACCCCACTCTTCCAGTCATCATATAGGGTGATGCTGCCAAAGGAGGCTCAGAACGGAACCAGTAATAAATAATTCATTCATAGGGAATAAGCACCAACATCCGAATGGACAGGAATAGCAAGAGTTTAGAATTTGTGTTCCCATGATCTGATTTGTTCTTTTGGCACATTGCATTACTGTGGCGTAACCGCTGGCAAACAATTAAAACATCCCCTCTCAGTACAAATAAATCTAATTCCACTCCAGGCCTTATGGCAGAACTTCTGTTTAGGGGAGTCCATATTTTATGCAAGGCTGACAAGAACAGATATAACAAAGTTATCTTCTCATCCACATAACAGCTTGACTTTAAGCCTAGAAGTCCACAGCAATAAATCACATGTGATTATTGCGTTACGTGATTGCGTTAGTTCTCATGTGACTGCTATATCGCAGAATAATCCGTAATTGCACATGACATCATATTTTCCCCCTGCGGTTATATCAAACTCACATGCAATATTATATGATTGACCAGTTATGTAATATGCAATTTTTTTTTACACCTTGAATTTTCTGCAGTGGAGGATTGAATAGCATTGCAACGTACTTCATTCAAAATAATATCGAAACGTATCACAGGGAAGAGACCTGCGAGATGCAGGAGCAAGAAGAAGTGATTATCTACCAAGGGTAGCAACTAAAAATGAGCGAATTTCATATTTTATAATTCGTTCACGCTTTGTTTGGTGGTGAAAGCAGAATTGCATTATGGATTCCGTTACCATGGACCATAACGCAATTCTATGACAAAATGAATAACGGAATACCTTTAGAGGTATTCCGTTATTCATTCCCTCATAATAGAAGTCTATGGGCTGCAAAATGGATGCGTCCCATTTCCGTTATGCAGGAGAGGACTCCCCTTCATAACGGAAACGGGACAGATCCGTTTTGCAGCCCATAGACTTCTATTATGAGGGAATGAATAACGGAATGCCTCTAAAGGCATTCCGTTATTCATTTTGTCATAGAATTGCGTTATGGTCCGTGGTAACCGAATCCATAACGCAATTCTGCTTTTTCCACCAAACGAAGCGTGAACGAATTTCATAACGTGAAATTCGCTCATCTCTAGTAGCAACCAAAACACACGCTGTTGCTAGTATTCCCATGTATATTGCATATCTCAGGTTAAGTCATCAATATCATATTGGTGGAGGTCTGGTACTCGGTTGGCCCACTGGTCAGCTGTTTTCACCAGAAACTCTACAGTGGACAGACCTGGAAGCAGAAGGTTCCATCCACCGTGTAGCGGCTGTGACGGGGTAGTGCAACTCAAATCGCAGTCAAGTAAATGGGAGCTGAGCAGAGGTGGGCCTAAGGTGTTTGGCACCCCGGGCAGGCCCTTTCCCTGGCCACCCCTATTCTTTATAACATTTTTTCATTGTAATTTTTTTTTGTACACTTTTTTTTATAGTTCCCATAGGGAACTAAAACAAGCAATCATCAGATTGCTTGTCTCATAGACTCCAATGCATTAGCATTGGAGTCTATGAGAACTTTACTATGTTCCTAGGGAGCCCTGCCACAGGCAGGGACTTCATAGAAGCTAATATGCAGCAGCCTCCTGTTACACAGGAGGATCGGGGCCATATACACGCTCTGGCTCCCCTGATTCCCGCCGGGGGGAGCTGGTGCACACCCGAACACCCGGAAGCGCGCGCTTTTAGGGCATATAAATGCCGTGGTCATATATTTGTCTATGCCATCTGAAGGGGTTAAAAGTCCGTGACTGGTGGTAATGCACATTAGTGGACCCTAGTGCTAATATGAAACAGCAGATACCCGGCTACCCTGGCACGTGCAGCGGGCGCCATTTTTAAATGCCCGGCCGCCAAAGTAATTTTATGTTGGGTGGTCGGGAAAGGGTTAAGAATAAGATTTAAATTATTTTTATAGTTACAGATACTGTATAGTGAGTGCACTGACATCATGTAGTAGCAAGTAAGCGGGACAGACGTAAAAAGCAACATTCAGGTCAGATTCAGATTGCTCCGGAGAGACAAGACCCCGTGATCACCAGGCAGATTGTTGTTCTGGTTTGAAGGGGATTAAAGTATTTTCATTCCTATAACTCACGTAGTGAAATTACGCCTGGAGCATTTCCAGGATAATCTCACACATTGTTATAAGGTCAATTTATCCCTACGTTGGGCCAAGAGATTGATATAATATATGACATACAATTCACTGATGCCGTATAGAAGTGGGGCAGGATTTAATTTATATAAAGGACAGTTATATAATAGAATATCACAAGATCATTTATAAATGCAGAACATGTCCAATGAACTTAAAGGGGTTGTATCGCTTCAGCAGTAGCATTTATCATGCAGAGAAAGATAATACAAGGCGCTTACTAATGTATTGTGATTCTCCATATTGCCTCCTTTTTTGATTCATTTTTCCATCACATTATGCACTGCTCATTTCTAGGGGTTATGACCACCCTGCAATCCATCTGTAGTGGTCGTGCTTGCACAAATTAGAAAAAAAGGGTTGGCCTATGTGCAATCCTGCGGTCCCGGCCACCGGAAAGGTCAGTCCCTTGTCCTATAGTGTGCAAGCACGCCCTCATAAGTGCCTTGTATTGAGTATGAACTAAGTATCATGATATGGAGAGCGGCGCCCAGGGATCTCCCTGCACTTACTGTTATTCCTGGGCGCCGCTCCGTTCTCCCGCTGTGTCCTCCGGTATCTTAGGTGACTTGGTTATACTGGGAGGAGTCTGCCCTTTTTCTCCTGGGCGTCTCCTTCTCCCAGGCTGTGTTTTTTTTTTTCTCCCAGGCTGTGAGCTCTGCTGGACAGCGCTACAGCCTGGGAGAAGTAGACGCCCAGGAGAACAAGGGCAGGCTCCGCCTAGTAGAACCAAGTCACCGAAGATACCGGAGGACACAAAAAAAGGCGCACCTTCATAAATAGAACCAAAAACTAGACAACTCCTGAATTAATCTAGAACTAGGCGCAAATGCCTCCAAAACAGGCGAACTTTCAGACGTAAATGTGACGAAGGCTACTTTCACATCAGCGTTTTGGCTGTCTGGTTTCGAGATCCGGCATGAGATCACACAACCACATAAAAAACGCTTCCATTAAAATAATAAAACCGGCTGCATCTGTTCATAACGGATCCGGTTGTATTATCTCGAAAATGCAGAAACTGTCCGCAAAAAACGGATCTGGCACCATTGACTTACATTGTTTTTGGTGCCGGATCCGACTTCTTCAGTTTCTCATGCCGCAGCGTTTTTGTGTCCGGCATGGGAACACAACAAACCGGACCAGAATGCATTCTGGTGATCTATGTTCCGGATTGTTCAGTATTGTCCCCATTGACAATGAATGGGGACAAAGCGGAAGCGTTGTGCAGGGGTTTTGACAGCCTGTGCCGGATCGCCAAACCAGACAGCACAAAGGAGATGTGAAAGTAGCCTAATAAAATTTGACTGTCTAAAACAGCATTTTTTCGACTAACAACAGGCGCCAATACTATATGTGCCCCTGTGTCTTTTTGATACTGCGGTATTGCCAACCTACTGGTGATTTGGCCCTTGCTGCTTGCTAAATAGTATCATGCAGTCATGTGTCCACAGAACTTATTTGAAAGTAATACCAACTATCTATAGAATCCTTTTTTCACATGTATAACCCCTATAGATAGGACAGCATGTGACACATATGTAATGTCATAGAATCAGAGAGCTGTTTGCATCATTTCCTTACTGCTCAGCGCTAAATACTCCTCCTTGGAAACCTCTGATAAACCTCTTGATGGATCTGTACTATAACCCAGCCACGGGCTGCGCAGTTACCGGATCAGGTCCAGAAGAGCGTCCGCTGAGCTCATAACCGGCTTCCCACTATGTCCTGTGTTCTCCTTCTGGGCTGCACCCCCAGGGTGGATGATGGATACCATGATGATTCCCACAATCACTGCCACAAAGGTGGTCCATAAGTAGTAGGCAATGGTGAAAATACCCAAACGACTGGAGGTCTTAGCATCAAGAGCAGCTAAACCAGACATCAAGCTAAAAATGAAGAACAGAGGAAATAAGTTAGAAATACAAGGTAAGTACCAAATACATCAATGGCTCCAGCAGGCTAAGGGTAATCTGGCAGGCAAACGTCAACACTTTGCTTTATCTCTCTGCTGTTGTGCTAATCTTTGGCTTCAGTCTGGTTCCTCTCAGCTTCAGTTACTGTTTCTTATCAGAGTGTGGTATCTTGTGACCCGTATTGCTGAGTAGGGTGTCTTTGGTAGCGAGTCCTTTTATATATCAGGAGTGGGCTGCTCTCTGAGCTACTTTCCCAAAGCTCCTGCAGCAGTGAGGGGAAATGCTACCTCACCACACCATGCTACCTCACTCTCTTTCTCCAGCTCTCAACTCCACTTCTTAAATCCACTATCGCTTCCTCTAGGACTAGCCCACTTCTGCCCAAAAGGGGAAGAATGAAATGGTAAGTTCCATTCTATCTAAAGGTACTCTCTGCCAGATACACTGCCACCTGGTGGACAACCAGGCACATTATATTTAATAACAGTTGCATAACAACATTAATAAGGCACAGTATCAGAGGACCTGGAATTAAATACAGAGATGACATTCTCTGCTAACCATTAGAGACAGTAGCTAGGTGTAAGAATGGTAGTGCCCCCTCTGGGATACTACATTACCAGTAAGGGGTGTGTCCCTGCACAGTCTAACATTATCCAATCGGTGTCTGGCTGTGCAGGGACACAACCCCAACTGGTAGCATCCATCTGGATCTTCATTGCAAACTGCTAGCAATTCAGTCAGAACTTCCAACAGGAATAATAAAGGAATGGCACAACATAAAGTCATAAGAATAGATGCTCCAGAACAGTTATTACAAGGAAAATGCAAGTAGTTACTAAAACAAAAATGTCAGGAGACGTGACAATTCTTCTTTAAATGATAAAAATCTGTCTGCTTGTAGGCACCACTAAGCAGAACTAACTGAATGCATATTTATACAGCAACTGTTGAGATCACTGAGAGATGCATAAATGCCGAAAGCTTCCCCTAGTGGCAGCTGCAGGCATTCATAATTCATAAAGAAAGCATTAGAAAAACAGCCCCACATGTATACACTGGGTGTATGGTGCCTTGCAGCTCAGCCCTGTTCACCTCCACACAGCTGAAGCAAATCCATAGACAGATGTAGAGCTGTTTTTTGGAAGAAAGCGGACATTTTTTTCTAAACAACCCCTTTAACGCTATGGCTGTGCCTGTGTGTAATTGAGTCAGGTTTGGGTTTTAAAACAAAAAGCCAACGCCCTTAGAAAGTTAGCCCAAAAAAGTCTACAATTACTGTCAATACGCCTTACCAGTCTACCAGTCCACACTGCGATAATAAGGTCTCAGTGACCGCATCATATCGTATATATGGCCGAGCCATCCAATAGCAATAAGCCATGGTGGAGTTTGCCACAGAAAAGGAACCGGAACCCAACGGCGGGGATCAGGTAAGTATCACTCCCTCTCTAGGTCTGGCCACATAGGTTGGTCTGCACGAATAACCCCTTTAAAGGGGTTGTCCCATGTCAGATATCTGACACATATTCTCCATGACAATCTCTTTCTAAAAAAAAGCTAGAACCAGCCCTGTAGCTCACATGGATCCAGAGATCTCCCCATTTATTACTCTGCTACATTTATATCAAGCTGACAGCTCAAGGGGGTGACCTTTCTGCTGCAGCTCAGGAGGCGTGTCTCAGCTCTCCCTATCACAGCTCAGGAGGCAGTTGAAGGATAAAACTGAGCATGTGCGGCCTTCTCAGTGAGCAGGTCAAAGACATGAGAAAAAAAAACAGCAGGTGGCGCTATATAGATACATTATATTGAATAACTCAGTGGCTGTGCTAATTTTTTTATTACATGCAATTACAAAAGAATTCAGATCCAGGTAATGGTTTAAAAACAGTAGAATATTTTTTTCGTGGGACAACCCTTTTTAACTACTGTGACCCTGTGTAACTGCCCAGGTTGCCTATACGGTACATCCGCCCCTGGCCTGAAGCACTACAAATGACATGTTGTTCCTGTGGCCAGCGAACGTCCCAATGACAGGCAGCATGGGGTGGCCGTTGAAGGGAAGTACCGTATATCAGGATTTTATTTTATTTTTTCATTTTCTTTCAGCTATGACTTCTGTGAGGTTCAAAATGCATTGGTTTACGTAACCCGAAACCACACGATACTGCGTAATTTGTATTAAACTCCAAAAAGAGCAAATGTAAAAAGTTTCTTGGAGGCACAAGGCTATGCATCTTCAGCCAGCACAAACCCAATCTGCAGAATCAGCCAAAATTATTATTATATTTTTATTTTATTTTTTTAACAACAGGCGTGATTCATATACATTTTAAGGCAGAATTCTACTGTATTTGGTACAATAATTGCTTTCGGGCGCGGAGAGCTGGCAGAACGTTTAGAGGTGACCTGTGATCTTCTGACTCGCGTCCTGTTTTCTCAGTCTTTGCACCTGTTTCTGTACAATGTTTGCTTGTGTTTTTGGATATGGAAAAAGAACAGAGATCAAGTGCAAGAAGCCATCTGGGAAGTGAACGGCCCACATGTGGATTATTGGAGAAGCTGCCCGGGACGCTTACGCCGATCACGCGGACGCTAATCTCACCGCTTACAGAAAGGAGAGCCGCACATAGACAAGCAGATTTCACAACAACAAAGCGCGCCTCCTGTGCGACCTCTCCAAATTCCCTTGACATTTCACACTGACTATAACCCTAGGGCAGCAATGGTCAATCGGAAACATCATGGTGGCCTCAGATGCAGAAGATGGCGGTGTATACGTGCTCAGATTTTTTTTCCATATGTTCAGGTCACTATAACGGAGGGTAGCCATGCGTTTGGAGGAACGTGTGGGATGAGCCCCTGTTCTTGACATTAATGCAGATTCCAGACGTGGGACCCGCACCACATCTTATATTTATGGATAGGCTTATAGGCATGAGCACACGACTGTTTTTTGTATCCGTATCCGCGTTTCTTGGGGACTGCACAGGGATCCATTCATTTCTGAGGGTCTGCAAAAAAAATAAAAAATTGAACAGCAAACGAATGTCTTCCGTGGGCAGTACACATCCGTGTGTCTGTTCCGTAAATTATAGAACATGTCCTGTTCTTGTCCATATTGCGTACATGAACAGTAATTTCTAGTAATGGGAGTGAAAAAAATGCGGATTGCACAAGCAAGGTGTCCGTATTTTGTGGATTCATGGTTTGCCTACCACAATATGGACACAATTGTGTGCATGAGGCCATAACTGCCTGAGATGGAAATATCCCTGTCACATACTTAGGCCTTATTCACATGTTCATGATGAAATCTGTGATCAGTGATTCATCCGTGAAGACTTCTGTGAAGAATTGGTTCGCGTGTCCGTTCCCATAGAGGATAAAAATAGAGCTTCTATGCTCAAACATGGATGTGTGAAAACACACATTAAAATAATTGGGTACGCGTGCTGTCCGTCAATCACTGACGTGTGAATAAGGTCTCATCCTGCAGCGAGTCCGGCTGCACTATAACGGCGCCTTCATGAAATCTAGCGCTGATTTTTCACGTCTGTGCACTGAATCGCTAGGATGGAACATGCAGACCGGGTATTCTGCTGCTTGCTGAGCAGCGAAAATGATTAGTGCGCAAGTGCCATTGAGGTCACTAAACCGGGAAGTGAAGGCGCCATCGACTTTATCTGCAGTCACCTCCACTTCCACGTTCAGTGATGTTAACTGCGCTTGCGCACTAATCATCTTCGCTGCTTGGCAAGAAGCAGAAGACGTGGCGCGCATGCACGTGCTAGAGATTCAGTGCGCAGGTACGAGATTTCTCTGTCAATCTAAGGCAAGGGGGGCGTGTTTTTTACAATGGAGGAGTCTGTATTGAGCACCAGGGATGTCGCTGGAGCAGTGCTCAAACCGCATAAGCCTGCATCCTGGTGCTCCAATAGTTGGTTTGCGTTAAAAGTACTAATTTCTCCTGAGTGTCGGCACCTACACTGCAAAGAAAGGTATCGTTTTACTTAGCTTCATCAACTCTACCAGGCCATATGCCTGGTTTTATAGGGTTGATCCTGGTGACAGAGCCTCTAACATCTGGCCTGTATGCTTTGCTTGTCAGACAGGTTGTAATGTGTATTGGTTTTTTAAGTGACTGTAAGCCAATACCTATAGACCTGTGATGGCTAACCTCCGGCACTCCAGCCGTGGTAAAACTACAACTCCCAAGATGTATACTTGCTTGGCTGTTCTCAGGACACCATAGAAATGAATGGAGCATGCTGGGAGTTGTAGTTTCACCACAGCTGGGATGGTTTCCTGCAATGTATTTCTCTCAGATCTTGCTCCTTGTCATCATTTTAAATCAGATCCATTGGAGGTGAACCGTGATCCCTAAGGCCTAATTCACACCTCCGCAATCTTCGTCCGCACCCGTTTCGCAAATTTGCGGAACGGGTGCGGACCCATTCATTTTGAATGGGGACGTGATGGTTGGGGAGAGTACACACTGTGCTCTCCGCATCCGCATTTGCGGAGCGCGCCGCCGATCTTCCGGACGGCGGCTCCGCAAAAATATATAGCATGTCCTATTCTTGCCTGCAATTGCGGACAAGTATAGGCATCTCTATAGGGCTGGTGGCAAGGTGTGTTGCGGATCCGCAAAACACTACAGACGTGTGAATAAGGCCTTAGGCCTCATGCACACGACCGTTGATTGTTTCCGTTGCTCCGTTTTTCGTGATTTTCTGTGGACCCATTGGTTTTCAATGGGTCCGTGGAAACCTCGGCAAATGCACCGTTTGTCCTCCGTGTCCGTGGTCCGTGATTCCAGTCCGTCAAAAAAATATAACCTGTCCTATTCTTGTCCGTGAAAAACGGTTCACGGACCCATTCAAGTCAATGGGTCCGTGAAAAATGTGGATGGCCATCCGTGTGTCATCCGTGTTCCGTGTCCGTTTTTTTTGCGGATCCCTTGGCAGGCACTTGGGAAACATTGTCAGCCTGTCTTTTGGTAAAATCTTTTGGGTCATGTCCGCTAAAAAAACGGAAGACACACGGAAGCACAACGGAAGGCAAAAACGGACACGGATCACTGAACAACGGAACCCCTTTTTGCGGACAGCATAAAAAAACGGTCGTGTGCATGAGGCCTTAGAGTGTAATTACAGCTGAACTACATCATTGGTTCAGGCTGCTGATTTCTTCTCCTCCTCTTGCAAATTAGAATTGCCCATTCAAGTCTATGGGAGTCTATGGAAGTGAGAAAAAAAACAGAATGTACACAGAAATTGTCCGTTTTTTAAAGAATCACGCAGTCATGTGAATAAGACCTAAGGGGACTGTACATTTAGCTGGCAAACTGACTAATTCTTTTATTTTAGCTTCACTTAAACCACCTGGCATGAGATCAGTCATTATTGGGCTCTGTGCCCAGTGACCCCCTGCTAGACAACAGAACAAGAAACCGCGGCATTCCTCCTAGTGCGGTGCTGTCTATAAACTAAAAAACTTACAAGAAGGCACAACGCGCAGCGTAGTACTGCCACTCGGTAGGAGGAAAAGCATGCAGATTCTCCCAGTGACATCTTATTACATCATAAAAGAAGGTGCTCCATAGTGCGGTATATCAATAGATGGCAGCAATTAATAATAGATGACGTTGGCAACAATGAATTAAAGGTTTTGTTTGCTCACTGGAGGGAGTTGTATATCGATCAGACACATCACTGCGAAACACATATAAGACAATCGGCCCCAAATCAACATGGCCGCGGCTCTAGCCTGCACACCTCAACAACTAGAGCAATGGCTGTGCCCCTGGACGGAGTACCATTACTGCTCACATTTTGCGATACATGGTGCGCTAAAGATTCAATCGCCATCGCCATGTAGAAAGCACCATCCTAATAGCCACGTGCAAATACAGTGCGTAAAGAAACAAGATGAAATGTAAACCCATAGTATTGCTGTGTCTTTAAGGGATATGAACACCTTTGGAGCACTTTTTATTATTGCATTCTACATGTCTTGGGTTAAAAATTATTTTTCCAATTGGTATTTATTAAAAATTTTCTGTAGTTTGTTCTCTGCAGCCCCCAGCTTTTCCTCTCTCTGCAGACTGGTCTTTCGCCTTCTCAGCTCTCTTGGCTCCATCTTTAGCCATTTTCTCTTCACTCCTGACAGCTCATAAACACTCATTTAAGTTCTAATCAGTTTGATAAGAATATGGCTTATGTGACTGTATATGATCTGTCATGGAGCTAGAAATAAGGGCTACAGATGGAGATAAGAGAGCTGAGAAGGAGACAGACCAGTCTGCAGAGAGAGGGAAAGCTGAGGGCTGCAGAGGACAAGCTGCTGAACATTTGTAAAGGGGTTCTCCGGGATTTACCTAGTGATGACCTATCTTCAGGATAGGTCATCATTATGAGATCGGCAGGGGTCGACTCTTGGCACCCCCACTGATCAACTGAAGAGGCCGCCGTGCTCCGTTAGTGCTTAGACCTCTTCCTTGGCCATGTGATGTCACGTTCATCTGTCGCATGGCAGCTCATCCCCATTTATGTGAATGGGCTGAGCTGCAATACCAAGCACAACCACTATGCAGTGTATGGCGCTGTGCCTGGTAAGCTGCAGGGAGGCCACAGGCTCAAACAGCTGATCAGCGGGGATGCTGGGATTCAGACCATGCCAATCTTATATTGATGATTTATTCTGAAGATAAGTCATGAATAGGTAAATCCTAGAGAACCCCTTGCAGATCAATTGCAAAACCTTAGTTTTAGCCCAAGATAAGCAGAATGCAATAATAATAATGTGCCCTTAACAATGTCCTTAGCCTTTAACCGAGTGCACACCTCCCCATCAATTCTGCTGGCTGACTTCTAGATATTTACTGACACCAGATGGAGAGGTGACGCCCTCTAATCCGGCTCACTCATAGTCTTACTGTATGCACCTTGTTTGTATGGATTTGTTTTCATGTTCTTGACAGTCACGTACCTTCGTGCCAGCAAATTGACATCTTATTACCAATTAGGTAATGCATTACTCTGTGCTATTTCGGTACAGCTAAGGTCATAAAAGGTCAAAGCAAATGCAATAAATGGTTTCCTAATGGCAGCAAATCACAGAATCAGACAAGTAAGTAGCTGTTGGAGAGGCAGAGCACTGCCAGGGGAGGACTGGGAACTTAAGGTGGCCCTGGAAAAGATATTAAAAGTGGCCCCGTTTGGAATTGGGTCCAAATTGATGGAAGGCAGAGCCAGCAATACCATATTGTGTCACATTATTCCGCCGCAGCAGAGCCAAATACCACAGTCCATCATAAAATTCTGCCAGCAGCATAAAATACCTACCCAAAAACTTCCACTGCCCTACCGTGAGGAGGGCCCAGGCAGCCCCCTGGGTATCGGCCCACCGGGAAATTTCCCTGGAAGGTCTATGGCCAATCCGCCCCTGAGCACTGCTGACTTTCAGGGGTGCAACTGTCCCCCTGCCTGCTCACCAGAATGATCAATGGTACATGGTAGGTGAGATTTTGTATTGAGGCCAGGAAGCTTACACCTCTGCACTGAATAATCTCTGTAAAAATGTAAATCTTTTTATAGTAAACAGATAAAACCAAATACAATACTATAGAAACAAAATAAATCCCATGGTGACACCTATATGCCTTTAAGGGTCACTAAGGGTCCTTAGTCTGGGCCGCCGCCTTTTAATGGCAGCCCGGTCTAAGCACTTTATTGTTCCCCCGTGCAGCGGAGAGCGGGGGCTCGGCTCTCACATGCCCAAGTGCTGATCAGGGCTGTTTAACAACTTACATGCCATGGGCACTGTTGCCCGCCGCATGTAAGCAGTGACAGAGGAAGGGGACTCCCTCTGTCTTCCATCGGCAGCCCGCAAATGAGATTGCAGGGTGCCAATGTGTGTATAGGCAGGCTGGGACCTGGTATAGGCCCCAAGTCTGCCTTGAGTGTTGTCCAGAAGGCTGTATTTCTATGGCGCAGCCTGCTGGTCAATGTCAGTATAGCACTGACATTAAAGGGGTTGTGTCACTTCAGCAAATTGCATTTATGTAAAGGAAGTTAATACAAGGCACTTACTAATGTACTGTGATTGTCCATATTGCCTCTGCTGGCTGGGTTCTTTTTTCCATCACATTATACACTGCTCGTTTCCATGGTTACGACCACCCTGCAATCCATCGGCGGTGGCCGTACTTGAACACTGTAGGAAAAAGCACCAGCCTATGTGCGCTCCCACTGTCCCAGACAGTAGAGAGGACGGCACTTTTTCCTATAGTGTTCAAGTACGACCACCGCTGATGGATTGCAGGGTTGTCGTAACCGTGAAAATGAGCAGTGTATTATGCGATGGAAAAGTGAATCAAACCAGCAAGGAAACAATATGGATAATAACAATATATAACAATATATTAGTAAGTGGCTTGTATTAACTTACTTTACATGATAATGCCACTTGTTGAAGCGACACAACCCTTTCAAAATGCAATGCACTGTAAGCGTAGTGCATTGTATTTTAGAAGCAATCGAAAGATTGCCTGTTATAGTCCCCTGTGGTTAAAAAAAAGTAATGCACAGGCACCGACCGCAGCTGCAGCAGGTCGCGGACCCATTCACTTAAATGGGTCCGCGATTGTGGGACGCAATTTGCGGCCTGCAGCACGGGCACGGGGCGCACACGTTCGTGTGCAGGAGGCCTAAAGTGAATGCTGTAAAAAAAAAAAAAAATATGCCAGAATTGCTAATTTATTCTTAGTCTCCCCCGAAAAAACTTAATAACAAGCAATCAAAAAGTGTTATTCACCCCAAAATTATACTAATGAAAACTACAAGTAGTCCTGCAAAAATCACACAACCTCACAGAAAGAAAAATAAAAAAGTTATGGGTCTTGGGATGCGGTAATGCAAAAAGATTTTCTTCTTTTTTTTAAAAAGAAGGGGGTTTATTGCACAAAAGTAGTAAAACGTAAAAAAAAACTATATGTATTTGGCATTGCTGTAATCATACTGACGCAGAGAATAAAGATATCATATCTTTCACGTCTGAATGGGGCTGAGCTGTTATACCAAGCATGGCCACTATCCAATAGACAGAGCAGTGCATGATAAACAGAATATGCATAGATGTCTGATAGATGCAGGTCAGGAACGTAGCTATAGGGGGTGCAGAGGTAGCAGTCGCTACTGAGCCCAGGAGCCTGAGGGGCCCAAAGACCCATGTACTACATATGAAGACATCGGTATTATAGAAAGTGCATGCTGGTCAAGTTGCACCTCTGGTTATAGGGAAGGGATTGGGTCAATAATTTGGCAAGGGTGGGGGGGGGGCGTTTTAATTTTAGCCTCAAGCAGCGCGAAGGCTATGTGCTTCCCTGCCCCGGGTCACAAAGCACTGAGGAAAGGGGGGCCCAAGCTAAACTCTTGCACCAGGGCCATATAGCTACGCCCCTAATGCAGCTCCCAACTCTTGGACCTGCAACTACATCCAGAACGTGCATCCCCTGATCCTTACCCCACCTGGTGGTCACTTGTACAAACTTGGCCCTTTCTGTCTGCAAATACCAAAATGGATTTCATGACGAGGTGGTTCTTGTAAATTGCAACTTGCCTCACCTATGCCTTTTCGGTATTTTTTCCTGTTGACTTCAAAAGGGGAATGACAACTGCAATGAAAACCGCTAGTGCAACCATTTGTTTTATCACTGTAGAGCAATGCAAGTTCTAGGACCATAACCACAAATATGGAGAAACGAACGTGTGTCTCCCGTGGCCGTGCTGCAGCCGCTGCAACACCAACCGTGGGGCAGCCACTGAAAGTGAATGGGTCCGCGATCCATTCGTTCCACAAAAAGATAGGGCATGTTCTTTTTTTTTGCGGAACGGAAGTACGGGACGAAACCCCACGGAAGCACTCAGTAGTGCTTATGTAGTGTTCCGTTCCGTGAGCCCGTTCCGCATCGTTCAGCATCTTCGGATTTGCGGTCCCATTGAAGTGAATTGGTCCGCATCCGTGATGCGGAATGCACACGGAACGGTGCCTTTGTATTGCGGATCTACAAATGCGGTCCGCAATACGGCAATGGGGCGCACACGTTCGTGTGAAAGAGGCCTAATAGTGGGATCAACATTACCCCTGTTATAACTTGTGATCCTTGCATTCATCTGCCTCCCTTAGTTTAAAGGGGTATTCAGATGATATAAAAGGGGTAATTCTTATAAGCCCTACCCCAGTTTGTTTGTTTTTTTGCCTGTCCATAGTTTTTAGTAATTGTTTTTGCTGTGCTATTGGCCAGTCAAACAACCAATCACTCCTGTATCTCAGTTCATACATTGTTTGAGGGCCAAATTGGTGATTTAATGTAGCCTTTACTTTGAGAATTGGGTCTTCCATCCTTGTAAATTAAAAATATGATTGTAGCATATATGGGCGCATCTTGCTGGGAAAAAGGGAAGGGGGGGGAGCACCAGTCAAGATACTGAGACTTATAGTCCAGGCAATGCTCCCTGGCAGGGGCGTAGCTAGAAATGACTGGGCCCCACAGCAAATTTTTGTATGGGCCCCCCCCCCCGCACGTATATTATAGGGGGAGTGTTATATGGTTGGGTGGCTACTACTGGCACATTATAGGGGGGGTGTTATATGGCTGGGTGGCTACTGGCACATTATAGGAGGGGGGGTGTTATATGGCTGGGTGGCTACTACTGGCACATTATAGGGGGTTATATGGCTGGGTGGCTACTGGCACATTATAGGGCCTATAATGTGCCAGTAGCCACCCAGCCATATAACACCCCTATAATGTGCCAGTAGTAGCCACTCAGCCATATACCCCCTATAATGTGCCTGGCCCATAACACCCCTATAATGGGCCAGTAGCCAATGCAGTTGAATGATAATTAATTCCTCTTCCCCCCATCCCCCCCCAATGTAGTCCATCATTTAGAATTATTGATTTTTGTCCACCTAGCCGAAACCAAAAAAAACTCTAGACACAGTCACAGTCAGACTGTACTTACACAGTTACACGTCCGGCGACAGCAATGCTCTGATGCCCTCTGCAGCGCAGTGGCGCGATTACGTCATCGCGCCACCTGCGCAGTTCCGCCAGGCGCCGCCAGCCTCTCTGATAGGCCAGCACCACCTCCCTGTCTCCAGTCCCGCCTCCCTCCCTGCCCTGTAACTAGGATCGCATCGCGGCCCGCACTGCAGGACAGACACATGAGAGTCTGAGACTGACGTGAGTCGTAACTAAAGGGAAGGGGAGGGGAGGGGGGGGGCCTAGGCCAAACTGTGAAAGGGGGGGGGGGCCCGCCGGCACAGTGGACAGTGGACAGTCCTGCACTGTTGGCAACTCGGCAATTACTCAGCTGATTACTGGGGCGGGGAAGCAGAGGAGAGAGGACATGTGCTGCCTGGAGCCGGGCCCCTTGTCAGCCCGGGCCCCGAAGCAGCCGCTTCCCCTGCTTCCCCGGTAGTTACGCCCCTGCTCCCTGGGAAAAAGGCAATGTACATAAACTCTGCTTTTCTAATGCCACCTATTGAAGATAGCTATCCTATAAGTCTGACCCTTTAACAGGCCTTGGAATATAACTTGGGATATAAGCCGGATCCGTCATTAATGCATCTCAATGGAAAATAATGCTGGATCCAGCATTCAGGCAAGTGTTCCGGAATTTTGGACGGAGAAAATACTGCAGCATGCTGCAGTCTTTTCTCCAGCCAAATACTGTAAGAGTGACTGAACGGATGCATCCTGATGCATACTGAACGGATTGCTCCCCATTCAGAATGCATTAGGATAAAACTGATCATTGTTTTTCCAGTATTGAGCCCCTAGGACAGAACTAAATACCGGAAAACTTTAACGCAAGTGTAAAAGTACCCTAAAGCTGTGTTGAACGTTACTACAAAGTCTGGACTCCATTTATTCTACCTATTCATCATCCAAGGTCAACTACCCTTTTTGCACTGCTTCGGACCACACAACGTCTTGGATCCAACCGTATCCAGGTAGGAACACCGTGACACGTGTATGTAACATCTACAGAGATTGTAGGCCATCCTGCACCACTCTGGCAATCCTACCCTGGGTTCCACCAATACCATCTACAAAGGGGACTCCATGTCTTCGCTGTTTAACTGCAGCTGGCGTCACGATAACTTGCTCTATAACAGGGACATATTTCGTAGAAACCTCCTAAGGGGCAAGGGATACCCCCAGGCGCGGCCAGTGGGCTCGTTGCATATGTTCAATGGATGGTCAATGTGAAAACCAGTAGAGGTAGAGGAAGAAATTAACAACCTATCACAATATGCATAGACCGAAGGAAACACCAGGTTGCATTCTGGGTAACTTGCAGGTCGTCATGCTGTGATCCTTGGCCATGTGACATGTGCCCAAATCTGCAGTTTATGTTTAGCCTGAATCAGTCAGTTGAAATCTATCTGCAGCATCGACTTTCTCTAAATCGGCAGTTTTGTTTAGGGTACACCCGCACGCAGTCGTGTACACAGAGAAGTAAGGGCCCCATAGCAAGGATCAAACCGGGCCCCCCACACAGGACAGAGGGGTTTCTACCTAAACCCCTTTCAATGACCCTTGGACCATTTTTTCCACTGTCTCGTTTGCTAAAAGTTTTTCCTTTAGAGGGTGGAGTCCTGACCAGGTTTTCACCCCTAGTAGAAGAGGGGATGATCCCAACTGGACCCTCTCTTTCCCCGGGGCCCATAGCAGCTGCATGGTCTTCCGCTATGGTAGTTACGCCCCTGGCCACACGGTCAGGTTTCCTGATGCCATTTTAGAAGCCACATGAGAAGTGGATCAAAAAAGAAGAGAGCGTATAAAGGACAGATATGACTTGTCCCCATTCACACCCCATAATGGTTTCCAAAAACTGCAGCAGGAGACCTGACCGTGTGGCCGTACCCTTGTAGAAACACAGTACTACCATCGCACTACATTCACTCCACTACGGGCATCGCTCTTGGGCATAATAAAACACATTCAGACGTACAAGCTTCAAGTCAATGTTTCGCTCCAGACTCGATGGAACCACGCAATTGTTCCTCATTACAGAGACGTCCCATGTGTATCACATTTTTCCATAGAGTGGGAATCATGAATCAGCACGGCCTCAGACGCTCAAAAATGTACCCTGAATTTTGATGATTCTTGTGAAATGGAATATGTTTGTGGTCATTTTAAGAGATCTGTGCCGAATATTAAGGAAAAAAAAAAATCACGAGCTGCAATGAACGCACCAATAAGTGACGTCCATCCCATCGTTAACTGTAAAGGAGCTGTCATAAAGGAGCTGTCATAAAGGAGCTGTCATAAAGGAGCTGTCACGCAACATGAAGGTTTCAGAACGTACGTACTAAATTCTGGCACTAAAGGTATTCTATGCTCCTCTCACAAAGACGTCTTAACTGCTGGTCATACCATACAATCAATAATTCGGCCAAGCCCACGTTTTTGCATATTGAAAACCCCCTATCCCTGTAATGGCTAACCTCCGGCACTCCAGCTGTGGTAAAACTACGACTCCCAAGATGTATACTTGCTTGGCTGTTCCCAGAACTCCATAGAAATGAATGGAGCATGCTGGGAGTCGTAGTTTTACCACAGCTGGAGTGCCGGAGGTTGGCCATCACTGTCCTATAGACAAGTTTGTATTTGGAAAATGAAAGGGGTATTCCAGTAATAAAAATTGACAGCATATGCCATCACTTACTGACTGGAGGGAATCTGAATGCAGGGACCCCCCCACTTACAGGGGTTCAGGGGCAGTTTCCTGTTTCTCTGCATAGTGCTGCCCCCATACAAGTTCTGTGGAGAGAACTACATCTGCAATATTCAAAAAGCGCGAGGCCCCTTCATTTAAGGAATCACCCCAAGAGTCGAACTCCCACTGATCAGTAAGTCCCCTCATACTGTAGAAATATGCTGTCATGTGCTGTGACTAGAATACTCATTTAAAGAGGACCTGTTTCCGCTCCTGACATGTCATGACTTGCATTACCCCATGTAATAACAATTCTGGGGCATCTATTCTTATAACTCTGTGTTGTGGCATTCCTTTATGATTCCTGTTATCAATTAATTACTAGCTGTTTCCAATGAAGGTCTAAATGGGTGTTACCAGTTGGGGGGGTGTCCCTGCACAATCTAACAATGGCAGTAGTAATTGGATATTGTCAGACTGTAAAGGGACATGCACCCCAACTGGTAAAAACCTATGGGAGCTTCAATGCAAAATGCTAGCAGGAATAATAGTAAACAACTGGCCCAACACGTTTCGGAGGTACAATATCCTCCTTCTTCAGGGGTCTTAGTTCAGGGTCCACTGGATGTAGGAACACTTCCCTTACATCCAGTGGAACCTGAACCAAGACCCCTGAAGAAGGAGGATATTGGGCCAGTTGTTTACTCAATAAACCTTTTTGACCAGAAGCCTACAGTGATTGGCTGCCGTTGATTTACTCCATCAGATAAGCGATCCTGGCCAGGGGGGAAGTAGGACACAGGTGTCTTGAGCTTTATCCTGTGCCCACCCCCCTGTGAAGTGAGTACAGTCACCACTAATTGTCTCTGTAGAAGACTTACATTGTCCATCTGAGCTATCCAGTGTAGACTGCTCACCTGGGGTCTTTTCCACCTCTCCATATAGGAGGCACGTGGTAATACCCTGACACGTGCTATCTATATAGAGTGGAAGGGCTTACTCCCTCCACTACCTCCAACATATCTCTTGCTTTTCTGGGATTGGCGCCTCCATTGGTGTGTATTTTGCTTGGACCTTGTACCCGGCTCACCACCAGGCACCTGGCCACTCCTTTCCACTATTGTTTATAAGGGCTTGAATCTTTTTTCATCTCCCTTAACACCTGCGCTGCCTTCCCTCACGGCTTTACTGTTCGGATAGAACTTATCTGATTGATTACCTACTATAACATAATCCTACGCACTATATATCACTTCACCCTCTGGCGCCTATAGTCCAGAGTATTTCTGTATCCACGGAACTACTCAACCTTTTTCTTTTTTTTCAACCCTCCAAATCAGGATCAGGTCAGATCAGCCAGCAGAAGATCAGAGACAGGAAATGGGCAGAGGTCAGTACACTGGTGGACAACAGTAACAACACCTTTGCAAGGAACTAGTAAGCTAGACACCTTATTGCTTAGGTATATTCCTACCGGGAAAGGTGCCTTAAATCTCCACAGGTTGCCAGCTATTGTCTGGGGAAGATTGGGATGCACGTGCTGGCACTTTAAGGGCCAGGGAAGAGAATGTAAGAGAAAGGTTGACTGACAGGTAGGCCTCGGCCAGTGTGAGGAGGCAGAACAAACCCAGCGGTCAGGCCCAACTGGAGAAAGGCAGAGGGAGTCGGGTCTAGCCCGCTGAGTAAGTTTGACAGAGCACCAGTGTATTTAAATTGAAAAGATAATATTCTAACTACCTGAAGCCACCAGCAGAGGGAGCTTACTGCACACTATCCAACTGCTATAAACATATTATGAAAGGAATCTGCACTAGACAGGAGTCCAGTGAGCGGTCCTACTGAATGATTGACAGCCTTCCCTGTATGACTGTACCTAATGAGATAACTGTCAATCACAATAGGATCACCCAATGGATTCCTGAGCACGAAAAGAGCAGAGATTTAAATAAATAATACATTGGTATGTATTTTCCTTGGACCTTGGACCCGGCTCACCACCAGGCACCTGGCCACTCCTTTCCACTACTGATCCTGATTTACCATACTGAACCTGTGCTGCCTGCCCTGACCTTAGTTCTGTTTTACGTGTTTGCATGAACTCTGCCTCCCCTGACCCCACCATGTTACTGACTTAAGAGTTCTGCCTGTCACTTCTGTGCTACACAACAGTGTCTCTTGACCCCCATGGATCAGCAGTCAACCATATGGAGATACTCTAACAAGTAGGGCCTAGTACATTCCTTGCAGTCCAGATCCCTGTATAGTCTAATCCGATAGTTGGCACAGTGGTTCAACACTCTTTGCCAGAAACCACTGTATTACAAAACATATGCGTCAAGCACTAGAAAGACATACTTTATATGTCTTTATTGTAATAAATCAGCACAGAATTTTGGATCTAAAAAGCCAAATGTTGCTTTTGTACCATTGTACGCCTAATGAAGTATCACATATGATGAATAAGCTGCAGAAAACATTATATCATTCATGATCTCACCACTATTATTTTATTTCCAGTAAAAGGCTGCTATATATATATATAAAAAACGCTAAATTACACAGAAAAGTCAAGGATTTCAGGGACTGTTTAGGTTATGTTTTATTAAAGTGGCTCCAAAATGAGAATTTGGCACTCACTTTATGTTTTTATTGCCCTTTACCATTTGGTTTTATGAGTGTTTGTGACAGAAATGGATAAATAAAATTCATTGCAGCAACCAAATCCATGAAAACATCTGGCATAAAGATCTCTGAATGATTTCTGCATGCTCGGGGCAGAGGCCAGCTGAAGTGCACTAATATGGAAGGAAAGTGTTACAGGGCGCCGATATCGCGCTCTTCCTCCTCTGCACCGCCGGCACCCTGTGCAAGGACAGGGGCAAGGACATAGCCTGCGTCCTCGTCTCCATGGCAGCAGGCGAGCAGCAGGGGAGCCGAGCGCCGGTAATGATGATCGGTGCTTGGCTGAGTTGGGCTGCTGTGAGTCACGTGATGCTAGCCACATCATGTGACTTACCAGCTAGGCATATTTAAACAGGCAGATTGCTGGCCACAGGTTGCCTGTGAATAGGGTCCTACACCTTGTGTGTTCTCCGTGATATCCCCTGGTTAGGTATTGTATCTTGGCTCGTGTGCGCTCTGTGCTCGCCTGTTTCTGGATTCTGGTTGGATCCCCTGGTTTTGACTCCTGGCTAGTGTTTTCTGACTTGTCCTCTACTGCTTCCTTGGTCTGTTTTGCATCTTCTGGTTTTGACCCCTGGCGCGTATTGATTCCCTGCTACCGCTGTGACCTCCTGGTTTTAACCCTGCTAGTCGGACTGCTTTGTGTTTGTCTGTCTTGTGTGTCTCTCCCGCACTTACTTAGGTCAGGGACCGCCGCCAAGTTGCGCTTCATTACCTAGGACGGGTAAGTGCAAGTAGGCAGGGACCAAAGGTGTGCGCTGAGTCAGTTTTGCACTTTCCCTTACCCCCTCATCGTGACAGAAAGCCTGACATCTCCATGACCACTTTTTCAATTATAACCTCTTAAAGACGTTGTCTGAGAATTAGATATTGATGACCTATACTCAGGATACAGCATCAATATCAGATCGATGGGAGTCCAACTCCGGCACCCTGACAGATCAGCTGTTTTTAGGGGGTGCTCATGCAAGTGATGCTACCCCTTTAAGCAGCTGATCATTAGGGCTGCTAAGAGCTGGACCCCCCACTGATCAGATATTGATGACCTATCCTGATGATATGCCCTCAATATCTCAATCCTGAACAGTCTCTTTAAGGGGTCCTGAATAATTTTAGCAAGCCCTGTGCTTCATAGTGGGTGACATCACTTGAAGGGTTATTCCTTTTATTATTATTCTGCCACTGATGTATGTGAGAGAAGTCTCTGATGAGTGTGCGTGGCAATCTCAAGGAAGATAGTGAACTCGCTATAATTATTCCCCTAGTAAGACCACTTGCATGTAAAATTCTAGTAAGGGAGATGCAATGGATGTGCCTTTTAGCTATTGTATTGAAGAAATAATGATAAAGTTGAAAGGAAGATCCTGTCTCCAGCTCTGTGAAGCATGTCTAGCAAATAGGAAAAGAGCTTGGACAGCACAATTGTTTTAGGCTTTAATGGCATATCCACAAGATATACCATAAATGCCTGATAGGTGTGCGACCTAGAGGCTGCTTGCTCTGCTCTTTGTGTAGCTCCCATAGAAACCGCACACAAGGTTGGCTACTTCCCCATTAAAGTGTATGGAGACTGCAGTGGCTGGGAATCAATTAACTGGGGTCATCAGACTCTATACTCCCAGTAGATGAGGGTCCCTATAGCTGGCCAGCTAAGACCTGTCCTAGGTTGCTAATATGGCTTATATGTGTATACAGCTAGACCTGCCTTAATACAGTTCCTATGTTTACATTTTAAAGACAAAAGCAGAGTTATTTACTGTGACTTCATGTTTTTGGATGTCATGTAACAGTTATATATTGTGTTCACAGAAGCAAAAAAGATAATATGCCTTTAAGATTCATTATATGACTGTAAGGTAAGCTCAATGATACAGTAGAATTAAAACCAGAAAGTATACAGTTAAGCTGTTACTGATACTGATATTATTAATCTGGCATGCTGCATTTAGAATGGTGTATGCAATTTATATATAGATTAAAATAAGCCTTAGTCTTTATCCGTCTCCCCCTCGGAGTCTCCAGATGCTCATGTGCTTGGTGTGCCAGTTACTGACTGACAGCATTATGTACACAGCCCCGTGCAGAAGGCATGACAGTCATAAGAAAAACAGTAGCATTATCACTATAGGGCAGCTAACTGTTGTTCAGTGCGCTTCTGCTTGCAGAGTGCTGGGGCAGGGGGTCATGACAGTTTATCATAGGCCAAAAGGCATGCAATCACTGATCTAAAAGAAATTGGGTACGCTTCAATCAGTAGGATAAGAGCAACATGAATTTATTAAATCATCCGCAGATTGCAAATGTATGTATAACAATGCAACAATACTGATCACCTGAATTAAAAACGTAATTTTTTCTAATTTTTAATGGGTTTCTAGGGCAGAAATACTGATGGCTTTAGGATCGATTGGCAATATTTGATCAATGCGGGTTAAGCCATTTGTGTCTGCATAAAAAAATGAAGAGGGTGTGCACCAGGGGCGTAACTATAGGGGAAGCAGGGGAAGCAGGGGAAGCAGCTGCTTTGGGGCCCTGACCCAGAAGGGGCCCATCCAAGAGGAGAAGAAGTACTAAAAGATTTTGTCAGGGCCCCTCAACATTATTACACAATTAAATAATATACAGTGGCAGTATAGACAGTGCAGAAAACGGATGCAACAGCTGCCGGGCCTGGTCTGAGAGAGCGATCTTTACTAGCCACAGGAAAGGGGGCGGCATGGAAGGAAGGGGTTGTGAAAAAATTACTGGGGGAGGGGGCCCCAATTTTCATTTCTAGTTTCGCCACTGGTGTGCACCATGGTAGATTAATTGTGTTGATCCGTGAAAGTCCTGGGAATGCACTTCCACTAATCAAATATTTGATGGCCTTAGGATCGGTTAGCAATATTTGATCGATTGGGTTTAGGCCACTCTGTCTATGTAAAAAATTAAGATGTGGGCCAGATTCATTGTACTGATAAGCGGAGGTCCTGGGAATGAACTTCCACCAATCAAATATTGATGGCATGTTCAAAACATAAATCAAAAGAGGTTCTGCCATTCAGGCCCATCAGTCATGTGTAACAGATAGTTGGGCCAATCCAACGGCTGACCATATACCATGATGATCAGAAGCTCTGTAACTCTGATAATACTACAGATGCCACCAACAATTAGTGTTGTTGAAATCATGAACGGTTTGGTGAAGGCCACCACAGTAATGGGGCTCCACAGTTGCATTGTGGCCTGCCGCTGTGGAAGAGACACCAACGCCATTGTGTTCTATAACTTTTTGGATACGTCATATTACAATTTTGCAACCTGCGCTTAATCTGTAATGGAAAAGCCACAAAAACGTAAAAGAGAATAATCCAGGGTTCTCAAAGATGGAGTAGATATTACAATACATCTCCTTACCTGGACACCACAAGGGGCAGGATGAGCATCTTCAGCATCCGCATAAGCAGTTCTCCAGGAAACTGAAAGTAATTAATCTCCTGTGGATAGGACACAAGACACAGAGAGGTCCATCAGGGACAGGTGGGAGCCATACCAGAAGTCAAGGCGCACACACATTTGTTTTCATGTGACTGCCTAATATAGCTAAGTGATTGATGAGATCTTGTTATTGATGCGTCGGGGGTGCCTGAGGACTCTTATGCTCACCCAGCGTGACCTCACTCTGATCTGACCGTCATACAGTAAGGCCTCTTTCACACGGGCGTCACGGATTCTGTCCGGATATGTCGCTGGTGCATTACGGGAAACCTGCGGGAGTGATCACGCAATTTCAGTCAGTTTTGTCTGCGATTGCGTTGTTCAGTTTTTTCCGCGCGAGTGCAATGCGTTTTGCACGCGCATGAGAAAAAACTGAATGTGGTACCCAGACCTGAACTACTTCACTGAACTTCGTGTTTGGGTTCGGTGTTCTGTTGATTATATTATTTTCCCTTCTAACTTGGTTATAAGGGAAAATAATAGCATTCTTACTACAGATTGGTAACTAAAATTTGTAACTTACTAAAATTGCGTCCCTACTTGTGCGGATTTGCCTCAATGCACCCTGAACGCATCCGGCCCTCACCCCTGACGCCCGTGTGAAAGAGGCCTAAGACCCAGAATATCCCTATCTTTCACTCTTATTTCTTAACCCAATGGCAACCCAACTGTAGCCATTAGGGATATAGACAGATATAGTGAACAGACAGTAAACAGAAAAAATAAATAAAGTGAATGCGTAAAGAAAACGGGGAGGGTCCTTTAAGCCCCAAAACCTGGCGGAAATCTACCCCGTCCCTCAACTAAATTACCTCTAGCCGTATAGCCGCTAGCTCAGAGGCAGAACTGTGCAAACATGGGCTACACCTGGGCAGATTCCCACCATCTCACCCTTCCGATTCCAAGGCCTGAGGAGTCCAGAGCCCTCTTGGTTCCTTCCCCACCACTCCAGAGCCACCATTCCAACCAACTCCAAGGACCCCCCCAACCGCCAAGACAAAAAAATGACCTGGCTAACAAACGGCAACTACCTACCAGACCCCCAGTTGTATCAACACAAACCCCCCTCCCCACTTATGACCACTGACATACAACAGAGTGAGTGGGTAAGACTGATCCCTTCACTATGCCCACTAAAATGGCCCCTTTCCCGCCTTTGGTCCCCCCTTTTAACTGTCTTTACCCTCCCACCAGCCACTCTCCTCCCAGCACCACCCTTAACCCCCTGCCTGCCCACTCCCTCCAAACCCAGTCATGCAGGCCTCCCCTCAGGCTTGCAGCCCATCCGGCCAGTCCTCCACTCCTGGGGCACTTCTGCCCCTTGGGCTTTCAAACATCTCGGCCCCTGGCTTAGATCCGGCAGGGCCCTTGGTCACCAACCCCTGGGTGCATTGGTCCCAGGCAGTACACCCTAGGGATGTTGTGTGGTTCTCCGTTCTACATCCTGGCAGGGCTCTGACCACCAGGAATCAATAAGAACACATACAGGCTCAAACTGGCCCACAGGGGTACAGGGGAATCTCCTGGTGAGCCCCTGAGAAAGGTGGGCCCCTAGTCTCCCACACCCCTGCACAAGTGGCACATAACATATTAAACTTACTGCACAACATACATATATTCAATGTACAGCACCTCAACCAGCCTATGTTCATATAACAAATGTGTTAGCTTATTTATTATATGTGAATGTATCCGTACGGTGATCCTCCAAAATAAACTTTACTGGTGGGCCCCAGGTACCCCAGTCCGACACTGGACAGATACTACACTTGATCTTAGTTAAAAGGGATATAGGCAGATATACTGCATGTGTAGCTGCACAGGGGCCCAATGCCAATCTGCAGTCTGCTAGATTGCATGTAAGACACTGCGTTAAAGAGAACATATCTCCTCTCCTGACATGTATCTTTTAGTAACTACTTGCATTTCTCACGTAATAAGAATCCTGAAACATGTTTTCCTATAACTCTATGTCCTGCCATTCCTTTATTATTCCTACTAGAAGTTATGAACGAATTGCTAGCAGTTCACAACGAAGGTTCAAATGGGTGTTTACCAGTTGGGGGTGTGACCCTGCACAGTCTGATACTGGCCACACTGATTGGATACTGTTAGGCTGTGCAGTGACACCCCCACAAACTAGTAACACCGATTTGGATCATCTGGACCTTCATTGTGAACTGCTAGCAATTTATTCATCATACCTCCCAACTTTTTGGACGGTCGAAGAGGGATGCTTATGGTTCATTGTGTGAAAGTCCATTTTTCCTGCATACTTTTATACTTTAATAGTTTTATTAGCGCACGACAAGCATTTTCTGAGTCAATATTTTAAGTATAAAAATGCAAATCTATACCTCAGATCAAAAAGAGGGGCATTTAAGGAGCAAAGAAGGACAGAGGGACTTGCGTCAAAAATAGGGACTGTCCCTCCAAAATAGGGACACTTGGGAGGTCTGATTCATAACTTCTAGAAGGAATGATAAAGGAATGGCACAATATAGAGTCATAAGAATAGATGCTCCAGATATGTTATTACATGGGATTTCCATGCCATATAATTACTGATGTGGTCTATGAATATAATCATTCAGACTGAGAACTGCACCATATATTGACAACGATCAAGTTCTGCAGATGGTCATAAGTGTTCAATGAAGTGATAGGATGGACAATCTTCTTGGGATAAAGTGACTGATAATGTGGATGATAATAGCATCAGCATTATGGGCACAGTGGAAGTCTACCAAGAGCATATTTCTCATTTGGCCCCATGCACACGACCATATCCGTTTTGCGTTCCACAAAATACGGATGCAGTCTAGTATAGGACATGTTTTATCTTTTTGCAGAACGGACATCCAGATAATCCATGTGCTTTCTGCCTCTGTATGTCTGTTCTACAAAAAGACAGGCTATATCTGGAAAATGCGGACCGCGGACCCATTGAAAACAATGGGTCAGAAAATAAAATACGGATGGCACACTGACTGAATCCACGATTTGCGGACTGCAAAGCGCATATGGTTGTATGCATGGGGCCTTATGCATTGAAGTGATATCTTGCCATGTGGAGTCTGTCACCAAAATGTTACCTTCTGCACCGCTTACATAACGCCGTGGCACAAATAAACATGATTTAAATGGTGCCTTTGTTCTTTTCTTCCAAGGTTCAGAAGCAGCAAAAACGCGGTTTTAATGATATGCAAATGAGGGCTCGCAAGTGCCTAAGGGGCGGCATTCGGGCAGTAAGTGCCTAGGCCCCTCTGCCTTTTGCATGCATAGCAGCTCCCTAACCCCTCGTCTGTCCACAAGTTGTATCTGGCGATCTGAACTTTTCATTGATACCATTTTGGGGTATGTATGACTTTTTGATCACTTTTTATTTAACCTACAATCCACTTGTGTCATCCTGTTGACTGGCCGAGATCTTGGCCATGCGCAGTTCACCGTCAGGTCCGTCGCCAGCTATCTGTAGTAGAATGCCGTTAGCTGGTGATGCAGATGCCCACGGTGCGCATGCCCGGGCACCAAAATTGCTCCAAGTTTCTGGTAAACAATTTTGTTGCAAAGTAAGCCAATCAAAGTCATGACAATGACCAGGGGCGGACTGGGAACTTAAGGTGGCCCTGGAAAAAAACCTAAAAGTGGCCCAATGTTGTAAGCAGGTCCAAATGTATAGAAGGAGGGGCAACAGAGGTAAGCAATACCATAGAGCAAAATACAGTCCCATCAGAACCATACATCACAGTGCAGCACAATATATTGCCCCAAAATTTGCCCCTAGTGATGTCCTTCAATAGATGCCATTTTATCTCCTTCTCCACCAGTGGTCTCTAATTAAGATATGGAGCAGGGGGCTAGGGGTTGAGGTGTGGGCCACAACAGTTTAATTCAGGAGGCCATGTGCAGTCACTGGCCAGATATGTGAGGACCTGATTCTCACAGTCAGGGTCCATTCACACGTCTGTGTGTGTTTTGCGGATCCACGGATCCGCAAAACACAGACATCAGCGATGTGCGTTCCGCAATTTGCGGACCGCACATCGCTGGCACCACATAGAAAATGCCTTTTCTTGTCCGCAATTGCGGACAAGAATAAGACATGTTCTATTTTTTTAGGAATGCGATTGCGGACCCGGAAGTGCGGATCCGCATTAGAGGGCTCATGCACATGAATATTCGCAGTTTAGCACACAATACAGTATTGTGTACTGCTCTATATCAGATTGTTTCTCCCTAAGCAGCTCATTGTAGTTGATAACCTAATCTGTTAGGCCCCTTGCAGACGAGCTTGACGGATTGGCTCCGGATGCGTTCAGGGTGCATTCAGTGAAACTTGCACCATTTTGCAAGCAAGTTCAGTCAGTTTTGTCTGTGATTGCGTTCACTTGTTCATTTTTTTTTCCGCGCGGGTGCAATGCTTTTTGATTTGGTTTTTTTACGCGCGTGATAAAAAACTGAAGGTTTACAAACAACATCTCCTAGCAACCAACAGTAAAAAAGGCATCCGCACTTGCTTGTGATTTTCACGCAGCCCCATTCACCTCTATGGGGCCTGCGTTGCATGAAAAAGGCAGAATATAGAACATGCTGCGATTCTCACCCAACGCACAAGTGATGCGTGAAAAACATTGCTCATGTACACAGCCCCATTGAAATGAATGGGTCAGAATTCAGTGCGGGCTCAATGCGTTCACATCATGCATTGCACCCGCGCAGAAAACTCGCCCGTGTGAAAGAGGCCTTAAGGTCCCTTTACACTGGGCGACAGAGCAGGAGATTGTTGGGATGGAAGCGTTCCTTCCCGACAATTGCCTGCTCTCTAACTAAGTATTTCCATGCAGTGATCTCCGTTGTAGGGGGAGCAGTGATCACCACTGTCAGTGTTCTTCCCCATACTGACTAGTTGTTTGCCGGCAGCAGATCGTGATTACACAGCACAATCTACTTCCAGTAAATGATCATTTGTATGTGCGCACAAACGATCGAGTTACGGTACCCGATGAATGAGCGTTTCGTTCGTTCATCAGGTAATCAGCCTACACGACATCCATTGCAGCCAGTACGCCCAAGAGCTACTAAGGCGAGCAACACGGTAACCTGGCTCGGCTATTTCAGTCGGGCCCATAGAAGTGAATGAGAGCAGGGGCTGGTCATGCGCGGTGCGCTCCCATTCACTTCTATGAGGAAACCGCTTGGTGGTGACCAGACCGGAGTCCTCCAGCCACCACCTTGTGGGCCTCCATTACTGATGTAGGTGGGACCCACATCTATAAGACAAGCCATATGCTCCCATTGTCTGAGATAAGACAATCCCTTTAAGTTTTACACAGTGAAAAATATCGTTTTGTGTTACCATTTTCTGAAAGCCATATTTTTTTTTATTTTTTTGTAGGAGCTTGTTTTTTGCAGGATGAGGTGACAGTTTGATTGGTACCATTTCGGAGTACATATGATTTTTAGATTGCTTGGCATTAGGCACTATATTTATTTAGCTTTTTTTATGGCATTCACCTGAGGGGATAGATCGTGTCATATTTTTATAGAGCAGGTCGTTACAGACACAGCAATACCTAAAATATGTTTGTTTTTCTTTTTTTCTGTTGTTTTTGTAATTTTATATGACTTTATTATGGGAAAGCTGCGTTTGTTTGTTTTTTTACTTGAAACCTAGGTATCCTACAGGTTAATACTAAAAATAAAAAAAAACAACTGAAGCACAAAATGAAACAAAAAATACTTTTTTTTACATTTACGTATATGGAGCTGTGTGAGGACTTTTTTTTTAGCAATGTTTACTCAATTTTTTGTAGCATGTAATCATAATTGTGATATAAAATTACAGCATATTGCAGGAAAACTACAACTCCCAGCAGGTCCTGAAGGTTTGCATCTCACAGGGCATGCTAGGAGTTGTAATTTCCAGACGGGAATGCAGTAAAATGTGAAATTATATTTTTACTAAACTATAGATTTACCTATATTTTATACTGTCTTGGGGGACTAGCGGCAGCCTGTGATGTCCACCACTGAGTCACAGGCAGCTTCTGTTTCATGGGGGACACAGCAGCACCACCAGCTCGTCTGCACACTCTGATCAAGATCATCTCGCCACCTTCTGTATGTTTGTGTAGCTCTGCTCTTCCTATTGAAGTGGATGATTAATATGTAGACCAGAGGTCACACTACATTTTTTCCAAAAGAGTAAAAATACTCCTCTTAACAATTTTGAGGAGTATTTTTAGCTGAGGAGGAGTACGAATTTTGCTGCAATTCACATATATAATGCATAGGCCCACATAACGTTTTGAGGCTGATATTTCTGCAGGGAACCATTGCTAGTCTCCCGTGCAGAAATAAATGTACACAATTTTACATTTATCCAACATCTAAACATAAGACCACTGCTGCCATACACGGCGCCCATCTGACATTGCCATACACCCCACCCACCTGACGCTGCCATACACTGGGCCCACCTGACGCTGCCATACACTAGACTCACCTGACGCTGCCATACACAGCTCCCAACCAATGCTGCCATACACTGCGCCCACCTGACGCTGCCATACACAGCGCCCAACCAATGCTGCCATACACTGCGCCCACCTGACGCTGCCATACACTGCGCCCACCTGACGCTGCCATACACTGCGCCCACCTGACGCTGCCATACACTGGGCCCACCTGACACTGCCATACACTGGGCCCACCTGACGCTGCCATACACTGCGCCCACCTGACGCTGCCATACACTGCGTCCACCTGACGCTGCCATACACTGTGCCCACCTGACGCTGCCATACACTGCTCCCACCTGACACTGCCATACACAGCGCTCACCTGACGCTGCCATACACAGCGCTCACCTGACACTGCCATACACAGCGCTCACCTGACATTGCCATACACAGCGCTCACAAACACAAACTACTACATGGGGGCAGTGTGGGGGACAATTAATACTGTGGGGGCAGTGTGGGGGACAATTACTACTGTGGGGGCAGTGTGGGGGACAATTAAGGGTACTTTCACACTAGCGTTAGTGTGATCCAGCAGGCAGTTCCGTTGTCGGAGCTGCCAGCCGGATCCGCCGTTCAGTGTGACAACTGACAGAACGGATCCGTCTCTCTGCTTGTCATGCGGATGGACGGATCCGTCTTGCAGTCTTTTTCACAGTTTACCCGTTCTGCGCATGCGCAGACCGGAAGGACGGATCTGTCCTTCAGTTGTTTTGCAATGCCGGATCTCGCACTAATGCAAGTCAATATAAATTAAGGCCGGATCCGGCATTCCGGCGACTGATCAGGCATTTTGAACAGACATAATACCGCAGCAGTATTATGCGGTATTATGTCCGGCCAAAACGCCTGACAGTGACTGAACGGAAGGCATACTGATGCAAACTGAACTGATTTCTATCCATTTAGAATGCATGGGGATATGCCTGATCAGTTCTTTTCCGGCTTAGAGCCCTTTTGACGGAACTCTATGCCGGAAAAGAATAACGCAAGTGTGAAAGTACCCTAATACTGTGGGGTCAGTGTGGGGGACAATTACTACTGTGGGGGCAGTGTGGGGGACAATTGCTACTGTGGGGGCAGTGTGGGGGACAATTGCTACTGTGGGGGCAGTGTGGGGGACAATTGCTACTGTGGGGGCAGTGTGGGGGACAATTGCTACAGATCCCCCATAACAGTGTCATCCACAGATCCCCCATAACAGTGTCATCCACAGATCCCCCATAACAGTGCCATCCACAGATCCCCCATAACAGTGCACCGGCGCACTGAGGAGAGACTGAAAGGAGGGGAAAGAAGCCGCAGAAGCAAGCATAGGACAGCACAGCAGACGACTGAATAGCTTCTTTTGTAAGTAAATTGTTTTATGATAAATGTAGTTTAGTTTAATGTCTGTTTTTGTCTTTTATTATAGTCTGGCTTTTGCTTAAAGGGGTTCTGCACTTTGTTTAAACTGATGATCTATCCTCTGGATAGATCATCAGCATCTAATCGGCAGGGGTCTGACACCCGGGACCCCCGCCGATCAGCTGTTTGAGAAAGCAGCGGCGCTCCTGGAGCGTCCTGGCCTTCTCACTGTTTACCACCGGCCCAGTGACGTCACGAATAGTATCAACTGGCCTTGGTGCGGCTAAGCTCTGTTCACTTCAATGGAGCTTAGCCCCACCCAGGCCAATTGATACTAGTCGTGACGTCACTGGGCCAGCGGTAAACAGTGAGAAGGCCGCTCCAGGAGCGCCGCTGCCTTCTCAAACAGCTGATCGGCGGGGGTCCCGGGTGTCGGACCCCTGCCAATCAGATGCTGATGATCTATCCAGAGGATAGATCATCAGCTTAAACAAACTGCAGAACCCCTTTAAAGGAACAGTAAAAAAAAATGTTGTTTTTTTTAGTTATGTATGATGCTTTTTGATAATAAATAAATGTAAATGTATTGGTAAATGTAGTAGTATTAGTTGCATACACCAACAACACCCACAGGGTTATTTCACAAAAGGGTGAAGAGTTTGGAGAAGTGAACAATATAGGACAACATAGCTGATTTGAAAAGAAAATTTAGCTCACTTACCTATTCAGTTATGTTGTCCTAGATTGTTCCCTTCTCCAAACTCTTCACCCTTTTGTGAATAAGTCCTTTTGCACACGAACGTGTGAGGCCCATGCCCGTGCAATGCACGGACACCATTCCGTGGCCATTCCGCATCACGGATGTGGACCCATTCATTTCAATGGGTCCGCAAATCCGGAGATGCAGAACGGTGCAGAACGGAATGACGGAACGGAACACTACGGAAGCACTACGGAGTGCTTCCGTGGTGTTCCGTGTCGTACTTCCGTCCCTTTTTGCGGAACGGGCAGATCGCGGAGCCATTCAAGTAAATGAGTCTGCGATCCGCTGCGGCTGCCCCACGGTCGGTGCCCGTGCATCGCAGGCCGCAATTTGCGGCCCGCAGCACGGGTACGGGGCTCACACGTTCGTGTGCAAGAGGCCTAAGCCTGTGAGCGTCTGTTCATTGGTCTTCTTTAGTGACATGTTTCACATATGGGGTTATTTACACAGCCCTGGTGTTTGCTAAAACTGCTTTAAACTATAAAGAAAAGTTTTCGAGAGTGTTTTTCTCTTTCTCAGGTCTGAAGCAATACCGAGGAAGAAAGGAAAACTCTTGAAAGCTTGTCCTTTAAGTATTAGGGTACTTTCCCACTAGCGTTATTATTTTCTGGCATTGAGTTCCGTCCTAGGGCTCAATACCGGAAAAGAACTGATCAGTTTTATCCTAATGCATTCTGAATGGAGAGAAATCCGTTCAGGATGAATCAGGAAGGATGACTTCAGTTTAGTCACTAAACGGCTTTTTTGACAGAGATGTGTGGTATTATTTCCGTCCAAAATTCCGGAACACTTGCTGGAATGCCAGATCCGGCACTAATTTACATTGAAATATATTAGTACCTACATGCACAGACCTTTAAAAATGAAAAAAAAAATAAAATAAATGACAACCGGAGAGACGGCTCCGTTATTACAATGCATTTGGATCAGCATCCGGATCCGTCTACAAATGCTGTCCGTTTTCATACAGATTGCCGGATCTTCACAACGCAAGTGTGAAAGTACCCTTAGGTTAGTACAATAGAAAGGTATCCCTGCATACCGCAATACTCTCGTATTTTGTAATCTTATTTATTTATATATAATTATTTAGTTTTTTCTCAGTAGTATGATTAAGTGGTGAAAATTATTAGTGCTCCCCCCCCCACACACACATTTTTGACTGTGGTATCTTATGTGCCCTCCCTATATATTGTTCCTAGAGTCGCCACTGCTGACCGACTATTGCTAACACGACATATGATTTTATGGAAAGGAAAAAAAACGGAAAGGGAAGGAAAAAAATGGAGCCATGGACCCATTAAGAGATCAGATTAAGGCCTGATTCCGATTTACGCCTCCAGAATAAAATAGACCTACGTCATTCCATGTGAAAGTCCATATGACGTCCATGCGCCTTTACCCCTCACCCGTGCACCTAAATGAATGAGTCTCCGACAAGAATAGCGCACCCTGAACATTTCACATATTGGTCCGTGCCGAAAAATGGACGTGTGAATTGAACTGTTGACTTTAATGGCTGCGTGTTCAGTCCAATGCCCATACGGATAACAGAAGACAGAAGATACTGTTGTGTGAATTAGGCCTAAAAGTACATAGTTACCAACTGTCTCGAACTTGCAGGGACTGTCCCTGGTTTTTAGGCAATTTCGGACTGTCCTGAGCTGAAAATGGGGAGGGCCAGCAGTAATTTCTGGGCAGAGTTGGGGGCGTTACCAGGGTTTGGGGTTTGGATTCCCCCAATTTTACCAATCTAAACGTTGACCACGGGGTCAGGTTTCCTGATGTAGTTTTGGAAGCCAAAATCAGGAGTGGATCATAAAGGTAGAGAAAGTATAAAGGACAGATACGACTTCTACTCTTTTTTTGAATTTATGTCTGGTTTTGACTTCCAAATTTGCATCAAGAATCCTGACCGAGTGGCCGTGACAAAATTGTCAGAGACACACCTGCCTTTAAAGGTTTATTTAAGTGTGCAACCCCATGGTAGGGGGCTGGCTGCATGCAGCCAAGTGACGCCCACCCACGGCAACCAACGGCTGAACGATAAACTGTGAGGCCATTGGATTCCGCGGTTTTGCGTGGCTTGGCCTCACCATGGGGGTCACATCAGCACATTTTCCAATAATACTGGTGTAAAGTAGAACTGGCTTAGTTTCCCATAGCAACCAATCAGATTCCAACTTTCATTTTCCAAAGAAGCTCTGAAAAATGAAAGGTGGAATCTGATTGGTTGCTATGGGCAACTAAACTAGTTTTAATAAATCTCCCCCAATATTTTCAGCCATGCCAAAAACCCTGCCAGACTGATCAGCCCCCCTCCACCCAATATGCTCCGGACATTTGGACTGCCGTGTTTGGGAGGGGAATATGGATTACAGATATTGAGGTATCCTAAGGAGGTGCAGAAGAATGAAAGGAAGAGAACGCTTCATTTTACACTGGAGTAGACATTGCGCTAAGAAGACACAAACCCATAGACAATACTTTATGGTGGCACTATCCCCTTTTAAGTCACTGGGGGAGATTTATCAAACTGGTGTAAAGTAGAACTGGCTTAGTTGCCCATAGCAACCAATTAGATTCTTCCTTTAATTTTCCAAAGGAGCTGTGAAAAATGAAAGGTGGAATCTGATTGGTTGTTAGGGGCAACTAAGCCAGTTCTACTTTACCCCATTCGTAATGTAGGAATATTGGAAAATGTTCTGATCTCCCCATGTTTTCCAGTTTGGATAAATCCCACCCCCTTTGTGTGCAACCAAAACTGTCCAAAAAAACATTTTTGTATCCCTCTAGTGTCATATTTTTCCGCATCATACCATACTTGCCGGCTTGCAATCCCCATAGTGTGGACCAGGGGTTGGCAACCTCCGGCATTCCAGCTATCGTGGAACTACAACTCCCAGCATGCATACTTGCTCTGCTCTTCTCAGAACTCCCATAGAAATGAATGGAGCCTGCTGGGAGGAGTAGTTCCACCACAGCTGGATCCCTGGAGTAGACGACACAAGGCACGACACTGACCTGCTCGGTGAGACGTCTTGTCCTGAGGAAGAATCCCAAGAGACATCCCACAATAACAGAAAGCACCGAGAGAATAAGCAGACCGTTCCTCTTGCACACATCCTTGACTCTAGCCAGTACTGCGTCCAGACCTCCTGCCATTGTGTCCCCCCAAATAAATTGCCCAGCGGAGGATGAGAGTCCCACAGAGGGACTACGCCACCCTGGGAAAAGCCAACTCACGTTCCTTAGAGATCAGATCAAAGTCGGCGCAGGCTGGCCAGCCCACAAGGTCACCCCTCACCCATAAGCCATGCAGCTGGCATTACCGTCCCAAATTAATACCCCCAATCCTATTACTGACTTCATCATTAGGAGCCCGGGAGGAGATTAGGGAGCTTGGGATAATTTGAAAAGAATATGCCTGTACAGCAACAAGACATGCATAGAAGGGAGCGCTCCCTATGACTGGCGGCAATCCTTAATATCCTGCAATATTCACAGTCACCGGTAATGAATGGATTTCTCCTTAAATGACAAAAAGTATAATGGCTGGCGTAAAAAACAAAACAAAAAACAATAATGCATGATAAATTAGCAAATATCATAGGGGTTATGACTGTAATGAAAAATGACATACTACAGGCATCAATGACCTATCTGGTAGATCTGTTTGCTGCCAGACCTAGGGGTTTGTTCACATGCAGCAGTTAAAGGATGGAACTGAGCATCCTTCAACCAGTGAGCAGGACAGAGAAAATAGAAAAAGAGTGAACAGAAGGTGGCGCTAGATTTTTAATTACCGGTACATGTATTTATGAAGGTGTTCAGATCCAGGTGCTGGTTAAAAAAATGTGGAATTTTTTATGGGACATCCTCTTTAAAAGGGTTTTCTGCACTAACATCCTTTAAAATAATCATTAGCTTTAATTTGTTAATATATTTCTTTTACCTTTATTGCTCCATTCTTATTTCCTGTGATGTCATGTCCATGGGTGGGGCAGGGACAGGAAAATGTCTATGTAACTAGCTGGGTAGGAGGAGCTATAAACTAGATGGGTGGGAGGAGCTATAAACTAGATGGGTGGGAGGAGCTATAAACTAGATGGGTGGGAGGAGCTATAAACTAGCTGGGTGTGGTTAGGGGCAGTGATAGGGGAGTGTCTATGTGACTAGCTGGGTGGGAGGGGCTATAAACTAGCTGGGTGGGAGGAGCTATACACTAGCTGGGCATGGTTAGGGCAGTGCCAGAGCTGTGACAGAAGAAGAAGAAGTGCATCATGGTGGCTCAGTGGTTAGCACTGTCCGACCAAGGACAACATCTGCATGGAGTTTGTATGTTCTCCACGTGTTTGCGTGGGTTTCCTCCGGGTTCTCCGCTTTCCTCCCACTGTCCAAAGACATCCTGAGAGGGAACTTAGATTGTGAGCCCCATTGGAGACACAAGTGATGATAATGTCTGTAAAGCGCTGCGGAATATAGCAGCGTTATAGAAGTGTGAAAAATATAGAAATCATGGGTTTGGTTGGATACAACAACAAGAAGTGCTAAATATAGGATGTAAAGAAACCAGAGGGATTGGTTTACATGGAGAATTCAGGTCAAGAGAGTCCAAACTGAAAAAAGAAAAGCAGATATGTTATAAACCATAGTGATCCTGAAAAACCCCTTTAAAGGTCCATTCACACGTCCGTGTGAATCTGCAACACACCCAGCCGGCACCCCCATAGAACAGCCTATTCTTGTCCGCAGCTGCGGTATTAAGACTAGTGCCTAAAACGCCGCTGCACCATGAAGAAGGTCACCTGACCATGTTGCTGGCTACTGATTGGTCCGAGGAAATCATCACTATACTGTAACCAGCTACATTAAGTGGGGACCATATCAAACTACTGTATCCGGTACTAAACCCAAGTAGAGGTGAGTAGACTACAGTTGGGTAGAGCGGGTACCATGCAGTGGAAAAGTGGCGTAATAAGTGTACAGAACCTAGAAAAATGGTACTTCAGAATATCTAGGCAAGTCTTGCCAAGGAGTATTTGGATATATATGTGCCATACAGAGCCATATTTAGTACTAGGCCAGTGCCTCGGGCAGCACCGTGCATGGACGGCGACAGCAGCTAGTAAAGAAATTTACATTTACTATTTTTGCTACTACACTCCAACACCCTCTCGGACTTATTAATAAAGGGCGTCTGTCAGCAGATTTGCACCTATGACACTGGCTGACCTGCTGCATGTGCACTTGGCAGCTGAAGGCATCTGTGTTGGCCCCATGGTCATATGTGCCCGCATTGCTGAGAAAAATGATGTTTTAATATATGCAAATGAGCCTCTAGGAGCAACGGGGGCGTTACCATTACACCTAGGGGCTCTGCTCTTTCTGCAACTGCTGTGCCCTTTGCACTTTGACAAGACCATGAGTGATGACATTCTGTTATGACGGTAGCATCAGTCTACACCTGTAGACACAGTGGTTGTCCTGTTAGGTGCAGTACAACCTAAATCCCGCCAGCACTCCCCTTATTCCCATTTCTAAAAGTGTGGGAGCCCCTCCACTGGCAGTGACGCCTTGGTAGCATGTAAAATCGCAGTTGTTGCATTTTTTTACAATTATAACAAAACACAAAACATTAATTGCACACAATTACAGCAATATGGTGTGGTTTTGCTACAATTTTAAGAAAACTTGGAGCATTTTGCCCCGATATTGCAGCAAAAAACTAACAAGATTTGACCACAATGTGTGAATGCACCATAACGTGCCATGAGGAGATGCGCCTGGACTGGGGAATTGCCCCAATTCTCTAAATAGACTGTATGGTGGGAGGTGTGTGGGCGTGATAACCGCAATGGTTCCCTGATTTTGGAATGACAGACTTTTGCTGAGCGGCGGCCATCACTGGAGATTATAATCATCACTGAGTCCTGGAGGTTATTACAAGTGTCTATAGACGTCCCCGGCTGATCCCACGTATTGTCTATTTCAGGAGCTGGCACCGCTTCCATCCAGTACCGGTTCATGATCATCCGGTCTGAACAATCAGTGAGGCGACATATCATCTGCCAGAGAATCCTCTATGCCTTTGCATGGATTGGCTGCATTGGGACCATTGGGACCGCTGTATATTTGGTATGCTGTCATGCTTTCTACAAATCAGTCATAAGTACACAGAGGAATCAGGACCTTAGAATAACACAAGTCATTGCCTGGAGCCGGGTGATGTATATATACAGAGTTTGGACAGTTTGCGCCTGGTGCTCAGTGGTATATTGCTCCTTAGTTTTCAATAGTGGCCAATACATTACAATGTCGCCCCCTGGTGACTATCCTTATGTATTACGTCCCCGATATAATTACACTCCACCTGCGTTTTTTTCTGTTCTGTATTTATCTTCATGGTGATATCATTGCTGACATTTATATTTCTGATTATGTTCCAGAGGAAAATCAGTCCCCAGGATGGGCATTCTCTTCTGTATCACTGTGTGCTTGCAAAAAAAAGAAAAATTGTCAGGTACATTCAGTGGCGGATTAACATAGGGGCGTTCGGGTCGGCAGCCCCGGGCCCGGCATCACTGGGGGGCCCAATGCCGACCCGAGCGCCCACATACTGCGGCGGGGCACGGGAGCGTATAGTTCCCTGCCCCGCCGCCTATCACCGCCATAGGCTTCAGGCCTAGTAGGCCTGAGGCCTATGTGGTGGTATAAGCCCGGCGTGCGCGATGACATCATCACGCGGCGCGCGTGATGACGTCATTGTGCGCCTGTATAGTGGCGCGCGCACGCTCTGATGTGCGCGCGCCTGCCACACCATTCAGCATACAGGTAAGTATTAGCTCTTTATTTTTTTGTGTGTGTGCTAACTTGGGGGAGGGGATATTAAGGGACAGTGGGGCATTTTTCCATGGGGGCAAATTAGTTAATGAATGGCAGTTGTGGGGGCAAATTAATGGATGGCAGTTGTGGGGAAAATTAATGAATGGCAGTTGTGGGGGCAAAATAATTAATGGATGGCAGTGTGGGGAAAATTAATGGATGGCAGTTGTGGGGGCAAATTAATGAATGGCAGTTGTGGGGGCAAATTAATGAATGGCAGTTGTGGGGGCAAATTAATGAATGGCAGTTGTGGGGGCAAACTAATTAATGGATGGCAGTGTGGGGGAAAATTAATGGATGGCAGTTGTGGGGGCAAATTAATGAATGGCAGTTGTGGGGGCAAACTAATTAATGGATGGCAGTGTGGGGGAAAATTAATGGATGGCAGTTGTGGGGGCAAATTAATGAATGGCAGTTGTGGGGGCAAATTAATGAATGGCAGTTGTGGGGGCAAATTAATGAATGGCAGTTGTGGGGGCAAATTAATTAATGGATGGCAGTTGTGGGGAAAAATTAATTAATGGATGGCAGTGTGGGGGCAAATTAATGGATGGCAGTGTGGGGGCAAATTAATGGATGACCATGTGGGGGCAAATTAATGGATGACCGTGTGGGGGCAAATTAATGGATGACCGTGTGGGGGCAAATTAATGGATGACAGTGTGGGGGCAAATTAATTAATAGATGACAGTGTGGGGACAAATTAATTAATAGATGGCAGTCTGGGGGAAATTACTATATGGGGCAGTGTGGGGGAAATTACTGTATGGGGGCAGTGTGAAGGGAAAATACTATATGGGGGTAGTGTGGGGTATTGGGGGACACTATACAGGGATTATTACCTGGAGCATAATATAGGATGTTAGTATTACTGGGGGCACTCTAGGGGACATTATAACTGCTGTAGACACTATAGGGATCTTTAGGGTCATTTATCAAACTGTTGTAGTAGAACTGGCTTAGTTGTCCATAGCAACAGATTCCACCTTTCATTTTTGACAGCTCCTCTGGAAAATGAAAGGTGGAATCTGATTGGTTGCTATGGGCAACTAAGCCAGTTCTAATTTACACCAGTTTGATAAATGACCCCAATTATGAGAAATCTAACGTGTCTGTGTAACAAACTCTGTAGGGACGAGATGCGGCGGGAGGAATTAGTCATGGCGGTCTGGGTCAAACAGAGGAGAAGAGGAAAGAGAAGAGCTACATGACAGGAGAAGTCCCTGGATGTAAGAGGTATGTGGTGCTGTATTCCCCTATATGTAGAGCTGGCTCACTACTGTGACCTGCGTCTCATCTTCTCCTCCAAGTCTTTATCATAATCATATGTATTTTAAATTTGGCACCTCAAATTTAAATTTTTCACCTGCAGTCCTATGTAACAGCCCAGATAACAGTGATAACTTTCTGTGTGCAGATAATGTACATGTTCCCTGCAGTCCTAGGTAACACCCCACATAACACAATAATTCACTGTGTTATGTGGGGTGTTACATAGGACTGCAAGAAACATCTATGACATCTGTACTCAGAGAGTTATGAGATGGTCGGGGTCTGACTCCTGGCACCCCCGCCAATCAGCTGTTAGAGGAGACCGCGATGTTCCAGTGAGCGCCGCAGCCTCTTTGCTCCTTACCAAGCATGGCGCTGTCCATGTGATAGCACAGCGCTTGGTATTGCAGCTCAGCCCCAATCACTCAGATAGGACAGAGCTGCAGATAGGCCATGTGAACGATGAATGTGATGTCATATGGCCTAGGAAGAGACTGTGACGCTTACAAAGCACCGCAGCCTCTTTATACAGAAAAAAAAACTGAAACCTAAAATGGAGGGGGGGGGGGGGGCCCAAGTTGGGTAGACAGCCCCGGGCCTATCATGCACTTAATCCGCCCCTGGGTACATTGTACCTACTAGAGACTGAGGAACTTTACGGTGGACTGGTGACCAGACCCAGCTGTGGAAAGGGCATGACAAAGGTGGTAATGGCAGGGCTAAATCTTCCCACAGACCTATATGTCTATAGTGGTTGTCATTCTAAATGACACATTTTTGGAGAAATTGTATATGGAGGTCAAAAATGCACACACCACCAAGTTGTACTGCTATCGTATGTAGCAAAACCCCTCCTAACCAGGTGGCCAGGTCACTAGTGGGCAGGGGCGTAGCTATAGGGGAAGCAGGATATGCCCCCAATGTCTCATAGGTGCAGATCTCACCTCTTTACAACAGAGAGCGCAAAGTGCAGGAGGGTGCACCGCAAATTTGCTCGCAAACCTCCATTAATTTCTATGGGACTGTGGAAAATAGCTGCGCAAAGCACTAGGCTGTTTTTGGGAAATTCCGTTGAAATGAATGGGAAGTGTACTGCGCAAGCGTGACCACCGCTCTATTCACTTCTATGTAGCTTACAGAAATTGGCGAGCCAGCGCTCTGCTATTTTCGGCGCTCCCATAGGAATGAATGAATAAAGGGCCGCTGTGCATGCGTGGTGCGCCCTCCTGTACTTTGTGGGCTCCATTGTATCACCTAGCAATATCCCCCGATGGCCAGGATGGGAATACCCCTTTTAGGGTCCATTCACATGTTCACAACTGTTGTGCGGTCCGTAAATTGCGGATCCGCAAAACACGGACACCTGCCATGTACGTTCCGCATTTTACGGACTGCACATGGTGTGCTGTCCGCATCTCTTGCGACCCCATTGAAAAACGGATGCAGACCTGCGGACGCGAGAATGGACCCTAAGGATGTTATTTGGTAAAAAAAAAGTTTTAGCTTTATGACATCAAGCCAGAACACTGGTGAAGAGTATGGAACAAATAAAAAAAACATATAGGAGAAAAATTTAAAAACACTGTATAATTCCTGTCTGTCAGTAGTAGCGTACTTACCTTGGGGGCCCTAGTGGTGAGGGGAGGCCCAGATATGAACTCCTTCTCCTGCTCCCGACATAAACCTACAGCATTTTCCTGCAGCCACCACTAGGAGGAACATAGTGCCTCGAGATTTTTACAGCTTCCATTGAGTTCAATGGTAACTATCTAAATTCCCAAACACTGAGCTCCCCCTAGTGGTGGCTGCAGGCAGACAGTTTTATCACATACAGTTTCATAGGAAACAGGACATTAATTACAGTATTTTTATGAAAATAAACAATACTTCAAAATTTGCATTAAACATTTACAATTGTTTATAAGAGAGTGCAAGTTTAGTGTTTACCCCAGTTGCATTTTAAGACGTTGCATGAGGCCGGGTGCACACCTGACAGCTTGCCGCACAAGTTTTAGGCTAGGGTTACATGACGACATTTGTCAATGGTGTCGCAATGTTACTTGTTAAATGCTGCGACGTGACAGTGCCAAAAAATCCATCCAAATTGGATTTTTGTGCGACTGTTGCGTCGTAGCATGTCACAGTGCGAGACTATTGACTATCATTATAAAAAATGTCGCCCTAGCCTTGAGGTAATAACCTGGTTTTACCCTCAAAATAGTGCACCGGTTAGGTGGAGTTTTGTCCACATGCGGCACCCGCAGCGCGTAAACCCGGCCTGAGTGTTGCAGAATTTCATTTGTAGAATATACACTAAAAATTGCAGTGATTTGGGTGATTTTTAAACTAATTCAAAGTATCTATTTTACATTGTGTGTAAACTTTGCCTAAAGGATAATTATTAGGCCATGCTGGTGTGCTTTCTGAATCATAATATAGATTTATCTGGAAGGAAAGCCGCTCAGGTAATCTGAGTGTGCGCGTTTCTATCTCCCGGAACCTTAGTCTGCGAGAAAAGTTTCCGGAGGGTCAGAATTTCACGTTACAACTATCCTTGATTTGAAGCCGGGGAGGACGTCGGGGGGAGGGGCAAAAGTAAGACCTGGGGGATGAGGGAGAGGGATGTAGGGCAAAGGTAACCGGGACGGTTTGTAGGAGAGAGGTGACAGTTCGCAGAGCGGAGGACGTCCACCCTGGTATGGCGGGAGACCGGACCCTCAACTGAATAAATGTGAATTGGGGAGGTGAATTTGGTAACGCACCTGTCGGAAGATTAAGGGTGGTGCACACCTGTCACTATTGTGCTTATTCACTATGGCCAGGGGCTGGTGCACTTCGGTTCCGCTTCACTTTGCGTTAGCTTTGATTGATCATTGTATTTTGTCTGTGACATGTTTTTTTTTTTAATGCAGTGTCCACACAAATATGTGGTGCAACCGTGATTATCTTCCCATAGAACTCAATAGAAGTGTCATCATGCAATAAGCATACATAAACCCTGTGTATGTGTGTGTATAAAGCGAAAGCTGCAAAAGACAACGCGAGATGCAGTTGCTTCATGACAGCGTGAGATTGTGCAGAGCTGTAGTTGTCAGCAGAGCTGTAGTTGTCAGCGTGCCGTGGACATAAAAAGCCGTACAAACTATGTAAAGGCAAATCAAAGGGTTGTCCTTTTTCCATGATGTCTGCACATAATATGGGTAATGCCCATAGGGGCAGGGTGTCTGATTTTTGGGGGGACCTGCCGATCATAAGAATTGGGGTCCCGTGTACTGCTGTTTGAATGGAGTGGCGGTCGCCTACTGCTGCTCCATTCAACTCTATGGAACTGCCAGAAATGGCTGAGTCAATCAGGGGAGCAATGAGGGGCACATTTTCAGATTTTACTACTTCCGGAATCCGCAGGTATTACCATTAGAGACATTTATGGAGTTTTTTGTACATTGATGTCTATTCGGTGGGAGCTTCACTTTAGGTGTAGTTGTCAGAGGGGCTTAAAATGTGAAGGAGAGGTGGTCCCCTCCACCCATCCCCATCCGCTGCTGTTCTGATGCTGCTCGGGTCCCCACTTTCTGGGTCCAGTCCAGACAAACTGGAAATGTCCTCAGCTAGGCGCTGCCCGGGCAATGTCAGAATGGCAACTGTAGGGGATGGGTGGAGGTGAGATGTATCTCTTCTGTTATGGTTTTAAAGGGTTTCTGTCACCAGATTTAACCCTATTAAACTGGCTGACATTAGCGATGTGCTTTCTGTTAGCAGACCCTAACTCTCCTAATCTCATGCTTCTGGATGCCCCCGTTACGGCACAATTTTAACTTTTATAACATGCTAATTAGCCTCTAGGAGCAGGGGGGGGGTCATTGCACCTGCTCCTAGAGGCTCCGTTTGCCCACCTCAAGTCACGCCCTGCCGTCATTTATTTGGAAAGTTAAGGCAGCGAAGGGATTGTTTGTAATACCTCTCCCTGCCTGTGTTTAGGCATTGACAAGTATGCGGCACAGAGGGGAGGCATCATTTAGAGCAGCTTTAAGGCTGTGGCAGACAATTGTCAGGAGGGAAGCTTTGCTTCCCGGCAATCGCCTGCTCGCTAGCGGAGGAGACCGCTACTATTACATGCAGCGATCTCCTCTATGCCATCGCTCGTCCCCATGCTGTATAGTGGTTTGCCAGAGGTAGATCATGATTAGACACCACGATCTGCCGCCTGCAAGTGATCATTTTTTAATATGTCAAAACATTTGGATTGCCCGACGATCGAGCGTTTGTTTGTTCATCGGGCAATCGGCAGCAGTATTACACTGCAAGATGATTGCTAACAAGCGTTCATGCGAACACTCGTTAGCGATTATCTGCCGAAAAATTGTGCAGTGTAATACAGGCTTAACATAGTAGGTGTCTTCAAGAATTAGAAAAAAAAAGGTCTGCTTAGGCTACTTTCACACTTGCGGCAGAGTGATCCGTCGCCGGAACTGCCTGCCGGATCCATCAATCTGCATGCAAATGGAAAGCATTGCAAGAACGGATACGTCTCTCAATTTGTCATCCGGAGAAACAGATCCTTTATATATTTTTTTCACATTTTTAAAGATCTGTGCAGATCGGAAGAACGGATCTGTCAATGCGGTATTTTTAATGCCGGATCCGGAACTAATACATTCCTATGGGGATCAATGCCGGATCCGGCATTACGGCAAGTGTTTCGGCATTGTGGACGGAGATAAAACCGCAGCATGCTGACGCCGTGCAGTGACTGAACTGAAGACATCCTGATGCATCCTGAAGGGATTTCTCTCCATTCAGAATGCATTAGGATAAAACAGAAGCGTTTTTTTCCGGTATTGAGCCCCGACGACAGAACTCTATGCCGGAAAATAAAAACTCTAGTGTGAAAGTACCCTTAGATACAGAAGCGTCACCACTTTTGCACTTGGGTCGTGTCCACTGTTGCAGCTGAGCCCCATTCAGTTACCCATGGGCAAGAATGGCGCTGTTTTCCGAATCTTGGAAGACCCGTTTAATGTCCTTAAAATATGTCACAGCTGTCTGATAGATATGGAGCCCACACAGCCTTTTTTCTCTCATTCACCAGACTTTTCTATTTCTCCAGGTTTCACTGTTGGCTAAAATGGCTCGCCTGCTGACTAAATCCTGCTTCTTGAAAGGGCGTTCGTCCTGCGCCCCGGGGCCCATCTTGCTCAGGGCATACAGCTCTGGAAATGGTGACTCCGAATACTTGCAGAAAAGCATTGTCCCAACCATGCACTTCCAAAAAAGCCTACCCAGGTGAGAACCTGTAATATCTTCTTAAAGGGGGCCCATCCTTGTAGTGCAGTGACCACCCAGAGTGAGAATCCGCAGAATGTCTAGAATTGTATGCTGTAAGTGAATAGGGTTTGGTAAAACCCTATTCATTTATATTGTACTTCATTGTGAAAATCAGCAACATGTGAACCTGACCTGAGAGGTACAATGGTTATTTTGCAGCAATGCTTATATCTCCATGGAACCTTTCTCATTAAAGGGCATTTCAAGATTTTACTGATCGGCGGGACTCTGACTCTCCAAATCCCAATAGCAAACCTGATTGACATATCAATTTACCCCACCAGGATAGGTTGTAAGCATCTAATGGGGTCTGACTGATAGGAGAATAGGGGTCCCGTGCACCCGTATGAGTGGACCAGCAGGCAGAGCATGTGTAATGCTGCTCCATTCACTCATTCACTGTGAGGCTGTGACAGTGAGAATGAATGGCGTGCCAGCACATATACTCGGCCTGCTGCTCCATTCATACAGAGGAGTTCATGTTCCTGTGATCAGTGGAGGTCCCAGTGGTCGGACCCATTACAGTCAGATACTTATCCTTTCACCTGAGCCCTCCTCAGGACGCTTTCCTCCTGACTCTTCAATTCCTATATATTCGTGAGGAGTTGGAAGACGGGACTAGTGCCCCACTGAGGGGCAGTTACTGGGGAGATATTTTGTGCTGCTGGGGCAGTATATTGTGCTGTACTGTGGCATTTGGCTCTGCTGGGGTGATATTATGTGTCACAGCATGGTAATGTTGGCCCTGCCTCCTGGCAATTTGGACTTGCCTACATGGGGCCACGTTTGTTTTTTCAAGGGCCACTTTAAAGGGCAGATTTGCACCTATGACACTGGCTGACCTGTTACATGTGCACTTGGCAGCTGAAGGCATCGGTGTTGGTCCCATGTTCATATGTGCCTGCATTGCTGAGAAAAGTGATGTTTTATTATATGCAAATGAGCCTCTAGGAGCAACGGGGGAGTTACCATTACACCTAGAGGCTCTGCTCTCTCTGCATCTGCGCCCCCTCTGCACTTTGATTGACAGGGCCAGGTGTGATGAGGTTTTCACTGACTGGCCCTGTCAATTAAAGTGGAGAGGATGTGGCAATTGCAGAGAGATCTGAGCCTCTAGGTGCAGTGGCAACGCCCCCGTTGCTCCTAGAAGATCATTTGCATATATTAAAACCTCATTTTTCTCAGCAATGCGGGCACATATGAACATGGGACCAGCACAGATGCATTCAGCTGCCAAGTGCACATGGAACAGGTCAGCCAGTGTCATAGGTACAAATCTGCTGACAGATGCCCTTTAAGTTCCCAGTCTGCCCCTGCATGGCACAACCCCTTGAAGAGCATTGTCTACAATGGGGGCTAGTTGTATATTTGTATATCTGTGTTATTGCCTTAGCTGTGGGTTACTACAGATTGATGAACTTTTTGTGTAAATTCCCTTATCTTTTTTAGGTTACCAGTTCCTAAACTTGAAGACACAATAAAGAGATACTTGAATGCACAGCGACCTCTGCTAGACGATGAACAGTTCAGGTATGGGGATAATATCCAGACAGCATTGCTACCCAATAATATTCTTCATAGACATTTAGAAGTTATCACCTTCACCACCATAACCATTCTATGTTTCAGCAAGACTGAGCAGCTGGCAAGTAGTTTCCAGAATGGTGTGGGCAAAGAGCTGCACGAGGAGCTCGTCCTGCAAGATAAGCAGAACAAACACACAAGCTACATCTCCGGTAAAAGTCCACACTGGATTGCTAGCTTCCTGTACAATCTGGACTGCCTGCTGCTAACACTGAAGGGCGCTTGCTGCATACTGACTATTATTGACTTCAATGTATAAACAGTATGTACTAAGCTCCCTCTAGTGGTGACTGTAGAGAGTATGAGTTTTATCTTCAACCCTATGTCTATGCAGTTCACCTAGAGTTCTGATGGCTGTAAAAGAGTATCAGTGAATTAATTGGCGCACATTTTAGACCTAGAACGACATGGTGTTAAAAAGTGGAATTTACTTTCATCCTAAATGGGTTGTCCCAGAATGTCAATTATCGCCTACTCATGAGATAGAAGATGAGTATCTCAATGGCAGGGGTACGATCACAGACCCCACCTGATAACGAGAACAGGGCATCATTAAAATGGAGGGTTCCATGTTTGTCCTTTAAATGGAGCGGCAGTCAAGCATGGACATTGCCACTCATTCAAACTGATTGCAGAAGATAAAACCTGTGAAAAGAAGCATACTTACTGAACTACCTCCTCGCTCTTTCTCTTCCCGGCCTCGGCTGCCCAACTACACTCCCAGGATGTAAACTTCCGTTTTGTCGACACTGCAGCGGTGACCTGCTCACCTTGCGTCATGTCAGACGCTCACGTGGCACAAGGGGAGGAGCAGGTCACTGCTGCAGTGGCGTCAAAACAGAAATTAACATAATGGGTGCACAGCAGAGCAGCTGAGGCCGGGGATAGAAGGAGCAGGGAGCCATCACCCAGGAAGCAGGTAATCGTGCTCCTCTTTGCAGGTCTGCCAATAAAAACCTTTAAGGCCCCCTTTCACACGAGCAAGGTTTCCAGGTGATTGTGATGCGTGAAGTGAACGCATAGCACCCACCCTGAATCCTGACCCATTCATTTCAGTGGGTCTGTGTACATGAGTGTACGTTTTTTTTTCATGCATCAGTTATCGCAGCATGTTCTATATTCACCCAGCCCTGGCCCCATAGAAGTGAATGGGGCTTCAGTGAAAAATGCATTGCATCCAGATGTAACCTGGAAGCAGTCCGGGTGCAATGCGTTTTCACTGATGGTTGCTAAGAGATGTCGTTTGTAAACCTTCAGTTTGCACACGCGCGAAAAAAACTGAACGCAATCGCGGACAAAAATGGTGCGAATTGCATTGAAAGCACCAGGAATGCATCCTGAGCCAATCCGAGCCTAAAGGTGCACACCAACCATAACTATCTTCATCAGTACCAGGAATAGAGATTGAATGGAGTGTGTTTAGATGGGGACACAGGATCCCCCATACTTATGATTGTGATCAGACACTGGTTAAGTGATAAATCACTATTCTGGGACGACCCCTAATAACTTTCCTCTTTTTCACTTGCAGGTCCATGGTTTGACATGTACTTATGTGCACGGGAGCCCATTGTTCTTAATTCTAACCCATTCATGTCCTTTACCCCGGATCCAAAGCCAGAGTATAACGACCAGCTTCTCAGGGCAACAAACATGACTGTGTCTGCCATGCGTTTTCTGAAGACCATTCGTGCCGGCTATTTGGAGCCAGAGATTTTCCACTTGAATCCTGCCAAAAGTGACACACAGAAATTTAAGAAGCTTATCCGACTTGTGCCGTCCTCCCTTTCTTGGTACGGCGCATACATGGTAAACGCATACCCCTTAGACATGTCGCAATATTTCCGTCTTTTTAACTCCACCCGGATACCGAAGCTGAACAAAGATGAACTGATGACAGATGAGAGAGGACGACATCTTCTGGTCCTCAGGAAGGGGAACTTCTATGTATTTGATGTATTGGATAAAGACGGAAACATAGTGAAAGCCTCAGAAATCCATGCCCATCTGAAACACATCCTGTCCGATTCAGGCCCAGCCCCAGAACTCCCCTTGGGGTATCTGACAAGTGAAAATAGAAATACATGGGCGCTAGTGAGGCAGAAGCTGCTCAACAATGGCAACGAAGAGGCTCTGAGGAGAATAGATTCAGCTGTGTTCTGCCTATGCCTGGATGAATTCCCAACGAGAGATCGCATTCACTTGTCGCACAACATGCTCCACGGGTCTGGCCTGAACCGCTGGTTTGATAAATCGTTCAGCATCATCATGACCGGGGACGGCACAGCAGCAATTAACTTCGAGCACTCGTGGGGAGATGGGGTCGCCGTTCTCCGATTCCAAAATGAGATTTTCAAGGACAGCACAGAGAGGCACAGTGTATCTCCTCAGAGCGTCCCCGCAGCTGTGGACTCCAGTAAAGCCGTACAAAAACTTACCTTCAATCTCGACGACTCGCTCAAAGCTGCAGTATCTGAGGCTAGGAAGAAGTTTGACGCGTTAGTGGCATCACTGACCATTGAGGCCATGGAATTTAAGAGAGGAGGGAAGGAGTTCCTGAAGACGCAGAAGCTCAGTCCCGATGCCGTGTCTCAGCTTTCCTTCCAGATGGCCTTCTTAAGGCAGTATGGGCAAACAACTGCAACTTATGAGTCGTGTAGCACGGCAGCCTTCAAACATGGCCGAACAGAGACCATCCGTCCTGCTTCCATTTATACCAAGAAGTGCTCTGAAGCTTTTGTGAAGAATCTTTCTAAACATACTCCAGCAGAGCTTAAGGAAATGCTGCATGACTGCTCCAAATATCATGGACAGCTCACAAAAGAGGCGGCAATGGGTGAGTACTATGCAGGCAGGGTGGTTGTAAAGACTTGTACACACCTAATGAAGGACTAGAAAAAAAATGATCTTCTGTTTTTCACCGAGGCATGTCTCTCCATGGACTTTCCGGTAATGCAGTTCATCTCCATTCACTTGATTAGGGATGAGCTGCAATACCGGACATAAAATGGGACGCTGGATTTAACATTCTTGCCTAATGTTCAAGCCGCATGAAATGATGTCATTTAACTTCTTGAATTTTTAGCATTTTCAAGAATCCACCTTACGAATCTGCAGAGTATTACCTGTTGAAGGATTTTCCTGCAAGGGATCGCTTCTTAGAACTAATCTAAGAGGATTAAAGGGGGTTGTCTGACAGTTTTTGAAATTCTCGGGGATGCAGACAGGCTCAAAAAGAAAGAAGCTTTAAGGGCCCTAATCTGCCTGTGAAAAGGTGCCACAGATTACCCGATGGACAAGCGAAACGTTCGTTCGTCGATTTGTGGTCACCTAAATCCTCATTTGCCAGCAGAAGAAACAGTCTCTGCAACCGGCAAACAATAATTCTGTATGGGGACGAGCTATGGCATTAGCATTCACTCCTCCCCATACGGTGGAAGAGATCGCTGCATGTAAGTTCAGCTTTCTCCACCACTGACGAGCAAGTGATTGTCAGAAATCACTTGTTACATCGGGTCATGTAACAAGTGATTTCTGAATCGGACAGGATGTGTTTCAGATGGGGTCTTTACTCGCTTCCTAAAAGCTCCCTCCGTGGATGTCATGTCCATTGTTCGGTGATTGGCCGAGCGGTCATGTGGACCGTGGATGTGACATCACTCATGGTCTGGCTGAGACTGGACCCGCTGCACTGGAACAGAGGGACCTTCAGCAGGCAAGTTAATCTTTATTCTTTTTTTTTTTTACAAACCTGTCCACTCCCTGAGAATTTAAAAACTGTTACACTACCCCTTTAAAGGGGTAGTCTGAGATTTTCATAAGGATGGCCTAACCTCAGGATAGGTCATCGGAGTCAGATCGGTAGTGATCCGACTCCCGGCACCCCTACCAAACAGTTATTTGAAGAGGCTGCTGTGCTCCCCGGAGTGCTAGGCCAGTGATGTCACATTCATTGTACACATGCCTAGGTGCAAGTAAATGGGGCTGAGCTGCAATATCAAGCCAAGCCGCTATCAAATAGATGGTTTGTGCTCCGGTGAGACAAATAGGTGATTGGCAGGGTTGCCGGGAGTTGGATTCTTGCCGATCTGATATTCATGACCTATTCAGAGTAAAGCTCATCAATGTTAAACACCCGGAAAACCCTTTTAAGGGAGAATAAAATAGGGGATGTCTGAAATAGACAAAAATGCTATCTAAATGTTCTATCCATGTTGCTGTTGGGTATTCCCTGTTAGAATGGAGGGCTGCTGCAAAAGACAAGCTCTGGAGAACATGACAGGACCCAGTATGAGGGGAAGAGAGAAGAGACCTCAGAGGCACATTGAGGACTTACAGGGCAGTTAAAGGGGACCTCTTATGGGTCCAAACTATTTTTTTATCTCCGCCGCTCCGTTCGCCTGCTCTGGCCCCGTTAAATTCTCCCACGCTGTATGCTAATCACTAGCCAGGGAGCAGACATCAGCTTTTCTCCCTGGGCGTTCCTTCTCCCTAGCTGTAGCGCTGTCCAAGCGCAGAGCGTCACAGCCAGGGAGAAGGAACGCCCAGGAAGAAAAGCTGATGTCTACAGCCAGGGAGAAGGAACGCCCAGGGAGAAAAGCTGATGTCTACAGCCAGGGAGAAGGAACGCCTAGGGAGAAAAGCTGATGTCTACAGCCAGGGAGAAGGAACGCCCAGGGAGAAAAGCTGATGTCTACAGCCAGGGAGAAGGAATGCCCAGGGAGAAGGAACGCCCAGGGAGAAAAGCTGATGTCTACAGCCAGGGAGAAGGAACGCCCAGGGAGAAAAGCTGATGTCTACAGCCAGGGAGAAGGAATGCCCAGGGAGAAAAGCCGATGTCTACAGCTAGGGAGAAGGAATGCCCAGGGAGAAAAGCTGATGTCTACAGCCAGGAGAAGGCGCCCAGGGAGAAAGCCGATGTCTACAGCCAGGAGAGGGCGCCCAGGGAGAAGCCGATGTCTACAGCCAGGAAGGACGCCAGGAGAAAAGCCGATGTCTGCAGGGAGAAAGAGCGCCCGGGAGAAAGCTGATGTCTACAGCCAGGGAGAAGGAATGCCCAGGGAGAAAAGCCAATGTCTACAGCCAGGGAGAAGGAACGCCCAGGGAGAAAAGCTGATGTCTACAGCCAGGGAGAAGGAACGCCCAGGGAGAAAAGCCGATGTCTACAGCCAGGGAGAAGGAGCGCCCAGGGAGAAAAGCCGATGTCTACAGCCAGGGAGAAGGAACGCCCAGGGAGACCGATGCTAGTGATTAGCATACAGCGGGGAGAATTTAATGGGGCCAGAGCAAGCGAACGGAGCGGCGAGGAAAAAAAAAATAGTAAGTGCAGGCAGATTCCTGCATTAACCCCTACATGTCCTGCTACTTACTTTATTATGTTTGGATTCATGAAAGGTCCTCTTTAAACTGGAGTTGTCTAAAATAATAAAATGCAATGTAAAAAAGGGTAGGTTCTCGCAGTTTTTGAGGCACATTTTCCTGTAGGTTTTTCAGCCAAAGCCAGAAGTGGATTTGAAAGGAATCAGAAATATTAAGGAATGACTTGTACATCTTTTTGCTGAAATCCACTTCCGGCTTTGGCTGAAAAACCTGAATGGAAATCTGCCTCAAAACTCCCTCCAAAAAACCCAATGTGAACCTACCCAAAGGCTTTGTTGATAAGTGGATTTCAGCACGACAGATCCTATTGTTCTGCTGGGAAATGAGCCAATGTCAGAGGTGCATTGCAGTCTCCCCACTAAAATAATTAGCGGTAAATATGAAGAGATCCGAGAAAATGGCTGTGGGCCAAGTACTCATTTGGCCCACAGCTATCTTATGTGTACGACTAGCCATAAAAGTAAATGGACTCTGTAATATTTGGTGGAAGGTTTTATGTGTTTAATCTAACATTTCCAGACGTCGCTTATTGTTCTAATTGCATTTATTCCATATATGTGTTTACTTCATCCTCCGCAGGTCAGGGCTTTGACAGGCATCTGTTTGCTCTAAGATACCTTGCAGCTGGCAAAGGCATGAATGTTCCAGACCTATTCCAAGATCCAGCCTATGCACGGATCAATCATAACGTCCTCTCTACCAGCACACTGACCAGCCCAGCCGTGCAGCTCGGAGGCTTTGCTCCTGTCGTCCCAGATGGATTCGGAGTGGGCTATGGCGTACACGATGACTGGATTGGTTGCAATGTATCTGCCTACCCGGCCCGTGATGTTAAGCAGTTTGTGCAATGTGTATATCAATCCTTGGAGGACATTTTCAAAGTATTGGAAGATAAACGTGTGAATAAATAGATGACCCCTCAACCACTGGACACAGAATGATTACATTGCCTTTTTTTAATACCTACCTCTGTACGCGCAGCTGAGATTGTACCGTGTGGTTGAGGTGGGCATAGATGTACAGTTTTCATATAAAATACATAAAACATGCAATTCGGTTTTGGCCTAGGGGACTAAAACAAAAAATAGTGATTTGTATATTATACTGAATTATCATTAAAGGGGTTTTCTGAGATTTACTTTAATGAATAATTTATCAGTGTCTGATTAGTGGGGGTCCAACACCCAATACCCCCGCTGATCAGTTGTTTGAGAAGGCACAAGCACAGCGCCGTACATTGTATAGTGGCTGTGCTTGGTATCACAGCTCAGCCCTATTTACAATGGAGCTGAGCTGAGTCTAGGCCACGTGACCGATGAATGTGATGTCACGTGGCCTAGGCCAGGGATGGGCAAACTGCGGCTCTCCAGCTGTTGCAAAACTACAACTCCCAGCATGCCTAGACTGCTTACAGCTATCAGCCTACAGCAGGGCATGGTGGGAATTGTAGTTTTACAACAGCTGGAGAGCCGCAGTTTGCCCTTCCCTAGGCTAAGCTGAGAGAAGGCCGCAGCGTTACTGCTTTCTCAACCAGCTGATCAGCAGAGGTCCCAGAGGATAAGTCATCAGTTAAAAAATCCCAGAAAACCCCTTTTAAGGCATCGAAGAGACGTAATTATAGGAATAACGAACAATCAAAATCTTAAAACCTCTTGTTAAAATGGAATAGATGTTTACTGACCGTTTTAATGTGATCTGATACAGATTGATCATAGAGAAAGTTGTCACTTCTATAATCATCTTAAACACTTTTCTTTGACTATGATAGGATGTATTTGCCATGAATGGTATCTATACCAAAGTAAAGCACTTTTATTTTGGATCATCGTGGATTTGACCTTATTTGACGTGTGATTTGGATTAGGAATTGCAGCAGCACTATATCTCATAACTATAGTGTGATGTCATCCACTAATGATTTATATACTGTGCTTCCCGCAAAAAAAAACAGAGCATGTCCTATTCTTGTCCGTTTTGCGGACAAGGATAGGCATTATTACAATGGATCTGCAAAAAAAAACGATGCCATACGGACATTACCCTTTTTTTTGCGCACCGCAAAACACATACGTTCGTGTGCATGCAGCCTAACGCGTACATTTTAATCCAGATTTATGGTGCTTTTACACGGGACTATTATCGGGATTGAACGTTCCTACGTACGCTCGTTCCCAATAATCGGCCCATCTAAACATGATTAATCCTACGATTAATCAAGTACTCTAATAACAAAAAACTAATTTAAAGAACATTTTTCTTTATAAAAACTCATCAGCCCCCTGTGCCATCAGCTGCCCCCGCAGTGCCACCATCTCCCCCTCCTAGCCATGTCCCCAGCACCAGTGAAATAAAATACTTACCGCTTCTGTAGGGGCACCGCTCCTTTATCTTCTTCTCTGCGCGCTGCACTGTTGTCCTGACATCACACAGCGTCGGATCATAGTGCGCACTTACATGCACTATGACCTGACTATGTGTCCGGATACAGTGCAGCGCGGTGGTGCGGGCCGGCGGGTGACCACGGAGCGGTGAGTAATAGTAAGCTCTTCACTCCCACTCCGTGGTCACATGGCACAAATGAATCCTCGATGCAAAAAATTTGCATCGAGGATTTTTTGTGTCGAATGACTCGATTTGAATCAAGTTATCGTTTCAGCCCTACACACAAACATATTTTTCTTCTGTTTATCATCCATTTCAATGGGGCTTGGAAAAGAACGGAAACGACTCGGTGTGCATTCCATATCTGTTCTGCAAAAAAAATAGAACTTGTCCATGTCCTAGCATTGTTACAATGGATCCACACAAAAAAAAAAAAAATCCCATGCAACACGAATGTCATCCGCAAAATACATACGGTTGTGTGCTTGAGCCCTAAGGATGAGTAATTGCAGTAACAATTGCTTGTCCCCATACACCAGAGCATTGTTGCATGTAAATCCAACTTTCACCTCTTCTGACGAGCAGGCAATTATCAGGAAGGAGCAGTTCCTTTCCAATATTGCCTTCTCAGTCGGCAAATGCGCCATTGGGAAGCGTGTCCTGCTGAGCTCACGTGTTGTACTAGAACCGGGATCAGCAACCTCAGGCACTTTAAGCTGATCTGAAACTACAACTCCCAGAATCCTCCTTCCACTTCTATGGGAAGTGCAAAAACTGCAGAGTAAGTGTGCATGCTGAGAGTTGTAGTTTCACAGCAGCTGGAGTGCCGAAGGTTGCTGATCCCTGAACTGGAAAAATTGTACATGGACTTTGGTCCATATCTTTGAGTCAGATCTTCTCCTGCTGCAGTGTGTCGGGGCAGAGTACCAAACCGACTGATAGCTACAGGGCGACACCGTCTTGTATTTAGTGATAGGAAAACACAGCTAGATGGAGGCCATTTATAGACGCTTTTCTAAAGGGGAAATCCACCAAAAATGATTTGACATGACAGAAAAATGTCAAAAGTGGTTGAGACTATGAATTTGGACCTTGACTGGTGTGTCCCAAGCTATGAAGCATCTAAAAGCATAAGGCTGGGTTCACACGAGCGTGTCCGGATTAGGTCCGGATGCGTTGCGGATGCGTTCAGTGAAAACTGTGCGATTTCACAGGCAAAGCCATTCAGTTTTGCCTGCGATTGCGTTCAGTTGTTCAGTTTTTTCCGCGCGGGTGCAATGCGTTTTGATGCGTTTTTCACGCGCGTGATAAAAAACTGAAGGTTTACAAACAACATCTCCTAGCAACCATCAGTGAAAAACGCAACGCACCCGCACTTGCTTGCGGATGCAATGCGTTTTTAACGCAGCCCCATTCACTTCTATGGGGCTGCGGATGCGTGAAAAACGCAGAATATAGAGCATGCTGCGATTTACACGCGTTGCAGAAGTGATGCGTGAAAAAAAACGCTCATGTACACAGCCCCATAGAAATGAATGGGTCAGGATTCAGTGCGGGTGCAATGCGTTCACATCACGCATTGCACCCGCGCGGAAATCACGCTCGTGTGAATGCAGCCTAAAGGGGAATTAGCAGTGCTGAAACAGGGTATGGAGGAATGGGATAGTAGATAACTTTCCCCTGACTTTTTTTTTTTTTTATTGTATTCAACCCAAACAGCTGCTTAATCATCTGCAGCAATGGAAAACTCAGACACAACAAGGGCCAAATAAATCAGTGACGATTTGTTGAACTCTAGGAAAGTTTAAAAAAATATATATATATTCTTCAAGGATAGGTGTACGTGCCATGTGCCGAAGCTCTGACGGCTGACAATAGCTGCACAATTTTGAAAGTAATTCTTTAGTCTTACCTGCAAAATGTGTCTGTCAGTGGGGTGGAGAGGGCAGTTGGCTCTAAATGGCAGCCAAGGGGTGGAAATCGGTCTCCAGTTTTTTTGAGATTTCCTAAGGGTCCTTTTACACGGCCCAATTATTGGGTACGAGCAGTGCTTATTACCATGTTGTTGATCACCCGACAGCTTGTTTGATGGGTTTTTGCCTCCTTTATGCTGTACTACATCGCTTGTCAGCAGCACATCATTGCCTTGTGTAAATGGGACGTGCTACTGACAATGTTATGACCGTCCGTCCCCATGCTCATGTAACAGGATAAAATGTACAGTCTGTCCAAATACAAAGAAAACATTTCAACAATTTTATTCCACTTTTAAATATTTTCAATAATCAGATCCACAATTTATTTACGCTTGGAAATTGCACGGCTGAACGTAGAAGTTTTGGCAATGTCTGTATATGGCGTGTAACAAAAAGTTTGTGTATTGGTTCTTGACCCATCACCAACCCCTGGACCAATACGACATATAAGATGGTGTTAGCACTTCTTAAACTGATGCGTCACCTCGTAGACCCCCACAGATTCTTTTGCCTTTTCGTCATAATCTGTCCAGTCCTGTGGGAGCACAAACGACTGACAGTTATTAAAATAATGCACATTTTCTATGATTTAAAGGGATAGCTGGGACGTTTGTGCCCTATTAATAGAATGGCGGCTCGTGCACAGATTACTCTCCATCTGAAAATAGCCAAGCAAGCGCTATTCCAATAGCAGTGAATGGAGAAGACGGAAATTACTATTATTTATTTGAAAGTGCCATTAAGTCCATGGCGCTGTACATCGAGAAGGAGTTACACAAATATAAAAGTATTAAAAGACAGGTACAGAACTCTGCCCGCAATAGCTTACAATGCCGGGTTCACACCTGCGCGTCCCTCTTCACGCGTACGACGCTCTATCTTTACTTTTATTTTCGCATTGTGAAAATGAAAGTAAAAATTGCGCGTCCTGCGCTATATATTCCTATGGGGGACGCGCGACAATACGCCCCAAAGAAGCTCCTGTACTTCTTTGGGCGTAGGGCGTTTTACAGAGCGTTCGTACGCGCTGTAAAACGCTTAGGTGAGAACCATGCCCATAGGGAAACATGGGTTTTTGCCTGTTGCGCGTTCCTAACGCTCAAGCCTGAACCCAGCCTAAATGTTACAGTTGGGGAGGGATACCCCTTTAATCAGGCATCCTCAACTGCAACCCTCCAGCTGTTGCAAAACTACAACTCCCAGCATGCCCGAACAGCCTACAGGTATCAGCCTACAGCAGGGCATGGTGGGAGTTGTAGTTTTACAACAGCTGGAGGGCCGCAGTTTAATGGTCTCATCTACATAACCCTTTCCATATCAGTAGAAACAAAACTCCCGTGATGTTAATGCAAAAATATGCGGTTTTATTGGTAGTGCGGCTGCACAATGCTTTGTAACAGCACCACCCACACAGCGCGATTCACCCAGGAACCCACTGAACAGCGGCACCAGGTCATGTGAGGCCGAAACGTCACAACGGAATTGTGCAGCCGCACTACCAATAAAACCACAGATTCTTGCATTAACATCGCGGGAGTTTTATTTCTAATGACCTCTGGGGTGGGAACCCGACTCCCAGCGATAAGCAAGCAGAGTGCCACAAGGTTTACGTGAAGACCTTTCCATATCAGGGCATATGCCATAGAGAGGGAGGGGGGGGGGGTTTGCTCGGGGTGCCCAGTGGTGCAATTCTGCTTCTCCTTATTTCCTATAAGCAAATTCGCAATTTGGTACATGTGCCGCAAAACACAAACCTTTTCTTGCAGGTTGATATCATTGAAAGGAGTCCCTGTTTCTGCCCCTTCTGCAGCGAATCCAGCCTGCAGGAAGATTATAAAAAGAAGCTGTCATTTATATCTGTTAAAGGGGTTGTTGTTATTATCCCTTATCCACAGAATAAGGGATAACTGATCGCTGAGGGTCTGACTGCTGGGATCCCCACTGATCACGACAACGGGGGTCCCGGGACATGGCCACTGTAGTCCTATAGGAGCCCCCAGACAGGCTAGTATAGGGATGGGCAAACTGCAGCTCTCCAGCTGGTGCAAAACTACAACTCCCAGCATGCAAAGACTGCTTACAGCTATCAGCCTACAGCAGGGCATGGTGGGAATTGTAGTCTTACAACAGCTGGAGAGCCGCAGTTTGCCCATCCCTGGGCTAGTGCAACGCACATGGAGAATGAATGGAGCAGAAGGTGCATGCACTGATTATCCATTCTATACGTCTGCCATTTTGTGTGTGACCATCTGGCAGTGAATAGATAAGGACATTGTGTAACTCTGGTTAGCTATGTTAATTTTCAATCCCTGTGAGTGTTCCCTTTTACATAAGAGACCGTAACCAGTTACATGAGACCTGCGCTGTGACTCATCTCTAATCCACTAAAGAGATTAGGACAAACCGGACTTAAAAAGTACCAAAAAAGAAAACCTGCAATCATCACTATTTCTACAACCAAAGAGGACAGGGTTACTGAAGAGGCGTCCTTATCGACCAAACGCATCATCTGTCGACCATCAAAGACCACCATGATAGAAAATAAGAGTAAACGGGCATCCTGGATTTCAATGTCTGGTCCATTCTTCCCATGGGAGATGATAATTGCTGCCAGACACCTCTAGCTGCAGTTTACCTTCTCCTCATCAAAAACACATGAACGTCTGGCTGAACCAAGAGTGCATGTGTAACACGGGCTGAGAATCCGCCAGATAATGGCTAATAAGTGTTCATAGGAACAATCGGCAGTTATCTGACGGTGTAAAAGTGCTGTCGAATACACGATGAACGAGCGAAACGCCCTTTCATCGGATAATAGATCATTTGTGCCGACACAAAAATTATCGTTTGCCGGCAGCAGATCGCGCTGTGTAAACACGGTCTGCTGCCGGCAAACAACGAGTCAGTACGGGGAAGAGCGATGACACTGGCGATCACTACTCCCCATACTGTGGGGGAGATCACTGCATGTAAATGCAGCGCTCTCCTCAGCTGACGATTGCCGTGAAGGATCGCTTCCCGCTGCTGTATCGTCCCATCTATAGGGACCTTAAAGGGGTTGTGTCACTTCAGCAAATAGCATTTATCATGTAGAGAAAGTTAATACAAGGCACTAACTAATGTATTATGGTTGTCCATATTCCCTCCTTTGCTGGCTGGATTCATTTTTCTATCACATTATACACTGCTGGTTTCCATGGTTACGACCACCTTGCAATCCATCAGCGGTGGTCGTGCTTGCACACTATAAAAAAAAGCACCAGCCTATGTGAGCTCCCACGGTCCTGATCACCACTTTTTCCTACAGTGTACAAGCACGACCACCACTGATGGATTGCAGGGTGGTCGTAACCATGGAAACGAGCAGCGTATAATGTGATGGTAAAATGAATCCAGCCAGCAAAGGAGGCAATATGGAGAATCACAATACATTAGTAAGTGCCTTGTATTTACTTTCTCTACATGATAAATGCTACTTGTGGAAGTGACAAAACCCATTTAAGGAGTTGTCAGGAGGGATAGTCGTTGGCGGTACACTCAGGAGTATGGGCAACTTAACGATAGGTACTCAAACTGGCTGTACACCAGTAATTCCCAACCTTTCACCATGGAGGACCCCCCTCCTAATGGAAAAGAAATGGTATCTTCCAGGGAACCCTTAATTAAGCTCCAAAACATGAGCCGTGAATGCGGATGAGCTGTGATACCAGACATTGTCCCAGGAAAGACTTCAGTTTTCGTGCGATCAAAAATTGCAGTATGGCGATGCTACATCGCAATGTAATAAAAGCGGATGTTGTCTCATTGTGACCCGCTAGTTGCGGCAGGCAAGCTGAATGTTGTAGTAACTTGTGTGCTGCAATTCGACCACATTCACTTTCATGATGTTGCGATTCTTGGTCGTTTTTCCCATGTTAAAGACACGGGGACTTGGGTATCTACCGGCATCTGCATCACAGAGATTTCTGCTCTATTCCAGGGATCGGCAACCTTCAGCACTCCAGCTGCTGTGAAACTACAACTCCCAGCATGCACACTTAGGCCCCTTTCACACGGGCGAGTTTTCCACGCTGGTGCAATGCGTGATGTGAACGCATAGCACCTGCACTGAATCCTGACCCATTAATTTCAATGGGTCTGTGTACATGAGCGTTTATTTTCATGCATCACTTCTGCGTTGCGTGAAAATCGCAGCATGCTCTATATTCTGCGTTTTTCATTCAGAAGTGAATGGGGCTGCATGAAAAACGCATTGCATCCGCAAGCAAGTGCGGGTGCGATGCGTTTTTCACTGATGGTTGCTAGGAGATGTTGTTTGTAAACCTTCAGTTTTTTATCATGCGTGTGAAAAACGCATCAAAACGCATTGCACCCGCACGGAAAAAACTGAACAACTGAACGCAATCGCAGGCAAAATTGAATGGCTTGGCCTGCGAAATCGCACAGTTTTCACTGAACGCATCCGGACCTAATCCGGACACACTCGCGTGAAAGAGGCCTTACTTGGCTGTTCTTGTAACTCCTATAAAAATGAAAGGAGGATCCTGGGAGTAGTAGTTTAGAGCAGCTAAAGTGCCGGAGGTTGCTGATCCCTGTTCGATTGAGTTCAGGTCAATGTGATAATATGTGCAGGCAGACAGGTGTAGGGACCTGTATAAACTCTACACATCCTAAACTTTATTAGGCCTCTTGCACACGACCATATGGCTTTTTCAATATTTTGCGGTCCGCAAAAAATACGGATGACGTCCATGTGCATTCCGTTTTTTTGCAGAACTGAACAGCTAGCCCCTGACAGAACAGTACTATCCTTGTCCGTTATGCGGACAATAATAGGACATGTTCTAGCTTTGAACGGAACGGAAACGAAAGGCATACGGAGTACCTTCCGTTTTTTTGGCGGATCCATTAAAATGAATGGTTCCGTATACGGAACGCAAAAAACGGAAAAAAAAAAGTTTGTGTGCAAGAGGCCTTATTTGGGAGTGTCGTGTGCCTTGGGTTCAGAATTTTAGCCAAATAATTATGAAGCTGCATCCATTTCTTACAAAATGTTAAACATTGATAAAAGGTTCATAAAGTAATCCATAAGTATAACGTGCTGGGTGTCCAAATTCAGAAAATAGATAGTTACGGGAGGGTATTATGGTTTTATTATGTTACAATTAAGGTTTTATTTTTTCTTCGTTAAACGTTCAAAAACTGCCATGACAGCAAAAAAAGATTGCAAGTGTCCACCTTTCAACGCCATAACATTTTTAGGTGGTGAGGGCTCTGCTTCTCTGACACAAAGGTCCAAACCCCTTGCATAGATATAGATTTAGAACATACCACTGTTGGCTGTCTGCAGGAATCACCAGGGGGCGCTAAGGAGCTTGCGGTATCCTGTATTGCTTAGGTGTACAGTATAGAACACTGCAGAAAGCTCCCTCTAGTGGTGACTGCAGGCAGCCAGAATGTCATGTGTATAGTCTCCGACTATGCAGAGGATCTGGAGCTCAGCTGACAATCATCACATATAGTCTGCGAAAAGCTGCCATACATGCTGCATTCATTAGCTTGACTTTCACAATGGGCCAAATTGTTTAACAGAGATTCTGTGATCCATATGACACAAATAAGAGATGGAAGAACCAATGTCACCACCAACAAATGTATCACAGTTTACCTGAGGTTGAAAATCGACTGGCTCCAGCCCCCGACACTCAAACTCCACTATAGTTTTAAAGCGTTCACTGTCTTCAGCCTAAATATGATACAGGGCAGAATGGAAATATTACAGGAGAGGTGAAACTAAGAGCACTCAGGTTAAGTATGAACAAAGTCCTATAGAATTAACACTTGTTAAGCCTCATTCACAAGTCAGTGTTCGGTCAGTGATTTCCATCAGTGATTGGGAGCCAAAACCAGGATTGGAGCCTCCACAGACATGAGGTATAAGGGAAAGATCTGCATCTGTTCTATGTTTAGAGCCGGACCTGGTATTGGCTCAAAGTCACTGACGTGTGAATGAGGCATTACATACAGGTAGTCATCGTTCCCTTCCTAACCAGATGGCTTAAAGGGGTTGGCCGGGTTACAGATATTGATGACCTATCCTTTGGACGTCTCATGCTGTCCGCCTTTTACCCCATACTTTGCTAATTCCTTTTCTGTTTGAAATATGTTTTGAATCTGTCCAGGACGGATCTACTCCACTGAAGCATCATATTACACATCAATGCAAAACTATGAAGAGGGGAGGGGGGAGGAGTAAGCAGGAGCTGAGTGAGATGGGACTGTGGGAGAAACACAAAGAGACTACTGAAGCTACATAAAAAGTTCAGTGAGAGAAGATTAGGAAGCAGGTTTTCCAGTAGTTTCTGTGCGCAGTGGATGTAGCTAGCCTCCACTCACCATGCCTGGGAGAACTGCAAACCAGACATTCAGCATGCACAGAGGAAAACTACCAAGGGTACTTTCACACTAGCGTTAGAAGAATCCGGCAGGCAGTTCCGTTGCCAGATCTGTAAATCCATATGCAAACGGATATCATTTGTTTCCAGATGCGGATCTGTCTGACAAATGCATTGAAATACCGGATCCGTCTCTCCGGTGTCATCTGGAAAAACGAATTCTGTATTTATTTTTTTCACATTTTTAAAGGTCTGCGTATGCGCAGACCAGAAAACGCTATCTTTCCAGAACACTTGGTACCGGATCCGGCATGAATACATTTCAATGGAAAAAACGTCCGGATCCGGCAAGTGTTCTGGAAATTTTGGCCGGAGAAAAACCGCAGCATGCTGCTGTATTTTCTCCAGCCAAATACCGTAAAAGGGACTGAACTGAAGACATCCTGATGCATCCTGAACGGATTGCTTTCCATTTAGAATGCATTAGGACAAACTGATGGGTTTTTTCCCAGTATTGAGCCCCTATGACGGAACTCAATACCGGAAAACTTTAACGCTAGTGTGAAAGTACCCTAAGAAATGCCAGGTGCAGGTGATATATTGGCCGGAAATAGTCTTATTCCTCATGTAAATGCACTTTACTATTAATTAATGAAAAGTTTGTTGAAAGGTTCGGGACGCTTAAAGTCACTTACATTGTACGGCTGCATCGAGGGACCCAAAATATCTATGCAAGAAAAACAAAAGAGAGAAATGGTCAGATTAATACAGTCTGTCTATCATTATGTACCAGCAGGTGGTCTCCTATTCAGGTACCTCATCTATTAGCACAGCTACAAAGAACATCTCCCACTCTGGGGGACCGGGAACATCCATGCATTAGGCCTAATTCACACGTCCGCAAAATGGATCCGCATTGCAGACCCATTCATTTCATAGGGGCAGAAATGGATGTGGACAGCACACTATGTGATGTCCGCATCCGTGTTTCCGCATCCGTGTTTCCGTTTCCGCAAAAAAATAGAACATGTCCTATTCTTATCCGCAATTGCGGACAAGAAAAGGCATTCTTTCTATAGTGCCAGCAATGTGCGGTCCGCAAAATGCGGAATGCACATTGCAGCCGTCCGTGTTTTGCGGATCCGTGTTTCCGCAAAACACACTACGGACGTGTGAATAAGGCCTTACACATCCAGCATAGTGTTTTTAATAGGAACCGTGTAATGCTTCATTTCTCCCATGGTGGTGCTGCAGGGAAACTGAAAACTTGCCGCCAGATTCCCTTTCCGAGTAAGCGCTCAAGCACCTGGCTGTAGCCGTTTTTGCAATCTGCGAAACAAGGATACCGGCCGTGTGTGTTCTGCATTTTGCAAAGTGGAACGTCCTGCCCTCTATAGAACAGTCCTATCCTTGGACAAGAATAGGACATGTTCTACTTTTTTGCAAGGCAGCGGAATGGACATAAGGATGCACATTGTGTGCTGTCCGCATGCAGATCGGATGCGGACTAAAACAACGGTCGCGTGCATGAGCCCTAAGGTTGATTGCTGGGGAAGATCCTTCTAACCAAGAAGCTCAGTCCAAAGCAGTTCACCCCTTTAATGTGACTCACCTATGGAGTTTTCTCGAGAGCACAGCTTACACTTCTGTACCATACTGGCGCTGCCTCTCCCACCCTTCAGGGGGACACTGTCCTAGGAGTGAATGCATAAAAGATCAAACTAATGAAAGTGAATGACCAGATCCATAACAGAACATGACATTTATAGAACATCTTCATCCACACCTGAACATTTCTATCGAAACCATTAGTTAAAACTCAATCTAACACTGATATGCAGAATCATTATATTATCACTCACCATCAATGTGATATACTGCCACTTGTCCGATACTTCTCCACAGTTTCCACATTTCAACTAGAAGCGGGAAAAGAAGAAAAAAGTGTTATAAAATCAACGTCATTGCTATTAAAGAGGGTTTTCTAGGCGTACCCTAGTGATGACCTATCCTCGGAATAGATTGGTGACGTTCAGGCTCCCGGCACCCCACCCTAATCAGCTATTTGAATAGGCAGGGGTGCTCCAGTGAGCGTTGTGGCCTCCTCACAGCATGTCAAGCACAGTGCCGTACATCGTATAGTGGCTGTGCCTGGTACTGCAGTCAAGGCCCATTCACTTGAGTGGAACTTAGCTGCACAGACCATGGGGGTCATTTATTAAGACCAGCATTTTAGACGCCGGAGTTATGAAGAGGCACTGGCCTCTACATATCTTCTGCGGATCCACCGCCGCTTCTAAATGTAAGACAGCTTCCTAGCTAGATCTGTATCCCACGACGCACTCAAAAACACTGCTTGCAGCGCTTTTGTGTGCGCCATGGGAACGGAATGTATTCCGGAGAACGCCGTTGCGGTCTGTTCAGTTTTGTCCCCATTGACAACAAATAGGAACAAAACTGAAGCGTTTTCCTTTCTCCGATCCTCTGATGGATCTCAATATCGGAAAAGGAAACTGCAGGTGTGTAAGTAGCCTTAGGCCTCTTTTACACGAATGATACGGATTGTGTCAGGATGCGTTCACTTCACACATCGCACCCGCAAGGAAAACTCGCTTGTGTGAAAGGGGCCTTACATAGACACTCCCCTATCACTGTCCCGCCAATGGACATAACAGATTAATCCACAGTACAGCTACATAGTAGTACCTAAATATCACTTTCTATAGAAATCTACAGCCGCCTGTATCCAAGCATGGTCCACACCCCGTTACCCCGTGCGTTACTATATAGCAGGGAAAAGCAAAATGTCCTCTCACCTTCAGGAACCAGCGGAAATCATCACCCAGCGGCCGCAACCTCGTGATATTTTCTAGATTGGCCTTCAGCTGTAACGCAAACTTCTACAAGAAAACAAGAGAAAACGGTGAATACTTAGGCCTCTTTCACACGGCCGTTGCGGGAAAATATGCGATTTTTCAGTGCGAGTGCAAAGCGTTTTAATGCGTTTTGCACACGCGTGGGAAAAATCGTCATGTTTGGTACCCAGACCCGAACACTTTCTTCTTCACTGAAGTCCGGTTTCGGGTTGAGTATTCTGTACATTTTATTATTTTCCCTTATAACATGGTTATAAGGGTAAATAATAGCATTCTCGCTACAGAATGCTTAGTAAAATGTGGATTAAGGGGTTAAAAATAAATTAACTCACCTTATCCACTTGATCGCGTGTTTGCCAATCTCTTCTTTCTTCTTTAATCGTGTGAGCTGCCGGCTAAAGGACCTGTGGTGACGTCACTGCGCTCATCACATGGTTCATCATCATGATGATGGACCATGTCATGTGACGTCACCACAGGTCCTTTAGCCGGCAGCTCACACGATTAAAGAAGAAAGAAGAGATCGGCAACTACGCGATCAAGTGGATAAGGTGAGTTAATGTATTTATTTTTAACCCCTTAATCCACATTTTACTAAGCATTCTGTATCGAGAATGCTATTATTTACCCTTATAGCCATGTTATAAGGGAAAATAATAAAGATGCTTGCGATTTTCACGCAGCTCCATTCACTTCTATGGGGCCCGCGTTACGTGTAAAACGCACAATATAGAGCTTACTGTGATTTTCACGCAACGCAGAAGTGATGCGTGAAAATCACTGCTCATGTACAGCCCCATAGAAATGAATGGGTCCGGATTCAGTGCGGGTGCAATGCGTCCTCCTCACGCATTTAACCAGCACCGAAAACTCGCCCGTGTGTAAGGGGCCTTACAGTTAAGCTCAACAAAAACTCCCAAATCCAGTGTCCATCCATGCTGGGCCAAATTGATCAAATGTCACATGTTTTTTGTTACATTCGGTGCATCTATAAACTTCACACCTTTGTCTAAAGATGCTATTCCAGCCTTTTTTTTAACGTAAACTCCCCCTCCCCTTCCTAAGTGGGGCGAGATTGCGACTTTGGAGTGCAACTAATTAACATAAAAAAATCATGCTCACTTTCTAAACCTATGGTGAGAGGTGTAAAAAATGCAAAAGTCACAAATATTTCCAAAAAGTTGCAAAGCCATAGGGTACGACAACATGGTGTGGTTGTCTGACGAGGCAGCGATACATTTGAGCACCGTGAGGGGCTGCAGAGGACGCAGTATTGAAGGTGCCACGCGGCCATTAATCATACAGAGGAGTGCACTTATTCTCTGGATAGGTCATCAGTGGTGTTGAGCGAACCTCTGTTTTCAAGTGTGGTGCACAAAGTTCGGGTTATTTAAGAACTACGTTATGGATTCTGCAACCACGGATCATAAAACTTATGGTCCATGGTAGCGGAATCCATAACGGAATTCTTAAATAACCCGAACCTTGTGCGCCAAACTTGAAAATAGAAGTTCGCTTATCCCTAATCATCAGTATCTGATCAGTGCGGGTCTGACACATGGGACCCCGCCAATCAGTTGTTTAAGAAGGCAGCGGCATCCGCAGTAGCGCCGTGAACTTTTTTCAGTTTAGCCTAGTGGGCACATACTTTTTCTGTAAAAAAAAGCAAAAACAAACGAACCATTAAAACCTATTTGGCCAAAAATGCTACAAATACGCCTAAAAAACATGCTTTTTGTTGTTTTTGCATGTGGTTTTGTCAGTAAAAAATAAACACCATGACTTAAACTGCGAGGCAGCTCCATAAGGCCTCTTTCACACCTGCGTTCTGAGGATCCGGCAGGCACTTCCATCCCGCCGGATCCGTCAGAACGCAAGTCGCCTGAAAACATTTGAAGACTGATCAGGATCCTGATCAGTCTTCGAAATGCTTTCAGGTTACCATGGCAGCCAGGACGCTGCCATGGTACCCAGCAGCAGTGTACTTACCTGCGCTGCGGCCGCTCCTTCATGACGTCACAGGTCCCCGCGGCGCATAGATCAATGCGCCGCCCGGACCTGTGACGTCATGAAGGAGTGCCCAGCGGCCGCAGCGCAGGTAAGTACACTGCTGTGGAGTACTTACCGTGGCAGCCAGGACTTCAGTAGTGTCCTGGCTGCCATGGTAACCGATCAGCGCCCCAGCTTACACTGGGGCCCCGATCGGAACTGCTGCTGCGCATGCGCAGAGCTAAACGTCGGATCCGGCGATGCGCCGAAACGACGTTTAGCTTAATGCCGGATCTGGATTAATGCATTTCAATGGGAATTAATTACGGATCCGGCGTTATGGCATGTCTTCTGGATTTTTGGACGGAGACAAATCCGCAGCATGCTGCGGTTTTGTCAACGTCCAAAAAACGTTCACATACTGAACGGAAGAGATCCTGATGCATCCTGAACGGATTGCTCTCCATTCAGAATGCATTGGGATAATCCTGATCAGTATCTTTCCGTCCTAGAGCCCCGAGGACGGAACTCTAGGACGGAAACCAAAAACGCTGATGTGAAAGAGCCCTAAGGTTACCCGCACACAGGCGCAGGTTTAAAACAGAAAATCCACACAGATTTCCATGCGGATTTGTGTGCACTTCCACACCTAAGACTGCATGTGTTGTTTTTAGTTCTGGTTTTGCCACAGACCTTTGCACAGCTGGTAAATTTTCGCACAGAAGAAAAAAAGCTAAGTTTATGTGCGATTTGTCACTTTGCTGGTCCTGTATTACACTGCGAATTTTCCACACGAAACAGGGGGCAGCGGATGACGCAGCAGAGAGTCTACCCTACATGGCTTGGGGGGGGGGGGGGGGGGGGGGAACCGCCAAGTTGGCCGAACATCTGCCTGCTGAAGAAATGGACAGGACACATGGATATATTCAGAAAAGTATACCCAAAATGGGTGAGGGATGAGCGAATAGACTTGGGATGAAACATCCGAAGTCGATTCGCATAAAACTTTGTTCCAATACTGTACGGAGCAGGAGCTCCGTACAGTATTAGAATGTATTGGCTCCGATGAGCCGAAGTTATTGCTTTGCGAAGTTTTGGGTTATTCGGGTAATAACTTCATAAATTTATTTCTACTGTAAAAATAAAACATTTCCCGAACTAAAGTACGGTTCCAAGGTACCACTTAGAACCGAACCCGAGTTCGGGAAATGGTTTTTTACAGTAAAAATTAAGCAATAACTTCGGTTCATCGGAGCCAATACATTCTAAGGCCTATTTCACACGACCCTGTTTTTTTCCCATTTTGCGGGCCGTTTCAAGCGTTCCTTATACAGAACCATTAATTTCAATGGTTCCGCAAAAACAACGGAAGTGTTTCAGTGTGCATTCCGTTTCCGTATTTCCATTCCATTCAAATATAGAACATGTCCTATTATTGCCCGCAAATCACGATCTGTGGCTACATTAAAGTCAATGGGTCCGCAAAAAAAACGGAATGCATACGGAAATGCATCCGTATGTCTTCTGTATCCATTCCGTTTTTTGCGGAACCATCTATTGAAAATTTTATGCCCAGCCTAATTTTTTCTATGTAATTACTGTATACGCCATATGGAAAAACGGAACAGAAACAGAAACAAAAAACGGATCCAATAAAAACGGCCCCTAAAACACAGAAAAAAAAACATATGGTCGTGTGAAAGAGGCCTAAGGGCTCATGCACACGACCGTTGTTGTTTTGCGGTCCGTTTTTCACTGATCTGTTGTTCCGCATCTGAGGTTTTTTTTTCTCTGATTTAAGTCCTCTTCAGTTCCGTTATTCCACAAAACATATCCGTATGGTTTCCGTATTTGATACGTTTTTTTTGCGGATCGGAAACGGAACCAGTAACTTATTAATCACCAAACACATGAGCAATATGGGCTGCGCATAGCATTTCTACAGTATGGATCCGCAAAATACGGATGACATACGGATGTGTTCCATATTTTTTGAGGACCCATTGACTTGAATAGGGCCTCGGACCGTGATTTGTGGACAATAGGACATGCACTACTTTTTCCCGGAACGGCTATGCGGACAAACGAAAACGGAATGCACACGGAGTAACTTCCGAATTTTCTAAAGCCCCATTTAAGTGAATGGTTCCATACGGGCCGCACAAAAAACGGAACAGAAGCGGAAAGAAAATACGGTCGTGTGCATGAGCCCTAATACTGTACGGAGCTCCTGCTCTGTACTGTATTGGAACGAAGATTTATGCGAATCGACTTCGGATGTTTCATCCGAAGTCGATCCGCTCATCCCTAGTGAAATTGGAAATCTCGGACACATCATTCCCTTTCAGGAGGTGCATGGCGATCGGAATCAAAGAGCTTTTCCAGTGCTGAAAACTGATGTGACCGAATACAATTCTGATATACGTAAAGTATCGTACGCAGGACACAGCGCCATCTGTGACATGTAGTGGTCCCCAACCTGTGACCGTCAGCTGCAGCAAAACTACTACTCCCAGCATACCCTAGTTTTCGATTAATGTGCCAACAGGAACATTTCTTTGGGTAAATATATATCTATATGACAATTTATAGGCTGTGCAGCCTGCAGTCTCTCCTGCTGCATATTCCAGACCTGTATTACTACATGACCCTGCCGCTCTAGTATGCGCCGTGCACGCAGATTTAACCCTCTGCCTCCCTGCAGACCGCTGCTCCAGAGTCTTAATGCGTTACAAAAAATGGACATCCGATTGTATGGTGACCGAAACTTAATTGAGAACTTACCACCATGACGTCACCGGTTGCTTGCTTTACGGCACAGAACGAATTCTACACACGTCGTAAAGAGTTCAGGGAAAAGCGCCGTCACGTGACCGTTAGGCACAGAGATGGCACAACACCGCCATCTGCTGCTAGTAACTTGAAATTGCCAGGAGTTGACGTGTAAAACCCCAGGATATAACAGGACTGGATTGCATGAGGGGATCTAGAATGGTGTGACAGAAAATATACTGGGGGAGATTTCTCAAAACTGGTGTAAAGTAGAACTGGCTTAGGTGCCCATAGCAACCAATCAGATTCTAGCTTTAATTTTTTCAAACGAGCTCTGAAAAATGAAGGTGGATTCTGATTGGCTTCTATGGGCGACTAAGGCCTCTTTCACATCTGCATTTTTCCTTTCCGTCCTAGAGTTCCGTCCTCGGGGCTCTAGGATGGAAAGATACTGATCAGGATTATCCCCATGCATTCTGAATGGAGAGAAATCCGTTCAGGATGCATCAGGATGTCTTCAGTTCAGTACTGACACGTTTTTTGGCCATAGCAAAATCCGCAGCATGCTGCGGATTTTCCTCCGGCCAAAAATCCGGAAGACATGCCGCAAGGACGGATCCGGAATTAATGCCCATTGAAAAGCATTAATCCGGATCCGACTTTAAGCTAAACGTCGTTTCGGCGCATCACCATATCCGACGTTTAGATTTTAAGAATGGCAACCATGGCAGCCAGGACGCTAAAGTCCTGGCTGCCATGGAATAGCAGTGGGGAGCCGGGGGAGAAGCTACTTACCTTCCGTGTGCCGGCCGGGGCGCTCCTCGATGACGTCACCGGGTCCCTGCATCGCATGGTTCACAAAGGGGCCTAAGTCAGTTCTACTTTACACCAGTTTGCCTATGCACCAATGTATATAATAGGTCACCAACAGAAACCACAGATTTCCTGCTTCCGGGCTACTACTACTACATGGGAGTAATATGTCATTAGTCCAATTTTTGCATAGATGTAGCAGAGTGGATTTGGTACAGTATACCATACACAGAGGGGTAAACCCCACTCCACTACCTCAGGTGAAGGTCCCGGCTGTGAACCTACACCTAGCCAGGAGTGTGAGTTGCCTAAGGGCTCATGCACATGAACGTATTTTTTTTCCGTGTCCGTTCCTTTTTTTTTGCGGACTGAATGCGGAGCCATTCACTTCAATGGGCCTGCAAAAAAACGGAAGTTACTCTGTGTGCATTCCGTTTCCGTACGTCTGTTCCGCAAGGTGATAGAACATGTCCTACTATTGTCCGCATTACGGACAAGGATAGGGCTGTTCTATTAGGGGCCAGCTGTTCCGTTCCGCAAAATACGGAATGCACGGATGTCTTCCGTATTTTTTGCGGACCGCAAAATACATACGGTCGTGTGCATGAGCCCTAAGGGTCAGTTCCCATAGCATTAGAGCCTGGTGACGGTCTTATCCATCAGGAGTGTTGCCCGCCATATACCTCTGAACAGGTGCACCGTGCCAAAAGCTGCCCAGAGACTCCCAAGCCAAAACCTGATATACCACACGGCTCCTCAATAGGGTGAATACTATGTCTGGTGTGTGAGCCACATGCAAGTCCAGAACGTGACGTGAGGCTACGACTCGGTACTAGCTGCAAGCTGCGGCGTTTGGGGGTACAAACATTTTAGCTTCTTTCCAGAGGGTACACCCATGCCCGTTACAGATCTCACCTGAGCTTGTCTCCTGTGCGTGGTGCTGCCTGCTGGCACCAATCCTTCCACTCTGCCATCAGCTCCTCATCTTTTTCTGGTCCATCCCTCTACTTTGTCACCCACCTCTTCTTCCCCCACTCTCTAAGGTCCCCTTCTGAATTGCTGGCCTCCCGAATCTGGCTTTGGACCACGATCCACTGATTGAAAGCCCCTCCCATGCACATTTTTGATCTGGGATGCTCCATGCCAGGAAATCAAACCTGTCTACCATCCCAGGTTTTCCAGATGACGGGAGACTCCCAGCAGATCATCCAGCTAGGAAAGTGAGCCTGGTCGAAGCTGTCAGGATTGCAGCTCCAAGCAAAGGACCCCCCCCAATCCCCATAAGATCTTAAAGAGAACCTGTCACCAGGAAATTCACTGATAAACCAGGCATGCTGCCTTGTAGGGCTCACTCTGCTGAATATAATGATACCTTTCACTTGGTGATCTGTTGCTTTATTGTGGAGAAATAGTACTTTTAATCCATATGCTAATGAGCTGATTGGAGTCCAGCAGTTGATATGAGTCCAGTGTTTTTTCTATTCAGAGCTGTAGCCCCTCCCCTATTCACGTCTTCAGTTGTAAAAGGGGCGTGGTTTATTTATTTATTGGTCTATAGAAGTGAATAGGGGAGGGGCTACAGCTCTGAATAGGAAAAACGCTGGACTCGTATCAACTGCTGGACTCAATCAGCTCATTAGCATATGGGTTAAAAGTACTTTTTCTCCACAATAAAGCAACAGATCACCAAGTGAAAGGTATCATTATATTCAGCAGAGTGAGCCCTACAAGGCAGCATGCCTGCTTTATCAGTGAATTTCCTGGTGACAGGTTCTCTTTAAAGTTTTCCTCAGGATAGGTCATCAATATCAGATCAGCGGGGGTCCGACACCTGGCACCCCCACCAATCAGCTGGTTGAAGAGAATGCGCATGGTGCCAGCGCTGCCTTCTCTTCCTTGTTTACCTGCTCGCTGTTGGCATTGCAGCGGTGAGCAGGTGTAATTACAATGGGACGGGCTCTGTAGTATACACCTGAATAGGAAGGAGCCGTCATATCGAAGTGATTGGAAGGGCTTAGTTGTAGTTACACCTTCTCACCGCTGTGATGTCGCCAGCGAGCAGGTAAATAATGAAGGGAAGGCTATGCTGGCACAGAGCATGGCCTTCCCTTTAACCAGCTGATTTGCAGGGGTGCCAGACCTCCACTGATATTTTATGGATGACCGATCCCTAGGATAGGTCATCAATATCATATCTCAGAAAACCCATATTTTTTGTGGATCGAATGCAGACCCATTTATTACTACAGGCTGCAAAAAAATGAGGACAGCACTCGGATTGGCTGCCAATTATAGAACATGTCCGATTCTTGTCTGTTTTGTGGGCAAGAATAGGCATTTCGATAATGAGGCCCGCAAAAAGTGCAGTATGCATACTGCCAATATCTACCGTTTGAAGTCGGTAAAACAGATATGGCCGTGTGCATGAAACCCAATAGGGAAAATCAACAGGACTTGTGTACACTTACTGAATTAGGCTATATGCACACGAACGTATGTGTTCTGCGGTGTGCAAAAGACTCCCGTATGGCAATTTTTTTGCGGATCCGTTTTTCTTTGCTGGTCCATTGTAATAATGTCTATCCTTATACGCAAAACAGACAAGAATAGGACATGCTCTTTTTTTGTGGGGCTACGGAACGGACATACGGATGCAGATAGTACACGGTGTGCTGTTAGCATTTTTTGCAGACCCATTGAAATGAATAGATCCACATCCTATCCTAAAAAAAAAAAAAAAAAAAGTAACAGACATGGAAACAAAATGCGTTCGTGCGCATAAGGCCTTATACATTAGAAAGTGAAGTACCGCCCTAGAGCTACTTCTAAGGCCTCATGCATACCACCATATGGCCCCTTTCACACGGGTGAGTTTTCCGCGCGGGTGCAATGCGTGAGGAGGACGCATTGCACCCGCACTGAATCCGGACCCATTCATTTCTATGGGGCTGTGCACATGAGCGGTGATTTTCACGCATCACTTCTGCGTTGCGTGAAAATCGCAGCATGTTCTATATTCTGCGTTTTTCACGCAACGCAGGCCCCATAGAAGTGAATGGGGCTGCGGGAAAATCGCAAGCATCCGCAACCAAGTGCGGATGCGTTGCGATTTTCCCGCATTGTTGCTTAGCAACGGGACCCGATCTCTATTATTTCCCCTTATAACATGGTTATAAGGGGAAATAATAGCATTCTTAATAAAGAATGCATTGTTAAATGAAGAGAGAGGGGTTAAAAATAATAAAAGTTAACTTACCTTAGCCACTTGATCGCGTAGTCGCGATCTGTCCTCTCTTTCCCTGCAGCATCTATAATCTAAAGGACCTGTGATGACGTCACATCACATGGCCCAATCACATGCTCCATCACTATGTGACATCATCACAGGTCCTTTACCTAGTAGCAAGCTAACGGAGAGGATGCCGGGCTTCGCGATCAAATGGAACAGGTAAGTTATGATTAGTTTATTATTTTTAACCCATTCTGCACCGGGTTCAACATTAGGGAGATGGCCAAGGGTATTATTTTACATTATAACTATGTTATAATGTGAAATAATACCAGCGGGACAATTTCTGACCCAAACATGCACTTCTGTGAAGAAGTGCATGTTCGGGTCTGGGTACCAAAAGTGCCGATTTTTCTCCCGCGCGTGCAAAACGCATGACAGCGCTTTGCACTCGCAGGGAAAAATCGCGGCGATTCCCGCAACGCACCCGCACTGTTTGACGGAGTGCACCCGCAACGCCCGTGTGAAAGAGGCCTATCTGTTTTGCAGTCTATGTGCCGAACACATTTAGGGATGAGCGAATCGACTTCAGATGAAACATCGAAGTCGATTTGCATAAAACTTTGTTCTAATACAGTATTAGAAAGTATTGGCTCCGATGAGCCGAAGTTATTGCTTTGCGAAGTTTCGCGAGACTTTGCTCAATAACTTCATAAATTAATTTGTACTGTAAAAAAACATTTCCCGATCTCGGGTTCAGTTCCAAGGTACCAGTTGGAACCAAACCAGAATTCGGGAAATGTTTTTTTACAGTACAAATTAATTTATGAAGTTATTGAGCAAAGTCTCGCGAAACTTCGCAAAGCAATAACTTCGGCTCATCTGAGGCAATACATTCTAATACTGTAATGAGCTCCTGCTCCGTACAGTATTAGAACTAAGTTTTATGCGAATCGACTTCAGATGTTTCATCCGAAGTCGATTCGCTCATCCCTAGACATTCTTTTTGCAGACCCATTGACTACAATGGGTCCATGGTCTGTATTTCACGGATCGGACATATGGATGGTCCGTGTGCTTTCCAAATCCATATATCTGTTCCGCAAAAGGATAGAACATGTCCTATACTTGGCTGTAAAATGGAGTCCACTGACACAATGAAGTCAATAGGTACGCAAAAAGATGCGGTTGCAACAAGGACCGCAAAATACATAGTCGCTTACATGAGGCCTAATATGTAGCAGTGCCATCAACATCATACAGGCTGCCATTCTGACAACAGCTAGCAAAGCACAGGCTGCCATAAAATAGCTTTGGTCAGTTTACAGACCCCCAAGGCAAGCATAGGGAATATAAAATTTCTTCACAGCAATGGGAGTTGTTGCAAACTGTACGTCCCAGTAGAATCTTCATATGTCCCACATACTGCCGAGGCCAGTCATTGGCTCAAGCGGTGCCCAATCTGCACAGATTTATCAAGCAGAACCCTTACCCAGGTAATAGGTCATCTTTGATGTATGTAACGTATTAGAGTTCTGAATTAGTGAGGGTCTTCTGTTCAGGATCTCTTGACCAGAGTGGAGAGCTGTTTTTGGAAGAAAGCAGCCATGTTTTTCTAATCCTGGACAACCCCTTTAATTTGCTCAATGGGGGCGCTGTAAGGAAACTGAACAATTTCTGCCAGGTTTCCCTACGGATCTTGTCAGGGGCCCTTCTAACAAGCAGGGCAACTTTAAAAACATGGGCTAGAAAACACCCTGGGTCTCATGAAGATGTGAGAGAAGTGATTTGTGAATTTGTGATGCACTGATTTGTACAAGTGGGATGATGATGATGGAGCCATACATAACTGTATAACAGGTGATTTGTTTTATAACAATTTCAACAAGACGATGTTCAGAAAATTTTACCATTTTATTTAAATGAGTCAGATCTATAAAAACAAAATATATCATACATACAACCAGCGTCAGAAACACTTAACCTAAATACAATACAATGTGCATCCGCCTTCCCAAGACTTAGATGGGCTTAATCTTAAAGTGAAGACCAATCAAACTGAAGACCAGACACTTCAGGTCCTGAACCAGGTAATAGAAAACTCTTAGTCCCTCGGGGTCTCTGCAAGACAGGAAAACAAGCTGCTTTTAGACGAGATTTAGGTCACATTATCTATATAGTACCAGTGTATTCGTCCACATCCTAATAGTGCTCAAGCTATTTTGGCATTGCTTGGAATTCAAGCTTTCAAGCAATACAATCCAGATATATGAGCAGCTAAAGCAGCTGCCCCACTTTCAGTCTGGGGGGGGGGGGGGAAAGAGTTGAAAAGCCGACAGCCGTCAGGAGGAAAAGAAAATAGTAACAAAAAATAAAAATAAATAAAATATAGAAATTTGGCACCATCACAGTACTGACCCACATAAGTTATGACTGCTGGAACATGTTACTGGCCCAAAGGCGTTAAAAATGCAATAGTGTCCCCTAAACAAGATTTACTTCAGACACATTAATAATCTACAATAAAAAAGTGACATTTTTGGAAGGGTTTCTCCAATTTGAATGTGGAATGCATGGGGGGGAAGGGGTGTCCCGGGTGTCCGACCCCACAGATCAGGTATTGATGACCTATCCTGAGGATGGGTCATCAATATTAAAAGCCCGGAGAACCCCTTTAATCCAGTCAATGGCAGGTTTGATGTAGAATAGGCCCCATCCATCCGCCTGGGTTGTTTTATGCATTGTGTGATTTTTCCATCATACATCTGCTTTGGTTGTGCACAACCTACAGAAGTTGTCCCCATCATACGTTGGGTGCCATACACTGTATAGTGTCTGCCGCCGGGTGTTGGACCCCCCCGCCGATCTGATACGGATGACCTACCCGGAGGAGAGGTCATCATTATCTGTAGCTTAGACAACCCCTTTAACCAATTCAATAATAAAATATAATTGGAGATAAAAAAACTTACTTGGACTGGTTCACATCTATAAGAGACCCAATTTTTGAAGTTGTGAAAGAAATGTGCTCATCGCCGATCACAATCTCCAGCTCCTGTAACACGGGAAAGGCAGAATATTCATTAATATGGACTACTGAGGAGTTACTCACCCCCATCCAAATGGCTGAATGTAAACTGCCCTGACTGCCATATATACCTCTAGATACCAATACCTGCACAACGAATGCCGGCATATAAGTAACACGTCAGTGCTACCCATGTACTAAACTTATCCAAGAGAGACCAGGTAGTTATTCTTAGCCATGTGGTTAGATGTGGACACCCCCTTTAAGACCCTGAACTCTATGCAAAATGACCCCAAAACCGACCTGTCGTCCAACTCTGTCAGGTGGGGGCCAGAGGGCATCATCTTCTTTTGTGACTTCACTGTCGTCTATGATGCGTTTCAGCTCCTCCATCACACTCTTGTGCACATAGGACTAAAAGGAAAAGATTTGGATAATTCCATTAACACTGCAGCGATTCATGGGAAAAACACGTGTCATTTACAAGAAAAAGCAGAGAAATACTTAAAGCAGTCTCCTAGTTTGGACAAACTTTTAAACAGTGGTTTCCCCAGAGACCGGCAAATCAGAACTGTCTCCCTGCTGGGGGCACCCATGGTCAATTAAACCAGTGCGTAATCACTACTATTAATGTAAGGGTACATGCACACAGTGCATTATTATGTGGATTTTCTGTGCAGATTTTCATGCAGAAAAGCTGCACTGTAATAAACTGCCTGATAAGCAGATTAGATTTTTTAAATCTTACATACACAGTACAGAAATTGACCTACATGGTGGATTTTGAAATCTGCAGCATGGAAATTGTTCGTGCAGATGTCACCCTTTGCAATGCACAACACATGAAAAATTAGGTGTGGAAACAGTGAAAACTGCATTAAAAATCAATCTACAAAAATCTACACTACCATGTGCATGTTACTCTAGGGGTCAACATTGCTGAAAAGCTCTTCACCAAACATCTGGCGGCCTAGTCACATTGTTGGAATCTTTCCCAAAGCAGCGCGCAATCTAGAAAAAGCGGAGATACTTCCAGGTTCAGAAAGTTCATGATAAAAATTAATGTAAATTCACACAAAGCAAATTCGTTGCAGAAATGACTGCGATTGCCCCATGCGCCTCTGCAACAAATTGTGCCTCATGCGAATTCACCCTAACAGCCTTTAACAAATCTCATATTTAATGTCGTTATGATCTTATAATCCAACGTCACGTGTGAGTGCGATAGGTACCTACCTCCTTCCTGATCATGACGTCATTCTTGTAATTGCTGTTATTGGCGTAACGCAGTTTACCTGATCAAGACAAAAAATAAAAATAATCAAAATCTCTTCTGTAACAAGTTGTCTTAGCCCTCTTTCACACTTGCGTGGTTAGGATCCGGCGTGCACTTCCGTCGCCGGAAATGCCCGCCGGATCCGTAACAACGCAAGTGAACTGAAAGCATTTGAAGACTGATCAGTCTTCAAAATTCTTTCAGTGTTACTATGGCAGCCAGGACGCTATTAAAGTCCTGGTTGCCATAGTAGTAGTGGGGAGCAGTATACTTACAGTCCGTGCGGCTCCCAGGGCGCTCCAGAATGACATCAGAGCGCCCCATGCGCATGGATCACGCGATCCATGCACGTGGGGCACCCTGACGTCACTCTGGAGCGCCCCGGGAGCCGCGCGGGCGGTAAGTATGCTTCTCCCCTGCCTCCCCACTACACTTTACCATGGCAACCAGGACGCTATTCAGAAAAAGCTAAATGTCGGATCCGGCGACGCGCCGAAACGACGTTTAGCTTACGGCCGGATGCGGATTAATGCCTTTCAATGGGCATTAATTCCGGATCCGGCCTTGCAGCAAGTGTTCAGGATTTTTGGCCGGAGCAAAAAGCGCAGCATGCTGCAGTATTTTCTCCGGCCAAAAAACGTTCCGGTCCTGAACTGAAGACATCCTGATGCATCCTGGACGGATTTCTCTCCATTCAGAATGCATTGGGATAATCCTGATCAGGATTTTTCCGGCATAGAGACCCGACGACGGATCTCTATGCCGGAAAAGAAATACGCAAGTGTGAAAGAGCCCTTTAGACGAACCAACTACAGTGCCATCCGAAACAAGAATAAGCGCACACTCTACATATGAAGTCAATCCCGGCTGTATATATTCCTAAGGGGCAGGTATAATGCACAACACCTCAAGCTTCAAAGGGGCTATTCCGGGTGCAGTCACCTTCTAACTCAGGCATCCTCAAACTGCGGCCCTCCAGCTGTTTTAAAACTACAACTCCCACAATGCCCTGCTGTAGGCTGATAGCTGTAAGCTGTTTGGGCATGCTGGGAGTTGTAGTTTTGCAACAGCTGGAGGGTCGCAGTTTGAGGATGCCTGCTCCAACTTATACAGGAAGGAGAGGAGACGACCCTTTACCAATCAGCGGAGGTCAGATTCCGATTCCGAAATGTTAGCCTTTTCTGCAGATACAGCGGTCCACTGACCATCCGTCTGCTTTGGAGCCTTATACACAGCGTCAGACACATCTAGTAGTCCTTGGTTCATTTTGGGGGTGAGCTGCTCCGCTGTAGCGTGTCAGTCCACCCTTGCGCACCTTCGTAGCCAACATTCACCTACCACATTAGTGCCACGTGAAGCTCCGCACTTACCACTATTACTCACAATGCTGCCATCTGTCCACTCAACACACCTTCACCAAAGCAGCTCAAGAACAGTTCACACTGCGCAGTTTCAGAAATATGGCCACCCTTGGCCCAAAAGCCAATAATTATCCACTTCTACAACTGTGATAAGTTATCCCTTTTACCCAAGACAGCAACGAGGAATGTGTGTGCACATATCACACACCTTATATACCCACTGAGCCAGCTCAGCACACCTGGCTTCCATCATGAGCTACGTGCTGCCGACGCCAAAGGTAGGACGCGATGAGAATAGGGCTTGACTCCGTACTTCTAGAAGGTCGCAGGTCACCAGCTGTATACCGTATATCGTCACATGACCAAGTAGACCAGGAGATCTATCCAGTACACACTCCTGTACCAGTGAAGGGTTAAAGGGGTTTTCCCATCTCAGGCAATGAGGGCACATCGCTAGGATATACCCCTATTTTCTGATGGTCCCACCGCTGTGACCCGCACCTACAATGAGAACAGAGCAGGGAAATGAATAGAGGGCGCCCTGCGCATGCGCAGCCGCCCTCCATTCATTTCTATGGGGCCTTCGAAAATAGCCGAGCACTGGCTCGGCTATTTCCATCTGCCCCAAAGAAATCAATACGAGCAAGGGCCGCGCGTGCGCTCCTATTCACTTCTATGGGAGCAGCGCTTGGGGGTGGACAGACCGATGGGAAATCCGGGGTCCTCCAGCCACAGCGCTCCCCGCTTAGTTCTCGTTGTAGGTGCGGGTCGCAGCGGTGGGACCCGCACCTATCAGACAATGGGGGCATATCCTAGCGATATGCCCCTATTGTCTGAAATGGGAATACCCATTTAAGTCCAGTACGGGGTCATTTAAAATGGCCCCTACATTAAACACTGGCGTAAAAAGTTGCAAACAGCAGATTTGCGTCTTTTTTAAAAGCCCGTCAAAGTCCCCTTGTGGAATAAATTGTAAAAATGAAATAGTTTCATTTAAAAAAAAATAAAAAATAATGAAAAATGACACCGTCTCTACTGACAAAAATGCTTTGCAATTGCAAAGGTAACATATTGCAATGTCCATAACAACCTGCACTATACAATTACCACAGGTAATGATCGTGGTAAAAAAATATATTTCAAAATTGCTGTTTTTTGCATATTTGTCACAAAAAAACTGAATAAATTGATTAAACGGTGTTATGCACATGCAGATGGCATACTGGGGAAGGGGGTTACATCTCAGTCCTCCATCCCCTTTAAGGTTTACCAGCCACAGCGCCACACTTCAGAAGTGGTTGCACCTAGTATTGCAGACGGTATTAAAGGATTAGTCCAGGATTAGAGAAAAAGCACCACTCCTGTCCATGGGTTGTGTCTGGCATCCATTGGAGTCAACAGAGCCAGGTTGCAGTACTGCGAACAACCTGAGGCCCGGGGTGGAGCTGTTCTTGGAAAGCCCCTTTGCCGTCCCATTGAGGTATACACTCGGAGCACCCCCTTTAAGAAGCAGCAGAGGGGTCTGAAGCCGTGCGGACACAGCACCGGGTCCCACAGCAGCTGCCGCGCAGAATCCCTCCAACCCACACAATCCGGGCCTGCACCCAGCCGGACGCACACCGCCCAGCCTCCCCGGTTCTTACCATCCGGCCGGAATTCAAACTCCAAAAACTCGTGTCCGAATTTTCCCTTGTGCCCTACGTAGTACCGGAGATAGAAGTCGCTGCTCATGTTGTTACCGTGCACGTTAGTAACGACGAGACCAGCGTGCAGCAGGCGCCGGAGGATAACGTCTCACCCACTAGTGACGTAACGCTATGCGACGCGAAGTCAACCAATGAGGAGTGAGGGCGGTCTGACGAATTATACGTGCGCCATTCACCAGAGGGCGCGTGTGCTTTCATTTGTTTCGCACCACGCTGGGAGGGCCAGGTTTCTGTGTAATGGTACAAAGCTTGGTCTCCGAGAAAATGGCCACCGGCCGTACGGAAGAGCGTATTGAATGCTTGTGTGAGGTGTAAGGACGCCTGGCAGTGTTCTGGACTGGTGCAATACTATTTATATATTTTACTTACATAGCGCTGACGTATTCCGCAGCGCTTTACTGAAATGAGCATAGCTTCCTGCCCCATTATAAACAAGTATCAAAAGTGGTGAACGCTAAGATTAAAAGTGGCAGACTGGTTGCTGTGGGCAACTCCTTTTTTTTTTAAACAGTTTTGTGAAGAATGACAAATAAAATCTAGGCAGTACCCTGCACACTTACGGCAGTCGAGACTCAAAGGCCATACGAAGGGGAAGGTGTAACACCATGTGCGGCTGTTATTTTAGGGAAAAGAAGTCCTGCACAAAGTATTTTGTTTTCTGTCTAAAATAACGGTTCTCAGACAGAAACGGCAGGCTTCGTTCACATCACCGTTCAGCCTTTTCATTCTCCTGCTCCGTTTAGGCAGGAGAACGGACAGGCTGAACGCTGATGTGAACAAAGCCTTAAACGGAAGCAGAATGTGCATAACTGAGCATAATGGGTACTCAAAATACAGGATCCGTTTATTTTTTTCTGTTCTTCTGACGGATCGGAAGAACAGAGAACTAAACAGTGATGTGAACCTGGCCTAAGCTGTTGACTCCTCTGTCACATCACATCTGAGCCTTTGATCTGAGATATTAGGGCGTCTACCAACATGAAATTGGTCTGGCTTTTTTTCCCCTTAAGGCCTCTTGCACATGGCCGTTGTGGGTCCATTCCCTGCATTGGGGACCGCAATTTGCAGTCCCCAATGCATGGGCGGCCGGGACGGATCCAGCCCCATTCAACTTGAATGGGTCCGCGCCGCAAAAAAATAGAACAAGTTCTACTTTTTTTGCGGTGCGGAGGCATGGACAGAAACACCACGGAAGCACTGCATAGTGCTTCCGTTCCGCATCGCCGTGATTGCGGACCCATTCAATTGAATATGGCCACGGGCACACAACGCTCATGTGCAGGAGGCCTTAAAAAGATGCCAGTAAAAAAAATGGGATAATTTTTTATGGCTTTTTTAATGTTTTTTTCTTTACCATGTTTGAACTGTATTTTCAGGTGCTTCCTTCCCTATAGAGAAGGGGATGGTAAAAACTCCTGGAAAAAAAGGTACCCAAATTGAAAAAAAAAAATCCTTGAAGGGGTTGTTCCTATAACTCATCCCCCATCCTGTGTCTGATTGTGGTGGTTTGACTGCTAGGTTCACCCATGAGTCCCCCAGTTGAGTGGCGGACATACATGTGTACTTGCTGCTTCACGGGGCTGCTGGAGATAGCTGAGCACTCATGCTCTTATCAGTTACAGTCCCAAAGTGTTCAGTGGAGCAGCAGACATGCATGCCTGACTGCAGCTACATTCAAATGGGGATGCACAGGGCCCCATTCTAGACATCCAGCGTTCGGACCCCCACTTATCACACACTTATCCCCTGTTTTGTGGATGGGGGCTAAGTTGTTGTAATGGGGCAACCTCTTTAAAGGTAGCTGGCTATAGACGTTTGACCACTGAAGTGCGAGGAGCTTGTATACAGGAAAAAGAGTCCTGGAGAATAAAGTTTCCAAAGGATTTTTTAATTAAAAAAAAAAAACATCTACAGCAGAAAACGCATTTTGAGGCTTCTCACTTCATATTGTACCAGTACTTTTCGCAGCCCTCCTTGAGGAGTGGTAACTGCATTTTTGGCGCTTTAAGGCTACTTTCACTCTTGCGTTGTTAATTCCGGTGTTCCGTGAAAAGTTGGTACCCTCGTATAAAATAGTTGGTACCCTTGAAACGAAGGTGTGAGCTGAGAGCTCAGCTACTCATTGGCTGACGCGAAGGCGTGTTGGCGCCTGCGCAGAAGCAACATGGGTACCTTGATTTAACATGTAGCGGCTGTGAACGTGCAGAGGAAGGGAGGCCACGAACCGCATTGCCCTGTGAACGCGCGGAGGGAGGGCGGCCACTATCAGCTTCCAGCACAATGGAGCTGAGGGTGGGATGCAGGGAGGGAGGTTTCGCCGCTATGTAAACTTTTGGTTTATAGGACCTGAGGGAGGGGAGGGACGCAGGGATGGGGCGGGGTTTGGCCGCTCTGTGATTGGTCATTCCCCCAGGTCCTATAAACCAAAAGGTATTGAGATCCGGAAGAGGATTTCAATACTGGAATTAAACGGATTCGTTTTGATTTTGCACATCAGGATGCATCCGTTCCGTTAGGATGCGGTTTTGTGAATTCAAAACGGAAAAAAACGGATCAGTCACTAAATACATTGAAAGTTAATGGGTGACGGTTTTTTAGGCTCAAAAAAACAAAACAAACGGATCCGACACCATTGACTTACATTAGATCTGTTTTTTTATGACCAGACACAAAACCGCAGCTTCCAGTGGTTCTCTGTCCGGTCACAAAACGCAATGCTGACGGAACGGAAGACACCCTGAATGGATCTCTTTCCATTCAGAATGCATGAGGACTAAACGGAAACGTTTTTTCCCAGTATTGAGATCCTCTGCCGCGTCTCAATACCGGAAAGCAACACAAGTATGAAAGTAGCCTAATAGGAAATTATTGCCCCCCACTATCTTGGTGACATTAGGCCTCTTTCATATGAGCTAAGTTTTCTGTCTGGGTGCGATGCGTGAAGCAAACGCATGGCATTCTGACCCATTGTTTTCAGTGGCTCTGTGCACACAGGTTTTTCACGCATCATCTCTGGGTTCAGGAAAAATCACAGCATGTTCTATATTGTGCATTTTTCACACAGCTCTGGCTCCATAGAAGTGAATGGGGTTTGTGTAAAAAACGGAAGGGGGCGGGTTCCAATGCAATTTTTACTGATGGATGCTAGAAGATGTAGTTTGTAATTCTTCACTTTTTTTTCCACGCGATTGAAAAGCGCATCAACAACTGAAAAACTGAACGCAACCGCAGATAAAACTAAGGGAACTTGCGTGGTCCTGACACAATCCGTATTGTTCGCGTGAAAGGAGCTGTAGAGTATCCAAAGCCAGGGATACGTACCGACAGTGATGAAGAAATCTGGGATATTCAGGTGAGGCGACAATTGTACTTTAAAATGTAACCTCAAAATAAGCGGACACAAACACGTAGGGTAAAAAAAAGTTTAATTTGTCTATGTAGAAACAAGTCGTAATTGTACAACAAGTTAAAAATCTGGGTTAAGACATTGCAATTATTTACAGATGTAAACCCCAACATCAGATATCACACCTCGTGCCAAACCCACCGCCCACCACCAGCCAGAAGGGCGACTTCCGCACCCGGGTGGGGGAATGTAGGGGTTTAATGACCTCTCGTTGGAGCCAGACATTATTTATAAAAAAAGACACACACAACAAAGTGTCATTTTAAGAAATTCAACTCTTATTTTAAAAAATATGAACAGCTTTGGTTGATCTGTATCTATGTCGGTTAGAACAATGTAAAGTGCCCTCGTACAATGCTAGGCCAGCCTGCAATGCATCCACTGACAGATCTGCATGATGTGCGCTGTATGTAGCTATATATACACATCCACACAGTCATACACACACACATATATATATACACATATACCAACAGGCAGCAGTTGGCATTATATCTGTGCTCTGAGTCGCTAACGAATGAGTTTGATATTAACCCTTTTTATGGCCAAAAATGTTTGCCCGACAAACTGAAACATCCCAAGTACCAACCAAGAGCTCTATTAGGTTAGTGCTACACGGCAACATGCAACACAAAACACGTGGGCAGGCGAGTCGCGTGTTGTGCATGAGATACATTAAAGGGCGTCTGTCAGCAGGTTTGTCCCTATGACCCTGGCTGACCTGTTCCATGTGCGCTCGGCAGCTGAAGGCGTCTGTGTTGGTCCCATGTTCATATGTGTCCGCATTGCTAAGAAAGATGAGGTTTCTATATATGCAAACGAGATTTTGATATATGCAAATGAGCCTCCAGGAGCAACGGGGGCGTTACCATAACGCTAAGTTCACACCTGAGCGTTTTACAGCGCGTTGAAACGCGCTGTAAAGCGCTCAACACATGAAAACCAATGCTTTCCTATGGCCCTGGTTCTCACTTGAGCGTTTTACAGTGCGTTTGAACGCGCTGTAAAACGCCCGACGCATAAACAAGTACTTGAGCTTTTTTTGGGGCGTTTGTCGCGCGTTTTGTGATTGACACCACAGTAGTCAATCACAAGAACGCACGTATGAACGTTTCGCGTTTGCACAAAACGTGCGTAAAACGCGCGTTTCAAGAACGCTCAGGTCTGAACCCAGGGTTACACCTAGAAGCTCTGCAGTGTGCTGCACTCTCTGCACTTTGTGTGACACGACCAGGCAGTGTAAATGTGATCCCACCTGGCTCTGTCAAAGTGCAGAGGGCGCAGCAGTTGCAGAGAGAGCAGAGACTCTGGGTGTAATGGTAACGCCCCCGTTGCTTCTAGAGGCTCATTTTCATATATTAAAACTTCCTTTTTCTCAGCAATGCGGGCACATATGAACATGGGACCAACACCGATGCCTTCAGCTGCCAAGCGCACATGTAACAGGTCAGCCAGTGCCATAGGTACAAAACTGCTGACAGATGCCCTTTAGGCAAGGGCTACACAGCAACACCTGTCGCGGCCAGGATCGCCAAGTAGCGGTGATCCCATAGAAATGAATGGGATGGCCGCAGCTGTCGCAAGAAATCCAGCCGTGTTAAATTTCTTGTGACTGCCGTGGCGATCCCATTCACTTCTATGGGATCACCGCTACTCAGCGATCCTAGTCGCGACAGGTGTAGCCCTTGCCTTAGAGCCTATGAATAGGGTTGAGCGAACTTATGTTTTAAGTTCTGCATTCAAAGTTCGGGTTATCGTTATAGATTCCAAATTCCGTTATGGTCCGTGGTAGCGGAATCCATAACGGGATTCTTTGATAACCCGGACTTTGGACGCAGAACTTAAAACACAAGTGCACTCAACCCTACTTATGAAGTAAAAGTCACACGCAGCATGCGACACAAAATCCAGCATGTCTGGAATATTTTTGCAACTGTCGCAGAACCGTATATCGCGTGTCGCATTACGACACCATTGACAATCATTACTTAAAAAGCTCACTGCATAAGTCAATGAATGTGTATGGTTTCACACCCTCGGGGGGGGGGGGGAGGGGGGCATGATGTAAGTTAATGGCAATGTGCTCACAGATTTTTTTACAGATCCCATTTTCCTTAAATGTATCTGTTACTGGAAAGGCTGAGTGACAACCAGTATGGTCCCCTAATATAGCTCCACAGTGTCAGTCATCAGGCCCCCAAATGGAAAATCCGCCTATAGCGATATAGAAGTACACCTGAATAATCAGATTTTTCTTTCAGAACCCTGAGGTAGTCTGAAATCCTCCTCTTGTCTTACCACTGGCTCTGCTTGTCTGTCCCTCCACCATGCTTTACAGTGCATCTCTGTTGTACATAAGCCTAGGCCAGACAGGGAGAGCAGAATTCCAGAACAAGTTTATTATAGAGTTGAGCGAACCTGACTCCTGACTTTTGGCAGGTTCGAGTTCGGGGTTTAAGTGAAATGACATCTAAAACTGATGCATGAAACCTGGAAAATTTTTAATAAAAAAATGTATATGATCATTTAAAATAAAATATTCATTTTTTTCTACTTTTTATTCCAATTAAAGGACACAAAGCTCCGCAGTATAAAAGCCTGGACACACTCTACAGTGAGATCTGATGACATTACCTTCTATATGGGATATGCGAAGAGTAACACAGGAGCCCCGGGACAGGCTTGTGTATCACTACTGTCTTGAGAGGCAGTTTTCGGAGCTTCGTCATTTTTTTTTACTGATTTAAAGGGGTTGTCCCATGAAAAATATTCTACAGTTTTCCAACCAGCACCTGGATCTGAATACTTTTGCAATTGCATGTAATTAAAAATGTATTATAGCTACTGAGTTATTCAATGAAATCTATCTGTATAGCGCCACCTGCTGTTTGCTAATTTTTCAATTCCTCTGTCCTGATCACTAAGGTGGAAGCACATGCTCAGTTCCATCCTTCAACTGTCAACAGCTGCAGCAGAAAGGACTCGCCCCCTAAGATGACAGCTTGAAATAAATCTAGCAGAACAATCAATTAGGCAACAAATGTGGAGATCTCTGGATCCATATGAGGTACGGGGCTGGTTCTAGCTTTGTTAGAGGTGATTATTATTTTTTTTTTACATTATTCATGGGATAACTCCTTTAAGCACCACTTTTATCACAATTTTACAAATGCTTATCTCCATAAAGAATTTTTATTTATTTTGTGCCGCTTTGGAGTAATTTCATGTTTTTTTCAATCTTATCCAGAGAGGCCTTTGAAATTCTGATGGTTGCCCTTGACAACTGACAACGGATTACCTGAACTCGGCTGTTAGACAGGTGACTTGAGTGCTAAGTGTAAAGCCAACCATTCATACTACACTGTGGCCCTCCAGCTGTTGCTAAACTACAACTCCCAGCATGCCCAGACAGCCTACAGCTATCAACCTCCAGCAGGGCATGGTGGGAGTTATAGTTTTACAACAGCTGGAGGGCTGCAGGTTGAGCATCCCTGCAGGGTTGGCCATACCCATGGGAATTATGTGTATGGCCAGTTTAAACCCTCATGCACATTACCGTACATGCACCAAGGCATGGATAGATAGCATTAGGTCACCTGAGTAAAACATTTTGTTATGCTTCCCATTTCTAGAGATACGAGCCATTTCATAATATGCAAATTAGCCATTTGGTGCAACAAGGGCGTCATCGTTGCTCTTGTTGCACCATAACTCCTTCACTTATTTCAGCACACGGCCGCTGCTTTGATTGCCAGGGCCAAGCAGTGGTGATGTATTCTCACCGGGTTCACCTTTGTTCTTGCTTATGCGCCGTAGCTTTGCATATCGGCGTATGTGCAAAACAGCACCGATTCTTGCTAGGGAAAAAAAACGTCTGTACTGAACATGCGCCAATGACACAATGCCGAGGTCCGTCTCTTCTGTGTGAAGAACGACGTTACTGTGCATGCGCAGCACAGGCAATTTCAGCTCTGACAAGAACCAGGGCTACACACTAATATGCCAAGATATGTCTCATGAGTGAGAGGACAGTGCCTGGCCTTGCCAATCAAAGAAGGGCGGGTGGGGCTAGATGCTGAAAGGAGCGGTGTTACGGTGCAAGGGTGACGCCCTCGTTACACCAAACAGCTCATTTGCATATTATAAAAGGCTCATGTTTTATTATCAGAAACTCGGATCGGGAAGCAGAAAATAATTTTTTTTTTACTAAGGTGACCTAATGCGATCTATCTATGCCCTTGGTTTTTATAGGGAGGTCATTGAGTGCGAGGCAAAGAGCAGGTATTATAGTCAGAGGTCATGGGGGGGGTTATTTCCGGGAGAAAGCAGCTTATCCAGGAGGTCTACCATTTGTTCCAGAAGCTTCTCGGACATTTTGGGAGAGTTGGTAAGGTATTATGGCTCTGTCCAACCGCAGTAAGGCCTTATTAAGTAAGACAATTTGCGGTCCCCAATGCATGGGCAACATCCGTGACGATTCCGCAGACGGATCCAGACCCATTCAACTTGAATGGGTCCGTGATCCGTCCGCACTGCAAAAAATATAACATGTTCTATTTTTTTTGCGGTGCTGAGGCACGGACAGGAACCCCAAGGAAGCACTCCGTAGTGCTTAGGTGGGGTTCCGTGCCTCGGTTCCGCACTAGACCTTCCAGATTGCGGACCCACTCAAGTGAATGGGTCCACATCCGTGATGCGGTGCAAAAAGGGCCAGGGCCTGTATACTGTGGACCCGGCCGGCACACAGTCGTGTGCATGAGGCCCTAGTCTGTGGGGCTCTATTATATTTCATATGAATTTGTGAGGAAAGAAAAGTGCCACGTTCCATTGGATGTCATATCACGAAGGCAGCACAGAGACACGGGGATTCGGTATGCCTCCGCATCTACCACGGACATGAGGCCTTACTGTCATGCACTGCTCTCTGGGAACAGGAAAACCAGCAGAATTCTGAATTGAGCTCTGCATGTGAATAACCAAAACCGAAAGTAAAGCAAACATTTGAAATTGCTGGAATGTCCAAAAGTGTTCTCCCTTAAAGTCAAAGAGGATGCCTGAGGTCATACAAGCTGTAGGGGACGCCCATCGATAGAACACAAGTGAAATGCCTTCAGAGAAGCCCTTTCTAGTGTCAAGAACTTCACAAATGACTCCACACATGTATTTAAGGAGTTGAATGAAATATACATTTAGGCAAATTGTTAAAAGACTAGTATATTACAATTTAGCCCCATGCAGGTAGAATAGTAAACTGTACATTCGATTAGCACCCGGCATTGCAGTCAATAAAAAGTGATTGTACTGTTCGACTGAAATTTATTCGCTCCTAAAGATAAATCTCTCATGAAAAGCTGTGCAGTCACACAGGTTCCACTTTTCTTTTCTTTGACGTCGGAGACATATCGCTAGCATATGCCCCCAATCTCTGATAGGAAGGGGTCCCACCTCTGGGACCCGCACCTATACTTAGAAAGGAGCCTGCAAAGTGCTGTAGGGTGCACTGCGTATGCGCGGACGCCCTCCATTCATTCCTATGGGAGCAGCTTCTAAAATACTATTACTATTAAAATGAATGGGAAGCATACCGCGCAAGAGCGCCCGCCGCTCCCTTCTCTTCTATGAGGCTGATGGAAATAGCTGAGCCAGCGCTCGGCTATTTTCGGCTCTCCCATAGGAATGAATAGATGGCAGCCGTGCATGCGCGGTGCGTCTTCCAACACATTACGGGCTCCATTCTAAGTTTAGGTGCCCCCCCCACCTATCAGACATTGGGGGCATATCCTAGCGACATGCCCCCTATGTCTGAGATGGGAATACCCCTTTAAATCTGATTGGTTCCTGGAGTTACCCCTCACTGTTTGCCATTAGTTTTTATACAGGAGGCCCATAGTGTACATACGTGCTGCATCGGAAACGGACTGTCCTTCAGTTGGTTCATCAATGAGAATTATTCAATCTGATATTTTTTTTATAATGGGAGAGATTAATAGCACCAGAATGTATTTTTGAAGCCCTTAGCTCAGATGGCAGAGCGGATACGTGTGAAAGTATGTGCCCCCTTTTCTGCTGCAAAAGAAGCCAGAAACAGATTTCCGTTTAGACGCACGGGCTGCCGAAGGAAGCACCAAATTAGGCGTGTCCTCCGGCAGCACAGGAAATGTGAACACGTGCAGAAAGCAGTCTTAATAAATCTCTCCCTAAAACCCCGAGTCCTTGACTTGCCGGTGTTACAATTCATCATCCAACAAATATAAAACTAACATCTTTTCAACCTATTCCATAAAAGACACATCGATGTTTAGCATATTATTATGTATTTGAGCTCTTCAAGGGTTAAACTTGGCTTCCAAAAATTTTCTTCTATTTCTCAGCTGTTTTATTCCTAATTTTTTATTATTATAATTATTTTTTTTTAATATTTTTTCCTCCCGCCACCAGAACTATTGATTTTTTTTTTTATTAACACCCACCTTAGGGAACCTAAAAAAAGAGGAACATTAACAAGTATGTAAAGTTACTGAACAGATCAGAAATCTACTACTGCAAACATAGAAACCCGGAACATACAAAAAAATAAATACTCTCATCCCTGTCCTTTTTACAGAGCGAACCTCCCTTAGCCGATCGCAAAGCCCCCCGCCCCCCAAACATACCCAGGTTAATAAATATCCTACAAAAAAAAATTCTAATTTTCATCATTAATTTAATGCATATGCTGATGGAGAACCACAAAGTTTTGTTATGTACATAAAAAAGGTCTATAAATATAATATTTTAAAACAGCAGGTTGTCCCAGGAGACGGCTATATACAGAACGGGGGGAAGAGAGAGAGAAGGGCATGCCTCGGCCGAGGGTCAAGTAAAAATCTGTATAAAAGATTATACATAGAAACCCCTTACATCCTTTGGATGTTTGAATCATTCGATTTTTTTGTGGTTTTCCATCACCAAAATAAATAACAGCGGGTTTAAGAATTTCTCTGCTGCCTGTCGCTTGTGATCTATGAAATCTTGTCGTTCCCGGTATCCAGGGAATTTTACGCATCAGACGCAATCTGTTAGGTCTCACGGATTTGTAACAGATCTGCCTCGTCAGGCCCTGGCAGCGGCAGCGCATAACATGATATGGTTGACTTGTCATATGCTGAGAGACTCGGGGCCGGTGACAGATCTTCTGATGTTCCTCGCTCAACTGAGATAAGTGTCAGACCAGGTTTCGATACTCAAGGCAAACCGTCATCTTCCAGGCTCAACGCCACTCGCTGGAAAGGAAAATAAGAATAGAAAATGAGGACATGATGTGACGGGAGTAGAACAAAGTGACAACCCAGCGAGGAGGCTCCTCCACCGGGAAGGATGCATGACATCAATCAGGGAGAGCAGCCGGGGGTCTGCAAGATCCCCTGCAACCTGCGGCTTACGGGAGGCACTGCATAGGGTTTTCTAACTTTGATTAAAGACCGCCAGAGAACTTTTTTTTGCTGCTTTGTAGATTCATCGAACCTTGTCCACCTTTATAGTAGCAATGATTATTTCCAGAAGATAACAGTGTATTTTGGATAAGGAAGGAAAGGTGGAGGAGGGGTAGGTACGAGGCTGTGTTACTTTAAAAGTGTTAATGCTTTGTACCATAGTTGCAAAGCATATTAAATGGGCACTGTAGGGTGCTGGTTTTGGGACACTGTACAATGCTGTTATTGGGGGATTATAGCGCTGTTTTTTGGGACACTGTACGGAGCTGTTATTAGGGCACTGTATAGAGCTATTATTAGGGCACTGTATAGAGCTATTATTAGGACACTCTATAGAGCTATTATTAGGACACTGTACGGAGCTGTTATTGGGCCACTGTATGGAGCTATTATTAGGGCACCGTATGGAGCTATTATTAGGGCACCGTATGGAGCTATTATTAGGGCACCGTATAGAGCTATTATTAGGGCACTGTATGGAGCTATTATTAGGACACTGTATAGAGCTATTATTAGGGCACTGTATGGAGCTATTATTAGGACACTGTATAGAGCTATTATTAGGGCACTGTATGGAGCTATTATTAGGGCACTGTATAGAGCTATTATTAGGGCACTGTATAGAGCTATTATTAGGACACTCTATAGAGCTATTATTAGGACACTGTATGGAGCTATTATTAGGACACTGTATGGAGCTATTATTAGGACACTCTATAGAACTATTATTAGGGCACTGTATGGAGCTATTATTAGGGCACTGTATGGAGCTATTATTAGGGCACTGTATGGAGCTATTATTAGGGCACTGTATGGAGCTATTATTAGGGCACTGTATGGAGCTATTATTAGGGCACTGTATGGAGCTATTATTAGGGCACTGTATGGAGCTATTATTAGGGCACTGTATGGAGCTATTATTAGGGCACTGTATGGAGCTATTATTAGGACACTGTATGGAGCTATTATTAGGACACTGTATGGAGCTATTATTAGGACACTCTATAGAGCTATTATTAGGGCACTGTATGGAGCTATTATTAGGGCACTGTATAGAGCTATTATTAGGACACTGTATAGAGCTATTATTAGGACACTGTATGGAGCTATTATTAGGACACTTTATAGAGCTATTATTAGGGCACTGTATGGAGCTGTTATTAGGGCACTGTATGGAGCTATTATTAGGACACTGTATAGAGCTATTATTAGGGCACTGTATGGAGCTATTATTAGGGCACTATATGGAGCTATTATTAGGGCACTGTATGGAGCTATTATTAGGGCACTGTATGGAGCTATTATTAGGGCACTGTATGGAGCTATTATTAGGGCACTGTATGGAGCTATTATTAGGGCACTGTATGGAGCTATTATTAGGGCACTGTATAGAGCTATTATTAGGACACTGTATGGAGCTATTATTAGGACACTCTATAGAACTATTATTAGGGCACTGTATGGAGCTATTATTAGGGCACTGTATGGAGCTATTATTAGGGCACTGTATGGAGCTATTATTAGGGCACTGTATGGAGCTATTATTAGGGCACTGTATGGAGCTATTATTAGGGCACTGTATGGAGCTATTATTAGGGCACTGTATGGAGCTATTATTAGGGCACTGTATGGAGCTATTATTAGGGCACTGTATGGAGCTATTATTAGGACACTGTATGGAGCTATTATTAGGACACTGTATGGAGCTATTATTAGGACACTCTATAGAGCTATTATTAGGGCACTGTATGGAGCTATTATTAGGGCACTGTATGGAGCTATTATTAGGACACTGTATAGAGCTATTATTAGGACACTGTATGGAGCTATTATTAGGACACTTTATAGAGCTATTATTAGGGCACTGTATGGAGCTGTTATTAGGGCACTGTATGGAGCTATTATTAGGACACTGTATAGAGCTATTATTAGGGCACTGTATGGAGCTATTATTAGGGCACTGTATGGAGCTATTATTAGGGCACTGTATGGAGCTATTATTAGGGCACTGTATGGAGCTATTATTAGGGCACTGTATGGAGCTATTATTAGGGCACTGTATAGAGCTATTATTAGGGCACTGTATGGAGCTATTATTAGGCCACTGTATGGAGCTATTATTAGGGCACTGTATGGAGCTATTATTGGGCCACTGTATGGAGCTATTATTAGGGCACTGTATGGAGCTATTATTAGGACACTGTATGGAGCTATTATTAGGACACTGTATGGAGCTATTATTAGGGCACTGTATGGAGCTATTATTAGGGCACTGTATGGAGCTATTATTAGGGCACTGTATAGAGCTATTATTAGGACACTGTATGGAGCTATTATTAGGACACTTTATAGAGCTATTATTAGGGCACTGTATGGAGCTGTTATTAGGGCACTGTATAGAGCTATTATTAGGGCACTGTATGGAGCTATTATTAGGACACTGTATAGAGCTATTATTAGGGCACTGTATGGAGCTATTATTGGGCCACTGTATGGAGCTATTATTAGGGCACTGTATGGCACTATTATTAGGACACTGTATGGAGCTATTATTATTGCACTGTATGGAACTATTATTAGGACACTGTATGGAGCTATTATTAGGACACTTTATAGAGCTATTATTAGGGCACTGTATGGAGCTATTATTAGGGCACTGTATGGAGCTATTATTAGGCCACTGTATGGAGCTATTATTAGGGCACTGTATGGAGCTATTATTGGGCCACTGTATGGAGCTATTATTAGGGCACTGTATGGAGCTATTATTAGGGCACTGTATGGAACTATTATTAGGGCACCGTATGGAACTATTATTAGGGCACCGTATGGAACTATTATTAGGACACTGTATGGAGCTGTTATTGGGGCACTCTACCGTGCTGTTATTGGTGGACTATTGCACCTTTTTTTTTGGAACACTGTATGGTGCTGTTATTGGGACACTGTGCAGCACTTATTGGGGCACTATATGGAGCTGTCATTGGGGTATTGTACTATGCTGTTATTAGGACACTGTATGGTACTATAAATTTGTCGATACGTGATAAAGCCATAATAGATCCAGCAGCCACACATTTTGACACCATCTTATTAATAAAATAGGCAGCAGTACTGACACATATAAACCAATTGCTGCTTTGTGGCTGTAGTACTCACAGCTGGATAGACATGCCCAATCTGAGTTGTCCGACCAATGTGAATCTCTTCCTCCTCCTCCTCTTCCTCTTCTGTTGTTTTCCGGTAGACTGGATTATCAAAATTCATGCTCTTTGTATTCTTCCGCTTCCAGTTCCTCCAGATGAGATATCCGGACAGGCAGAGGAGGGCAAGAACAGCTAAGAGAAAGGAAGGGGTGGCACATTGGTAATGATGGCTGACAAGAAGAACAAGATGGCAGAGAAAAGACTGGCACAGAAAGCATGGAGAGAGGAGACGGTAACACAGACATTTTTATAATTTGGAGGATAATGATTTTTTTTTATTGCATTTTGCTCTGTCACCACTGTAACTAGGGCATTCAGAGGAGCCCCAGCTACAGGAGAAAACAACTCCTTTGGGGCACAGGCAGAGCTGATCAGGGTCTAAGAACTGGCAGCTCTTCTATGCCAGAGACACGTGGTGATCATGGGATTCAATCACTTCCTCTGTCCGCTGCATAATACTCATTGAGCGCTATGCGCCAAGCAAAGGAGAAAACCAGCAATAAACTGACCAGACTGCTAGACTCCAGGAGCTTAATCCTGCACAGTACACGTACAGAGCTCCTGATTAAAGCCCTGCACCAAGTGCCGTACATGTACAAAGCTTGGTTGTAATCTGGTTAATACCATCTGAATCAGAGGCATTTTATGTATTAATGAAATTATTTTGGGAATATACAATTTTTCATTAAAAGCACTTGCATCTTGGGCTTTTTTTTTATTTATGAGGAGCAATGTTATATCCCAGACTGGAGGACTGAAATGTCACTGTTTGGGTTAAATAAATTGCCTTCTTGTCTTATTCCCTTTGGCTTATAGGCCTCCTCCATGACCAACATTTTAGGACACACTTTGTTCCCATTAGTCTTTATTTTACTCACCCACTGGCACCGCTACTCCAATGACTGCAGCAGTCAGTGTGGACCTGAGGTCAGAATCTGCATTACCATCTAAAAGAAGATGAAACAATACAGGTTAGAAAAACCTGACAGCCGTGCATGTAGACTAAGCAGCTAAAATCTGCCCATTACCAGAGCCTATGGCATTGTTAAATTCTGCGGGGCCTTGAGTCTGATCAAATGGGTCTCCTAGTTGAGTGATGACACATTATAGATTACCCATAGAGATGAGCTAAGTTCTTAAAAATTCGATTCAGCTGTTTCGCAAATTTTACAAAATTTTTTGCTTCGTGATGAATTACTTCATCACACAGTGCATTTTTTTGTAAGTAGCGGGTGCAATGACGAGGAACGCCCCCCATCATTGAACCCCTCAGATGTTGTGTTTATCACTGATCGTGTCATCTTAGATGAATATTTAGGTCTTTTAGGGGTTGATTAGTTAAAAAAAAATGTAATTGTACTCGCCTCATCCATTTTAGCGTGAAGAGGCCGCCATGGCCATCTTGCTTGAAGATCCTGTGCAAAATCTTTTGCGATGCGTGGTGCACTGGTGACATCATATGTCACTGCGCGCAAGATGTTGCGCGGGATGTTTAAGCAAGATGGCCGCAGCAGCTCAAATGGGTGAGGTGAGTATGTTCTTTTTTTTTTCTGGTTTGTTATGAAGCACAAGGAAATTCGGCTCTGCGGCAAATCGAATTTTCCCTGAAAATCGGCTACTTCAATTAGCTCAGCACTAATTATCTATGTCCCCGTTTTAAATCTGGCAGCCAAAAAATATAGGTCATCATCATCCATATCATGGGGTCTGACTGGGGGTACTGCAGCGCTGCTCCTATTTAAGTCATAGGACATCACTATCTAAAAGGTCACTATGTTAAAACTTGAGCCCCAGTGCCAATGCTTCCACCCCTCACATATGGTGCTGCTGCTCTCTTACGGCTCATTCATACAAGCAGTTTTGAGGTCCGTGTGTTGTCTGAGTGTAAAACAGATAAATAATTCTACCACCTTGTCCTATAAACTCCATTTTATCTTACCGTATAATTTCCGTGACAAAACAATCTATTGTGCTGTGTATAGGGAAAATGTTACAGTCTAAGACTGTTGTGTGGCCTCGGCCTTGAGCGTTATCAACATGTCTAACAAGGCTCCGACATCTCCACTGCGCACCTAGAGATGGACTCCCTTACATCCCATTATCCCAGCTGCAGCTGATGAAAACCGAAACGGAGCCCACATCACCTACATGCCCGCTCCTGGATCGGTTGGGACGGAATCCAAGTTCAGTCTGAATTCTCTATAAAACCTCCTGCTTATCGAATTAGCGGGACCTCCCTAAACTTGCATGTGATGTGATGCATAGACATTTATATCACTATCATCCTCTATTATTCATTTGGAGACCATTTCCATGTTATTTTATTCACAACAAGGGACTTCAAAACTGACTGGTAACCCCTTATCTCACGCCTTCATAGCTAACTGCTCTTCGGTCTGAAGAAGGGGCCCGTTTGGCCTCGTAACGCGTAACCTATAAGAGATACTAATAAAGAACATTAATCTGCTTCTGACTCGTCTGGACGCGCCGCCGCTTATCCTATTTTTTGTATCACTGTACCTGGCTGTGCATGTCCATGCATGAAAAAAGAAGCCTGGCAGCACCGGCACCCATATGCTACATGGAGTATTGGATGTTGTGCTCCGAGTCCTAGCACAACACCACAAGCCGAGCCTCTGTGATCCTGCACCTTACCCCGTTTGTATCGTGGTCCTAACGATGAGCACTGCTCTCCCCTTTTTTCTCCTTTACTTTCATAGAATCAATATTCCGGTATTCCGGTCTTGCTAATCAGGTATTATAAAGGAAAGAGGTGTCTTTGGATGGATTTAGGTTCCATTTTAATGGCCCGATACTCGTAGCAACGATCACGAAAGGATGGCTACTACGATTCCTTGTTCCCATACAGATTCATTGTTGTCGGCATATCTGATGCCGGCAAAAAAAATATTTTATGTAGAGCATCAGTGATGATCACCTAACAAACGAGTATTTCGCCTGCTTGTCGGGAAATTGATGGCACACTTACATGGGGCAATTATCCAGCACAAGCATCGGTACAATCTGGGTATAACTAGTAACAGTGACTAATACTAGCAGAACACCTTGGGCAGGATTCTTCGGTTTCTATTGGCAGTATTAATACAGGGTAGGTTTGGGTTTGCTGAAGTTACAGCTATACATTAGTATTGGTAGTACATTATTTGTTTTTATGGCAGCAACATATTCTGTAGTGCTGTCCATGCCGATCTTCAGTAGGAACCACAATAGTCCTTATTGCACACAGATACATACTCTGCAAGAAACTATGCCAAAAACTGAACCTTGTCTATTCTATTAGGTAACATACATTTTAAGGCAGTCATTGGAGACAGAATGAGACTCTTACAGTGCTGGTATACGCTGTTGTTCCCAGTAGTTGTAAAGTGGATTTCTCGGTGGCTGGACTCAGAGGTAGTTCGGAGGTTGTCAGTAGGGCTGGAGTCATAGGTTATCTTAGTAGTCGTGACTGTGGTGGTCGTGGTAGTGGTGGTGGGCTTTGCAGTAGTCTTGGTAACTGTGGTAGGAATAGGCTCTGTAGCAGGAGACTCAGTCAGGAGTGGTGGTAAAGTTGCTTGAGTAGTAGTAATCACTGCAACTAATAAAAAGATGAAAGTTAATTGTTAAAATAAATAATATACATATATATTTATTCATATGGATCCCATATTTCCATTTCTAAATGAAAAATATATCTGTCAGGTCTCTTGTCTGAGGGTATTGTGCGATAGAGAGAGAAACGCTGAGTTTGGGGGATATATAACTTATTGTTTGATTCAGTATTTTCATGTAAATAGCTGTTTATGTGACTTAAGAAAGCTTCTGAGTCCTGCACACAGCGAAATCCTGTGATTCCTGTTCCCACTGCTCAAATACAGGTTCTAACAGCTTCTCTTGTATGATTTTGTGCGCAGGAAGAGCTGCCAATCACTCTTTGTGGGCAGGGTGAGGCAGGACTCTCAGGCTTTCTCTATGTGTGGGTCGGGTAAGCAGGACTGACAGGCTTCCTCTACATGTGGGTGGGATAAGGAGGACTCACAGGCTTTCTCGATGTGTACCTGGGATAAGCAGGCTTCCTCTACATGTAGGTGGGGTAACCAGGACTCACAGGCTTTTTCCATGTGTGCCTAGGATAAGCAATACTCACAGGCTTCCTCTACATGTGGGTGAGTTAAGCAGGACTCACAGGCTTTCTCTACGTGTAGGTGGGTTATGCAGAACTCAACCTATAATCAGCTACTTACATGAAAATACTGAATAAAATAATGAAAAACGATATATATCCCCGAGCTCAGCATCTCCCCCCCATTCTATATAGCCCTCAGATAAGAACAGATAGAGGTGCTTTAATTATATTGATTTCTTTACAATTACCTTACATTTCTAGCTTATGACACCGCCAATAACCAACCATAAAACGTTCCTGATGCACTGCATCACGACTATTTTTCTTCTTACCTTTCCCACAGCTCCTCATATCCAGCCCCAACTCCACACCGTCTGCACAGGCACATGTGTATTTGGGAGAATGGACAGAAATCTGGGGGGCCGCCAGGCACAGGTATTCGCACCCACCATTCGGTAGAGGGCCTTGGTTACAGGCATTTACAGCTGCAAAACATTAAATCATTGTGACCACACGAGCCAAGAGCAATGAAGAAAAATTCAGCTAAGGAACTACACATAGGAAGGGCTCTGCATGGGTGTAGAGAGACATATCCAAAAGTGCGAGGGAGGCAGAGCTCAGTCACCATATTGCCAGGCAACATCATTCTATTTGACAAAGCTTAAAGGGGTATTCCCATCTTACACATTTATGGGGTCTCCACAGGATATGCCCCGAATCTGTGAGTTGCAAAAGGCTCCTGACAGTCTCTGTTGCTGCCCTGCAGCAGTCACATGCAGGTGACTACAACACCTGGCGGGGAATTTTCTGGGTGAGAAATACTTATTTTGTGATTTTTCCACATACCTTTCTTCTCCATGATTTTTAAATGTCACAGACAACCCCTATAAATGATAATATAATGCTAGAATATGTCATTAACCTCTGCTGGAGGTCTGATCACTGGGGTTCCCATAAATCATGAGAATGGAAGGGCTTTAGCTCATAAACCCGCTTTAACATCCATAAAAACTTCTGTATTATTTGCCAAGAATCAAAACCAATTTTTAGGTAAAGTAGTATTAACAATGGGGTACAGCCTTTTAGGAAAATGGGTGTGATCGGGGCTGATATCATCAGACAAACCTTGGCAGATGCCCATGACTATATGGGTAGGGGCGTAGCTAACGGCTTATGGGCCCTGGTGCAAGAGCTCAGCTTGGGCCCCCCTTGCCTCAGTGCTTTGTGTGTCTTCTTATGAGGCACAAGGGTCTTTGGGCCCCCTCAGGCTCCCGGGCCCGGTAGCGACTGCTACCTCTGCACCCCCTATAGCTACGCCCATGGGTAAGGTTGAGTTCACATATGCATTAGGACTTTCATAAAAACAAATAAAAAATGGAATTCAAGCTGTCATGGAGCCTCCAGCACAGACGTGAACAGAGCCTATATAAGCCAGGGGTGTAGCTATAGGGGGCGCAGAGGTAGCAGTCGCTACTGGGCCCAGGAGCCTGAGGGGGCCAAACGACCCTTATGCCACATAAGACGACACCGGTATTATAGAAAGTGCATGATGGTCAAGTTACACCACTGGCTGGAGGGAAGAAGTTAGGTCAAGAATATTGTTGAGCGAACTTTGTGTTTCAAGTTAGGCATACAAGGTTCGGGTCTGGGTCATCTAAGAATTCTGTTATGGATTCCGCTACCACGGACCATAACTTATATGGTCTGTGATAGCGGAATCCATAATAGAATTCTTAGACAACCTGAACCTTGTACGCTGAACTTGAAACACAAAGTTCGCTCATCCCTAGTCAAGATGGGGTTGTGCTGTTTAAATTTTTGTCTCAAGGGCTTCCCTGACCACAAAGCACTGAGGGAAGGGAGGCCCAAGCTGAACTCTTGCACTAGGGCCCATGAACCTTTAGCTATGCTCCTGATACAAGCTCTATACTAGTCTAGCCTGGGATGAAGTAGGCAGACTGCTAACTGTGACTCTATTGCCCATGGGCCCAGATATAGCTGACCTTGGGTGTGTTTTGGACAGGCCATGGGTTGGAGGTGCCTTCACATACACAACTGTATAAAAGCTACCATACTGTATAGTAATTGCATGTGGTATGGCAAAATCCTATTCTCTCTCTTTATTGCACACACATGCCAACACTTTGCAGAACAAGATGGCGCTCATACCTTTTGGTTGCTTTAGCTGATGAACAACAACTATATCATGAGGATTGTTGAGATTATCAGCCAGGACATAAATGTCTTTTCCTGTCAATCTGTTGGCGCTGAAGATGGCTTCATTTTCCAGATCTGTCCAAAACACCTTATCCTGTAGAAGATTGTCAGAGGTGAAATGGAATCTGCAGATTATCCCACAAAACACATCATCTAGCCATAGGTTTCACAATAAGCGTTTGGTCGGTCAGGGTCCTGTACAGAATGGGGGCACTGAGTCCGCCAAGTACAAGACCATGGTGAGCTGGAGCAGCACTGATCATGCAAGAGGTGTCTTTAACGATCATACGTTTACCACCTGTCCCACGGACTATAATATTACAGTATAGGGCTTTTACCTCAAAGACTGCCAGACCAAAGGGGTGACTGAGCTTTTCCTCGGAGAAGATGAGCAGCTTTCTGTTTGACCCATTGAAGTCCACGCTGGAGAGGGTATGGAGCTTCGAGTCCACCCAATACAAACGATGGGTCAGCACATCTGGGGTAATAAGATGGAGGAATCAGTGATGGTGCACCGAGACATGGAACTTCATTGCTGCCATGCAAGAGGCATGTTTTTTTGGCAACATGTTAAGACATTCCAAAATTAAGACATTTGACCGAATACACACATTGACACTTAAAATGTAATAGATCTGTAAAATGGCATTTAGAAGGGTTGACCCATCTCAAACATTGGTGGCATATCACAAAGACATACCACCAATGTCTGATAGGTGCAGGTCGAAAGTCCACCGAAGTGAAAGAGAGAGGACCACGTATGTGCTGACGACCTTCAGTCATTTCTATGGGAGCGCCGGTAATAACAGACTGCCGGTTCAGCTATTTCTGTCAGGGAGTAAATGGAGTGGTGGCTGCGCTCGGGCGTTGCACTTCCCATTCATGTCTTTGGGACTTCTGAAAATAGACGAGCATGCTGCTCCCATGGAAATTAATGGAGGGTGGTGCTCTCCTTCACTTTGCGGGTTCCGTTCTAGAGATAGCTGCGGGTCCCAGAGGGATCTGATATGCCCCAATGTATAAGATGGGCCTCTAAAAAAAATACCTGTCAGCTCTCCTTCCGGGTTTGTTTTTGTAAATACCTGTATTTCCCATGAAATAACGATTCTGCAGCATCTTTTCTTAGAATTCTGTGCTGCACCAATCCTCTGTTTTTCCTCTTGGAAATGTTTAGATGCACTGACAGTTGGGTGTTACCGTTCCCCTTTTCAAAAGGGTTTGTCTGAGATTGTCCAATCAGTGCTGCTAGTGTCAGACTGTCTATAGACATCAATCATTGACAAGAGGAATGGTAACAGTTGACATTTTATTCACACATTATTAGGAGAAATAACTGAAGGACAGCATAAGGGTCCATTCACACGTCCGCAATTCTGTTCCGCATTTGCGGAACGGAATTGCGGACCCATTAATTTCAATGGGGACAGACTATGTCCCGGCCGGGTTCGCAATTGCGGATACGCACTTCCGGGTCCGCAATTGCGTTCCCGAAAAAAATAGAACACGTCCTATTCTTGTCCGCAATTGCGGACAAGAAAAGGCATTTTCTATGAGAGTGCCGGCGATGTGCGGTCCGCAAATTGCGGAACGCACATTGCCGATGTCCGTGTTTTGCGGATCCGTGGATCCGCAAAACACACACGGACGTGTGAATGGACCCTTATACAAAAAAAAAATATTCTCCAGAATTGTTAAAGGGGTTATCCAAGTTATATTTATTGATGACCTATCCTCAGGATAGGTCATCAATATCAGATTGGCGGGGGTCCGACACCCGGCACCCCCGCCGATCAGCTGTTTGAAGAGAAGGCGAGCGCCGTGCCAGTGCTGCCTCCTCGTCATGTTTACATGCTGGCCGTTGCATCTGCAGCGGTGAGCATGTGTAATTACCAAGCCGTTCCATTCATTTCAATGGGACGGCTCTGTAGTATACACAGAGCCGTCCCATTGAAATGAATGGAACGGCTTGGGTGTAATTACACATGCTCACCGCTGCAGATGCAACGGCCAGCATGTAAACATTACGAGGAGGCAGCACTGGCACGGCGCTCGCCTTCTCTTCAAACAGCTGATCGGCGGGGGTGCCGGGTGTCGGACCCCCGCCGATCTGATATTGATGACCTATCCTGAGGATAGGTCATCAATAAATATAACTTGGATAACCCCTTTAAAGTTTTGCAAGTATTCATGACATAGACATGGCAGGAGAGGACAGCTCCTCTTTATGTGTACTGGGGCCACATGGCGATGTATCGTTTGCCTATAAGGTGCAGGCTATAGACTGTTTTAATGCATCAGATTGAAGGTGGCAGATTCTGACATGTTTGGAATTATTATTTATTATTAACAATTATAATTGTCACCTACCTAATGTGATCCCATTGGGCCACTCAATTTCATCAGAAACCAGAACCTGGCGGTCACCACCATTCAGCCCAGCCTTCTCTATCTTAGCGGGGTCTCCCCAGTCCGACCAGAACATGAACCTTAAAGCAAGCACACATATTAGCAATTAATGGTTAATGTAAAAACATATAAAAACATAATAGTATAACCTCCTTACTATGGCCTATACAACCCCCATGTGAACCAATCTTCTAGCATTAGGAATCTCCAGTCATCTTCGTACTAGGACTCACCCTGTTGTAGGATCAACCGCAATGGCCCTTGGGTCCCCCAGGCTCTGGTTAAAAAGTGTTTTCCGTTTGCAGCCATCGGAGGTTGCGACGGAAATAGTCTTATTTCCAGAATCTGTCCAGTAAATGTTCTTGTGGATCCAGTCTACAGCCAGACCCTCGGGGGAGTGGAGATGGCTGTTGACCAACACAACATGTTCTGCAGGGTCTGAGGCACGATCCAGAGGGGCACTGCAAAAAAATAAATAAATGGAAAATCAGGGTTAGGGAATTTTGGTGTGGATTTAATGCGAGGCCATGCTGGCAGTGGTTTATTGCTTTGATCGTGCGAAGAAAGGACATCTTTCAGGCTACTTTCATATCTGCGTTTTCCTTTCTGGTTTTGAGAGCAGTCAAAACGCTTTCATTCATTGTCAATGTGGACAAAACTGAACAAACCGGAACGGAGTGCACCAGAAGGCGTTCTGTTCCGTTTTGTGACATTCCCACGCTGGACACAAAAGCGCTGCAAGCAGAATTTGTGTGTGCGTCACGAGATACTGATCAAGATGGATCCAGCATGAAACACAATGTAAGTCAATGGTGCCTGATCCGTTTTTCAGACACGAAAACAAACGGATCCGGGGCCCATTGACTTACAATGGTTTTAGTGCCGATCAGTCTTGTTCATTTTAGAGATAATAGAACCGGCTCCATTTTGAATGGACGCAGACGGTTGTATCATTGAGCGGATGCGTTTTTGCGGATCCCCTGTCGGATCTAGCAAAAACGCAGATGTGTAAGTAGCCTTAGAGCTGTGTGTGGATGGAGGCTGCTGGAAACCGCAGCAGATGTCTGTTTGCAGGTTAGCTCCATTCAGTTTAGATTCGGTTTGTGCTATACCAGGCTTTAGAAGAGCGAGGACGTGCTATGCAGAGCTCCTGCCTGTCATCGCTCCGCTCCACTAAAACCTGGCATCGCACATCAGTGCAGAGTATCCCGCACCAATGCAGAGCTATGCAGAGCTTTCAGCAGCTCGGGCACAGGCAGGAGCAGCTAGTATGGTGTGCACTGCAGTGCATACTCTACAACACAGAATCCCTACACCACATACATGGCTATTAATAAAATATATTACTAAATAATTTTTGGGCATTTGTAACTTTAAAAAAACTTTATAAAAGTTTAGGTGCATTTTAAGGAATTACAGGATATTTTGTTCCGTTTTGTTTATAAGAAAGAAATGCGTGTCCGTCTGTAATGCTTTGGGGGGTACTATCTCTCTTTGGGGGGTACTATCTCTCTTTGGGGGGTACTATCTCTCTTTGGGGAGAGAGCGCCTTAGTCAGTGTGAGAAGACTTATAGGCCGTACATGCTTCTCTGGAATTCTGGGAAGAAAGGGATGCAAATGAGCTCTTAGTAAGCTCTGCCTCTAATGCCATCAGATGTAAGGCAGCTATCCTATAAGTCAATGTTCAACCCTTTAAACAGGCCTTGAGACATGACTTGGATATTAAGTAAGCTAGCATCTCATCTGCAGACAGCTGTTTCGGGGTGCTAAGTTTTTCTGGCTCTGTCCATTCATATCTCCATATTCATCCTATAATAAGTGTAGCCCTGATGTTACATTTTATACAATACACATATTTTTACTTTAAATGTGCCCGTACACCTTCAATACGGACTCCTTCAGAGACCCAACTTGACTCGGCCAAGAGGGCACGTGTTCTCAATAAGGAGAGGGGAATAAGCAGAACAAAAAGGATCGGGTATCAGAATTCAACATGCCCAGGCACACCACCGTACACGTCAGATAGTCGGCCGGTCCAGACGAAATTTACCTGTAAATCTTGCGATGGAAGAGGTCACACCAGTAAATCTTTTTGCTTATCACTTCTACATCCAGAGATACAACATTTTTTAACTGCGAGGCGAGACGTGAGTAATCTCTGCGGACTAGATCGATTTGGCGGAGCTCATGCCGGTTGGTAAAGATCAGATATGGACTCTGTCCTGGAGGAGACAGGAAGTGACGCGCTACTTCTTACATGTTGTTTCAATAGTTATCTGCATTCTATATATTTATACTTAAAAAAATATGTATATATTTTTTATGTTTTCTACAAATTGTTTTGTACGCCACATTATGTGAGAAGCTATTTTTTCGGTATTAAAATTACTGAAGCATGAACCCCAATACCCAATTTGCATTCTTAGACCCTTAATGATCCTGTTTCTAAACAAAACAAAAAAAACAACAACATATTTTACCCCCTCCCTCGCCCAATGTGCCTGTGCCCAGCCTTATAATCTAGGAGCTGACATATTACACTGGTTATAACAATGCCTTACTCGCTGCCTTTAGGCGATTCCCTCCAGGCTCCTAGACCTTGTCTTTACACCATCACATCTTGTACGCTTGTAAATAATTAAATTGATCTAAAGCCGCTTCTTGTTCTTGCTCATCCCTCGCTGACGCGCTTGTCACTCACCTGCTGCTTTGCATGTCTTAGACACACTGTCCATCTGAAATCCTTCATAACATTCACATTTATAGTCTCCTTTATAATTGACACAGATCTGGCTGCACGCATCAGGGTTCTCACACTCGTCAATGTCTGAAATCAAATATACAAGACGATATATGGGAACGTGCAACGAATACGCTCGGCTCAGCCAGGGGCACATTTCTTCTTAACGGGGAGAGGGGAGTAAGTCGCTGTTGCTCAGGTGGAGGCTTATCTACCCTCAGAACAAAAGGATCGGGCATGCTGAATTACAAAGTGCAATCCTTTTCCCCCCTGACATCTGTACACAGATCTCATAGGGACCCATAGAAAAAGTTAGTAAGGGCCCCCCTGCCGTACCCAGTTTCCTAGGATGTGCGTGACAATCACTCCCAGGCAATGCAAAGTGCAACGCCCCAGATTTCTGTCAAATAAGATTTTTTTTCCTATTAAGTGAAAAAAAAAGTAATTGAAAAATGTTGTAATTGAAAAAGTCACCCTCCACCTCATCCACTTTGTCTGACTTACATGTCCAAAAAAGTGGAACAGGTGCTTCATAAATATGGCACTACTTCTGACCAACATATTTCTCCATTTATTTACACCAGACAACTGGTACAAATACATTGATATATCTGCTTCCCTTCTATTAGAAAGCCTGCTGACTGCAGTCACCACTAGGGGGAGCTCAGTGCATAGGAATGCATACAGTTACCATTTACTGGAAGGAAAGATAACATCATCTCTTTGCACTGAGCTTCCCCTAGTGACGGCTGCACGAAAATGCAGTGTTTTGTTCTCAGGTAAAGGAGCTCAGCATCGGTCCCCCCCTCACCCGGGCCCTGTAGCACTTGCATAGCATGCCTCCATCCAGCTTTACAGGCAAACAGATTGATAAGCGGCTGATAAGGAACACGGTGAAGACCTTGTCCAGTGTATCACTTACCTCCACAAGTTTTTTTGTCAATTAACTTGTAGCCTGTGGGGCAGTCACATTCATGTCCCACCTTCAGATCCTTGCAGATGTGCGAACAGCCGCCATTATTTATCAAACACTCGTTGACTCCTAAGAAAAGATGAAAGAGTCACACACTCTTAAAGGGGTTATCTTAGGCATTTATAGCATAGCCAGCGGATGAAGATACGCCTTTAATACTATATTTTTCACCATGGTTTTATAGGATGCTGAATAAAAATAAGAAATTGACCAGAACAATGGTTTTGAATCAAAACTCGCTATTTATCAAAAATGCAGACGTTGCCCATAGTGACCAGATTCCAGTTTTGATTATTATTTTTCTTTATTGCTATGGGCAATAGCTCTTCTTATTGAGTCACGTGGACGGCTCTCTAAATGGAGCTTTACTTGTCAGTACTTTTTTTCCTTCTGTAAACAATACATTTTGTAGTAAAAAATCACAATGGAGTAAAATGAACCCCCTATGGACCCATGAATGAAGAGATTTTATAAATGTTTCTTCCAACACATTTCAAGAGCTATATAACCTTTTTACTTTTCTGTTGACAGTCATATGTGGGCCCTTTTCTTTTTACGGGACAAGGTTTTTTGTTTGGTTTTTCTCTATTTTGGAGTACATGTAATTTACTTTATTTGTTGTATTTTCATGACATAAATTGTGTGTTATATATATATATATTTATAAAATGCACAATTTATCTCATAAAAAACACAACAAATAAAGGGGTTGTACAGCCGCTAATTTTGATGACCCAACTTCAGAATAGGTCATCAATATCTGATTGGCGGGGGTCCAACTCCAGGCACCCCGCCAATCGGCTGTTTGATGAGGAGGTGGACCTCCATGCGAGAGCCGCTTCCAAGTCTTCACACTGCGCCTCGTCTCCTGTGGAGCGGTGGTGTAGTGTAATTACTAAATACGTACTTGCTCCATTCACTTATATGGAGAGGGCACTTGTATTACACTGCACTCCCGAGATAAAGTGCAGTATAATGAAGAGGTAGTGACGATCCGTGCTCTTCAAACTGTGTCAGACCCCTGCCGATCAGATATTGATGACCTATCCTAACGGTACATCATCAATATTAATGGCTGGACAACCCCTTTAAGATTGCAGCGATGTTAAATATCTATTTTTTTTTTGACCTTTTAAAATGTTATTTTTTTTGAAAAGACTAATGTTTTTATGTTTATTTTTTCCCCCCCAATAGCGGACCAAACCTTTGATCGCTTAAAAAATACTTAAAAAATACTTTGGGTTGTGTAGTGTCAGGATAGGTCATCAATATCTGAACGGCGGGGGTCCCCCCTCCCGGCACCCTTGCTGATCACCTGTTTGAAGGGGTCGTGGTGCTCGTGCTTCGTCCTGTTCACTGTTTAACTGCACATGATCCAGATCATAACAGTGGCGCACTGTAATTACACCGTCCGCTCCCGTTTACTTGAATGGGACAAGCAGTTGTAGTTACACTGTGCTGCCGCTACAATCTAGACATGAATGAAGAGGATGCAGCTCTCGCATGAGCACTGTGATCCCTTTAAACAGCTGATCAGAACTGAGGATAGGCCGCCACTATCCTGACTTACTAATACTTCATATCATTATCGCCTGTCAAGGCAACACCAACTATTAGGCCATGACTGGAAGCTAAATCTTGCTATAGACACCCACAGCGTACAGGAAGAGAGAAGGGAGACAGCATGTGCGCACTGCGCGCCGTCTCCTCATGCAGCTGATCGGCGGAGGTGCCGGGTGTCGGACCTGAGGATAGGTCATCAATAGTAAAAGCCCAGAGAGCCCCTTTAATAAGACAGGTACAACTTGGCCAGGCAACAGGTTCACTAACAAGACATAAAAATAAAAAAGGTTCCAGTTATATTCGGTTTTATACCTTCCATAAGAACAGCAGACCTCTGTATAGAGAGAACTGTTAATATAACCGAGATGGCTGACCAAACATTTCAAGACTTAGTTAAGCAGAGTCTGATTTCCTTCAAAGACCAGACTGTGAAGGAACACACCTCTTAGACCAGGGAAATGGTATCATCCAGTTGTCAATACATTCATACATTTCCAAGTGGAATAACAGAGGAACGGCACAATGCAAAGTTATGAGAAAATCTGTTCCCAGAATGGGAAATACAAGTATTTCCTAAAACAGACATGTCAAGAGAGGTGACGGGTCTCCTCAAACATAAATGTTAATTTATTCCTCCTGTAATTTCTCATTATTACATATTACTGACGAGAGATTTGGGAAAGAGCTCACGGATCAGAAATCCCGAAGTTTGTTTGAGTTGGTAAAATTTAATGAGGACGGGGATCCAAGTTTACAGAGAATCAGCACATGAGTTTTGCTTGGTCTGGGTCCCACCAGCACAGAACGGCTGTAGGATCCAACTTCTCGCTTCATCTAGAAGTCTGAGCTCCGTTACAATCAACATCGTAAACCCTCCTAAAACATAATGAAACCGGGGAGGAAGAAACTCACCGCACTCCTTCAGGGGCTCATCAGACCAGTCCCGGCAGTCCTGACGAAAGTCACACACTTTTCGAATGTCAATGCATTCCCCGCTTTTGCACTGAAATGTTCCTTCTGTATCACAAGGCCCTTCCACTGCTGCAAAGAGGAAAGCCGTATTATTGGTGTTTACGGTATAACGCGATGAGTTGTAAAGTTGATTGAAGTTTTTTTCAGCTCTTTTTAGTCTTTTTTTGGATTTGGAAAAATTGGGTACTATCCAGTAAATCCACCCTCCGCAGGGGTTATCATCCAATCACCATGGGGTCAGGGGAGTAAGCTGCTGCCAGCTCCTGCTGTCCCCTCCAGATCCCTTCAGCTGGCCATACACATGAGTTAAAAGGGGTTATCCGGAAATTAATATTGATGACCTATCCTCAGGAGTCCAACAGCTGGGACCCCCAGCGATCAGCTTTTAGGCTCTGTGACGTCACCGTACATCGGTCATGTGACCTAGATGCAGCTCAGCCTAATTCAAGTCAATGGGGCTGAACTGCAATACCAAGCACAGCCACTATACATTGTATGGCGCCGAGCTTGGGAGGTCGCCCTTATCACCAGAGCTCTAGTGAGCGCCGCAACTTCCCACAATAGCTGATCAAGGTTTAGACCCCCGCCAATGTGATATTGATGTCATTGGCCATCAATATTATTTCCCGGATAAACCCTTTAACGTTGGCCAAACCAGTCGATTTCAGCAGGACCGGCCGACCACAGGGCATACATGGGGGTGTCCTGGCTTTCTTGTGATACCAGATGTCAGGGGGAAAGAAGGATCAAGCTGTTGGATTTCAATATGCCAGATCCTTATATTCTCAGGGAAGAGGAGCCGGCAGCAGCCTTCTCCCTATTTTAAATACAGCTACACTCAGCCGAGCATGCATGTGTACAGGGAAGGGGCATTTTCACGTTATATGCCATCATTTTCTGATTGGTGAAGGTCCAAACCATGGGACCCTCTCCTTTCGGGGAATGAAGGGGCTGCAGCACTGAAACCCTTCACTGCTTCTGCCCGCAGAGCAGCCCTCCTGGCTGTGCAGGGAATTGCAGCTTTATAGAAGGTGCTGCATCGCTGAATCAGCACTATGGCCCCTTTATTCATGATGACATATCCTAGAAATATGCCAAGACTTAAGATGGGAATATCCCTTTAAATTATGTCGCCAGTCTGTCTCAAGTATATATATCAATAAAGCGGACTCACCAGTGCGGCATCCCGTCTCATCGCTGCCATCGAGGCAGTCTCTGACTCCATTGCACTGGTACATCCCATATACACAGGAGCCATCTCCACACTGAAACTCATCCGGACGGCAGGACACCAAAGCTGCGCGAGTAGGAAAGTGCATATAACGTCATTTCTAACCAATCAGATTGGAGCAAGTCACTTTCCCTATGAATATAATGCGACTGTACTCACGGCAGTCCTTCTCGTCGGAGTGGTCTTTACAGTCCTGGTCACCGTCACACCTCCAGTTCAGGTGAATACACTTGCCGTTGCCACATCTGTACTCTTGCGGGCCACACTGCGTCACTGCCTGCGGCTGACTTTTGAGACCGCAGCGATCTTCGGATTCATCGGACTGGTCCGCACAATCGGCTTGGCCATCACACAGCCACTTCTCGGGGATGCACACGCCCTTCCCGCAGCGGAACTGTCCTGATTTACACGTGACTAAGGCGCAATCCTCTTCATCGCTTCCATCACTGCAGTTATCGACACCGTCACACACAAAGCTCGCAGAGATACAGAACTTATTGCGGCACTGGAACTCGCCACGCGGGCAATCTGCACAAAAGACACAAACAGACCTGTCAGAACGCAAATTAAATGAAGTAACTAGTAAAATAGCACATAGATACATAGCAAAATAGCACGAGATGCATACTGGTAAGAGTACTATAGCTGCCACTAGGGGGAGCTCCCTCTAGTGGTGGCAGGAAACCAGCAAGTTATTTTTTTAAAGAGAGACAGTCATCAGAAAATTCACTGTGCCTTGTAGGGCTACCTCATCTGAATGTAATAATACCTTTCACTTACCGATCATTTATTCTGGAGAAAAACTACTTTTAATCCATATGCAAAAGAGCAGTTAAGTGCACAGAGGGCGGGCCAAAGCCACTATGTGCACCCTTGCTCCTCCTGCTTCCTCTGCCTGCCCCTCCTTTTCCTTTCTGATTGACGGGGCAAAGGCAGGAACCTAGCCCTATGAGTAAAGAAGGGGAGGCAGGGGCTGGCAGAGGAGGCAGGAGGAGCAAGAGTGCACAGAGTTGTTTAGGTCCACCCTCGGTGCACTTAACTGCTCATCTGCTAGCCTTACAAGGCATTGTGCCCAGTTTAATCAGTAAATTTCCTAGTGACAGATTCCCTTTAAGGCTATTTTCACACCTTCGAATTGGCCACATAAAAACTGCTGCGTGCGTTTTTGCCGGGTAGCAGCTGGATCTCTGCCAAACCCCAATTATAGTCAATGTGGTTCGGCGGGCAGACAGCAGTGCCGAATCTAGAGAACTCCGGCAGGTCATTCTAAGTTGGAACAGCCTGCGGCAGAGGACAAACGGAAATGTGAAACTAGCCTAAGGCCCCTTTCACACAAGCGAGTTTTCTGTGTGGGTGCGTGAGGGGAACGCATTACACCCGCATTGAATCCCGACTCTTTCATTTCGATGGGCCTGTGCACATGAGCGTTGTTTCTCACGCATCAGTTCTGCGTTGTGTGCGAATCGCAGCATGTTCGATAGTCTCGCGCAGCTCTGGCCATATAGAAGTGAACGGGGCTTCAGTGAAAAACGCATTGCGTCCGGATGCAATGCGTTTTTCACTGATGGTTGCTAGGTTGTTTGTAAACCTTCCGTTTTTTTTTTTCATGTGCATGAAAAACGCATCAAAACGGATTGCACCCACGCGGAAATACTCAAACACTGAACGCAATTGCAGACAAAACTGAGGGTTCGCAAAATGGTGCGATTTTCACTGAACGTATCCTGACAGTCTATGTCTATGTAGGTGACTTTTTGGAGTTCTGTATCAGAGAAACAAATCTTCAACCGCAATAAAGATGTAATAAGAAAAGAATCAACACATGGGATTTAAAGGTGGGATTTTCCTTTAACGGGTGGTGAACAGAGCTGAGCTGCAGTCACCGCCCCGTGGACACAACTGAATGAAATGAAAACTTTTTCTGTTATCAGTCTGGCGCCCAGGTTCTCAGACATTCTTTTTCAGCAAGCTTCTTGATGGGGGTCAGTCAAGACAGCAATTATTTACTTTCTCCTCCTCAAAGATTTACTCCCTAAGAGATAAGACCGAATAGTCAGTACCCAGAGAAAGGAATGTTCTAATGAAACAGGATGATTTATCAGTTACGGAATGTCAAGGTTACCGGACAGACCAGAACTAGTTCTCCAAAGCGAAAAAACAAAAAATCACACAGCATAAAGGGTCCCGAGATTGGCAAAAAACACGAGCAGACTTCATAGATGGTAGGAACGTTGGAAGCACTTCACATCCAGGTTTCCAAACGCAAATTTGACAGGAAGCAACCTGTTGTGAGGGTCTGGGAAATACCACCCATCACTTTTTTCCCTTTAATCAGACAACGGAAATTTCTTCCTTAGGGCTCATGCCCACAAACGTAATTATTTTCCGTGTCCACTCTGATTTTTATGCGGAACTACTTACTTCAATTGGGCTACAAAACCAAAAAACGGAAATGACTCTGTGTGCATTCCATTACCAATATGTCCGCATGTCTGATCTGCATAGAAATAGACCATTTCCTATTATTGTCTGCATTACAAACAAGGATAGGACTGTTCTATTCCGTTCCGCAAAATGCGGAATGCACACGGCCGGCATCTGTGTTTAGTGGAACCGCAATTTGCGGACTGCAAAACATCCAACAGTCGTGTGCATGAGCCTTTATAATCTGTTGCCACGTAAAGGGAAGAAGAACTTGCCCGGTTTCTTAGGGGTTAATCGGCCATGTAATGGGAGGAGAGGAGCACGCCCTTTGTGATGGTGAGACTGGGGAGCCTCTTATATAAACCTCTCTTCCCACCAGGAAGCAGTTCAGTGGAGCTACAGCGACGGGCGCGCGGAGAGTTGGTGTGTGGCCCAGTCGGCTAGCTGGAAATGGGGCCGGCCCAGTACTAACTGGAGCACCGAGGTGCAGAGAAGCGCAATGCTAGTAACAGGAAGATGTAGCAGATCACATATGCAGGAGTGCAAGGCTTTCCGTACATATGATAGACCTCGCCACCATCCCCACCCACACACATGAATCCTCGGGCCAAGAAAAGAGCTACAGGGTTTTCCCACTAACAATACTTACAGTACTGTTCAAAAAAATAAAATAAAAATAGCAGTCCACCAATAAATCACTGTTTTTGGTAGAAACAATATTCCTACATAGTAAATCATTTACTTGTAAGTGTAGTAGAGCAATAGAAAAGAAACAGACCCAACAATCAGGACATGTCTGCTGCCTTTTCCGAGTAACTGAATAATTAATTGAAAGGGCCGTGCTCAAAATAATAGCAGTGAGGGGTTATATCGGTGATGTCATTCATTCTGTGGAATAATAGGTGGTAATTATGGCCCTTATTTAACCCCTTAGTTTTTTATTTTATTTAAAGAGGACCTTTCACTACTCATGTCTGACATGTCTGTTTTAATAGCTTCATGCGTTCCCCATGTAATACCAATTCTGGAGAATCTATTCTATGTTGTGCCGTTCCTTTATTATTTCTACTAGAAGTTTTGAATGAACTGCTGTTAGCCTTCAGTAAGGGTACAGAGGGGCGGTAACCAGTTTGGGGGGGTGTACCTGCACAAAATGGCGGCACTGATTGGATAGAGTACGACTACGCAGGCACACTCCCCTAACTGGTTGCCACCCCTCTGTACCCTTACTGCAGACTGCTAGCAATTCATTCAAAATAATAAAGGAACGGCACAACATACAGACATAAGAATAGATGCTCCAGAATTAGTATTACATGGGGAATGCATGAATCTATTAAAACAGATATGTCAGGGGTGCCTATTTAGTATAGCTGATCTGGGACGGCTCTTACTGGGAGTAGTCATAGTGCTGGGTGGGTGACTACTCCGCACGTTGTAGGCCGGGTCTTGACTGGCCTACAAGAACAGCCAGCAGTGTCAGGTAGGGGTGATACCTCTCTGACTGTGGAGCTCTGTGGAGGGCTGTGTGGGATCAGAGTCTGAGCTAGAGGTGCAGTACCTGAAAGACTGAGGACAAAGCGAGGTCCACATACACCCCGTGGGGTTACTGTACTGTGAAAAACCATACCTGTGTCATGCTATAGATACGGGACTTTGTTGTTTCTTTAACTCCAGCTGGAGCAAGCCGGTCACTGCCTTATTGTTTCGTCAAGAATAAGGCTACATGCACACGACCGTATGTGTTTTGCGGTCCACAAAAAGCATGACGTTCCATATGGCGTCCATTTTTTTTTTTTTTTTTTGCAGATCCATTGTAATAATGCCTATCCTTGTCGGCAAAACGGACAAGAATAGGACATGCTCTTTTTTTTGCAGGGCTACGGAACGGACATACAGATGCGGATAGTACACGGTGTGCTGTCAGCATATTTTGCGGACCCATTGAAATGAATGGGTCCACATCCTATCCGCAAAAAAAAACTGACCAGACACGGAAGCAAAATACGTTAGTGTGCATGTAGCCTAAAAGACAACCGTTGCTTTGCTTTTCCTGCTAAAAGGCTGCTGTGTTCTTATCTGACGGCTACCATTGGGGCAGATCCCTACAATTGGTGGAGGATGCGGGCTACGCAATTGTTGCAAGGAGCAACAGCAAGGTAAAGGGCCGGAAGCCAAATTGTTTGTTTTGGACATTTAAAGGGCCAGTAGCCTAAGTTACTGGACTGACCTTTTAAAAGAAAATTTTTGTCACTGGATGTCCTGGGTTAAGGCTGCTATTAGAATAAAAGACTAGGTGGATAAAATGGAGGATCTTGTGAAACACCTCGTGCAGGCCAGCACCCAACAGCAGCAAGCACAACAGGAGACTAACCAGCTCCTCATAAAGCAAATGGCCATATTGGCAGAAGCCATCCGGGTCAAGGAGCCCCCAGCTTCCCACAGTAATGAGGAATGACAGCACGCACAGCGGACAGTACGAGAAGCCATACAAAAAATGACCACAGAGGATGACGTAGAAGCCTTCCTCACAGTCTTTGAGCGGGTCGCTGAGTGTGAGAGACAACCAGCTGAGCAATGGGCCGAGGTCTTGGCCCCGTCTCTCTCAGGCGAACCGCAGAAGGCTTATTATGACTTGTCACTGCATGTCTGGGGGTAACCGTCAGAGTCTGGGCTCAGAGGGTGCATCAGTGGGGGTTTAGGAGAGGCAAGCCCCCGAGGTCCCAAATGTTTGACCTACTGCACCTCGTCCAGAAATGGCTACAGCCCGATGCCAACGCGGTGCTGGGTTACACAAGGAAACCCGCAGACTGCGGATGACTTGGTAGAGAGATATTATGCAGTGGAGAACACCATAGCTGACTCTGGGTCCCTGACCTCCCCATACTGGAATGCGTGGAGTGACCCTGAAGGTTAGAGGAGGGGACTAAAAACTCCTCGGAAAGGACGTTCAAAAGCCAAGAGCAGACCAGAGCCAACGCCAAGACCTTCCCTAAGAGAGATCATCTGCTGGAGATGCCATGCCCCGGGACATATGGCGGTCTAGTGCCCCCTCAGCTCGGACAAAATGGACTGTTCCGTGGGGAGACTGAGCTCAATGTTTGCATGTAGGGCTGTTCCAAACTCTGGGGAGGGACTGCCATTCTGTTTAATCAGCATTATTGACACCCCCACAACTGGACTCGGGGAGCCTGGTCACGCTCCTAATGGCTTGTATTCCTCATGGGCTGGTCCCTGGGAAAACCTTGGGAGTCCTCTGAATTCATGGCGATACCAAGGTTTACCCAGAAGCCCAGGTCACCTTAAAAACAGAGGAGGGTACGGTGTCTCACCAGGTAGGGGTGGTGCAGGGGCTGATGCACGAGATGATCATTGGCCGGGATCGTCCTTAGTTCTGGGATCTTTGTGCCAGGGCTGTACCACAACAATTCCCTGCGTGCAATGACAGCCCTTGGCTCATTGACCTTAAGGAGACGGTCCCTGACTTAGAAGTAACTCAGGGAAACTTTGGGGCCGCCCAACTTCGAGATGAGACTTTAAAAGGGGCCTTAAATAATGGAGGGGTAGTCAATGGGGCACCTCAAGAGCCAGGGGCAGACGAAAGGTACCCTCACTTTGCCATAAATGGAAACTTGTTGTACAGGGTAACTAAAATCTGTGAAGAATTAGTGGAACAGCTCATGGTCCCCAAGCCATATAGATGCATGGTAACGGACCTGGCTTAGGGGGACACTTGGGGTCAGATAAGACCCTTGAAAGGGTTTTACAAAGGTTTTATTGGCCAGGGTGTTACAGAGAAATTAGGGACTATTGCCAGTCCTGCCCTATGTGTCAAGTAACCTCCCCAGTCGCAAACTTCCGCAGCCCTCTAATACCATTGCCTATTATCGAGGTCCCCATTTGAGAGAATAGCGATGGATTTAGTAGGGCCTTTGGTGAAGTCCGCTAGGGGCACCAATATATATTAGTTGTAATAAATTATGCCAGCCGGTACCCTGAGGCAGTGCCCATGAGAAAGGCTTCCTCCAAGGTTATCAGCAGAGAGCCGTTTCAGATTTTTTCCAGAACAGTGCTGCCCAAGGAGATCCTGACCGACAAGAGGGCCCCGTTCATGTCAAGGGTAATGCAGGATCTCTGTAAAGTACTGAAAGTTACCCAGTTACGCACCTCTGTTTACCACCCACAGACAGATGGCTTGGTAGAACGTTTTAACAAAACCTTGAAGGCCATTTTGAAGAAAGTAGTTGAAAAGGATGGCCGAGATTGGGATTGCCTGTTGCCTAACCTACTGTTCTCAATCAGAGAGGTGGCTTTTGAGTTGTTGTATGGCAGGCATCCCCGAGGGCTGTTAGATATAGGTAAGGAGACCTGGGAAAATGAGGTCACGCCATACAAAAGCGTGACTGAACACATCACTACACTGCAAGAGCGAATAGCTCAGGTAATGCCCATTGTGAAGGAGCATCCGCTCCAGGCTCAAGAGGCACAAACTAAAATAGATAACAGGACGGCCCGTCTTAGACAGTTTAGTCCAGGGGACCGGGTTTTAGTCCTAGTGCCCACACTAGAGAGCAATTTCCTGACAAAATAGCAAGGGCCCTATGAGATAGTTGAGAGGGTGGGCGAAGTTAACTAGCGGGTACATCAGCCACGTAGGAGAAAGCCCTATCAGATTTACCATATCAACTTGCTTAAGCCATGGAAAGATCGGGATCCTGCTGAAGCCCCTTGTCTGATGACCCAACCAGACGCCACCATAGAGAATGTGCCGATTGCAGACGCGCTGTCCTGTCCCCCTCCCAAAAATACCAATGTAAGCTCCTGTTGCAGCAGAATAAGGACTTGTTTACAGAAACACCAGGGTTAACCAATGTCGTGGAACATGAGATTATCACGGAGCCTCATGTGTGAGTAAATTTAAAACCGTATAGGACTGACGAGGTAGTTTCCAAAGAGGTCCAGAGAATGTTAAAGCTGGGGTTGATTGAGGAATCTAAAAGTGGGTGGTCCAGTCCCATAGTGCTAGTCCCAAAGCCCAATGGAGAGTGGCAATTCCAAGGTAGATGCATACCCCATGCCCCGGGTGGATGAGCTTATTGAGAGACTAGGGCCAGGTTGCTACATAACTACCCTAGATCTTACCAAGGGGTATTGGCAACTTCCGTTATCGAAAGAAGCTAGAGAAAAGACAGCGTTTTCCACAGCAGAAGGGTCCTTCCAGTACATATGGATGCCGTTTGGTTTGCAAGGGGCCCCTGCCACTTTTTAGAGGGCTGTGGACCAGATCTTATACCCACACAGGGAATATGCAGCAGCTTACTTGGATGACAGTGGATTACTTGGATGTTCAGTCCTGATTGGGAGAGTCACCTCAGTAAAATTCAAGCTGTCCTAGATGCGCTAAGAAAGGCCGGCTTCACTATAAATCCAAGTAAGTGTGCCATAGGGTTGGAAGAGGCCAGGTACTTGGGATACATTGTGGGAAGAGGGGTGATAAAACTCCAAGTAAATAAGGTGGAAGCTATCCAAGAATGGCCCCGCCATTGTGGGATATTATAGGAGATTTGTCCCTAAGTTTGCGGAAATAGCAGTACCCCTGACCGACCTTACAAAGGGAGGAAAGTCTGCCATGATCAAGTGGTCCCCAAAAGCTGAAGAGGCCTTCCAGAAGCTTAAGTCGGCCCTCTGTAAACAGCCAGTCTTGGTAGCTCCGGACTTCTCCCGAGAGTTTATCATTCAGACAGATGCATCAGAACGGAATTATTCTATAATTGAGAGAGAATGCTTAGCCATTAAGTGGGCGCTTGATTACCTCTAATACTACCTACTGGGACGGAAATTTAAGCTGGTATCGGATCATGCCCCTCTGAAATGACTAAGGGAGAAAAAGGGTAACAATGCCCGTGTCACCCTCTGGTTTCTGGCTCTACAGGATTTTAGGTTTTCTGTGGAGAATAGGCCGGGCAAGCTGCAAGGGAAAGCAGATGCCCTGTCTAGAGTACACTGCATGCCTGCTGAAGTTGCCCAGACCCCTGGCTTTGGCCGGGCGGGGGGGGGGGGTTGGGGCGGTATGTAGGAAGGTACACGGGACTATCGTTTATGGTGGATATGTGTCACCGAGCTTCCTGGCCTCAGTGAAGTAAGAGACGGTATTTCATGTGTCAGCGGCAGTAGGTGGTTGACATTGTTTATTTAGTATAGCTGATCCGGGACAGCTCTTACTGGGAGCAGTCATAGTGCTGGGTGGGTGACTACTCCCCACGTTCCAGGCCGGGTCTTGACTGACCTACAAAAAAACAGCCAGCAGTGTCAGGCTGAGGACAAAGCGAGGTCCACATACACCCCGTGGGGTTAAGGTACTCTGCAAAACCATGCAGGGCTCCAGATGGCGGCCAAAATGGTCGCCAATGCGACTTAGAATTGCAAAATGGCAACCCTGTAAGAACACGTATAAGCACTAACTGTGCTGGTCTCATACCACCGTATGTCCGTGGAATCCCCTGTCCTAGTCTGCGTAGCACTGACCAGGTCGCATAGCATTATATGGATTTATGATGCTATATAACCCTCAGAGGTCTGACATGTGCTGGATAACACTGACATAATGCTATCAGTGTCATCCAATACATTCCAGAACTGTAAGGGTCATATAGCATTATAAATCAATATAATGCTATGTGACCCCGTCAGTGCTGGGAGGTCAGGCCGGATCTCCTGCAGACACACTGGGGTGTGAAGCCAGCACAATCCTATCAATGCACAGACTAGTAATGTCTGTAATTCAACCGTTTCTGATAATAAATCATATAATCTATTATCATTATTCGACAAGTATTCACTTATAAATAGGGGATATATTAGCAACCAATTCTCAACCTATTCCTCAATCCATGTTACTGCTGGCAGGATGATGAAACAGAGGGACTCCCCCGGGCTAGAGGTTGCTCAGCAGTCCCAAGGCATGCAGATAGACAAGGAGAAATTTGCCGCCTGTACTGCACACAATGTCGGAAAGGACAGCGATGTCGGTGCACGGGTCCTTACTGACACGTGGGTGATGGGCAGAGATCAGTTAGCTGCTTCTTTCTGCTCCAAAGACATGTGGTGAAGTTAAATAGAGGGATAATAGCACTAAAGCAGCCTATAAGGGGTTAAGCACAGGCTAGTTCAGCTACCAGAGGAAGTCTCCTACCTTTCTCACACCTCTGCTTGCTGGCAGTGAATGGAAACCTTCAAGACTGAATGTCTATGTCCGGCCACAGTTACACAGTGAGCAGCACTAGAATATGGGCAATCTTTCCTCCCTCTGAGAGCAAACAAAGGTTTTCAATCACTGACAGGCAGGCAGAGGTGTTGAGAATAAAGAGTAAAGCTCCTGAAGTATTATAATATATAATTCTTTATTAAATCTATTTTTTATCTGCTGTGTCCCCAGCCCACTGTCATGCTGGTCCCGTCAACAACTCCTGTGAGTACCACGGCCTTCACTCAGCTTTTCCTAGGCCGAGTAACGACACGTTCAATCAATCACGTGGCCTAAGAGCAGCTCAGCCCTATTGACTTCAATGGGGCTTAGCGCTATACCAGGGATGGGCAAACTGCAGCTCTCCAGCTGTTGGAAAACTACAATTCCCACCATGCCCTGCTGTAGGCTGATAGCTGTAAGCAGTCTTTGCATGCTGGGAGTTGTAGTTTTGCAACAGCTGGAGAGCAGCAGTTTGCCCATCACTGCGCTATACCAAGCACTATACAATGTATGGAGCTGTGCTTGATGAGCTGTGAGAAGGCAGCGTCAGTCCAGGTGATCGGCGGGGATCCCAGGTAATAATATGAGCCAATAGTAAAAAAAAAAAAAAAAAAATATCGGAAAACCCTTAAACATTTGAAAGTTCAGAATGGCTTCCCTAGGGTATGAAACGCATGCATATCTGACGCAGATTTGTATTTAACAACTGCTACAAGTCCGTAGACGGATTAACCTCATTCAGCGAGGCCAATCTATGCCTGGGCACCTGATGCAGCTTCCAAACCCAAAAGGACATGCCTTTTTTCCCCCCATAAAATGGATTTCAAATTCATCCGCGGAAAAATCCATGCCATGGTGCAGATTTCACATTGAAAAACAATGTAAGCGGGTTCCACGAGGATATCCATGCCAACATCCATATGGAAAATCTAAGCAATGTAGAATGTTTGTCCTTTGGGTGCGGACACTATGGGCCAGATTTATCATTAGCCTAAGTCACTTTTCTGGAGTTGAAAAGTCGCAAAAAATTGCACAAAAAGCCAAATTGCGCAATTTTTTGCGACTTTTTGGAGACTTACGCCACTCACTCCAAAACCAAGTTTATGGGCGTTTTGTCGTATGTAAATCACTTGCAAGACAGATTTATTATTGCGACTTTTTAAATAGTCGCAAAAAAGTCGCAAAAAATTGCGCAAACTCACTCCACTCATGACCATGCTTATGTTTGACAAAATCACTTTTTTAAAATGGCGACTTTTCCAAAGACAAAGCCAAAATACAACTAGGAACCAGAAATACACCAGATTTATCAACCTCTGAAAGAGCCCATGATAAATTTGACTTGACTCAAATACACATACGCCTTCTTTGAAAGTGGAGTGAACTGCAAGAGTAATGATAAATCTGGCCCTATGTCTTTGGCCACTTGGGTTAGGATATCCTCTCACCTTACTGTCGCCGTTTATGACGTCAATGTGTATTTTTGGCGACCCTCCACACTCGCCATCCACACAAACCTCTACAAATCAATGGGAAGCCGCACTTGTCATGCACATCTACCTCTCGCTGCAGCATTTTATCGATTCTTTGCAATCTTTGGAACAGACACAACAATAGAAATACATTCATAAGAGAAACATCACGTGTCCTGAACCTCGTTACCCAGATAACGCTGCTCATTACATTTCGTTCCTTTGGCTTTGCCGTTTCCATGCAGCTTATACTCCCCAACAATCTGCAGAGCGTGAAGCAGCTGAAAAGGAATTTATTATTTCTACATTTCCAACATGTTGCAATAATCTGCAGAAATACTTTGTATTGAAATACTGTCTGAAGTCCTGAAATGTGCGGAGTACGGTGGTCTTCAACCTGCGCCCTCCAGCCTGCAACTCCTTAGAGCATACTGGGAGTTGTAGTTTTGCAAAAGCTGGAGTCTCGCCCCATGGGGCTCTAGATAATGCTGCATAATACAGGATCCCTATATATTAGCTATAGACATGCAGTATCCAGACAACCCACTGATTGTGCTGAAAACTGTGTACTGTTTCACTTCACCTGTGCTGGCGCTGCACGGAATTGAATACTCGTGACTAGGGATGTGCGAACTTCAAGTTTTAAGTTCGCGTATAAGGTTCAGGTTCGAGTTATCTAAGAATTCCGTTATGGATTTCCATAAGTTATGGTCCGTGGTAGCGGAATCCATAACGGAATTCGTAGATAACCCGAACCTTGTACGCCGAACATGAGATGAGAAGTTCGCTCAACACTACTCGTAGCCAGGTACCCATACAGATTATCGCTGATCGCAATAAAATTTACAACCCCCTCCAGGCCTGTCTCTCAGTGTAGATTCCATTTCTTGGCATTGTGTTCTAGTACGTTCCAGGTTAGCGGTGGATATTTCCTGGGCTGTGACTTTCTTTTCTAGCTCTGTTATTTTCTGGGCGTTTGTGGTGATGAGAGCCAGTGCTGAATTTATCGCAGAATGGAGGACGTCCAGCCTCTGGTCAAACAGTGGCAATAACGTACGGGACACTTCCAGCGCCACTGCAGTGGCATTATTAATGTCGGGTTCTGGAGACGTTATCGGGTCACGGTTGGGGGATACGTTTGGTGATGTAGCGTCCTCCTCCTGCGGGTGGTTTGGTGAGAACAGGTCCCACTGAGATTGTTGAGAAAGTTCTGGAGTGAGCTTGGGGAGTTGTTTTTTGGCTTTTGCTGCTGTTTTCTGCATTTTGGTGGGCAGAATGGATTTTGCGGGTGATGCAGAAAGATTGTGTGAAGTTGAGCGTGATGTTTTTCTAAGCTGGGTTTTTGTAAAGTATCTGTGCATGTCCCCTTACAGGGCTTAAGGTGATTCTGTATACAAAGATGAGTAGCTTGCAGGAGGGTGAGTTAGTTTTGTTGTTTTACATCTTGATAGCAGTTAAATAGGGTTTTATTATATATATATATATATATATATATATATATATATAATTTCCCCCCTGGTTAGATTTCCCTTCTTTGTCTTTCTGGGTCAGTCTCCAGGGAATTTTATATGCAGAGACTCAACATATATATGTTGTACTGTGTTCCTGTGAGAGGTTCAGGCACTGAAGGGTTAAGCAGGTTTGCAAGCTTTTATCTTGGGTGCAGTAGAGCAGGGGGGCGGCTGTGTGCCAGGCTAAGGACAGGGGACCCTCTGCGTTATCTATGCCCCAGCTATTTCTCTCCTACACAGCACCCATCTGGCAGATTTATGGGGAGCTGCTCCGCAGGTGTCTGTGCAAGGCCCGCTCTGTGTGATCCTCGTCCCTCTGTCCGTCCCTGACAGGCACTGTAAATTTAAAAAGCTCCTGCTCCACATTCAGGGTGTTCCCCTCTTATCAGTGTCTCTGGCCCCGCCGTGACTGCACAGGTCAAGCACTCTGTGATGATCTTGGGGTCAAGATGGCGCCCATTACTCAGGGCCTCAAAACCGTGTGGCGGAGTTTATTGTCCACTGGCTCCGGGAGATTAAATTTCGGCTTCCCTGTTCTCTTTATTACCTTAGTGGGATCCCGAGGTGTGTGTAGCCCCTCAAAGGCCGTGGGAGCCTACTTTTTTCAAGGGTTTGATTGCCAAGTCTGAGGGAGCTCTCCTAAAATGCAGCCATGCTTGATGCCCCCGCCTCCCGGAAGTCCCAAATAATGCTATGTACACATAGAAGTACACAGCGGGGGAGATTTATCAAAACTAGTGCAAAGGAAAACTGGCTAAGTTGCCCATAGCAACCAATCAGATTCCTCCTTTCATTTTTCAATGAAGCTGTGAAAAATGAAAGGTGAAATCTGATTGGTTGCTATGGGCAACTTAGCCAGTTCTACTTTACACCAGTTTGATAAATTATAGATTTTATATATATATATATATATATATATATATATATATATATATATAGAAAAAAAATGTCCGCACTTTCAAACACTTTATTCACCCCTGTGGTTGCAATGTTTTCAGCTCATTCACAGCGTCTTTTTTCAAGCTATGAGCTAAAACATTGTGACTAGTGTTAAGTGAACTTCTGCTTTCAAGTTCATACAAGGTTTCCGTTATGGATTCCGCTACCACAGACCATAAGTTATTCACACGCCCGCAACTGTTTTGCGGATCCAACAAACACGGACACTGGCCATGTGCGTTCCGCATTTTACGCACCACACATGGCCGACACTACTGTATGATAGAAATGCCTATTCTTGTCTGTGGCTGCGGACAATAATAGGACATGCTCTATTTTTTTGCGGGGCCGCGGAACGGAAGTGCGGATGCGGACAGCACATGGTGGTGCTGTCCGCATCTTTTGAGGCCCCATTGAAAATTAACGGGTCCGCACCCTTTCTGCAAAATTTCGGAACGGATGCAGACCCATTCATGCGGACGTGTAAATGGACCCTTAGTTATGGCCCGTGGTAGCAGGATCCATAACGGAATTCTTACATAACCTGAACCTTGTACTCCAAACCTGAAACACAAGTTCACTCATCCCTAGTTGCGACCACAGGGGTGGATAAACAGATTTTATTTTCACTTATTTTTTGTGAGAGTGCTGCCATTTTTTTAAATTCTTATATGGTCCTGGATTTGTTACCAGATCCACTGGCCTGCACCTCCATATCCAGATTGATATTTGGCCTGATGTGCTGCTATTGTGGTGTGTGTGTGTATATATATATTAGGGCTATTCCTGCAATATATAAATCTTTTGCTAGTAGTTGTGCATTGTGTGTGTGTGTGTGTATATATATATTTGTGGTCGGATCGGCTATCAGAAAGGTGAACCTAACCTATCTAACCCTATCTACAACAAGCAGTAGAATTGTGCCATAACTGCTGCGGTAGGGCAGGCTAAAGGGGGCCACCCTAATATGAAGTGACTTTAAGATGGTGTGGGTGGGTGGGTGAAATCAGCTGAATCGGCGTCAGCCTGGGCCCACAGGTGCCTATAAATAGCCTAGTAACCAGCCAGCCTGGGCCCACAGGTGCCTATAAATAGCCTAGTAACCAGCCAGCCTGGGCCCACAGGTGCCTATAAATAGCCTAGTAACCAGCCAGCCCGGGCCCACAGGTGCCTATAAATAGCCTAGTAAACAGCCAGCCTGGGCCCACAGGTGCCTATAAATAGCCTAGTAAACAGCCAGCCTGGGCCCACAGGTGCCTATAAATAGCCTAGTAACCAGCCAGCCTGGGCCCACAGGTGCCTATAAATAGCCTAGTAACCAGCCAGCCTGGGCCCACAGGTGCCTATAAATAGCCTAGTAACCAGCCAGCCTGGGCCCACAGGTGCCTATAAATAGCCTAGTAACCAGCCAGCCTGGGCCCACAGGTGCCTATAAATAGCCTAGTAACCAGCCAGCCTGGGCCCACAGGTGCCTATAAATAGCCTAGTAACCAGCCAGCCTGGGCCCACAGGTGCCTATAAATAGCCTAGTAACTAGCCAGCCTGGGCCCACAGGTGCCTATAAATAGCCTAGTAACCAGCCAGCCTGGGCCCACAGGTGCCTATAAATAGCCTAGTAATCAGCCAGCCTGGGCCCACAGGTGCCTATAAATAGCCTAGTAATCAGCCTCCCCTCCCACAAATACAGCAAAGGTCTTTGCTTAATATATATATATATATATATATATATATATATATATATATATATATCTATCTTACTCTTTTTGTGAGGCAAGGTAACCAAAAAATGGCTGTTCTGGCACAGTTTATTTTTTGTTTTTTACAATGTTCACCTGACAGAGTAGATGAGGTGATATTTTTATAGAGCAGGTAGTAACGACGCAGCGATACCTAATATGTCTATTTTTTTTTACACAATAAAAAAAATTTTTGAACATAAAATCATGTTTTTGTGTTTCCATTTTCTAAAAGCCATATATTTTTATATTTTTTGGGTGATTGACGGTTTGATTGGTACCATTTTGGGGCACATATGACTTTTTGGATCGCTTGGCATTACATTTCTTGTGTTGTAAGATGATACAAATGGCTTTTTGGCACGGTTTTTAGCTCTTTTTTATTTTCTACAGCGTTCACCAGACGGGTTAACTTATGCAATATTTTTATAGAGTAGGTTGTTACGGACAATAGTTTGGTGAAGAACAATGCATTTTCCAGCACGATGGAGCCCCGTGCCATAAGGCAAAAGTGATAACTAAGTGGCTCGGGGACCAAAACGTTGACATTTTGGGTCCATGGCCTGGAAACTCCCCAGATCTTAATCCCATTGAGAACTTGTGGTCAATCCTCAAGAGGCGGGTGGACAAACAAAAACCCACTAATTCTGACAAACTCCAAGACGTGATTATGAAAGAATGGGTTGCTATCAGTCAGGAATTGGCCCAGAAGTTGATTGAGAGCATGCCCAGTCGAATTGCAGAGGTCCTGAAAAAGAAGGGCCAACCCTGCAAATACTGACTCTCTGCATAAATGTCATGTAATTGTCGATAAAAGCCTTTGAAACGTATGAAGTGCGTGTAATTATATTTCACTACATCACAGAAACAACTGAAACAAAGATCTAAAAGCAGTTTTGCAGCAAACTTTGTGAAAAATAATAATTGTGTCATTCTCAAAACTTTTGGCCACGACTGTATAATGTTAAAGCAGTGCCAGCATTAAAGGGAACCTGTCATCAACTTTGTGCTGCCCATACTAACAGCAGAATAATGTAGAGACAGGTGAGTTGATTTCAGCGGTCTGTCATTTATAAGTTAAAAGTAAGTGGTTGCCGAGAACCGACATAACAATCATTGCAGACTGGGCCTAGAAAAGAGTCCCGGCCACCTGGGAAGAGTCATGGTTATTCATGAATTCCTGCTCTCACGCCCACCTGCTGATGATTAAAGTGAAAGTAAACTCCGGCAATCGCTCCGATATGCTTAGTCTTCTTCTTTATTTCATAAATGCATATCAATAATAGCAATGACGCGTTTCGGCACACTGCCTTTTTCAACAGGAACACCTGTTGAATAAGGCAGTGTGCCGAAACGCGTCATTGCTATTATCGATATGCATTTATGAAATAAAGAAGACTAAGCATATCAGAGAAATTGCCAGAGTTTACTTTCACTTTGGTCCACGTGGAGCTCTGCTCCTCTCCGCAGCAACGCCGATCTTATCAGCAAGCGCTGGCTTGACCTGTCTCTCACCTCTGCATCTGCTGATGACTGACAGTCTTCTCCCTATCTGTCTAGGAGAGAACTGCCAATCATCAGCAGATGGGCGGGAGAGCAGGAGATTAGGACTGGGCTGCAATGATCATGATGCTGGTTCTCAGCAACCATTTACGTTTAGCTCATGAGTGACACACCGCTGAAATCAGCATTTCTGTCACTATTTCATGCTGCCTTCAGTGAGGTCAGCATTAAGTTGATGACAGGTTCCCTTTAAAAAAAAAAAAAAACGAAAAAAAAACAAAAAAAAAAAACATACAATGGACAATTCCTTTAAGATTAGTCCATCAATGTTAAAACCAGGAAATTCTTCTAAGCTAATTAAAAGTCGCAGGTTTAAAGCTCCTGCAATCTAGTAAAAGCGGTTTGGTGGTCTCTGGCAGCCGGGGATTTAGAGGAGAAGATAGAAGTGGTTTATAACTGCTTCTCCAGCATAGATAGCACTGAATCAGCACTACATAGTGAACAGAGGAAGCAGCAATGCAATCACATGCTTGCTGGCGGTCTCCAGGTATAGTAGAGCTGCCGGGTCTTAGCAGACCTAGAGCAGCTCCACCAGTGACAGGAGGCGGCTTTCTCCCATAACTCCTATGGAAGTCCCAGTTAGGGTCCATTCACATGTCCGTAGTGTATTGCGGATCCGCAATACACCCAGCCGGCACCCCCATAGAACTGCCTATTCTTGTCCACAATTGCGGATAAGAATAGGACATGTTCTATTTTTTCCGGAGCCGCGGACCAGAAGTTCGGGATAACGCTCCGGAAATGAAAATGAGAACAGCACACTGCACGATAGGTAAATTGATACCAAGGATCATGTGCAAAAAATATATCACAATATATTTCCTTTTAGTTCATTCCAGAAGTTGGTAAAAAGTCACCCAAGTTTCAAGCTAGTTCTAAAATGTTCTGACAGGCAGTCATGTTGCATGTCACAGTGCGACACCATTGACAATCATTGCAAAAAATGTTGCGCGGCAGGTGTCACAGTATAGCTGTACTCTTTTTGTCATCATGTAGCCATACCCTTATGGATAAGAAGAGGTTTTAAGGTTCTAATGTGAAGTCATTGATTAAAGATGTTATCCGAGACTAAAAAATGCCCCCATATGCCCGGGCCCCCCACACTGAATATACTTACCAGGCTCCGCGCGCCACTCCTGGTCCTCGCACCGTCACTGCTGCTTCTCCCCATGCGCGGATGAAAACATCCAGTGTCGGGAGGAGTCAATGGCAGGCGGAGACAGGAATGTATATGAAGAAAATACAATGTCCAGCTCACCTGCTTGATTAGTTCCCTTCTGGGATCCCTCTTGCATGGACTTTGTAGTAAGTAGCCCAAGGTTGTCGGAGAAAAACACTGAAGTAGTCCAGCAAAAATGTGTGTAGCTGAGTCTTCTTTATTGAGGTAAAATATTACAAATTGCAGCGCAGTATTCACAACAGGATTCACAACGTCAACGCGTTTCGAACAGAGTTCTTATTCATGACAGAATGAATAAGAACTCTGTTCGAAACGCGTTGACGTTGTGAATCCTGTTGTGAATACTGCGCTGCAATTTGTAATATTTCACCTCAATAAAGAAGACTCCGCTACACACATTTTTGCTGGACTACTTCAGTGTTTTTTTCGGAGACAGGAATGTGCCTCCTTAGTGTCACCCGCGATGCTAGGGAAGCTCAACTCCGTCATCGCCTGCTCCCCCCGACACCGGATGTTTTCATCCGTGCACGGGGGAGAAGCAGCAGCGGCGGTGTGGGGACCGGGAGCGGCGCGGGGAGCCAGGTAAGTATATTCAGTGTGAGGGGCCCGACATATGGGGGACATTTTTTTTGTCTCAGATAACCCCTTTAAGATAGAAGTGATATGTTTATACTTTTTTTTTGTATGATATAAAATACTAATAACATTTAAAAAATAAATAAAGAAGGTAGTAAAGTCTTATGGGTCATGAAAAACAAACAAACAAACTGTAAAATACTTTACAGGAGTAGAATAGACAGTGAAAGCGGTGTGGCGATTATATGCTATGGGCAACAAAGACCATTTGCCGTTTAGACAGCAATAAACATCTCTATTTCACTGTTCTCTCTGATCTCTGGCCTTGAATACAGCCCTCCCCAAAGGGGGTGGCGAATTCTGCTGTGTGGGGTGTGGTAGGGGATTTCCTCTGCGTGTCGTCTTCTCTTGTTTTCAGCACTTCTGTTTTGAGCTTTTTTCCACAGCAGGAGGAGAGTGAGAAGTTGTAGCACAACCTTCAGCAAAAACTGCACCAGGACTGGTGAAAAAAGAAGTGCAGGTCGTGGACGAGTCTGGATTGCAAAAGCTGGAAACAGGACATCAAAGTAAGCGGTGCTCCGGTGAATGATGCGTGATGCTGGTGCTGCATTTCTGGCCCTGGATGTCAGATGCAAGTTTTCTTGGGCTGTGTTCAGATGTAACAGAAATTCTTTACATCTGCGCAGATTCTTCCAGACCATGGGAGGGTTTTGCAAAACCTTACTCCCCTGCATGCTGTAGAGGTTGAGGGGGGAAGGGGGGAGGTTTAGATCCCCTAAGTCTATGGGGGCCCTATTTTAGGGTCCCCACTCACATGGTTTTGGAAGTGGTGTTATTTTTTACCACTAAAAATATGCAAAAATAACCGCTTGCATTTTTTGTTTACCATCTGCGATTTTTGCTATTGTTTTTTTTTACACTTTTTTTTTTTTGGGGGTGGGAGGGGGGATGCATTTTTTGCACAGATTTACACTGTCTAAGAATACGAATCTTTCACACTAGCGTTGTTAGAATCCGGCAGGCAGTTCCGTTGCCGGATCTGGAAATCCATATGCAAACGGGTATTTTTTTTTTCCGGATCCGTTAGACTTATGCATTGAAATACCGGATATGTCTTTCTGTTATCATCCGGAATAAGGGATCCGGTATTTAATTTTTTCAAAGCTATAAAGAACTGCGCATGCACAGACCGGAAAACCGGATCCGGCAATTTCCGGAACACTTGGTACCGGATCCGACATTATTACATTTCAATGGAAAATAATGCCGGATCGGGCTATTGCGGTAGTGTTCTGGGATTCTGACCGTAAAAAATATCGCAGCATGCTGCAGTATTTTGTCCGGTCAAATACCGTACCAGGGACGGAACGGAAGACATCCTGATGCATACTGAACGGATTGCTTTCTATTCAGAATTCATTGGGACAAAACTGATGTGCTTTTTTCTGGTATTGAGACCCTTTGCCGGATTTCAATACCGGAAAAAAATAACGCGAGTGTGAAAGTACCCTTAGACAAATTTACTATTCTAGGGTGTGGACCTTTGTAAATTTGGAGTATTGTAAATCCTGCGCCAGATTTATACCACCATTCCGTTCATGCGCCAAAAATTTGTCCATGCACCAGTCAGTGCGACAAAAAAATAAATAAATGTCTAGCCTAAGTTTAGGCCACCTATAAGTTAGTGTATTTTCACTCAAAAATGCATTTTTGGAGCATAGAGGTGCATTTAGGTCATGCCCCCTTCCTGTGAAGCCACCTTGTCGGACAAGGCATTAAGGGGGAGATTTATCAAAACTGGTGTAAAGGAAAACCAATCAGATTCCACCTTTCATTTTTCAGACCTCCTTTGGATAATGAGGTGGAATCTGGCTGCTATGGGCAACTAAGCCAGTTCTACTTTACACCAGTTTGATAAATCTCCCCCAAAATACTTACAAAAGAGTGTAAGACAGTTTGTAAATGTGATGCAAAGCATGCACGCCTGTATTTTGGAGCAAAATTTGCCAATAAAAATTTTCAGCTCCGGTGTGCAAATCAGTAATTTTTTTCGTCCATAGAGAAGATGCCAAAAGGCCTGAAAGTTCCGGCATATTGTTTTTTGTTTTTTTTTAAGAAACCAAAAAGATAATAAATGCACATTCATCGGTCACATGTCTTATATGCAGCTTAGTCCCATTCAAGTAAAGAAGCCTGGGCTGCAATACCAAGCACAGCCACTATGCGAAGGACAGCGCTGTGCTTGGTAAGCAGTGAGGAGGTCGCATCACTCACCGAAGCTGATCAGCAGGGATGCCAGGAGTTGGATCCCCGCTGATCAGATATTGATGACCTATCCTAAGGATATATATATATATATATATATACACGCACACTCTCTAAGAGGCAACCTTGACGTGGTGAGTGGGCTTATGCCATTTGATCAAAATGTACGCCAATGCCTCTTTTACAGCATGCAGTATTAGGAGCTGTACACTAAATATTGCGCTAAGAAGCGAGTTTTATTAGATCAAAGCATAGCATGTGGATGTGCGATCCAGTTCTGTGTTAGTGCTCACTAACACAGATTTAGACAGATTTGTGAACAATATTTGAGAGTAAAGGGTCTTTTGTGTATGTAGAAAATGTTTCAGATCTTTGCGTTCAGCTCATGCAAAATGGGAGCAAAACTGAAAGTGTTGCGTTTAAATTTTTGTTCAGTATATATGTATATACACACACACAATAGGTCATCAGTATTAGACTCCACAGAAGGCAGTAGAAGTCAGTAAGTGGGAGAGTAAGGTTAAAAAAAAAAAAAAAAGTTTCGCATAAGGCCTCTTTCACACTACCGTTGTGAGGATCCGGCGTGCACTTCCGTCGCCGGAAGTCGCTGATCAGTCTTCAAAATGCTTTCAGTGTTACCATGGCAGCCAGGACGCTACTAAAGTCCCAGCTGCCATGGAAAAGTAGTGGGAAGCCAGGGGAGAAGCTACCTACTGTCCGTGCGGCTCTCGGGGCGCTCCACAATGACGTCACAGTGCCCCTACGTCACATGGATCACATGATCCATGCGACGTAGGGGCGCTGTGACGTCATTGTGGACCGCCCCGGGACCCTTCAGGATTTTTGGCCGGAGGAAAATCCGCAGCATGCTGCAGATTTTGCTACGGCCAAAAAACGTCTCAGTACTTAACTGAAGACATCCTGATGCATCCTGAATGGATTTCTCTCCGTTCAGGATGCATTGGGATAATCCTGATCAGTATCTTTCCTCGGGGCTCTAGGACGGAACTCTAGGACGGAAAGCAAAAACGATAGTGTAAAAGAGGCCTTAAGTTTGCGTAGAAGTTAAAACTCGCTCCTGCTTGTCGATTTGTTTATTCATTTCCGGGAGGAATAACAGAGGTACAGAACAACACAAAATTCTAATAAAACTGCACCAGTATTGTTATTTTACAGGAAGTAGTTGCTAAAACAGACATGTCCATATGTGGTGGAAATGCTGTGGATTTTTCCACAATAGATTTCTGTGCTGAAAATCTGCAGCAGCAAAGTGGATTAGACCTAAAAATGATGGAAATCCCCGTGAACAAATGAGAGGGAAGAGAGGTAAAAAAAAAACAAAAAAAAACGACAAGTCATAATGAGGTTATATCAGGGGTGCACAACCTGTGGCCCCCAGAGCCAAAGTTTGCGGCCCCCGCCTCGTGAACAGAAACACAGATGATTGTACGATCAGCTGTGTTTCTGCCATGAGCGCCGCACAACAGCACATTACAGCCCCTGCACTGTAACAGGAGCAGGACGGATCCTTGGCTGCCGGTGACCGCATGAGACCCGAGGAGAAGGCAGCGCTCCTGCCTTCTCCTCAGACAAGTGGGCGGCGCGCTATGCAGGGTGGACCCGGCTTGGGGACAGAGGGGTGTAGAGCTGCAGGGTCAGGAGATCCTGCTCAGCCCCCACAGCAGGCTGATTTCCCCTGTAACTGGGGCTTTTTTGGATGCCCCAGTTACAGTGGAAATAGTGCAAAAAAATCTATTGTCTCCCAAAGGTCTTTCAGTGACTTTTTGGGGACAAATTATGTAGAAAAAATATATTAAAAAACTAAGTAAAAAAATAAAATAATATATATATATATATATATATATATATATATATATATATATATTTTTTTTTTTTTTAAACATAATTGAAAGAAAAATAAATAAAATATGATGTGGCAAAAAAATAGAAAATCTAAAAAAAAGGTAAAAAAATAAATAAAAAAGGAAAAATTGCTAAATATAAGAGTGTTCACTGTCCACCAACAGGCTTTTTATGATTCCTTGGGGGACATTTTTTGTGGCAAAAATATATATATAAAAAAAATAAGTAATAAACCAATTATAAAAAAAAATAATACAATAAAATATTAATAAAATACAAATAAAAGCAAAAAGTGAAAAATTAACAAAAAGTGTCAGTGTCCCCCAAAGGTATTTTTATTACCTCTTGGGGGATATATTTTGAAGCAGAAATATATTAAAAATTAAGTAAAAAAAAAATGCATAAAAGAAAAAACACCCACACCAACCAAACCCGTCACCATTATCGCCCCATTCACAAGAAACCAGACATATTATATAACAAGGCGACCGACACAAAATAGGGAACTAATTATAATAATTTATTTTGGTGTCAGTTTGCATGTTAGCTATAGTTTGAAAAAAAAAAAAACTTTTAAAAAATGTTTTGTACAGTTTTTTCCCCAAATAAAACTAACAAAATAAATTATAAGGCCCTATGTGTTAAAGGGTTTCTGTCACCAACTTTTGACATTATAAGCTGTCTGACATTAGCTATGTGCTAATGTCAGACCAGCTTGATAATGTCTTTTTTATAAAAATCCGCTGTATATATAGTCTGAAAAACTTACTTTTATATTATGTAAATTAGCCTCTAGGAGCAGGGGGGGCGTTGCCCTGCTCCTAGCGGCTCCGTCCGGCAACCTGCTGGCACGCCCCTTCACACTTTGATTGACAGTGCAGGGCAGCGATCCTCCTGCACTGTCTCGTTCTGAAATCGCGCGCCGCGCGCCGCTCTGTATTCGGCGCAGGCGCGGTGAGCAGAGGACGCTGGTGCCTGCTGTCCTCTGCTCACCGCGCCTGCGCCGATACAGAGCTGGCGGCGCGGGCCGCGATTCAGAACGAGACAGTGCAGGAGGATCGCTGCCCTGCACTGTCAATCAAAGTGTGAAGGGGCGTGCCAGCAGGTTGCCGACGGAGCCGCTAGGAGCAGTGCAGCCCCTGCCCTAGAGGCTAATTTACATAATATAAAAGTAAGTTTTTCAGACTATATATACAGCGGATTTTTATAAAAAAGACATTATCAAGCTGGTCTGACATTAGCACATAGCTAATGTCAGACAGCTTATAATGTCAAAAGTTGGTGACAGAAACCCTTTAAGTAAAAAATGGTTTCAAAAATTATTTTGGTAGTCCCAACACAACATAAAAAAGTTCCAAACGTTTGAACCCCCACGTGGGCTAAATAAATCACAAAAAAAGTGCCTGGTTATTAAAGTGTTAACCAATAAGCGCTTTCCCCACTAGCAAGCAAAAGTGCTTACTGGTTATTACATGGCGCCTGTAACTGGGGGGCAGGCGGTGGTAATACCAATGAGCTCCGTCCCCTGCAGTGAAGGAAAGCTCCGATTTATGAATAGGAGGCAGGGTGGAAGGAAATATCGCTACTTTTCCTGTAAAAAGGATTTTTTAACACGTTGCTGCAGCATGGCCCCTAAAATTGAAGATTCATACCTACCTGCTCCCCGCTGCCCAGGTCCTTTGAGCCGCTCCCATTGCCTCTATCTTTTCCACCTGTCAGTGCATGGACATGGTCACATACACTTCAGTGGTGACACGCTGCTTGTGGCCACATCACCGCTGCAGCCAGTCTTTGGCTTGAGAGGTGTATGTGACCATGGTCATGCACTGCCAGGTAAAAACAGCGTGGGGACCGGAAGATGGAGGCAGCAGGGGCAGTGCAGAGGATCGAATCGGCGGGGAGCAGGTAAGTTTAACTCTTCGGTTTCAGGAGCCATGCTGCAGGAACGTGTTAGAAAATTCATTCTTACTGGGAAATCCCTTTAAGCCCCTAGTACACTGTGAGATATTCAAGTTAATTATTGGGAACAAGTGTTCCGCTCATTCATGATAACTGGCCGGTATAATCGCGCCGCACATCTCTCTGTGTAATCAGGGATGTGCTACTGATAATCAATAGAACTAAACAAAGGAGGAACGACTGTTATAGCGATCATTCCTCCCCAGAGTCACTTTACATTGGCTTGCTTAATAGGTTTATAAACCCCCTATGGGTATTCAGGGGAGCCGATGTATAAAAACAATGGTAACTAAAAAGGCCTGTTCTCTTGGTGAGGCGGGACACACACCTATCAACATATCGATATATCCTAAATGCCTAAGATGGGAATACCCATTTAAGCAAGGTCTTATTGCCTGTGAAATTCCTAAAAGGGCACAATCATCACATCATTGCCAAGAAAGCGGCACATAACCCGACTATTGAAGTGAATGAAGCTGCCCTGCAATACCAGGCACAACCTTTAGCAAAGAGTGGTGCTGTTTTTGGGAGGACAAATAAAGCAAACCCTTTTTTTCTAGCCTCCTTTAAAGGGGTTGTCTCCATCTCAGACTTTTATTGCCAAGATAGGAATAACCAACAGTAAGTGCCGACCCAAGGAGGTGAGGTATGTAAACAGCCGAGTGCCTGGCGCTCCACTGTTTCCGTAACTTCCATAGCAGTGAATGGGAGCTACGCCAACCTCATACCTTGCTGTGCTAAGTTATTAGCGTAGCTCCTATTCACTGCTATGGGAGTTGAAGGGGTTATCTGGGAATTAATATTGATGACCTTTCCTCAGGATGGGTCACCAATAACAGATCAGTGGGGACCCCCGTCGCTCTGTAAGCACAGTGGCATCTTGCTAGGCCATATGACATCACTGTACATCGGTCACATGGCCTAGTTGTAGCTCAGCCCTATTCAAGTTAATGGGGCTGAGCTGCAATACCAAGCAAAGCCACAATACAATGTTACGGCGCTGTGCTTGGTGAGCAGGCAGGAGCCCACCGCGCTGACCAGAACTCTGGTGAGCGCTGCGGCTCCCTGAAACAGCAGATTGACGGCGGTGCCAGGACTCAGACCCCCGCCAATGTGATAATGATGACCTATCCCGAGAATAGGTCATCATTATCATCTCCTGGAAAACCCCTTTAAGAAAACTGGATGCTCTACTGTTTCCACAAGTCCAACCACTCTGGGTCGGCGCCTACTGTAGTTATTCCCCATGTCTATCATGAAAGACCAAAACGAAACAACCCCTTTAATGTTTTCTGAAATGTTACAGAGGACACTCTTTCTATTTCTCACCCCATGAACTCTCATTTTCTTTCAGAATGCCTGTAGCAAGGAGCCACCCCGAAAGGCTAACGAATGGGAACGAAACGTCAATCTACAATGTCGCACATTCCCAGCACCCAGAAAAACGGATGATACGTGTGGCTATAAACAGCAATGGAATTGAAAAGGAGGTAACAGCAAAATTAGACCCTCATTCCTTCTACACCATCCTGAACGTGTATCCAGAAGAAGTCCTCTTAGGAGAACATGTAAAAATTGCTCGGAAAAACGGAAAGAAAAAAGAGCCCGGAATAGTCGTCAAATCACCCATTTACATTAATGGACAGAAAACCACCGATCAGATTCTATATGTTGCCACCTTCCGCGAAAACATCATTGGATGGAAGCAACTCCATGATCTGGGTCTGATGGAGGTCAACACGCAATGGGGTTTCGTGACCGATGTCCCCCCAGTGTTAATAAAGGGGGACATAAACTGTGACAACTTCCATGAGAGATATTTAAAAAAGGACCTGATAGGCGACGCATGTAGAGTCATCGCTAGCTGGGTGAGAAGGGGGTTGATCGAACGTTGCGATAGCATCTGCAATTCCTCGATTTCACTAACCACGAAACGTAATGGAAAGGTCAAAATTATGTTTCATTTTCACGATCTGAATGAATTTGCAGAGAAGGAAGATTGCCACTGGCGGCTGAACAGACCAAGAGCCATCGAAGCCATCACCGTAGGAAAGTATTATTCAGTTTTTAAGCTTTTCTACGGAGAATGGCAGATCCCCCTGGACACATACACCAAGCACAAAACCGCCTTTACTTTCCTAGGCAAGCAATATGTCTGGAACAGGCTGCCTGGAAGTTTTAAAAACACCACCAGCAGACTTAGCGAGGCTCTGGAGAAAGTGCTTCACAGGTTGCCTCCGAAGGTGAGCAGCCGTGTCACCTACTACGTAGACACCATCTTAATATCTGGAGACACCAAGGAGGAGTGTGAGGAACTCACAGCTAAACTAAAGCGCCACCTTAAGGACAACAGCTTTGAAATACGCCACGAACAACAAACGGCCATGCCGGCGGTACAGTTTTTAGGGAGAGAAGTGACGAAAGACGGGGTTAGACTGGGTAAAGACTTTATACAGAAGGTCAAGCACATGCAATTGCCTAGAAATGCCAATGAGCTACGATCCTCCTTCTCCATTTTAAACGATGCAGCGGCGTATACCCCGGGGTTCAGCATTTACAGAAAAAGGATAAATAAATTAACCGAAAGAAACAGTGAATTCTTTTGGGATGGAAAACCTGAGGCTGAACTGTTTCATCGCTTGAAGGACCAAGTTCTGGCCAACAGATTTGTGGTTCCTGGGTTGACCGAAAATGAGGCCTGCACCATTCAGCTATGCGTTAAGGACGGAGCCTGGATGGCACAGATCTTAAACAGCGCCAAGAAACCCTATCGTTTTAAAAGCAGTATATTTCCACCTCTTAAGAAGAAGGACACCCTTGCCACTCAAGAAGTTAAAGCCATGAAAGAGGTTTGGAATAAATACGAGCATGTTCTGGAGAACAGAGACGTAGAATGGGAGGTGGAGAGTCCAGATATTGCGCGCTACAAGGACGACCCTGACGGTGTTAAAATAGGAAAACAACTCAAACTGGATTTTCTCAAGTCACCGAGATGCAAGGTCACAGTGATCCCTGCCGGTGACCGTGAACCGCCATTTCCATGGCCACAGAATCTGTGAAGGTCGTTACCTACGAAAGACTTTATCTGTCAACCTGAATGACCAGTTCCCATTTACACTGAATGAATGTATTTAGGCCTAAGGCCCTTTCTAGACGAGCAGGTATCACTCTGCAGACTCTCGGCCTGAACTTCCAGCACTGCCGGGGTCGCATAGCATTATACTGATTTATGTAACCCTTAGAGGTCTAGAATGTACTGGATAACACTGACATAATGCTTTCAGTGTTATTCAATACATTCCAGAATTGTAAGGGTTACATAGCACCATAAATCAATAATATAATGCTATGCGACCCCGGCAGTGCTGGAAGTTCAGGCCGAGAGTCCGCAGAGTGACACCCGCTCGTCTGAAAGGGGCCTAGGTGGAGCAATCCTGCCACCAAAGCCACCTGTGATCACAAAAAGTCCATGGGGTGGGTCTGGTATTGCAGCTCAGCCACATTCACCTAAAGGAAATGTGTCCCCTCTCCTGACATGTCTGTTTTAGTAACTACTTGCATACTTCTTTCAATAACAATTCTGACGCTTCTACTGTAGGATGTACCGTTCCTTTATTATTTCTGCTCGAAGTTATGAATGAATTACCAGCATTTGGCAATAAAGGTCCCGATGGGGGTTACCAGTTGGGGGGTGTCCCTGAACAGTCAGTGCTGCCAGTTTCAAACTGTGCAGGGACACCCCCCAACTGGTAATGCCTAGCTGAACCTTCATTACAGACTGCCAGCAATTCATTCATAAACCTCTAGTAGGAATAACAGAGGAATGGCGCCAGAGTTATGTGAAAAGACGCTCAAGAATTGCTATTACCTGGGGGAATGCAAGTGATTACTAAAACAGACATGTCAGGAGAGGTGAGAGGTGACAGCTCTTCTTCAAAAGGGAAGAAGATGCAATGCCAGACAGAGCCCACAGACAGCGATGGTGCCGTTTCTAAGAGGCTAGATATCAGTACACGTGAAAACCGCATTTTAGGATAGACATGACAAATTGAAAAACATATACCGTATACTGGCAAAGAAAAAGCAAACAATATTTGCAAGATATGTGATTTCTTATGTCAGTGTTCCTTTACAGGAATGTAACCGCTTATTTTTTACTGATTAAAACTATATTAACATTCTTTTTCTAATCAGTATTTACTGATTTTATACTTTTTTCTGTGTTATGTATGTAATTGAGCAGTGAACAGCAGTTCAGAGATCTGCACTTTGACATCAGACACTAAAGTCAAAAAACAACTGACTTCCATAGGAGTGCATTGTGAGCATGCTCTGTGCCTTCTGTAGGAGAGTGTTGTGGGCATGCTCTGTGCCTTCTGTAGGAGAGTGTTGTGGGCATGCTCTGTACCTTCTGTAGGAGAGTGTTGTGGGCATGCTCTGTACCTTCTGTGGAGAGTGTTGTGGGCATGCTCTGTACCTTCTGTAGGAGAGTGTTGTGGGCATGCTCTGTGCCTTCTGTAGGAGAGTGTTGTGGGCATGCTCTGTGCCTTCTGTAGGAGAGTGTTGTGGGCATGCTCTGTGACTTCTGTAGGAGAGTGTTGTGGGCATGCTCTGTACCTTCTGTAGGAGAGTGTTGTGGGCATGCTCTGTACCTTCTGTAGGAGAGTGTTGTAGGCATGCTCTGTGAATTCTGTAGGAGAGTGTTGTGGGCATGCTCTGTGACTTCTGTAGGACAGTGTTGTGGGCATGCTCTGTGACTTCTGTAGGAAAGTGTTGTGGGCATGCTCTGTGCCTTCTGTAGGAGAGTGTTGTGGGCATGCTCTGTGACTTCTGTAGGAGAGTGTTGTGGGCATGCTCTGTGACTTCTGTAGGAGAGTGTTGTGGGCATGCTCTGTACCTTCTGTAGGAGAGTGTTGTGGGCATGCTCTGTACCTTCTGTAGGAGAGTGTTGTAGGCATGCTCTGTGAATTCTGTAGGAGAGTGTTGTGGGCATGCTCTGTGACTTCTGTAGGACAGTGTTGTGGGCATGCTCTGTGACTTCTGTAGGAAAGTGTTGTGGGCATGCTCTGTGCCTTCTGTAGGAGAGTGTTGTCGGCATGCTCTGTGACTTCTGTAGGAGAGTGTTGTCGGCATGCTCTGTGCCTTCTGTAGGAGAGTGTTGTGGGCATGCTCTGTACCTTCTGTAGGAGAGTGTTGTGGGCATGTTCTGTGACTTTTGTAGGAGAGTGTTGTGGGCATGCTCTGTACCTTCTGTAGGAGAGTGTTGTGGGCATGTTCTGTGACTTTTGTAGGAGAGTGTTGTGGGCATGTTCTGTACCTTCTGTAGGAGAGTGTTGCGGGCATGCACTGTGACTTTTGTAGGAGAGTGTTGTGGGCATGCTCTGTGACATGTGCAGCGGTCACTATGCAAGGTGTGTGTGGGGGGGGGGGATGCTAAGCTGTTTCTATAGCCCATTATCAGTGGTGGATCCTGGTATCCGTCTCCAGCTTTAAAGGGGGTTTTCTAGGCTCTTTACATTGATGACCTATCCTCAGAAGAGGTCATTAATATCCGATTGGTGAGGGTCTGACACTCTCCTCCCCCACCAATCATGACCTGAATTAAGAAGGAATTAGACAGCTCTGTTCAAAGTGTAGCGGCCATGCTGGGTCACAGCAGTTTAGCTCACATTAAAGTGAATAGGAGATGAGCTGCAGTACCCATCACTACTAGGACTAAAATAAGACTTTCTGGGGCACATTGATTAAGACCGGCGTTTTAGAATGTATGCATACGTAGAAGAGGTAGGTGTCTAGGATGCGCCATGTCTATTTATAACAGAACATTATATTAGGCAGTATTTCATTTTGAAAGTTGGTGGGTGAGAGCGGAAACCATTACACAAATTTTCCACTGCGTATCTATCTGCAAGTCACTCATCGTATTTTTCTTTCCTCATCTGTTATGCAATTTTGCAGATCGGTTAGGATGCGGACAGCGCCCCGTCTGAACATATCCTATTCTTGTCCGTTTTGCAGACAAGAATATGCATTTCTATCATAGGGCAGGACGCTTCAATCTCTAAAATGTGCAATGCACATGGCCGGTATCTTTGTTTTGAGGATCTACAATTTGCAGATCCGCAAAAACGGACACGCTTGTGCCAATGCACCCTAAGGGCTCACGCACACGAACATATTTTCATTCCATGTCAGTTATGGGTTTTTTTGCGGACCGTATGCGGAACCATTCATTTCAATGGGTCTGCAAAAAAAAAAAAAGCCAAGTTACTCCGTGTGCATTCCATGTATGTCAGTTCTGCAAAAGAATTGAACATGTCCTATTATAACGGACAAGAACAGGACTGTTCTATTAGGAGCCAGCTGTTCCGTTCCGCAAAATACGTAATGCACACGGACGTTATTTATATTTGTATTTTTTGCGGATCCGTGTTTTGCGGACCGTAAAACATACGGTCATGTGCATGAGCCCTAAAGAGAATACATGTTCATACATTATCCAGACTGAATGCAGTCCCATAAAATAACCACTGGAGGGAGCTCCACCACACGAGTCCTGTCAGAGGACAATGGATAGTACAATGAAAAACTAAAATGTGATTTGACTGTAATGCACCAGGAAGAAGTGCACCACGTGTGGTAATGAGATCACCCCATAATGTGACTTTTACAGCTCACTGACCTATGAGATCAATCCTGCAGCTCCACACAGAAAGCTTTCCTAAATTATAGACCAAACGAATAAGAAGCCAACAGGATCCATGAGGATTAGGCCTTATTCACATAGTCCGTGTTTGGTCAGTGATTTCCATCAGTGATGGTGAACCAAAACCAGGTCCTGGTCCAAAAGACAGAAAGAGGGCAAATCTTTCCCTTACACTGATTTGTGTGTAGACTTCACTCCTGGTTTTGGTTCACAATCACCTACAGAAATCATTGACCAAACACGGACTGTGTGAATAAGGCCTTAGTTGGGATCTATTTGAAAATGGATCTGTCACAGGTGGAAGACAGGATAGTGGTGTGAAAAAGTGTCTTTTTTATCACAAAAAATTGGTGCCAAATTGGATGTGAACAAAATTCTCAAAATTGTAGTGATAACTGAACTGGATATGTAAGGGGCATAACTAGAAAAGACTGAGCCCCACGCTGGACAGGAGGCGTTTACTTTACAGTATGCCGCTGAGGCCCTGTATGCCCACACGCAGTGGTCACGCCCCTTTTGCGCCCACACTGTAGAATTCCCATTAGTGCCCCCACATAGTAGTGCTAGCCCCTTAGTGCACCTTTACAATAGTGCTGGCCCCTCAGTGCTTCCTTAAAGTAGTGCTATCTCCTTAGTGCCCCCTTACAGTAGTACTGCCCCTCCACAGCCCCTTACAGTACTGCTGGCCCTTTAGTGACCCCCATACAGTAGTGTTGGCCCCTCAGTGCCCCGTTAAAATTTTTAAAAAAGTTATACTCATCTAGCCCCATTCCCCCCAATGAATAGAGCACATCACGCTCTCCCCAGCAGCAGGCACGCACACATACTAGTACACACAAATGCACACAGCAAATTGGCGAACTGCTGTGTCTGTCACTCGTAGTCCTGCCCCCTACACACGCTCAATGCAGTGATGTCATGATGCCTGCTGGGCTGAGTAGGAGAGTGCACGGGTTGGGAACTGATCCTCTGCACACGCAATCTTCTACTCAGGCCAGCAGTCGTGATGACATCACTGCATTGAGCGTGTGTAGGGGGGGGGGGGGAGGGGGCAGGACTAGAGATGACAGACACAGCAGTCGGACATTATTGTGTGCATTTGTGTGTTTTTTTTCTATCAAAAATATTACACTCTTAAAGGGGCTGTCCACTGTTAGAAAAACATGGTTGATTTCTTCCAGAATCAGCACCACGGGTTGTATCGGGTACTTATTGGAGTGAGCAGGGCTCGGCTGCAACGCCACACGTAACCTCTGGATGGGCAGGGCCCTGTTTTTGAAAGAAAGCAGATATGTTTTTCTAATCATGCACAAACCCTTTAAGTATGGTCTGAGTAAGGTTCTGTCAGACTTCTGCACTGTTCACTGGTCAGGAGGCTGCTCAAAAGACCTAGTAAAGAAGAAGAGCAGAGCAGGAACGTGGAGGAGTAAATAGTCGGTTCTGTATTGGGGCTCTCTGGCTGTCCGAATATGGAAAGCCTGGTAATGCAGGCACAGTGGCTGCCATGGACTGGTAGTGACCGGCACTGTTCTGACAGCACCGTGGGTGACATTGTTATAAAAACACTATTGCGGGCCTATTACATGCACAATAAGAGTATGTTTGTGAAGTTTTTATTTTCTTCAACCCTGTCGCTGCCAGAGATTTCTGGACATTTTGCAAATATTTTTTTTTAGGTATTATATTTTACATTTGCCCCTAAAACCCATACCAGTTAACCCCGGGAGAAGCAGCATGGCTCAGGGGCGTAAAACGCACTTCTGTCTCTACAGAATTCATGTCTGACAGCTCTCAGCTATGGAGCTTTCAGCCATCTTTTTAGCCACTCACCAGAAGAGAGCCATCTAGTGGCAGGAGGCCGGCCATGCACTCTCCAATGGCCAAGAGCCTGTGGGTGGATGAAGAGAAGGCAGCCACAGCTCCCCCATCATCCTGCTACAACAGGTGATACTGCCTGACGTGCACGGGGTGTTGGTGAAGGGGGAACAAAACATTTTCGTAGCCCTTCACCTTGGGGTCATATACCGCCATACAGGTCCAGGAGGAGGATCACAGATCCCCACTGTCCACCTTCTCCTACTTCGCACAGGGAAGCAAGAGCTGCGGCTCTAGCTGCAGTCTAGTCTGAGCTAGAGCCCATAGTTTTAAGACCGTATAAGATAGTCCTTGCCTACCGAAGAGCATCCCTGCAAGGAGATATAAGATACACCCTTGACATGGAGTCTTCTGCCATCACTTTATGATCGGTGGGGATTTGACCATTGGGACCCCCATTGATCATGAGCATCACCGTGGCCCTTTCACTTGAGGCTCCTGGTCACCTGGCTCTGCGGGGAATTACGGCGCAGCCCCGCATGGCGGAGGAGCAAAAGGAACTTCATTCTCAGGATTGGTGGGGGTTTCAGAGGTCAGACCCCCACAGATCATAAAACAATGGCATATCCTAGCTGAGATTAGAATATCCCTTTGGTGTTTACTGCACAGCGGGTTTTTTCTTTTTTTTTAAGGGGCAAATTCATCCTCAATAACAGGCATCTGCTGAAATACCAGCAAAGATCATTAACCAGCATGAATAGATGATCTCTGGTCTGTGGAACACACAACGACTGCAACGTGCCAATGCCCAGCAATTATAAGGAAAGGGTTAAAAGATGGGGGTGGGGGGTGTCTCTAGTCTAGACGAAACCCATGACCCCCGTGTGACATCACATGACTCCCGGCCAGTCAGTCATTTAATCTTTCTAGGAAGACAAAGAGACACGTGCTCGAGGGTCCTCCCCGTATCAGAGGAAGTTACCGTGGCAACCATTATGAACACGCCAGCTCGATACAAGGGAGAAAATCCAAAATCAAATAAAAACACTAACAAAGTCCTATACAAACACGCCAAGATCTGTCCCGATGTGAAGGAGCTTGGCCTGCGATTCCGTACAGAAATGTAAACTACGAATAAAACCGGTTTAATACGTCGAATATTCACTGATATCTCCCTGTTATCCTTTTATTTTTTAAATAAAGATTTTTTATTTTTAAAATTTTTAAAAAATAAACCCTCCCCCCCTCCATCGATCCAGCACCCACATTGTCACCACTGACATGTCGTACCATCACGTGACCGCAACTGGCGGTGAGATGAGTATGTACAGTACATGGCTGCTGCTAAACCGTACAGAACCGTCAGTGCTAGTGGGGAGGGATTTGAAAGGTGTATGTGCAGTGTCCAGGGTTCGGTGGGTCCCCTGGACACCACTGAGGTGTCACCACGTGTTTCTGCTCTCCAGAAGGGATGGTAAGCATGCCTCGCAACCGCCCCAGATCTGGCGGGACAGTCCTGGGTTTAAGTAGAATGTCCCCCTCTCAGCCGTCTCTGCATCCATAAGACGCAGAGACAGCTAAATGTAATGGTGAAGCAGGGATCCCTCCGCTCCCCGCTCCACCATTTAGCTGTCAGGGCCCCACAGCAGCAGCACAATATGCTGTTACACATCTCGCTGCTGGTCTTTGGAGGAGGATCATACTAGCTAGGAATCAGCCTCTGTGCTCCTCCTCCTACACAGCAGCCGATGTATGACAGCATCCTGCAGCTAGGGAGTGCTGGCAGCTAAGTGACGGTCATCGGAGGAACTAGGTGAGTATTTACAGTTTTGTTTTTTACTTCCTGTGAATGGGGTACATATCTGGGCATATGTGAAGGGGGCACATCTGGGCATAGCTACTGTGAAGGAGGCACATACCTGGGCATAAATACTGTTAAGGGGCACATACCTGGGCATAACTACTGTAAAGGGGGCACATATCTGGGCAGAACTACTGTGAAGGGGCACATATCTGGGCAGAACTACTGTGAAAAGGGCACATATCTGGGCAGAACTACTGTAAAGGGGGCACATCTGGGCAAAACTACTGTAAAGGGGGCACATATCTGGGCAAAACTACTGTGAAGGGGCACATATCTGGGCAGAACTACTGTGAAGAGGGCACATATCTGGGCATAACTACTGTGAAGAGGGCACATATCTGGGCAGAACTACTGTAAAGGGGGCACATATCTGGGCAGAACTACTCTGAAGGGGGCACATATCTGGGCAGAAATACTGTGAAGGGGCACATACCTGGGCAGAACTACTGTGAAGGGGGCACATACCTGGGCAGAACTACTGTGAAGGGGGCACATACCTGGGCATAACTACTGTGAAGGGGCACATACCTGGGCAGAACTACTGTGAAGGGGGCACATACCTGGGCAGAACTACTGTGAAGGGGGCACATACCTGGGCATAACTACTGTGAAGGGGCACATACCTGGGCATAACTACTGTGAAAGGGGCACAATGTGGGCATAACTACTGTGATGGGGTAGTGGAACCAAACCAGAGTTCGGTACCAAGGTTTTTGAGAGTAATAATTAATTCACAAAGTTATTACACAAAGTCTTGCGAGACTTCGCGAAGTAATAACTTCGGCTCATCGGAGCCAATACATTCTAATGCTGTACGGAGCTCCCCCAGCCCGTCTAGGCTTACGCCATCTATATGAGGAGTAAATCTGCCCAGCCACAGGTGAGCCTGCAGCAAGCTGACGTGTAATCGGCATGTATGGATTTGAATCCGCCTTTAAGGAGCTGTTTACTTTTCGGTAAATGTAGGATGACTCCTCATCTGCATATTCTCGGAAGAGTCTTTCTTATTTAATGCTCCTGTCAGTATCTTTTGCCTATCATTTTAATAATCTGCAGTCTTCGGGGACCCCTTCATCTAGGTAACCCGTCAGCGTGCCCCGAAATCTGCATTCGCTGTGTCTACAGAGGATTCGATGCCAAGGTTTTTTGTTTTTTTAATGAAACATATATGAGCGAGCTTGTGATGTTTTATACACAGCCAGCTGCGGGAGGAGTCGTCTTACAGAAGCGTTTGGGACAAGCAGACAGCTCGCACAGTCCATTCTGTATTTGATGTCTGCCATGCGGGTCTATGAAGCCCCATCACGGGTAACGTGGAGGGCGGACGACCGCACGTTCCGATCTCACTGGAGGATTCATCTCATCATCTGCCAAATTGTTCTTTTCTTGTCAAAACTTTTTTTTTTTCTTCCAGATTGTGAAATAAACTGTTCTAAAAAGCCTGGAGGGTGGCTGGATTTGCTGTGCCTCCCACTGCTGCCCGCAGGCACTGTCTGCAGGATACCAGACCAGGGCACCGCTGCCCGTACGCCATTCAGAGAATACAAGCTGCTTCTTACATTAACCCTCAGTTCACACTTGCGCGTTTTACAGCGCGTTCGAACGCGCTGTAAAACGCTCAACAGGAGAAAACTCATGTTTCCCTATGGGCATGGTTGTCACCTGAGCGTTTTACAGCGCGTTTGAACGCGCTGTAAAACGCCCTACGCTCAAAGAAGTTCTTGAGCTTCTTTGGGGCGTTTTGTCGCGCGTTTGCACCCATAGACTTCAATGGGAACGCGCGTAAAACGCGCGTTTAACACGCGTTAAAGTGTAGATATGCCTTTTTCAATTGGTCTCCAGAGTCACGAACGCGTGTATGACGCACATTTCCTATTTGCAAAAACGCGCGTCTCAGAAACGCTCAGGTGTGAACCCAGGGTAAGGGTCAATGCACACGTTCAGGATTTATGTGCGGGCAATCCGCACTGAAATCCGCAGGTGCTCGCAGGGAAATCCGTACTGTCAATCCGCAATTCCCAATTGGTGCGGATTTTACTCTCCCCATTGAAGTGAAAGGAGAAAATCCGGTCAGGAAAAATAAAATAAATTGACAGACTACGGATTTTTAAATCCGCATGGAAAAAATCTGCATCGTGTGCATGAGAATTTCAAGTTCTCATAGAATACAACATACATGACCTAGGGTGTGGAAAATCCACATGCAATCCTGAGCGTGGGCATTTACCCTAAGGACTCATGCATATGACCGTTCTTTTGGTCCACAGCTTCTTTTGCTGATTGGATGCAGACGCATTCATGTCCGCATCTGCAGGCTACGAAAAAAATAGAACACGCCCTTTTCTTGTCCGTTTTGCGGACAAGAATAGGCAGTTCTACAGAGGGCCGAACGGTCCGATCCTTAAAAATGCACACGGCCAGTATCCGTGGTTTGAGGAATACAAAAACGCTGAGTGCATGAGCCCTAAGAAACTTGATAGAGCTGATTGTCAAAATAGTTGACACTTGTAATTATTGGGCGTTCGCCCTACACATTAAACTATAGAATTTTTGACACTTGACAATATTTCTAGCTAAAAGCCTCTACAGTTATAGAGGGGTCCAGCGGTTACAACACTAGAATGCACAAACACAGCGCCACACCTGTCCACCGCTTGTACAGCTTCCTTCGCTGTAATGGAGCTGAGCAGGCATATCAAACATAACCAAGGCAAGGCACTGTTTCTGGAAAAAGGCAGCCATGTTTTCTAAGTTTACTAGAACTGATGCACTGGATGGTTACAGGACTAGGACCATTCCTTAAAGAGGACCTGTCCCCGCTCCTGACATGTCTGTTTCAATAGCTTCATGCATTCCCTATGTAATAACAATTCTGGAGCATCTATTCTTATGTCTCTATGTTGCACCATTCCTGTATTATTTATACTAGAAATTAGGAATGAATGGCTAGCAGTCTGCAGTAAGGGTACAGTGTGTACCTGCACAGACTCACTCTATCCAATCAGTGCTGCCATTTCCAGATGGCTGTGCAGGTACACCCCCCCCCCCACCCCACCCCCAACTGGTTACCACCCCCAACTGGTTACCACCCCTAACTGGTTACCACCCCTCTGAACCCTTACTGCAGACTGCTAGCCATTCATTCATAACTTCTAGTTGAAATAATAAAGGAATGGCAAAACATACAGACATAACAACCCTGGAGCATCTATTCTTATTGTATGGGGATGCATGTAGCTATTAAAACCGGGCTCCCGGTCAGTCTTTGTATGTCCTGGCCCCTCTTGACACAGAAATGTGACCACTCAGGTAATCAATGACTGTAGTGAGTCACTGCTTAGGCATCCAGGAAATTAGCAAGAAATATTTTTGCGTCTTATTTTCTGCTGTCTAAACCTAAGTGCACCCTGTAATCCAATGCATTTTATAGTTTAAAAAAATCCAAATATTTATATAGGAAATGTCTCCATTATCAGTGGCGTATCCAGCCTGACCTCCTTTTCCCGACATAAATACACCTTTTCGTGTAGCCCCCTACTAAAGAGAGCTTAGTGCAAAAAGATTTTTTACAGTTTCCATTGCAGTCAATGGCAACTATATAAATTTTAATGCACTGAGCACCCCCTTGTGGTGGCTTTATCCAGACAGTTTTATAACACACTGTCTGACGACAGCCGCGAACGTAGATCTGTATAGGGAGATATATCAATGTATTTACGCCAGTCGTCTGATGTAAATACATTGAGAAATACGGTGTTCAAAATGCGGTCCATATTTTTGAAGCATTGGTTCCACTTTTTCTGACATAGAAACTGGACAGAGTGACTGTTTTAATCACATTTTTTGTTCAAATTTCTTCTGCTTAGGGCCTCATGCACACGACCATATGTGTTCTGGACCCACAAACCGTGGATCTGCAAAACATGGATCCCGGATGTGTGCAGGACACCGGTTTTTCTACTCCTGTAGAAATGTCCTATCCTTGCCAGCAAAACGGACAAGAATAGGACATGGTCTATCTTTTTTTTGCAACCCCAAAATGAATGGATATAATTGGGACTGCATCTGATCTGCAAAAAAATAAAGAATGAATGCGGAACGAAAATATGGTCATGCGCATGTGGCCTAATAAACAATATTGTAAATTTCAAATCTGGGGAGTCAATGCTTTTACGTTCCACATTGCCTGGGAGTTCCGCATACTGGGAAACTGGGTGGGGTAGGGGCCATACTAAATTTTGCTATAGGACCCTAAGAGATCTGTGTACGCTTATGTCCATGATATGTTATAATTTTGTCCCTTTAACTTACCCAAAAAAGGTGGGTATAGAGCAGACACTGTATACCCCTCCTCTTCGGTGGCGTTTTGGGAGTTTTCTGCTTTTCTTTTCCGTATTAGTTAATTAACAAATCATTCTCAACCTCAGCCTACATGTCCTTGTAGGGATTTCTCTTGCTGAAGAAAGAGACATTGATCCACAGTGATTCTCATGGTAGATTACCAGATTACCATGGCCTTTCATGTAAATTTGGTTACCTCCCAAAATCATTCTATGCCAGACATACCCATTGTTCTAGCAGAAGGGCCCTGGTCTGCATAATCCCTGTAGATTTTATTTTTTTACTGACATGTGTCTGGCCAAGTCTATTTGTTGTAGAGAAAGCCGCCAACTAAAACTGCTCGACACCCCTCAGTTTAAAGTTTGCCAAGATGCCAACACCAAAGGGATAAGTAGCCCACCAGGATTTTTAGCTCTACTAATTAATTCTGATCACGAAGAGAGCTTTTGTATGATGGTAACTAATGCCACGAAAGAATAGAATACCAAGAACTTGCACACATAGTGAAAAAAAAAAGCAATGGAAGAATGGTTGGAATCAGTCTTCATGGTGGATGTGGTCAGGGCCAGATTCTAGCGTCTCTTGGGACCAAAATATTGGTAGATCTGATCCAAGAATGTGAATGGTTTTATGTTTCAATGGGTTTTCCAAAACTTTTCTACTGATGACCTATTCTCTGGCTAGGTCAACAATATCTGATCGATGGGGTCCAACCACTGGGACCACCGGTGATCAGTTGAGAAGGCGCTTACCAAGCACAGTACTTTCCTCCTGATAGTGGTTGTGCATGGTATCGCAGCTCAGCCCCATTCACTTCTAGGGGCTGGGCTGCAACTAGGCCACATGACTGATGAACGTGTCGTCACATTGCCTAGACTAAGCCATCATAAGTAGTTGAGCGAACTTGTGTTTTAAGTTCGGAGTCCAAAGTTCGGGTTCGTGTTATCGAAGCATCCCGTTATGGATTCTGCTACCACGGACCATAACGGCATTTGGAATCTATAAGGGGATTCTTCAATGAACCCGAACCTTGGACAACACGAAGGACCTGGGGTGACGTCACCGCCATGTGATCAGTGCAGGGGGCGTGGCTCAGTACTGGATTAGATAAGAGGTGGTAGCCTACGACCTCTTATCCAATCCAGTACTAAGCCACGCCCCCTGCACTGATCACATGACGGTGACGTCACCCCAGGTCCTTCACCCGGTGTTCCAAATGCCGTTATGGTCCGTGGTAGCGGAATCCATAACGGGATGCTTCGATAACCCGAACTTTGGACGCGGAACTTAAAACACAAGTTCGCTCAACTCTAATCATAAGGTCCCAGCGCTATTGCAAGCACCAGTGCCTTCTCAAACAGCTGATCTGCGAGGTCCCAGTTGTCGGACAATCAGATACTGATGACATATCCAGAGGATTGGTCTTGAGAAGAAAAATCTTCAGAAACCTTTTAAAGTTAGACAGGCATTGTCGTATCATCATCATACACATACATTGCCTCATAGCTTTGACCATGCACTGTAACACTAAGGCTCTGTTCACACTACCTTTTGGTTCCATCACATTTTAAGACTACAGCATGCAGTGTTATTCTTTTCATCAAAATGACAACATTACTGAACCCCATTGGACCCAATTACAAGTCATTTGAGTGACGCTAGGGTCAGACATCCAGCACAATGTAGAAGCTGACCATATGAACAGAAGTTACAGCACAGAGGTGAACATAGCCTACTGCAATAGGTTGTTGGGTTAGTGTGCAGGTGACCTATCAAGGGATGCTTGTTTTTTTTCTCGATGTTTTTTAGTTATTAAGACAGGAGATGACCAAATATCATCCTCTTAGGACGATCCTCTATAAGTAAAAGTTGAGACCAATGTCCAGGGCAGCCCTGAGCAGCAGAAAATGCATGATCCCATGTGGATAATACATGGACAATGGATAAAAATGCAGTGGAAGCTGGAGGCCATCAGTGACAAAACTCTACCAGATTATATGTACCCACCATAGCAGTGTATGGGTGGCACAGCCAGGGTTAAGAATCCTGTCTTAGCCCTTGCAGATTGAAAGGTGGTGGATAACGTCACCCCTAGGTTGTGAATTCTAGAGAAAGAGTAGGAAAATTCCATATGCTCCCTCTTCTCAGGCATGGAAAGCTTCAGAGACTAACAAATATCTGCAAGATCTACAGAAAGTGAGAAAAAGAAGAAAAGAAAAAGAGGAAGATAAAGGAAAACTTGGAACTTGCATGACCAAGCGAAGTAGTCAGCAAGGTAACCTGCTACTACAGCCATTCAGACTATGCTACAGTGAGGGACACCATTAAAACACCCATCACACTTGGACATGTCATGGCCAGACATGGCTTTAAAACCCTGCATCCCTCAGTTGACATTATAGACACTATTGCAAAGAGTACTGAAAGAGACTTTAGCAAGATCGTATACAAAGAGGACCATAACTCCCATTCTTTCCTAAATCCATACATCACTATCTGGGGGAGAACTGTACTGTGTACACTGCGACTGCTATAGTTGGATGTACTACAACCCCCATTTTGCACTACAGTAAAGAGAGACATTTATTCTTCTATCTCTGGCCTGGTTTCCGGACTCCTACACCATACACTGGATAGTGCACTCCATGCGCCCTGCTAGCACCCATACAAACACTTAACATCACGGGCACCCCAACTACCATCAGGCAGGAGACCCAGAACCAGGGTGTGCCCCGAGGGAAGGGTGCCCTCCTTACGCTGCATAGATCTTAGAAGCAACGGTGTGAGGAGAGCCAATGGTATAGACTGTGGCTGCCAGAGCCACTACAACTCCCATCCTCTGCTCCGACTCCCCCTGGGCTCTCTACAAAAGTGACATCAAACCTTTCCAGGTAATAAAATACAGCTTTAATCTTCATTGTAACTCACCGGTAGGACAGTCCTTCTCATCCACACCATTTTCACAGTCCCTCTCACCATCACACCTCCAGGTGGCTGGGATACATTTATTGCTGGACTCTCCACAGCTGAACTTCTCTGCAGCACATGTCTGCTTCACTGCAAGAGAAAGGGAAAAACAGCTTTTTGGTCAACGTGAAACTGAATGAAGCAAAGAATTTTATTTTTCCACAGTGTCCAACACATCATAAGGACTAGACGTGTCCCACAGAGTTATCATATTGTGTCATTACAAGTAACTATAACCTTATGACAATCTTGGTCTTCGCTAGTACAGTAGAGTATATTTGTGGTGCTGGCGTTGTAATGTATGGTCTTCCTTCGTAAGTCTATGGCTTCCATACAGTATGTGTAGTATGGTGTCCCGTATTTTACAGATCCAATATCGTGATTTACATGAATGGGCAGCCTATATGTCATATCATGCTATACTATACCCTGCAGTCCTACGTCAGAAGTGAAGAAAGAGCTAGAAGTGCAAGGAAAATGGAGAAGTGGGGTAACAAGGAAAGGGTTATCCTCACATGTAAAATCTCGACAACAAGAACAGAGGATGTAATCTGTTATGGGCATCCTAACAAGCCTCTCGCCTGTCCGCTTTGTCTCATTAGAAGTATTTACTTGAGGAACTCGCACCAACCGACCATAGAGGATTTTACTGCTGGCTGCATCCAAACTTGGCATTACCGATTACCCCAGGGAAATGGGATGTCAAAGCTAAACATAAATCAGCCAAGCGACTGGTTATTTTAGTGGTTAAAACCCACAAAGATCCATTTAGGACATGCCGCACAATAGACAAGACTTTCTTTTTTTCAGGATTAATTTTTTTAACTCTTGACACGACTCCTCTCAAAGAGTATCTCTCATGATGGGCTCTTTTAATGAAATACGGCCTGCTATGACTGTAGCCAATGTCCTGTGGCCACCTGTGATACTTCCAGCTTCATCTCGGCCACAACAGGGACACGTGCATGTTGCAGCTTCTCTCTTAAAAAGTCAGCAGGCAATTGTTTTTGCTTAGGCTACTTTCACACTAGCGTTTTTTTGAGGATCCGACATGGATCTGCAAAAACGCTTCCATTACAATAATACAACCGCATGCATCCGTCATGAACGGATCCGGTTGTATTATGTCTTCTAATACCACGAACACCATTGAAAGTCAATGGGGGACGGATCCGTTTTCTATTGTGCCAGATTGTGTCAGAGAAAACGGATCTGTGCCCATTGACTTACATTGTGTGCCAGGACGGATCCGTTTGGCTCTGCTTTGTCAGGCAGACAGCAAAACGCTGCAGGCAGCCTCCAGAGCGGAATGGAGACTGAACGGAGGCAAACTGATTAATTCTGAGCGGATCCTTTTTACATTCAGAATGCATTAGGGCAAAACTGATCCATTTTGGACCGCTTGTGAGAGCTCTAAACGGATCTCGCAAACGGAAAGCCAAAACGCTAGTGTGAAAGTAGCCTGCCAACAGCTGAGTGTGTCTCCTTATCTACACTTGGCGATCCCACCTTCACTTTGCCTAAACAACAAGGCTCCATTAGGCCACATTCATATCTATGGAAGCAGATCTGGCGAAATCCGGCAGGCTGCTCTCTGACGGAACATCCTGCCGGATTTCAACAGTTCTGGCATTGCTGAATTCACAGTTCACTGACGGATCCACATTGACTGTATTGGGGTCCAACCTTGATCCGGCTGCTTTCTGGCATAAATGCCAGGTTTCGGTCTGACAAAAACTGTTGCATACAATGTTTTTTTGTCTGGCCGAAAGTCGGTATTTGTGCTGGATCACGCGGCGGGTCAGCATGCTGCAGATGTGAAGGTGGCCTTAGACTGAAATTGTAAATTATTGTATTCTACGTATAATTTGATTGCACCTGAACTGTTTATTGACTTTGTTTTCTGATTCCCGCCTGCCCTTACCTGTATCTCTGTACCTACTGCATTCCCTGACCTGTATCTCTGTACCAGTACTGCCTGCCCTGATCTATGTACCCATGCTGCCTGCTCTGACCTATATCTGTGTACCGATATTGCCTTTCCTAAATCTGTGTACCTGTACTGCTTGTCTCACCTGTATCGCCGTACCTATACTGCCTGCCCTCACCTGTATCTCTGTACCCATACTGTATTTCCTGATCTGTATCTCTGTACCAGTACTTCCCGTTCTGACCCATGCTGCCTGCCCTGACATATATCTGATTACCCATATTGCCTTTCCTAAATCTGTGTGCCCATACTGCCTGCTCTGACCTGTACCTGTCTACCCAAACTGCCTGTCCTGACCTTTACCTGTCTACCCATACTGCCTGTCCTGACCAATGCCTGCCATGACCTATACCTGTCTACCCACACTGCCTGTTATGACCTGTATTTGTGAGCCCATACTGTCTGCTCTGACCTGTATCTTGTACCCATACTGTCTGCTCTGACCTGTATCTGTGACAGTGTACCCATACTGCCTGCCTGCTGTGACCTGTATCTGTGTACCCATACTGCCATTCCTGACCTGCATCTATCCTGACCTGTACTACCTACCCTGCATCTCTGTACCTGTACTGCCTGCCCTGACTTGTATCTGTATACCCATACTGCCTGCCCTGACCTGTAGCCTTGTACTGCCTGCCCTAACCTCAGATTAGAAGGATTGCTATTCTGTACCTTACATCTGCAATTTCAAAGTTGCATCCCTCAAGACTTCTCCAGGGATGCAATTTGGAGGTTCCTTGTGTCAATTCCATTCTCCTGTGAGAAGTGCTTAAGGTGAAAAAGGCTAAATCCCTAAGACTCCATTCCCTAGTAAAACCCTCAATCAGATCCAATACTCACACACATGGGCGTAGCTATAGGGGGTGCAGAGGTAGCAGTCGCTACCGGGCCCAAGAGCCTGAGGGGGCCCAAAGACCCTTGTGCCGCATAAGAAGACACACAAAGGACTGAGGGAAGGGGGCCCAAGCTGAACTCTTGCACCAGGGCCCATGAGCCGTTAGCAACGCCCTTGCTCACACAGTTGGATTTGCTTCCTGTGCCTGGGTTACTTTGTGACCTTGATGCAAATGCTGCCCTTTTTGTATGACAGTGCCCATAGTGCAGTATTAACCTCTGACGCACTGGATGGTACCAAGAAATCTGTGATTTTGGATAGATGGTTATGGTAAAAATGTTAGTAAATAGCTTTAGGCTTTCTAAACTGCATTTACTATGGCACGAATGACCCTCACATCTCCCCCTAATAATGCACCGACAGCTCTAAAATGTTCTTTCCTGCTTCGGAAGCCGCTGTATTTATACTGTAGTAAAAGAACCGCCTGATAACAAAGACCCAGCAGGTAGTGAAAAAGGGATGGAGAATGTTAAAGCTGCCATTCTTGCCAAGACATCCGGATCAAGCCTTATTAATAAACCCCATCCAAGCAGCACAAAGAGATGTAATTTACGAGGACTGCTCAGTAAGGAGAGATTACTATATTTAAGTAGGGGAGTAACAGAGGGTGGAGATATAGTAGCAAGTGAAATACTTTGGCCTATACAAGGAATAAGGATCTGTGAACGGTATTGGCTCGATGCCAGTGTCACCCTCTCCTTTCCCCTGCCAGGGCGCACTGCTCGTAAACCCAACTGGGTCGTTAGTGAATATGCAGGTCACTAATTGCACCGACTCCTATCAGGGCCCTGAATTAAGCTGCTGGCTCTTCCTCTTGCGAGATTTGCCGTTAATTAGTTCTATATTTGGAGAACTTCCTATATATAAACCCAGATTACTTCTGTGCACTCATCTCCAAAAGGAAAGAGCTGTTTAGCTCATAGAAGGAGTCTACGAACATCAGGGCAACGTGATGTACTTTGTCTCCGCGTTCCGGCTCTGCTCGCTACTCTGATGTTTATGTCTCAGCATAGGAGGAAAACAGATTTCCTGGACTGATTTATTAGAGCACACCATGTCAATTCATTAAAGGGCATCTGTCAGCAGATTTGCACCTATGACACTGGCTGACCTGTTACATGTGCACTTGGCAGCTGAAGGCGTCTGTGTTGGTCCCATGTTCATATGCCACGTAATTATGCTGAGACAGTCATATCAAAAGCATAGTGTTGAGGATGTGCGATCCAGATTCACTCTCCAGCATACCATGTTCATATGTGTCCGCATTGCTGAGAAAACTGAAGTTTTAATATATGCAAATGAGCCTCTAGGAGCAACGGGGGCGTGGCCCTTACACCTAGAGGCTCAGCTCTCTCTGCAGCTGCCACATCCTCTGCAGTTTGATTGACAGGACCAGGCAGAGTAAACAAAATAACAACTGGCCTTGACTTCTCCAAAAGTGCAGAGGGCGCGGCAGTTACGGAGAGAGCAGAGCCTCTAGGTGTAACCGTGTAAGGGTAACACCCCCGTTGCTTCTAGAGGCTCATTTGCATATATTAAAACATCATTTTTCTCAGCGATGCGGGCACATATGAACATGGGACCAACACAGATACCTCCAGCTGCCAAGTGCACATGAAACAGGTCAGCCAGTGTCATAGGTAGAAATCTTGTAACATTAATGACGCATAGTGTATGTGTAGAACCCCAGAGCAGGCACTACCATTCCTTCACCCTGCTACGGTCTCTAATGGTTAACCAATAATGTCATCTGTGTATTTATTCCAGGTCCTCTTACATTGTGCATTCATAGTATTGCTATGAAACTGTTATGATCATGGACTGTGCCTGGTTCGCCAGAAGGTGGCAGTGTACCTGGTAGAGAGAGATATTTAGATAGAATGGAACTTACCATTCTATTCTCCCCGCTTTTGGGCAGTGGTGGGCTAGTCTTATTTCGTACCAAGGGAGGGGTGGCAGGAAGTTAGAGTCAGTGAAGTCTAATGTTGGAAGCAGACAAATCAAGATGGTGCAGTGAGGGGAATGGCCACCCCTCCTACAGCAGGAGTCTCCCAAGGAATACAGCTCACAGAGCACCCTGACTCCTTACATGTACAGACACTGTATCACGAGGGGGTCAACAGCCACAGGCACCCCGCTCAAAGGGTACCAGAACAATCCAAGAGTCCAGCTACCAGACGGAAGCCAGTCTAGCACAGCAGAGAAAGATGGAGCAAGGTATCCAAGTTTTCCTGCCAGTTTACCCCAAAACCTGCTGGAACCAAGAGAAAGACCAAATATTGTCTGGATACAAGTTTATTCAAGTAAAGCTCTTGAAATTTTATCAAGTCTGGACTCTACTTATTCTCCACCTCCAATAACTCTCCCTTTTATTGCATTGGATCCTAACCCTGGAGAGCGGCGGTATCCAGGTAGGATCACCGTGACACACACAGAAACTATCAAGGCCACACCACACCACTCGGCAATTCCTAAAAATCTGGGACGCAATCGGCCTTGGGGCGTGGCACGTTGCATACGACTTACTGTACATTGAAACAATATGTATCATTGGACATACATTTGAATGGTAGCAAAATATATGGCCATTCCAACATATTACCTACCGTGCAAAAATGTAGTATTCTATGGCGCCCAGTGTGAGACAACTACATTAAAAGGGATGCTCCACTTATTTAGGAATTGCATCATGAAGGAATAATTTGGATAGGAGACCAGAGCAGCGAGCGGTCACATTTTCCCTAATGGCGTTATCAGCAGAATAGAGACACCTTTCATGGCGCCTTCATTCCCTATATTAAGCAAAGGAGCTGACATGGGAGCAGGGTCCATCACCCAACTTTACTCATTTGTTTGTGATATGGTGACATGTGTATAAAGTAGTAATTTCTTTGTCCAAAAGACTAGAAGAGCTGAAAACATCTCAGCAATAGCTATATGAAGATTTAAAATACTGGGGACCAATCAGATACAGGCATCTGCGGTGATGGTAGCACTGATGACATCACAGAAGTTGCTGAGGACCAATCAGATTCAAGTATGTGTGATGAAGTCACACATGAGGGGAGAACCAATGAAATTACAGATTCTAACAAGGACCAATCAGATTGCGGCAGGTGTGATGATGTCACAGAAGCTAGTGACATCACCGAGTTCTGAGCCTTGGAAAACCACTGCCTGACATTACCTCGGACAGAATAGCTCTGGATATAGAGAGAGACAGATAGGCTTCTGCTTTTGCTCAGCAAATCCTTGTTTTGCTTAGCGAGTCATTTCCTTTGCGCCATGGAGATCCGGGGTTTGGCATTCTTGCCTTTCCTCTGGGTCATATGGACGCTATCGGGCCTCTGTGCCCTGATTGCCTTGACTGTCATCCCAGGCCATGTAAAATATCCTTACATCAGGTAAGAGGGGACGGGGCGGGATTCCTCTGTAGTATCATTACTGTTATTACTGTATTATTATCAGTTTAGTCCTGGAATATTATTATTATTATTATTAGTGGATTATTAATAAGTGACATCAAATAATTGTTAGTATAAAAAACATCCCATTGTGCGGAGGAGGAGGGGGGCCATGAAGACCAAGGTTTAATGCACCGGCCTTCATCTAATCTGCTCTGGAGTGAGATACACAAGCCTCTTCATAAATTAAAAGCATCTCTGACCTCCATGCACCAAAAACAAAAAATCAAAACTGCACCAACTATGACAGGCATAACTTATAAGCAAATTTGTCAGTCTGCAGAGGCCTCACCCCATTCCTGCTGAGCCCGTTTATAACACACCCACTTTTTGGGAAAAGTTACAAGATTGGCTTAAAAATGCAAAAAGTCTTACATTTTTTTTACAAAATGCCACCTACTCAAAAATGTGCTACTTTACCAGAAAACTGAAGGAGAAAATAAAATAAAATAATTGTGAATAAATTAATAACGATTATTGTATTAATGGGTTTTACCACTGGTTGTACTGGGGAAGTAGTGGCTATATAGTGGGACAAGTGATAGTATAGGGATGGGAAGCGAAATATGATGCAGCTGCCCATTCAGTTCCTGATTTCCTTTTACAAAGGGCCTCTGACAAATAACAGTTGCAATCTCACTGGTTGCTATGGGCGACGGCTCCATAATATCTTTCACTTGTATCTAGACATTAGATCATATTATGGAGAATGATTACAATGGAAGGAAATAAAGTCTCCTCTGCTATTAGAAGACATGAGACAATTCTGCCGTTTGTGTCCCAATAACTCCCAATATTCTGCTTTCTTTCTCAGTGACACGGGACGAATATTCCCCGAATCGGTGGTCTTTACAGTGGTCTTCATAATATCTGTCATTCTAGGTAAGTGGCTTTAGAGAGATAACATCATGAGGAGATCAGCGGCTCCAGCGCTCAGTGATGAAGTTATCTCCCTAATCACTATTCACTGCTGAGCGGCGGCCATCACTGGAGATTATAATCATCACTGAGTCCTGGAGGTCATTACAAGTGTCTATGGACGTCCCGGCTGATCCCATGTAATGTCTATTTCAGGAGCTGGCACCGCTTCCATCCAGTACCGGTTCATGATCATCCGGTCTGAACAATCAGAGAGGCGACATATCATCTGCCAGAGAATCCTCTACGCCTTTGCATGGATTGGCTGCATTGGGACCATTGGGACCGCCATATTTTCGGTAAGTTTAAATACAGAGGCCTCAGGACTAGAAATATAGAGGGGACAACGCTTGAAGTCAAGAGATGTGTATAAATATATATACGCCCCCTTCTGACTATTCTTATGTATTACTGCCCCTGTATAATTACACCACCTGCGGCCTCTGCTGTTCTGTATTCTCAGATCTTTAGGACGTCCATATTGATGACATTTATTTCTCTGCTTTCGTTCTAGATTAGGACACATCCTACAGTCCACAGGATCGGCGCAATACCAGCATTTTTCTTTTCGGCCGTTTACAACCTAGGTCAAGCTGTATGCCTGTACAAGAAATCCTTCAGCAGTCGCCGCCTATGCCACATTAGATTGGCATCAACCTTGGTGCCCATTGTGGCCCTGCTGACCTGTATCCTCTTATAGCTGACTGGTACAGTGCCATGTTGTGTGCTGGATACACTTACACATACATACTTACCATTATCGCTGCTGTTGGTAAATTTGGGTCAATTAAGCCCAGCCACCCACATCTTTAAATTGTCAGGTCACTCTCACTCATTTGTGGAGTTAACTCAGCCCCACCCATTTTTGGCCCAGGACAACCCAAATTTACTGAGATTGTCTCTGAATATTTATGAAAATTTTGGCAAATGTGGGACTATTGGCAACTAGGAGATTATTTGCTTCCTCTGACCCCATTGTAGCACAGATCAGACATCACAGTATAGGAAACCCTATGATAATAGAATTAATTCTGTTACTTGTCCTTAACACGTCCTTCCAGTTTCTGTGTGTATGACCATCGGCTTCCTCCAGCTATGTACTGGCCGATGTGAAGAGGTGAGTTCATGCAACTTTTCACCGTCTTGTATAATTTACATCTATCCTGTGTAACAGTAATATAGAAGCCCCTATCTGACCTCCATCTTCCCATCTCACTCCATATAGAGTCCCTGGTGAGTATCGCCGGCACTAATCCACTATTCTGTCTTCTGCAGATCTACACCAGGACAGGCATGGCGGCCGAGTGGACTGGATTCCTTGGCCTGACAATATACCAACTGATGAATTATACAGATTTCCAGGTGAGTAGATGCCGAGTGAAGGTCTAATGTGCTCCAGAAACATTTCAGAGAAGTCATATATTATATAGAGCTGTTTTATAATTAATGGTCTTTCTTTTTTCTCTCTCAGCGTTTGTCTTTAACGTTGTCTCGAGAAGGTGTCTCCATTGGCCTGAGAGAAAAGACCCAGGACCCTGAAAACCCCCAATAAGATCCAAGGGGTGGAGCGCCAAGACAACTGAATCCATCGTGACATTGCTGGACATGAATTTTCTGTATGAAGAGGCAGATTCCAGGCTTGGTCTCTGTCCTCAATACTGGATGTAACACTTTACCGGACTTTCCTCTTACCGGATTTGACATTTACTGGATTTTCTGGATTCAACATCTAGCAGAATTTCCAAATACTGGATGTGACAATTACCCGGACTTTCCAAAGCTACCTCATCTCAAATGATGGTTTTTACCCCCTTGCCCAGGGGAAGGGCAGTCCTTCAGCCATGGTTCTCCGGAGGTTTCCCCCACTAGGGGGTTTTTCCTCCCCTGAGTGTTGAAGGATGTGTTGGGGGTTCACCATCATCAGGGCCATTTTAAAACCACTGGCCTGTTAATAAATGAGTCAACAAATGAGGTAGCAAACAATGTGTCTGAGCCTCTTTATTGATTACTACAGGGAATGTATAGTAACTAATGTTACCTAATAAAGACTGGGGAACTTTATTGGGGTGACCAAACCAAGCTCTGGAAGGTGGTAATGTCTATAGGGTTTCAGATTTTATGGGTATAATACAAGTGATTCATTAAAAGGGCATTCTGCTTGGGATAATGTATCTCTTATCCAGTTATCACTAGGACTTGTGTCCCCTTGTTTGAATGGAGTGCTGGTCGAGCATATGCACTAAAATTCCACCCCAAATCTATGTGATCGCTAGAGATTGTGCATTCTGTAGCAGAATACAACATCACTGAGTGGTGGTATGCAGACTCAACCAGTGCTCTTTACAAATTGGGGGCTTGGATCCCTCATCATTGTGACTGGTTGCGGTCTATGTGGGCAGACTGCCACCAATCTACCAGTTATTTCCTTTCCTGGGGATAAGGGATAACATATTCTAATTGGAATACTCATTTAAGCAATTTGGAAGAAAATGGGTAAAATTATTGTTAAAAGTCATATTTATAAAACCTCTGAAAACAGGGTGCATCTTACAGAGAGGGGGCCCCAGAGCCCAAGTCAAAACGGAGCTTTCTTCTATTGCTGGTTCATGCCACCACTACAGACCCACATCCCTTGAAAAGAGGGTCCAATATTTGCTCACCTTCTGGACTACAAGATTATTTCATGTCCCTGTTATTGCATACCACTGTACTAGCTGTGGCGGTATATAGGACTGGACTTCTAATGATGGGATAGTATACAGCAATCGATAAGAAGTAACAGGGAATAGTAAATATACAACTGGACTGTTAATGAAGGGGGGTAGTGTGTACAGGAATACGAGTGTCGGGGAATATATTCACCATTAGGCTACTAATGATAGAAAGGCATACACCACTGGTAATACAAGGAATAGGATAAATACCACTAGATTGCCAGTGACAGGACACAATATATATCACTGCCAGTAAAGAGGAATAGAATATCACCCTGCATTACCACGGACAAAATGAATATACAACTGAAATACCAGTATCAGAGCACAGTATATACTATTAGACCCATGACTGGAGCCCAGTATAAACAGCAGGCTTACTAATAACAGAGCAGATCAGAGGCGCGTGGTCTACAGCACCCTGGAACCAAGCAGAGGTTGTAAGTGTGTCGGCATGGGTGGTGTAATGATGTCACCACATTGTCATACGCAGACTCTGTCAGATCGCTCATTAGGGGAATGTGGTGAGTTGAGTAAAAGTTTTAAAACATTTTTCAGGAACATACAGTCTGAAAATGGGTGTGGTGCACTTAGGGGCATTATATCTTTTTAAGGTTACCTTTTTATTGAGCACTCAGGGGGCATTCATACTTTCAAAAGGGCATACAGGATGCATCATTACTGTGTAGGGGGGAATAAGAAGCACTGTTACTCTCTAGGGGGTACACACACAGTAAGCATTTTTACTTTCTAGAAGGCACAAAGAGAGGAGAGAATTCTTTGGCTTTATTTCTGCGTAGGGAACGTATAAGATCACAGTTATACTTTTGGATACAAAATATGGCACTTTTACTCTGTTGTACACTATCACCATCTGGGGTACTGGGCATTAGGGTTGTCACAATACCCAAAAATTTTTTGATTTCGATACCATAAAAGAGTATTATACTCGATACAATGCAAAAAAAAAATAAAACACCAAAAAAGGCGCGTGCATTCCTCATTTTATGGAACGTCCGGCCAATAATCGAACAGTCCTATCCTATTTTTTGGGGGGACAAGGTGACAAAAAAATGGCGAATCGCGCAGTAGTTTTATTTTTGTTTTCGTTCACCGCATAGAAGATATATTTTTCTATTTTAATAGTTGGACTTTTTGGACATGGCGATATGCAATATGTTTATTTAGTTATTGTTTATATATTTTATATGTAAAATTGGGAAAGGGGGAGATTTATACTTAATAATTTTTATTTACTTTTTAAACTGTTTATTTAATAACCAGTGATCTCACACTCTCCCTGTGCATAGTACACACAGCAGCAGGGAGCTTACCATGACAGCCAGGGCTTCAGTAGCATCCTGGCTGCCATGGTAACCGATCAGAGCACCGTGATTACACTGCTGGGACTCCAATCAGCCCTGCTAAAACTGACGATCCCTAGGATAGGTAGCAGGAGATGAGACAGCTGGTTCCGCCCCAGATGAAGGCACCCGCGTCTCACTGAGGCCTAGAAATAAAACACATCAGAGAATAACAGACAACAGAGGCAACAAGTACTTAGCTTAGAGATGTATAGAGAAGCAGGAGATCCAAGACAACCAAGCTCTAGCAACTCCAAGCAGAAACTATCAACCGCATGGTCATCAGTGTGAGGTGGACCTAAATAGAGCCTCATCACTGATAATCAGCGGCACCTGAGGAGAGGTGAGATCCTGCCAAACAACAACATACAGAGAGACCTGTCAGATAGCCTCACGTGCAGCAACTCTATCCGATCTTCTCACCTCTCTCACAGGACGGACCGTGATAGTACCACCCCCCCCCCCCCTTCTACGTGTGGCCTCCGGACAACCAGGACCGACCTTATCAGGATTCGCCTTGTAAAAGGGCTACAGAAGGCGACTGGCATTCACGTCGGTCGCAGGAACCCACATTCTTTTCTCTGGACCGTAACCGCTCCAGTGCACGAGGTACTGAAGAGATCCACGAAGAATACATGAGTTCACTATCCTGGCAATCTGAAACTCAACATTACCATCCACCATGACAGGAGGTGGTGACAGGGAGGATGGTTAAGCAGGTTCAACATATCTTTTTAGCAATGACTTGAGAAACACATTCTGAATCTTCAAAGTCTGCGGAAGCTCAAGACGAAAAGTAACCGGATTAATAATGGCAGACATCTTGTATGGCCCAATAAACCTTGGCCCCAACTTCCAAGAGGGTACCTTCAACTTAATGTTTCTTGTGGACAGCCACATAGAATTACCCACTCTCAGGTCCGGACCACTCATACGTTTCTTGTCAGCCATACGTTTATACTTTTTGCCCATTTTATTTAAATTGTTTTGAATCTTCTGCCAAATAGATGACAACGAAGAGGAGAATCTTTCCTCTTCAGGTATCCCAGATGTCTCAGTACCAGAAAATGTGGCAAACTGCGAATGAAACCCATATGCACCAAAAAACGGCAACTTATCGGTGGACTCCTGTCTACAGTTATTTATGGCAAACTCGGTGTCACGGCCTCTGTTGTGTGCGCCGTGACACGGTTGCTGTGCATGCTGTTGCCAGTGGCAACGTGTTATTGCAGCATGTAGGTGGCTCCTCCTTTCCCCTGGGTACTTCCCTGTCTGGTGCCATAGGGGTTAATTATCTGGCTGGTGTGGATTTAGGCGTGTCTTGGGTGTGGCCTCTTAGCACTTTATATGTGGTGTTGTGAGCCTGATGTCAGGTGCCATTCTGCCTTTGTGTGTGCAGGAGTGTTGCTTCTTTCCTGGATATACCACCTGTCCAGTGGGAGGGCCTCCTAGCTAGACATCAATGTCACCTTGATGTCTCCACTATGTTCCCTATGTGTTTACCTTCCCTTGTATCTACGTTTTGTGTGGGTTATGTACGGGGTCTGTTGTACATCTAGTTGTCGTTACAAGTCTGGCTTTTAGTGTCTGTCTTCCAGTATGTTTGCTAGACATTTTCCCCTGTGAGTACCATAACCTCCGGAAGGGGGTGTCTGGGTTCCCCGGATGGGGAATCACAAGTCGGTGAGCAGCTCTGCCTGGGGCTGGCATGCTTCCTGTCTACATTGGATCCGGTGGTTGTTGTGGCTGCAGAAGGTAAGTGCATGTTGTTTCTGGGCTCTTGCCTGCTGATCCAGTGGCTGTTCACTGGCTGTCCTTTTCCTTGCAGCTAGGCCAGTGGAGACTGCTGTTCATCCACGTCTGGGATGAACAGGTCGTCTCCTGCTCCTAACCTCATTGCAGGGATCTTTAGGGTGACTCAGGGTCCGAGGTTTCTGTGTATGAGCCCACCTACCATCTGGGTCTGCTCATAGGGTTAGGAGTCAGGGCCAAGATTATGGCAGCTTTAGGAGGTGACCTGCTCCCCATTTCTGGTGTCCAGGCCTAGCTGCTTACCCGTTTTCCTATGTTATACGGTGGGGAGTCTCTCCCACTTCCCACCGTGAGACTCTGTCAACGACAAAAATGACGACCAGTCCTTTTGATTCTAAGAGACAAACATCTCAAATAAGTCTCCATATTCTGGTTAGTGCGCTCAGTCTGTCTGCCCAAATGAGGATGAAAGGCCGAAGAGAAGGACAATTGGACCCCCAGACGAGTACAGTATGCCTTCCCGAATCGGGAAACAAATTGAGTCCCTCTATCAGACACAACATCAGAGGGAATGCCATGTAGTTTCATGATGTTATCGACAAACACTTGAGGTAAACCTGATAATAGTATAAAGTGCGCCATTTTGCTGAAGCTGTCAACCACAACCAGAATCAAAGTTTTCCCAGAAGAATTAGGCAAATCTGTGATAAAGTCCATGGACAAATGAGTCCAGGGTCGGGATAGGATAGAAAAGGAGAGTAGAGCTCCTGAAAGCCAAGTATAAGCCACCTTAGCAAGTGCGCAAGTCTCACAAGCTGCCACATAGCCCTCAACACATTTACGTAACCCTGGCCACCAGAATCTCCAAGAAATTGGATTTACAGTGGATCTTCTCCCAGGGTATCCTATGAGAACAGTATTGTGATGTTCCTTAAACACCTTGTGTCGTAGTTCCGAAGGGACAAACAACTTCCCTGGAAGACAGAAATCAGGTGCCTCTCCCTGGGCCTCCAACACCGCTGCCTCAAGTTCAGGATAAAGGGCGGATACAACCACCCCATCAGCCAATATCGGAGCAGGATACTCCAAATCACCGGCAATGGCACTATGGTATTTACTGTATTATTTGTGTTTGCAGAGTGCTGTTGTGTGTTTGTTTTTGCTTTTTGTGCTTTCAGCCATGGAGACGTGCAACCTGCGCATTTAGATGTGCTGACTAAACCCCATTTTTTTCTCATTACAAACATTTCCCTGCCTGCTGCTCCACTTACTGGCTGATCGAGGCCATCTGCAAGCCTGTAAGCCAATCAGGACAATCCCTCCACCCAACTTCCTCCCACGGATATGCAGTAAAATGGCTCACTGTGTCGAATTTCCAGGGTGATGGAGCTGGATCCACTCTCCTGATTAGTCCAAGTCTACTTTTGGTTGCGGAACAGTGAAATCTACATGTACTCAGAACTAGGCCCAAGTTCAGAGAACCTCCGTTTCTGAGAACCAAGGAAGCAACTTAGCTACCAAAATATTCCAGTGAGAAGGAGCTTAGAAGGTCTGAAACCCAGAAGGCTGTGCATCCTTCCTCAGTGGTCATAATAAAGTTCTATATTTCCTCCTTTGTAACATTCTGAAACGCGTTAAGAACAAGATACATTGCTATAACCATCAAATCCTACAAGGTGCATTATACTAATGAAACATTATACATATTAGGACTATATCTAATACCTTTTTTGACAGCACTTTATACCTAATATCTATTATCAAGGCAAGAGATTGGTACATTGTCCTACAATTAATAGGGGATAACAATACGTACACAACGTTTTACGGACTTTCCTCTTACGGATTTGACATTTACTGGATTTTCTGGATTCAACATCTTGCAGAATTTCCGAATACTGGATGTGACAATTACCCGGACTTTCCATAACTACCTCATCTAAATGATGGTTTTTATCCCCTTGCCCAGGGAAGGGCAGTCCTTCAGCCATGGTTTCCCGGAGGTTTCCCCCACTAGGGGTTTTCCTCCCTGAGTGTTGAAGGATGTGTTGGGGGTTCACCATCATCAGGGCCATTTCAAAACCACTGGCCTGTTAATAAATGAGTCAATAAATGAGGTAGCAAACAATGTGTCCGAGCCTCTTTATTAATTACTACGGGGAATGTATAGTAACTAATGTTACCCAATAAAGACTGGGGAACTTCATGGGGGTGACCAGACCAAGCTCTGGAAGGTGGTAATGGCAGGGCTCGATTTTCCCAAAGCCATATATGTCTATAGGGTTTCAGATTTTATGGGTATAATAAAAGTGATTCATTAAAAGGGCATTCTGCTTGGAATAATGTATCTCTTATCCAGTTATCACTAGGACTTGTGTCCCCTTGTTTGAATGGAGTGTTGGTCGAGCATATGCATTACAACTCCACCCCAAATCTATGTGATCGCTAGAGATTGTGCATTCTGTAGCAGAATACAACATCACTGAGTGGTGGTACGCAGACTCAACCAGTGCTCTTTACAAATTGGGGGCGAGGGTCCCTCATCATTGTGACTGGTTGAGGTCTAACGGGGCAAACTGCCACCAATCCTCCAGTTATTTCCTTTCCAGGGGATAAGGGATAACATATTCTAGTTGAAATACTCATTTAAGCAATTTGGAAGAAAATGGGTAAAATTATTGTTAAAAGTCATATTTATCAGAGAGAGGGGGCCTCAGAGCTCAAGTCAAAACGGAGCTTTCTTCTATTGCAGGTTCATGCCACCACTACAGACCCACATCCCTTGAAAAGAGGGTCCAATATTTGCTCACCTTCTGGACTACAAGATTATTTCATGTCCCTGTTATTGCATACCATTGTACTAGCTGTGGCGGTATATAGGACTGGACTTCTAATGATGGGATAGTATACAGCAATCGATAAGAAGTAACAGGGAATAGTAAATATACAACTGGACTGTTAATGAAGGGGGGTAGTGTGTACAGGAATACGAGTGTCGGGGAATATATTCACCATTAGGCTACTAATGATAGAAAGGCATATACCACTGGTAATACAAGCAGTAGGATAAATACCACTAGATTGCCAGGACACAATATATATCACTGCCAGTAAAGAGGAATAGAATATCACCCTGCATTACCATGGACAAAATGAATATACAACTGAAATACCAGTATCAGAGCAGAGCACAGTATATACCATTAGACCCATGACTGGAGCCCAGTATAAACAGCAGGCTTACTAATAACAGAGCAGATCAGAGGTGTGTGGTCTACAGCAGCGGTCCCTAAACGACGGGCCGTGGCCCAGGACCGTGTCCTGGAAGATAGTTTGCCAGGCCGCAGAGGAGAGAGGAGCGGAGACGCCAGGTGCATGCGCGCCCGACGCGCACATAAGACAGAGTGTCCAGAGTCAGTGAAGAAGGAGGGAGGGATGCATCAAGTCTATCCGATCTTCTCATCTCTCTCACAGGAGGGACCATGACATGACCTCCATGTCACCCTCATGAAAGGTGTATGCCCATCTTGGTCATTGGGGCATATCTCTAACATATGCCCCCAATGTTTGATAGGTGCGGGTCCCCTCCTTGAAACTGCACCTATACTTTTTGTAGCCCACAAAGTATAGATTGTACACCGCGCATGTGCGGCCTGCGCATGAATAGCCGCCCTCCATTCACTACTATAGGGTTTACGGAAATAGCCCAGCCAGCGCTGGGGTATTTTCAGCACATCCATAGAAATGAATGGAAGGCGGCTGCTCATGCGTGGGACCCATTCTAGCAGACATTGAGGGCATATCATGGTGATATTCCCCAATGTCCAATATAGGAATAACCCATCTGCTGGTTCTGCACAGGCATTTGTGGCTGACTCCGTTGGTTGTCCACGCCTAAATAACCTGTCTGTCCCACAGGCAGATTTTAATTACTGCCAGTATAAAGCTATAGCCTGCTCTTCCTGAACTGAATGGAGGCCATTCAGCACTAGTGAAGGTAAAATACAGAGTAGGCTTAGCATGCATGTGAAACCTGCATTCCCTGAAATTAATGGAGACCAGATGGCACCCAAGTAGGTAGCATTTAGTGTAGGTCCCTGTCCTAAAGAGATCGCCTTGTCATTGACAGGTACAAGAAGTTTTGAACAAAATGAATTTGCCAAGAATCACACATTTATAACGTAGCATCAACACTAGTATATTTTCTATAGTGGGTATGGCACTATTGTATTTACTGTATTATTTGTGTTTGCAGAGTGCTGTTGCATTGTGTTTGTTTTTTCTTTTTGTGCTTTCATCCATGGAGATGTGCAACCTGCACATTTAGATGTGCTGACTAACCCCCATTTTTTTTTCATTACAGACATTTCCTGCTGCCCCACTGATTGGCTTGCAGGCGGCCTGGATCAGCCAATCAGGACAAGCCGTCTATCCAACTTCCTCCCAGGGATATGCAGTAAAATGGCTCACTGTGTCAGATTTCAAGGGTGATGGAGCTGGATCCACTCCCCTAAATAGTCCAAGTCTACTTTTGGTTGAGGAACAGTAAAACCTACATCTTCAAGCTACTCAGATCTAGGTCCAAGTTCAGAGAACCTCCGTTTCTGAAAATCAAGGAAGCAACTTAGCTACCAGAATATTTCAGTGAGAAGGAGATTAGAAGGTTGGAAACCCACAAGGCTGTGCATTGAACTGGAATTTAATCTCCAGCTCCTTCCTTAGTGGCTATAATTAAATTCTGGATTTCCTCCTTTGTAACGTTCCGAAACGAGTTAAAACAATATAAGATACATTGCTATAACCATCAAATCCAACAAGGTGTATTATACTAATAGGACATCATCCATATTGGGACTATATCTAATACCTTTTTTGACAGCACTTTTTATCTAATATCTATTATCAAGGCAAGAGATTGGTACATTCTCCTACAATTAATAGGGGATAACAATAAGTACACAACGTTTTTTATCTTTTTCATTTTTTTTATATTGTAACGCCCCAGAGTGGCATTACCACTACTGCACCCCGCTACTGTCTTTATTGGTTAACATCATGTCATCTTATGTAATTATTTCAGGTCCAAACACTGTGCATTTCCTATTTTGAAACGGTTATGTTCAAAAATAATTTCCCTGGTTCACCATAGGGTGGCAGCAAGCATGGCAGAGCTACATTTGAAGAGGATGGAACCCTTCTTTCCATTCTAACCCTCCCTCTAAGGAGGGAAGGGACTAGTTAGTCACAGGTCAGTTGCAGTTATCCCCTGCCAGGGGAAAAACAGGGCCACATCCCTATTGGACGTGCCTTGCCTAGGCCAGCCAGAGCACCTTCAGCTCTGCTGGATAAGGAGGCCACAGCTTAGAGCCTCAGGAGGCAGGAGGAAAAGTTCCCCGGTATAATCTAGAGTCAGACTACAAAGAGAGAAGTTGCAGCATAAAGAAGAAGCTAAGGCCTCTTTCACACTTGCATTCTGAGGATCCGGCAGGCACTTCCGTCCCGCCGGATCCGTCAGAACGCAAGTCGCTTGAAAGCATTAGAAGACTGATCAGGATCCTGATCAGTCTTCGAAATGCTTTCAGGTTACTATGGCAGCCAGGACGCTATTAAAGTCCTGGTTGCCACAGTAGTAGTGAGGAGCGGGGAGCTAAGGGGTTAAGAGGACTAGTAACCCTAAGGGGTTAAGAGGATTAGTACACTGTGCTCCTACTTGGAGATGCTGGACCCCAGGCGTTGGCCACGATACAATTAAAGGAGGGTTGTTGATTAAGGGGATGATGAAATAAATTGAGTCCAGACCTTGTGATGAAGTTGAATAGCAGCAGTACTTTGGTAAACATTCATTAGAAACAATCTTCAAACTTTGTCTTGGTCCCAGCAGGCTTTAGCATTAAATCTCTGGCAGGCAAACTTCGTCTCTGCTACATCTGTTGCTCTCTGGCTCTGCTGTACTGACAGGTGAACATTATGAAGTTATGAAGAATCATATATAAAAATATGGAAAACAAAAGTAAAAACTAAAAAACTAATTTACTAAGTGGATAATATCAATGGGAGACCATTCACATTCATGTTGTCACTTACTTCATAGTTGCGTTTTATATGCGTTTTTAAAAATAGAGGTGTGTTGCAAATATGTCTGTATGGAGAGGGTCCATATGGACAAAAGATTGACAACCTTTATATTATATTATTTATATTATATTTTATTGTTTTGGATTGATCTAGCCATTGTTAATTGTATTTTTGCATAAACTTAAATGGATTTAACTGATAATATAATTCACACACTGTGAGATATACGATAGGTTCTAGTGAAGTATGTTTTTGTTTATTATAGAAAAACAATACAAATCAATTAAGGTGGAAGCATTTTTGACGCGCTTTATATGCGATTTTTTTATATGCGATTTTTTTTATATGTGATTTCTCAATGCGATTTCTTCATATGATGACTTTTTATGTGATGTTTCATTTAATTAATTAACTATTTTTTCACAAAAGACACAAAAATTTCATATATACAAATGTGTTACTTGTAGATAAAGTAAGTTATAAGAAGAATTATTCAGTATATGTTGCCAAATGAGGATCGTAACCTCTGAGAATACAATGGGTTACAGCCACATATGTTTTTAATCTCATCATTAACTCTGCAGCCAATGGGAGGGTTGAAATATATCTATTTAATGCCATGTTCAAAAAAACATAGGATTACAAGAAAGGCCACTGAGGAAGAGGGTGAACCCTCGAAACGCATATGGCATTGGCACATCCAGTAATCCTATGATCATACTCGAAATCTGCGATTACAAAAGAACAGCGTGCTGGTAAAGTCTATTTTCGTATGTATCACGTGGGACGCCACTGAACACACGTGACCTGCAAAAGAAGGAGGAAGGTCCTAGAAGCTCAAAACTTAATGCAAGTGGCAAATAACTCATCGGCAACTTGGCGTTCGGTATAGACTGAACATTTTGTGAGTATATCTCATTATTCTATACGCAGCCGGACGCTCGGCTAGAATTGGAATACCGTATTTTTCGCCCTATAAGACGCACCTGCGTATAAGACGCACCTGGGTTTTTGAGGAGAAAAATAAGAAAAAAATATTTTTAACCAAACGGTGTGCTTTTGAAGTAATGGTGGTCTGTGCATGACAGTATTATGGGGGGATCTGTGGATGGCACTGTTATGTGGGGAGATGTGGATGGCACTGTTATGGGGGATCTGTGGATGACACTGTAATGGGGGATCTGTGGATGGCACTGTTATGGGGGATCTGTGGATAGCACTGTGATGGGGGATCTGTGGATAGCACTGTGATGGGGGATCTGTGGATGACACTGTAATGGGGGATCTGTGGATAGCACTGTGATGGGGAGATCTGTGGATAGCACTGTGATGGGGATCTGTGGATAGCACTGTGATGGGGGATCTGTGGATAGCACTGTGATGGGGGCATTTATGAATGACACTGTAATGGATTGGATCTGTGGATGACACATATATAGCATCTTATGCTATATGTGTCATCCACAGATCACCCAATACAGTGTCATCCACAAGTGCCCCATTACATTGCCATCCAAAGATATACCATTTATAATCTTTAATCATGTCCCTTATTCCTATAATCCCAGTACAGTAGCTGTATGCTAACCTGCTATACGATCCTCTAGCAGGCAGAGCGGTGCGACGGCAGGCTGCTGTGTAACGTCCTCACTGGCGTCATCTGCCTGCTCCTCCTGCTTCATTCATAAAGTGAAAGGAGCAGGCAGATGACGTCAGTGAGGACGTTACACAGCAGCCTGCCGCCGCACCGCTCTGCCTGCTAGAGGATCGGTATAGCAGGTTAGCATACAGCTACTGTACTGGGATTATAGGGAATAAGGGGACATGAATAAAGATTAAAAATAGTATAAAAGCAGTCACGCTGTGGCAGCGGGCCGCCCGCCGCGTGTTGACAGGCTCCGCCCCTCCTCCTTCCATGCTGATACATCGCAGGCTGTGTGATGTATCAGCTTTAACTATAGGAAAATGGTAGTATTCGCCATATAAGACGCACTGCCATTTCCCCCACTTTGGGGGAAAAATTGCGTCTTATATGGCGAAAAATACGGTATATATGAACACATTGTCCAAAAAGACTGACAAATAAGTTCTGAAGATCCGGACTAAACCGGCATAAATAACATACAAACCTGCTATTTCAAGTAACAGCTTTTTGCTCCTCTTTAACTACAAATTGTGACCAAATGCGATAACAGGAGGATTTTTTGTGATATATGTTTACATACAATTGATTAATGACATATATATATATGGATTAAGTGATATATGATTTTATTGGTTTTTATTAAAATATATTGGCTTTTGCAATACCGTACGGTTCTGAGTGCCCGTTAATTCATTTCATATAGGAATAGACATTTCTATGGGGCTGCCGGCCGGGTGTGTTTATGGATCCGCAATTTGCGGATCCATAAACACAACGGACGTGTGAATAAGGCCTTAAGGACTCAGCCCTATTTTACCTTAAGAACTCGGCCATATTTAGCAAATCTGACCAGTGTCACTTTATGTGGTGATAACTTTTAAACGCTTTTACTTATGCAGGCCATTTTATGTCACATATTGTACTTTATGACACTGGTAAAATGAAGTCAAAAAAGTTCATTTTTATTCATAAAAAAATACCAAATTTACCAAAAATTTTGAAAAATTTGCAATTTTCCAAGTTTCAATTTCTTTATTTCTATAATACATAGTAATACCTCCAAAAATAGTTATTACTTTACGTTCCCCATATGTCTACTTCATGTCTAGATCATCAAAAAAAGGCTTTTTTTTACACCGTTTTTATTTTTATTTTTTTACGGTGTTCATCTGAGGGGTTAGGTCATGTGATATTTTTATAGAGCAGGTTATTACGAACGCGACGATACACAATATGTATAGTTTTGTGTTTTTTTTATGTAAGTTTTACACCAGGGGTGGCCAACCTGTGGCTCTTGAGCCACATGTGGCTCTTTGCTTTTTCAAGTGCGGCTCTTGCTGTGGAGCTGGGAAACAGTCCGGCCGGCTCACTCTCCACCCCACCATGCTCAGATATTTTTTCCTGATCGGGCACCGTTGCTACTTCGCAGCTCTAGCTCACTCTCCACTACGTCCTGATGCACACAGTGTGAGAACGTAGTACGTGAAGACATGCACTTTTTTAAAATTATAGAACTGAGCATGGGGGTCTGATCTAAGCACGGGAGGTTCTGATTTTAATTTGTTACAACCTAGGTGCATCTTGTAGGGCGAAAAATACGGTGACTCTGTAAATGTATAGCTTGTGGCTCCTGGTAATCATCCTTTTTTTTTTTTTGGCTCACTGTGTCTATAAGGTTGGCCACCCCTGTTTTACACAATGATTTAATTTTTGAAACAAAAAAAATCATGTTTTAGTGTCTCCATAGTCTGAGAGCCATAGTTTTTTCAGTTTTTGGGTTATCTTGGGTAGGGTATGATTTTAGTGGGATGAGATGACGGTTTGATTGGCCCTATTTTGAGGTTGATTGCTTGGTATTACACTTTTTGTGATGTAAGGTGACAAAAAATGGATTTTTATACACCGTTTTTATTTTAATTTTTTTACGGTGTTTACCTGAGGGGTTAGGTCATGTGATATCTTTATAGAGCAGGTTATTATGGACGCGGAGATAAATAATATGTATACTTTTTTTTCATTTATTTTACTTTAACACAATAACAGCATTTTAGAAAAAAAAATGTTTTAGTGTATCCATAGTCTGAGAGACATATTTTTTTATTTTTTTAGGCCATTGTCCTATGTAGGGGCTCATTTTTTGTGGGATGAGATGCCGGTTTGACTGCTACTATTTTGAGAGGCATACGCCTTTTTGATCGCATGGTATTAGACTTTTGTGATGTAAGGTGACAAAAATAGCTTTTTACACCATTTTTATTTTATTGTTTTACGGTATTTACTTGAGGGGTTAGGTCATGTGATTTTTATAGAGCAGGTTTTTACGGACGCGCGATACACAATATGTGTAGTGTATTTTATTTTTTAATTTTTATTCAGTGATGTGTTTTTTTATTTTTAGTTTTTTTCACTTTTACAATTTTTTTTACCCAGACCCACTTGGTTACTTTACATAGTTTAATCAGACTTTTGCCTTTAGCCGAATTCTGATTAGACTTACAGTACCATGGCAAGCAGGACGCCTCTGAAAGCATCCTGCTGCCATGGTAACTCATCACCCGCTGACAGAACAGAGCAGCGGGTGATGGGGAGGAAGGGTGGCTTCCTCCTTCTGTGATCTTATCCTGTCGGGGGCTGCAAAGGCACAGCTGACACTCTGCTAAGACCACTAGACACCAGGGAAACATTACAGGGAGGTAGGCGGGGATCGCTATTGCGATCCCGCCTGCCGCACCGCCTGCCTCTCGCTCCGCCCGCAACCCCCCCCCCCTGCAGCAACAATATGATTGGGGGCTGCAGGGGGGGGGTTTAAAATATAACACTTGGGGAACATTTAGTTTCTGATCCCCGCGGTCACAGACCACGAGCATCAGAGATCACAGAAAGCGCTGCAAACAGCATATCTGAACTGACCTGCGGTTTGCTGCGATCGCTGATACGGGGTGGGTCACATGATTTCAGCGGACATCCTGTTCCTATTACCCCCCGCCGCACTCTCATTTTAAAGATATGACGTACCGGTACGTCATCGGTCCTTAAGGACTCGGGAACCATGACGTACTGATACGTCATGCGTCCTTAAGGGGTTAAAGGGCCCTGGGGGGAGGTGCCCACTGCAATATTATTTTTTGTCTTTTATTGATCTAGAAAGCGCCCTTCTGGTACTATTTATAATTGTTATATTGTATAATAAAATATTTTAACTATATAATTGGTTGATACTAATATTCCAGGTGGAGGTGTGTCTATCAATTTATCATTTCTATTGCACACTAGTTGGCAGTGGGCAGGCTATTTGGTAGAGAACCTTCAAGGTATCCATAGTGTAGGAAGGGTGAGCCTGTTAATTATTTTACAAGTATTCAGGAAGATGTCAGTGTCCTCTAATAAAATATATTACAATTGTATATATTACAATATTTTCACATGCACTCCTAATATAACAGGAACGCTTCAGACATATCGGCCTATTCTACTGTTGATACAAAAAGTTTATGATGAAACATAAAATTAGTATAAGACATAACAATGGGACCATCTTGAGTAGATTCAGATGGGGGCGTCCCGGGGTTGCACTTGTCCATCTGTAATGTTCGTAACAAATCACTTTCATCTGTGTCCTCCAGCAATCTGTATCTGTATAGATCTAGGCTATGGCTGGACCCCCAGTATTGAGATAAGCCCCAAGGATGTCTTCATTGCTTTGCACAACAATCCACAGTTCTCCAATTTGTCCTCAATTCCCTTTGTAATCAATCAAAAAAGGAAAATTTCACATTTGCCATTTTATTACCAAATAACGTCAAGATTACAAGCAGGAATAATTTGGATAGGAGCGCAGAGCAGTGAGAGGTGATATCTTACCTCCTAAACTGTCAGCAGAATAGAGACACCTTTCATGGCCCCTTCATTCCCTACACAGTGTAGACAGAGGGGCTCACATGGGTGCAGGGTCCATCACCCAGCTTTACTCATTCTGTTGTTATATGGTGACACATGTATAAAGTAGAATTTCTTCTTTATTCAGTAACATCTCAGCAATATATGTATACATTTCGAAAATACTGAGGACCAATCAGATCCAGACATGTATTGAGGTTGAAGTACCAATGACATCACAGAAGCTACTGAGGACCAATCAGATTTAAGTATATAAGATGATGTCACAATTAAGGGAGAACCAATGGAATTATAGAATCTGCCGAGGACCAATCAGATTGCGGCAGGTGTGATGATGTCACAGAAGCTAGTGACATCACCGAGTTCTGAGCCTTGGAAAACCACTGCCTGACATTACCTCGGACAGAATAGCTCTGGATATAGAGAGAGACAGATAGGCTTGTGCTTTTGCTCAGCAAATCATTGTTTTCGCTTAGCGAGTCATTTCCTTTGCGCCATGGAGATCCGGGGTTTGGCATTCTTGCCTTTCCTCTGGGTCATATGGACGCTATCGGGCCTCTGTGCCCTGATTGCCTTGACTGTCATCCCAGGCCATGTAAAATATCCTTACATCAGGTAAGAGGGGACAGGGGGGGGGTTCCTCTGTAGTATCATTACTGTTATTACCGTGTTATTATCAGTTTATTCCTGGAATATTATTACATTATTATTAGTAGATTATTAATAAGTGACATCTAATAATTGTTAGTATATAAAACATCACATTTGGGGGTGGGGGAATCTACGAAGACTGAGGTTTCATGCCTCGGCCCTTATCTAATCCGCACTGGAGTGAGATGCACAAGCCTCATAATAAGTTAGGATCTCTGACCCCCATGCACCAAAAAAAATAAAAAATTTACCAGTTTGCAGAGGCCCCCTCCCTCCTGCTAAATCCACCTAAACCACACCCACTTTTTGGAAATGGCTTAAGAGTGAAAAAGTCATTCACTTTTTGTAGAAAACGGCGCTTTCTAAATAATTTTTCAGAGTTACAATCTCAATGGTTGCTATGAGCAACGGCTCCATAATATCTTCCCCATGTTATTCTTCTACTTGTATCTAGACATTAGATCATATTATGGAGAATGATTACATTGGAAGGAAATAAAGTCTCCTCTGTTACTAGAAGACATGAGACAATTCTGCCGTTTGTGTCCTAATAACTCCCAATATTCTGCTTTCTTTCTCAGTGACACGGGACGAATATTCCCCGAATCGGTGGTCTTTACAGTGGTCTTCATAATATCTGCCATTCTAGGTAAGTGGCTTTAGAGAGATAACATCATGAGGAGATCAGCGGCTCCAGGGCTCGGTGATGACGTTATCTCCCTAATCACTATTCACTGCTGAGCGGCGGCCATCACTGGAGATTATAATCATCACTGAGTCCTGGAGGTTAGTACAAGTGTCTATGGACATCCCCGGCTGATCCCATGTATTGTCTATTTCAGGAGCTGGCACCGCTTCCATCCAGTACCGGTTCATGATCATCCGGTCTGAACAATCAGAGAGGCGACATATCATCTGCCAGAGAATCCTCTATGCCTTTGCATGGATTGGCTGCATTGGGACCATTGTGACCGCCATATTTTCGGTAAGTTTATATATAGAGGTCTCAGGACTAGTATCATAGAGGGGATATTGCTTGGAGCCAAGAGATGTGAATATATACACACACAGTCTTTGGACAGTTTTAGTATTTGCTCCACAGAAATTACATAGTTCCCAATAGAGCATACTTTACAATGACGCCCCCTGCTGACTAATCTTATATATTACTGCCCCTGTATAATTTCACCACCTGCGCCCTCTGCTGTTCTGTATTCTCAGATCTTTAGGACGTCCATATTGATGACATTTATTTCTCTGCTTTCGTTCTAGATTAGGACAAATCCTACAGTCCACAGGATCGGCGCAATACCAGCATTTTTCTTTTCGGCCGTTTACAACCTAGGTCAAGCTGTATGCCTGTACAAGAAATCCTTCAGCAGTCGCCGCCTATGCCACATTAGATTGGCATCCACCTTGGTGCCCATTGTGGCACTGCTGACCTGTATCCTCTTATAGCTGACTGGTACAGTGCCATGTTGTGTGCTGGATACACTTACACATACATACTTACCATCATCTCTGCTGTTTGTAAATTTGGGTCAATTAAGCCCCACCCCTCTTCTTAAATTATCAGGTCACTCTCACTCATTGTTGGACTTAACTAAGCCCCTCCCATTTCTGGACTAGGACAACCCAAATTTACTGAGATTGTCTCTGAACATTTGAGAAAATTAGGGCAAATTTGGGACTGATGAGCCCATTGTAGCACAGATCAGACATCACAGTATAGGAAACACCATGATAATAGAATTAATTCTGTTACTTGTCCTTAACACGTCCTTCCAGTTTCTGTGTGTATGACCATCGGCTTCTTCCAGCTATGTACTGGCCGATGTGAAGAGGTGAGTTTATGCAACTTTTCTTGTATAATCTAAATGTATCCTGTGTAACAGTAATATAGAAGCCCCTATCTGACCTCCATCTTCCCATCTCACTCCATATAGAGTCCCTGGTGAGTATCGCCGGCACTAATCCTCTATTCTGTCTTCTGCAGATCTACACCAGGACAGGCATGGCGGCTGAGTGGACTGGATTCCTTGGCCTGACAATATACCAACTAATGAACTATACAGATTTCCAGGTGAGTAGATGCCGAGTGAAGATCTAATGTGCTCCAGAAACATTTCAGATAAGTCATATATTATATAGAGCCGTTTTATAATTAATGGTCTTTCTTCTTTTTTCTCAGCGTTTGTCTTTACGGTTGACCCGAGAAGGTGTCTCCATTGGCCTGAGAGAAAAGACCCAGGACCCTGAAAACCCCCAATAAGATCCAAGGGGTGGAGCGCCAAGACAACTAAAACCATCGTGACATTGCTGGACATGAATCTTATGGATCAAGAGGCAGATTCCAGGCTTGGTCTCTGTCCTCAATACTGGATGTGACACTTTACCGGACTTTCCTCTTACCGGATTTGACATTTACTGGATTTTCTGGATTCAACATCTAGCAGAATTTCCGAATACTGGATGTGACAATTACCCGGACTTTCCATAGCTACCTCATCTCAAATGATGGTTTTTACCCCCTTGCCCAGGGGAAGGGCAGTCCTTCAGCCATGGTTCCCCGGAGGTTTCCCCCACTAGGGGGTTTTTCCTCCCCTGAGTGTTGAAGGATGTGTTGGGGGTTCACCATCATCAGGGCCATTTCAAAACCACTGGCCTGTTAATAAATGAGTCAACAAATGAGGTAGCAAACAATGTGTCCGAGCCTCTTTATTGATTACTACAGGGAATGTATTGTAACTAATGTTACCTAATAAAGACTGGGGAACTTCATGGGGGTGAACAGACCAAGCTCTGGAAGGTGGTAATGGCAGGGTTACATTTTGCTATAGACATATAGGGCTATAGTGGTCGGTATTTTGTGTGCACCTTTTAGGAGTATTCTTGTTAGAACAAGTTTTCCCCCCACAACAGTCCACACTTATTCTTACCGAAATACCTCTTTTAGGACTTTGAAAGTGAACGGGTATAATTATTGTTAATGCAGAATATAATTTATAAAACCTCTGACTGGGCCTGAGAGCAAAAGTCAAAATGGGGTTTGCTGGTTATTGTCACCATTACAAACCAGCATCCCTTGAAAGGAGGGTCCAATATTCGCTAATCTACCCTTCTTTGGAAAGAAAGGTTCTGATATTTCAGTGCCTCAGCTTAGGCTACTTTCACACTGGAGTTTTGGATTCCGTTTGTGAGATCCGTTTCAGGGCTCTCACAAACAGTCCAAAACGGATCAGTTCAGCCCCAATGCATTCTGAATGGATAAGGATCCGTTCAGAATGCATCAGTTCGGCTCCGTTCAGTCTCCATTCCGTTCTGGAGGCGGACACCAAAACGCAGCTTGCAGCGTTTTGGTGTCCGTCTGACGATGCGGAGCCTAACGGATCTGTTTTGAATTACAATGTAAGTCAATGGGAATGGATCCGTTTTCAATGACACGGATCCGTTCCCCATTGACTTTCAATGTAATTCAAAACGGATCTGTTTTGACTTTGACAATTTTTTTTTAAAGCTAATGCAAACGGATCCGTTCTAAACGGATACAAACGTTTGCATTATAGGTGCGGATCCGTCTGTGCAAATACCAGACGGATCAGCACCTAACGCCAGTGTGAAAGTAGCCTTACCCTGGGTTCACACCTGAGCGTTTTACAGCGCGTTCAAACGCGCTGTAAAACGCTCAACAGATTAAAACCAATGCATCCCTATGGGAGTGGTTCACACTTGAGCGTTTTACAGCGCGTTTGAACGCGCTGTAAAACGCCCAACGCATAAACAAGTACTTGAGCTTCTTTTGGGGCGTTTGACGCGCGTTTTGTGATTGACACCACAGTAGTCAATCACAAGAACGCGCGTTTTACGCGCGTTTCCTATTTGCAAAAAACGCGCTGAAATACGCGCGACACAAACGCGCGTAAAACGCGTGTTTTTAGAACGCTCAGGTCTGAACCCAGGGTTAGAGATCGGCCCATCGCCAATGGTATGAAAGGGAAAACCTAAGGAAAGCCCTTAGTCACAGTTAAAGAGGTTTTCCAAGACTTTAACACTGATGACCTATCTTTTGCATAAATAATCAACATCTGATCGATGGGGGCCCGACACCGAGAACCCCTGTTGATCAGCTGTTTGAGAAGGCAGCAGCACTCCCAGTAGCACCGCAGCTGTAATTGATGCTCAAGGCCACATGACAAGTTACTGAGACATTTACATTTGTGTGGCGGTATACCCAGCACTGGTGTTGGCTTTTGTTTCAATAAATTGTTTGAGATGAGGAAATCACCATTGCTGCTTCTACTTAAATGCTCTACTTTCATGATATAATATCACTGTAGCGTGAACTTTTTATGTTTTCCATTTATTTCACTCGAAAGCCAAATATCCCTAACTTTTTGTGAGTAGTGTATCAGGCAGGGCCGGCTCATCCTATAGGAGGACTAGGCAGCCATGCTTCCATTTAGGCAAGGGTGGCAATTTCCCCCGGGACCCCAAGTCCTTAGCGGCCTGGCGCCGCTCCGTATACGGCCCCCTGCCCGCAGCGCCGCCTCATAGCTAATTTATTCACTTCCCTTTCTTCTGTGTAATTGCAGAGAAGCGCCGTAATCTCGCACAGGCGTACTGGAAGAGGCATCGTCGAGCAAAGTGAGCATGCGCCGTCTTCCATTGCACCTCGCTCGACGATGCCTCTGCCAGTGCGCCTGTGCGAGATTAAGGTGCTTTTTTGCAATTACACAGAGGCAAGTGAATGACACTTTGGGGGATCTGTGGATGACACTGATGGGGATCTGTGGATGACATTTATGGGGATCTCTGGATGATACTTAGGGGGATCTGTGGATGACACTTATGAGGATCTGTGGATGACATGTTATGCAGCTGGAAGGAGAATACGAGGCCTTACCACAATAAAGGGTACAGTCTGTATAAATAGGTGGCAGACAAAACGGGGTGGGTCAAAGGGCATGGTCAATAGACGGAATCAAGGGGTGGCGGCAAAATTAGCTTTTGCCTAGGGTGGCAAAAATCCTTGCACCAGTCCTGGTATCAGGCATTTTTGTGAACTGCATCATCATATTATGGTATGGACCCGTACATCCGTGCAAGTTGCTATGCTGAATACATGAGCCATGTATTAGGGATATGCTGATGCGCTAATGCAGTGCACCAAAATGTCTTGCAAGGATGGATTTTTTGAGGAACCCCATTCAATTCAAGAGCTACAACGTAATGAAGCACCACCTCAGAAAATTCAGAAACTCCACAAAAGAATTCTGAAGTGTTCCATTTTTTGTGATTCGTATGTTGCGGTCACAGAAAACATGCAAGTCAGACTGTTCATTCCAATGGCAGCCCTGCCATACTGCGATCAGCTGTCATGGCCAAAACCGCTGTGTAGCCAAACCCTAATAATTATCAATGGTTTCGGAATGTGACATGTTGCAATTGTGATGCACAGTTGCCAAAAATCCAGACATGCTCGATTTTGTGTCGTAGGTCGCATGTCGATGGTGACTTCAATGGAAACTGCATGCGACATGCAACTTTTACAACCAAAACACAGTTCTAAAATAGTCTGTAACTTGAAGCTGTCCAGCACTTGTCGCCGTGTAGCTTTACCCTTATATGTCATTTTTGGTGTAATGAATTCCATCCTAAGGACTGTTAACAACAAGATTTAGGTGGTGCCTTAGCTAGAGGTAGTCTGAAGGAGCGTTAGACACAGCGCAGGCGCAGCGAGAAACACTGGGGTGGACTGAAGCAGCTAACCCGAGGGACAGGAGCCTTTAATCACCAGCCTCTGAGGAAGCTTATGAGACGAGAGCAGGGTGCACCCCAAAGGGATGAAAGGTGAGTCCTTCCTATTTTAGCCTTTCTGCTGCCTGAGGCGAAAATTGAAATCATTCCTCACCCTCCTCGTGACAAATTCTCAATCCAACTGCTCCTCCTGACACTACTGTCAGGCCTCCTGCAGACAATCATATCCATTTTGTGTACTGGAAATCAAAGATCCGCACTTTTCATGGGTTTCGTTGTAGAACTGCCTTTTCTTGTCTGCAAAATGGAAAACAATAGGACATGGTCTATGATTTGCAACACGGAAAGTATAATGCCACCTAAAGTGGTAGTATATATAATGCTCTTCCCCTGTAGTGTAATGCCCCCATATAAAATGCTCTCCCAGCGTAGTAGAATGCCCCCATATATATATCATGCCCTCCCTGCAGCAGTAGTATATATAATCCTCTCCCCCATAGTATAATGCACTCCCTCTGTAATATAATACCTGTGTTTATATAATGCCCCCTTATATATAATGCTCTCTCTCCCCTCTCGTAGTACAATGCCTGTGTTTATATAATACTCTCCCTCTAATGTAGTGTTGTGCCTCTGTATATATAATTCTGTCCCACTCTAATATAATGCCCCCATGTATAATGCTATGCCACCATAGTGCACCAGTAGCACCATACTAATATGTATATTTAAAAAAAAACTAATCTAGTTCTGGCCACCATCTGAGAGGTAGACCACAGTCCTCTTCCTTCCTGGTGGCCTGAGTTGCTGTTTTCTGGCACAGGCATTCGAGATGACATCGCCGCAACCTCCTTTGCTGGGTCATGGGTGGCACAGAAGGTTGTGATAGCAGGATGGAGAGAGGACACGGAAGCCAGAGGCTCTTGTGCCCATGACAAACTGCCCCCTTCCCCCCTCGAGAGGCAGGTCATCTCATCACGCCTCATAGCAGAAGCGGGCCTGTTCCTGCGGCGGGCTCCTCCCTCCAAGGCCCTTTAAGAAGTAAAAGTACTTGTTTTCGTGACGCCAGTTGCAGTGAAGCAACAAGGGCACAGGGCTCCTTTTTGTGATATGGTAGATGGTGTCGGGTTTATAATAATTCAATTAAGAATTATTAATTATGGTCATAAAAAAAAATTAATCAAGAATTTTCCATAACTTGTCGAAATTATGACCTGGTGAATTGTAGATAACCCAATCGATACAATTCACATCTGAGGCCGACTATTTCCTCAGATAATAAGTTCTTTTCATGAGAGATGACATTAATGCTAAAGATGTAGTTTTGACATTAAATAATACGCAGATATTATAAAAATATGCAGATTTTATTAGTTACACGATTATAAACAAATAAGTATATAAACACGATTATATATGCCAAGGAATATATATGGCAATGATATGAAGCATTACAAGCTTATCATAAGTAAATAAAAAATGATATATGCCAATTAATATACATGGCATTGATATCAGGCACTAGAAGCTTCACAATAAGTAAATAAACACATGTGGGTAAGAGCAGCTTGTCACATTATAACAAAGCTATTTGGTTAGGATATCAAAACAAGAAGTTAAATTACAGTATATACATCACTTCTGTTCAGAGGAAACCTCATGATATCAGGATGGGCATGTCTAATCCTAGACACCAATATCGAATGCTAACTACATTCTGCCCTCCTCTAACCAACTACACCTCACATGACTTCAGGAATGGGCAAATCCATCCTTCCGCCCTATCCTGGACTACTTTCATATCTGTATCCCTGGGTTCACACCTGAGCGTTTTACAGCGCGTTCAAACGCGCTGTAAAACGCTCAACAGATTAAAACCAATGCATCCCTATGGGAGTGGTTCACACTTGAGCGTTTTACAGCGCGTTTGAACGAGCTGTAAAACGCCCAACGCATAAACAAGTACTTGAGCTTCTTTTGGGGCGTTTGACGCGCGTTTTGTGATTGACACCACAGTAGTCAATCACAAGAACGCGCGTTTTACGCGCGTTTCCTATTTGCAAAAACGCGCTGAAATACGCGCGACAAAAACGCGCGTAAAACGCGCGTTTTTAGAACGCTCAGGTCTGAACCCAGGGTATAACCTGGTAAGACTATTAAGACAACAGACATTGGAAGAACTTGGAACAAATCTTCCAGTGGGAATTTATCATCTAGCTTGGCGAAGAATGCTACTATCAATATATCTATATCTCCGCATATATATATGCAATCATTTAATACTCTGATAAATTATGAAACTTGATTCTTCTGCAGGTAGAATGAAGCCTCACAATTATTCTATATTTAATACTACATCTCATATAAAGAGATGATAAATAAATTAATATGTTCGCCAACATAGATGCTATGATTTTACCCACATTATCTAAATAGTCTTAATAAAATGAAACATCCTAGCAGGAATCTCACTTCTGCTCCTAGGAAAGCTGGATGGTCCATCACCATGGCTTTCATATTGGTAGACCCCTCAATCTTGGGTGTTCTGGCTGGAATGTTGGAATGTTCTTTGCTTGTTTGCTTGTTCTTTGCTTCTTCCTTCTTGCCCCTCTATCTAGGGTAATTATCTCCCTTGTAATCTAACATTGCCACCCCCTGGATTAGTATTCTCCAATCAATTGAGGGGGTGTAAACATATGTAATAAGATCCTATGAGATCATGTTTACCCATAATGCAACTATGGAGGATGGTATAATGGTATCGATATCTGTCTCCGGATGGCACTGTTGTGCAAGCTATTAGCACCATACTATAAAGACCTAACTAGGGTATTTTTGCATCAAATACATTTGACCCTCGTCGTCGTAAATTAGAGATGAGGATTAGTTTGGAAAACTTTGAAACAACTAAAGACAGACCTCTAGGTGTCTCTCTGAATGTTTCTCACACTGTTGATCTATGGACCATAATGATATAAATGGGCCTTGTTCTCTTCAGACGGACATGGCTGGAGAATCCAGTGTACTCCCAACAGATAAGACCACATTTGTGGCAATAACTCTTAAGACACAATACTCTCTGTATTTTTACACAGACTGAGCTTGGCATAACCTCATCTTGGCCTGTTTCTACCACACAGCAAAACTTTGGCTCAAACTGTTTCTTAAAGACAATGAGCATGCATTTTGAATATAATATGATTAGGTATCAATATATATACCTATGAAAATGCCCGACAATGGTACCCAGGTGTAGGAATGCCAGAGTGGTGAAGGGTGGCCTATAATGTCCCTTAAGGTGTTGTGCACGTGTCACGGTGCTCCTGGATACGCTGGACCCTAGGCGTTGGCTCCGCAGCAATGAAAGGGGGTTTGTTCATGAAGGGGATGATGAAATAAGTGGAGTCCAGACCTTGTGACGAAGTTGATAACAGCTTTACTTTGCATAAACGTCTCTACAAACGATTTACAGGCTTTATCTTGGTTCCAGCACGCGTTAGCATTAACTGTGGCAGGCAAACTCCTCTCTGCTACATCTGTTGCTCTTCTGACTCTACTGTGCTGACAGGGTAGCTTAGCTTCCTCTGGGTACTGCAACATCTCTCTTGTAGTCTGACTCTAGACTTGTCCAGGAAACTACACTTCCTGGCTCAGAGGCTTCCAGCTGTGGCCTCTATATCCAGCAGAGCTGAAGGTGCTCTAGCTGGTCTAAACAAGGCACGTGCAGCGGGGACGTCCACCTGCTGAACACCCTCCTTTAGAAGGGGGTAAACCGAACTAACTCTAAACTGAACTCCTCCTTCCCGGCAGCAAGTGGGACACGCCCACCCACCACACCACCGAGGAGGGTTAGAAGGGAAAAGAAAGTTTCACTCTATGAAAATGTAGCTCTGCCATTTATGCTGCCACCTGCTGGTGAACCAGGCGCATTACATGAACATAAATAGTTGCAAAATTGGAAATGCACATTGTGAAGGACTTGGAATAAATACATAGGATGACACGTGGTTAACCATAGGAGATAGTAGCGAGGTGCAGAAGTGGTAATGCCACTCTGGGGCGTTACATTCCTATCACTGAACTGCTTTTGTTGGTGGGAGCAGCCAACTTTGGTACTACAACCCCAAGCTGCACTACTACTCCTTTCTGCCCTCCCCTGGGCTCGCTGCCCCGGTGGTTCAGCAATTAATACATTCCTCTGTTATACCGAACATTTGTACGATTTGTGTGCTGTATCTGAACTGAATGTGGGAGGCAAGGAAGCTGCTTCCAAGTTTCTTCTTTCCATAAACGGAGATTTATGCCGGAATTAAAGCGTATTAATGAAATCCTCAGATAATAAGAAATCTTGTCTTTTATCCCCAGTCTGCTAAAACATAGGCTTATTGTGGTCCAAATACAGAAACAATTGTTCACAGTAAGCAGCTTGGGTTTCTTATGCACATGTTGGCTTCTGGGAAGTGAATTTCCTTGTGTGTGGATGTCAAGGTGCACAAGGTCCTTATGGACATGGCAAAGCACTTTGGGCAGATTTACTAATCCTGTAGATGGCGTAAGCTTAGACCGGCTGGATGATAAATGTCCTGCAAGGATAGACACTTCTCTCTGACTCTATACCAACTATTATCTGGCTTAAGAGAATTTTACGCCAAAATTGTGGCACAACATGATGCACCCTAGGCCACACAAGTGAGTCGGAAAAAGCTGTAGAACCCCTAGTTGTGTCAAACTGCACCACAGATCTCCAAATCTCCATTCTGGTGCTCCCTAGGACCATGCAGTGACTGGAGGGTGCACCTTTTCTTCCCATGGGGCACACTCTGATATTGAGGCTCCTGCCTCTTGGGGTGCCCTTGATGGTAGATGGTTTGGTAGGGTGCAAGACCGACTGACCAACTGTCACTCTCTCTTTAAAGACACTTTTTATGTCTCTCAACAGAACAACAGGCGTGGAATAAGTTTCCTTTTTAACTCTTTGTGCAGTTCCAAAGCTGAGGAGCGCAGAACTAAGATACGGGTGGCCAATCTCAAAGTGTGGTAGGATGCTTTTATAATATTCCCTTCCAAAGCAGCAAAGTCTTTCTGCTATAGACATGCACAATACCTTGCCTGGCCTAGATAAGGTTCTGGACTATCTCCTTCTCTCAGCAGCACATTGATAGTAGAGTTGATTCCATGGAAGCTGAAGCCTCAGAGACAAAGGTTGTCTGAACATGGGCCTAGATAGCAGCTCTCACACACATCTTCTCTCTTGCTCTGCTCAGACTAGACTTACTAACTAACCATGGGGTTGACCCAGTCCATCTCCTGGTAACCTAAACATTCTGCCCATTTGTTAAAGGGGTTATCCAATGCTAACAAATGCTCCCCCATACGTCGGGCCCCTCACACTGATTTTACTTACCTGGCTCCCTGCACCGCCACTGCTCCTTCTCCCTGTGCGCGGATGAAAACACCCGGGGTCGGGAGAAGGGGCAGCCAATGGCAGGCGGTGACGAGGGACTAGCTTCCCTAGTGTCACCTGCGATGCTAGGGAGGCTCGTACATGATAAATCACAACATTTAATTCAACTGACATTGTATTAGTTCTTGCAGTATGAATTAACCCTTTGGGGTAGTCCTTTTGGACTTTTATGTCCACAATCCATTTTGCATCGGAACTCGCCCCAGTACATTTTTGCTTACAGATTCCATATTAGCCTACCGCATGCAGCGGTATTTGTGCGGCTGAATCCTGGCTTATTTTCCGGGTAGCGGCTGGACCTCCACCAAACCCCATTATAGTCAATGGGGTCGGCGGGCATTTTTCGGTAACATCCAGTGATGCCAGATCCAGAAAGCTCAAGCAGGCTGTTCTCTGCCTGAACAGCTTGTTGGAATTCCTGCCACCAGTGTGAAACAGGCCTTAAACGTGCACACCTTGCTGACTAACTGCAATGCATGGCTCCCTTAAGCACTTTGCATAACTGTCCTAGAGATCATGGTTCTCTGGGACTCAGGCCTAGTCCTGAGGATCAAACAGGTATACGTCAAGTCAGGAGCACAGCTAGGCTAGATTCTCTGTATTGACTAGGGGCAGACCCAGGTCCACCTGCTACCATCTTAAAGGGGCTGGGTCAGGGTTGTTAACCTTGACCTATCCATACAGTGCTATTAAGTAATCAGACATAACAAATCAGAATATTTTAACCCTGACCTAACCATACAGTGCTATTAAGTATTCAGACATAACAAATCAGAATATTTCAATTAAATAAATAACAATATAACGATTAACCTTTTTGCAGTTTCCCTATTCTGGGGTACTACACTTTTACAAAATGATCTCTTTTGGGATAAAAATGCCAGGGGGTGTTATATAGACTGGAACTTAGTGGGTTCACAGGCTATGAAATCTTGCATTTACCTTTGGGTAATGGTAGGTGCACTTTAAGAAGTCCTTTTTGAAAAGTTAAAACCTGCACATCACAACACAAAACCCAATGTTCAATTTTAATTTTTGCTATTTTTTATATTTTATGCATTTACTATGGTCTTTGTGCAGAAATGTAAATCAATCAGTCCTGGCGTGAACAAGACCTTAAGGTTATATTCTCTAACAGAGAGTCAGAAATTCATGCCGCCAAGTAGCGTTTGAGTGACAGGCAACATAAAAGGCTATGGTAGGTCACGGGAATACAAGTTTATAATTTGTACTAAGCCGCCTCTGAATGTACTGTGTCTCAGTCACAGCTGAAGTTGCAGTATGTATTCATCAGCTTTCTATTCTGAAAAGCGAATGCAGAAAAAATTTGGGCTAGGACCCTGGGTGGTATCAGGTGTTTGTCACACAACACAAGAGGGGCAAGAAGCTTACAAGGAAAGCCTCATTGTTTCAATGTGATTTTACAATTCCTAATCCCCCCTAATCCTGACATTATAATTGTACAGTGGGGACTTAATGACATACGGGCACAGAAAAAGATAATACCTACTTTATTTTAATGAAAAGGGAATTAACTGAAACGAAATGACTTCTTAAAGCACCCTTGGTATGGCCTGAGGTTGTGCCAAGATTCCTATGGTCACCAATGGGATAGTGACAACGAAAAGGCAAAAAAGCTAATAAAGCATTTTGCCTATTTACATGTGTCCAGGGTCTTATTATTGATGGCCATCAATATCTGATTGGCGGAGGTCTGACTCTCCGCTTCCCCCTGCTGATCAGATGTTCTGCATTAGCTCAGGCGCTGGGACTGCAGTACCCCAGACCTGGATATATGTGCAATGTTTGCTTTGTAATGTAATATTATGTAAAGCTTGCAGTGTACACCAGCAGGTGAGGTATGGTGGACATCAGAAATGGGGCTAACCACCTAATTTCTCCCCTCTTGGTAGGATAGGGCTGGTTTTACTGCCAGGAGGGGGGAGTTTTCGCTAGGAGTGAGGAAGCACGTCCTTAGGGAACAGAGACCCAGCCCCATCTGTGAGACCACTACTCCAGACTGACTGCAAGAATACAGAACTACAGATATCTTTAAAGCTACAGAGTTTACAGCCAGCTGAGTGACCATCAACCACAGCTATACAGATACTGCTTTAGGTGAAGGACTACGGGCTCAGACACCCATCACCTAGATCACATCTAGGCCAGACCAACTCAAAGCCTACATTACAGTGGACAACCATAGCCACAAGTGCCAGCTTTCAGCTGTCAGCCAGAATTTCCTTGTGCTTCGTGATCACGTGGGATTTCTTCATTGAAGATGGAGGAGACGGTCTTTCCACGATCAAATGGATAAGGTAAGTATGCTTTTTTTCAAGTGGATTATCCCCTGAAAGGCCTTAATTTTCAATCTCAGGCCGCGATCAGCGATGAACGTGGCATCTGAGGGGTTCAAAGACCGGGTGGCGGTGCAATCGCCGATCCCCATCGTTGCGCCCGCTACATACAAAGGAATGCTCTTTGTGACAAAGTAATTAGTCACAAATCGAATTTCTTAGTTAAATTCAGCAAAGCAGCCGATTGAATTTATCATAACTTTGCTCATCTCTTATTGAAACACAACAGCCCAATCCTTCTTTCCCCTGTTGCCCCATCTGCTGTTGGGGCAAAGTTGGTAGACCACCATACCCATTAAATGTATGGTGGTCCTATTGAAATCAGAGGTTTCTGACTACAGTTTTCTAATGTTTACGACCCAGCCTTAGAAATCTCCAGTATTTCTTTTATTTCAGAAAGGCACCATGTGGTCATCCATCCTCATACGTCCTCCCAATGTCAAAATTCGACATACTACGTCAGTGATGGCAAACCTTTTAGAGACCAAGTGCCCAAACTGCTACCCAAAACCCACTTATTTATAATAAAGTGCCAACACAGCAATTTACCCTGAATACTACAGTCCAGTATAGTGTATCTTCCATGTATTTTATCATTTAGCTATAATAGCCGGCCTACATTCAGTGCGCTGCCTGTGCTGTTCATAGTGCGCCCTGCGCTGATGAATGGCAGGAAAAGTCTAAGGCATATTGGTACGCCATAGACTTTTTCCAGGGTGCGGGTGCCCACAGAGAGGGCTCTGAGTGCCGCTTCTGGCACCCGTGCCATAGGTTCGCCACCACTGTACTATGTGTTCTACAGAAGCCTGGGAACAAGGATTGTGCGGCAAAAGGAGGTGAAACGCACTTGCTACTTGAGGAGGACTATTGTAGTAAAAGAACTAGGATAAAAGGACCAAAGTCACTAGACGGTTCTTCCAAAAACCTAGACCCTCTTGTAGGATTTCTTCCTCAAGTGATAGGCAAGAAGCCAGCTAAACTGGCGAACATACAAGGAAACCAATAAAGCACAAAATGCAGATTTTTTTTTTCTCAGGTCTTGTGAAAGTTTCTTCAGTGTGAAGTCAACTTTTGTAAAGAAGGAACCTCAAGTGCCTCCTAACGACCTCTCAGAGACATTTGGGGCTAAAAGTTCCAGGAGAAGCCTGTACGGCACTAAATAATGAAAAAATCAATTTCTTGAGCATACACAGCTCAGACTAAAACTGCAGAGGCTAGAAGAAACTCAGAACATATTAGAGAACTAGCAGCCGATAATTGGTGCATTCAGTACAAGATATTGATCCATGAGGCGTCTGCTTTAAGACGGACCTACAGCCTTTTCTGTATCATTGTTCACAGTATTATAAGGTGATGCTACATTATACCAAGCGGGCAGTCACCGGGAGTCCGGCTCTAGGAACCCCAAGTGATAACAGCTGAGCTGTCACTTGACGCTGCACCCAACCATACAGTTAAACGAGCACTGACCCCTAGAAATGAATGCTAAAAGTGACAAGAAAAACACTTGCTCCCACAGTTTCTGGGTCGGCACCATTCCTTTATATATTTCTCACTTTTAATTGTTCTATGAAACAATTATTGACCAAGGGAATGAAGGAGAAGTAAGGAGGACAAGCTAGGTGGTCCAATGAGCTGCTGTTTGCGGCTGTCTGTTCTGACGTATACAGGATGGTTCTACGGAGAGAATTTATCATGCCTTCTCTTCTAGAGTTGAAATGTCACGTTTGTACAAGGCCCTTTTTTACGTGCAAATTTCAAACTCACTTTTTCACCACTTTTCTAAAAAGTTGGCAGGGTGTGGATGGGAAAGAGCAGGGCCTAAGCAGCCTGATAAATTTATACTAATATTAAATACCACCCGAAATTTACTCCAGCCCGTAGATAGGTTCAATTTACTGTATGTTTCTGGTGCATGGACATGCTGGAATGTGCCAAAAATATTCAGAAGTAATAGATCTTACATCAGTGTATATTTTTATTGAGACTGGCATAGGAAATGTTGGACTTGATAAATTACCCCCAATAACCGAAAATATGGTTGCCAGTCACACCCTGACAATTTCAGACCAGTATATGACTTAGATATGGGTCTTAAAGGGGTTGTGTCATCACTAGGATATGCCACTGATGTCTGATTGCTGTGGGTCCCACCTCTGGGACTTGCATCTACCTCTAAAACAGAGCCCAGACAGTAAACGAAAGCAGATTGTGCATGCATGGTCCCCCTCTATTCATTTCTATGGGACTGCTGAAATTTTTGGCAGTCCCATAGAAATGAGCAGAGAGCGGCTGCACATGCTTCAACTTGTGTGCTCCGTTGTAGAGATAGGTGCAGGTCCCAGAGGTGGGACCCTCATCTTTTAGACATTGGTGGCATATCCTAGCAATATGCCACCAATGCTTGAGATGACACAACTCCATTAAGGCCCCCTTACAATGACAGTTTAATGTGTATAGGGAGCTTCTGACTATCCCCTGGCAGATGATGCTGGGGGAGAGAAGGATGAAAAGGATGATCCTTGTGTTCTCCTGGGACATAATCCACTGCCAGTAGTGTCTAGCAGCATCTCCACTCTCCCCGTTAAATACATATGCATCGCCCCAGAGTGGCATTATCACTTATGCACCCTACTACTATCTTTAATGGGCTAACAAAACGTCATCTTATGTATTTTGCTTAGGTCCTATAAGCTGTACATTTCTAATGTTTGTAACTGTTTATGTTAACATGTAATGTACCTGGTTTACCAGCAGGTGGCAGCAAACACGGTAGAGCTACAGTGAGGTAGAATGGAGCTTTCCATTCCATTCTAACCCCCCCACCCCCACCCCTGTGGAGGAGTAGGAGAGTCCCACTTCCTGCAGGAAGGGTGGGGACCAGTTCTAGTGTTCTAGTTAGTCTCTGCTGGATGTGCCCAAGCCAGCCAGAGTACCCTAAGCTCTGCTGGTCCTGGGGGCCAAAGCTTAAAGCCTCAGGAGCCAGGGGGAAAGATACCTGGCCTAACCTGGAGTCAGACTACAAAGTGTAGTGCAGCATACAGAAGAAGCAGAATTTTAAGCAAGCCTGTCAGTACAGCAGAAAGATAGAAAGCAAGCAGAGTTATTGAGCAAGCCTGCCATTTTAATGCTAAAGCCTGCTGGGACCAAGACGATGCTTGAAGACTGCTTCTGATGAACGTTTATTCAAGTAAAGCTGCTGTTCAACTACATACAAGGTCTGGACTGAATCTTTCTTTCATATCCCTCAATTATTCCCCCAGCCGTATCCAGGTAGGAGCACCGTGACACACATAAAGAGACATTTTAGGCCGCACTATACCACTCGGCATTCCTATACCTGGGTTGCATTACATAGAGGGCCCTAGGGGGAGGCGCCCGTTGCACATATACACATTTGGCCGAGCCAAACGTGTTTGTATTTGGAGGAGCCGGGAGAGATATCTTTCAGCTGACAGCTATTGAATGTGTAGGCCGCCTTTATGGGCCAGTAAGCAGTTAATGGTGGTCTACCGACACCCACATACTACTTTAAAGATTTTGCCTTGTGAACCATTGAGTAGAAGCACACGTGGTTGAGTAGGTAGGTAAGAATGCTGTCTGTGTACATTGTAGGCTTGTAGTAGTGTGAGCTGATTGTGCAGGACAGGCTGCAATCCAGAAGATGGCGCCATTGGGTCCAGACTTGCTTGGCCGCAGTCATACAGTATGTTCAGCTTAGCTTAATGTATCGGACCTGGAGACTTCAAAGAGAGAAATCAGAGAGTGCTCTCCAGGATGGTACTGTGTAAGGGTACTTTCACACTTGCATTATTCTTTTCCGGCATAGAGTTACGTCAAAAGGTCTCTATGTCGGAAAAGAACTGATCAGGCATATCCCAATGCATTCTGAATGGATAGAAATCCGTTCAGTTTGCATCAGTATGCCTTCCGTTCAGTCAGGCGTTTTCGGCGGACATAATACGGCAGCATGCTGCTGTATTATGTCCGTCCAAAATGCCTGATCAGTCGCCGGAATGCCGGATTCCCATTGACTTGCATTAGTGCCGGATCCGGCATTGCGAAACAGCTGAAGGACGGATCCGTCCTTCGCAGACCGGGAAAACTTTGAAGAAGACTGCAAGACGGATCCGTCCATCCACATGACAAGCGGAGAGACGGATCTGTTCTTGCAATGCGGATCCGTCTACAAATGCTGTCAGTTGCCGCACTGATCGGCGGATCCGGCAGGCAGCTACGACAAACTGCCAAACTGCCTGCTGGATCACACTAACACAAGTGTGAAAGTACCCTAACCTAGAAGAAAACCTTAAACAGGGTGTCCAGTATTTTTTTTTTATTGTCACCCTCCCTGGTGGGACCTGTGAAGATATATATAGCTATACTTACCTGCTCCCCGCAGCTGCGTTCTTGCTCGGTGGCTGTCCTCACTGGACTTCTGTTTGCTGAATGTAGTCTTCCTATAGGATGGGGTCCCATGTGGCCAAAGACTGGCCTCAGCAGTGATGTGTCGCCAAGCAGAACGTGACCTGGCAGCAGGGGTGCACCACCAATGAAGCCAGGTGAGGCGATCGCCCAGGTAGGGGCAAGAGGGGGGGCATCGGAAGGGCCATGGGCTGAAGAGAAGGAGTTAGGTTAAGAAATTTGCATTGGGAAGGGGGACGCCGTTTCAGTTTTCGCCTCAGGCAGCAGAAAGGCTAGGAGCACCCCTGTCTGGCAGTGACATGCTACTTGGGGAGACGGCACTGCTGAGGCCAGTCATTGGCTGCAGTGGCGCATGTTGACCCCACCTGTGCTAGAGGTTTACATGTGGGCATCGGAAATTTGGTGAAGACATCTTGGGAGCCACAGAGTAGGAACTGAGCTTCGGAGAGCAAGTAAATATAGATCTCTTCCTGCTGGGCAACCCCTTTGAAGAGGTCTGTTGACCTCCATGTGTTTTGCAAATCTGACCACAACTGTGCTGTAAGCAGGTGGTGAAATGATCGGTGCAGCTTCGTCTAATAAAAAATGGTTTGTGCGACGCCTTTTTGTCATTGTAAACCGATAAATGTACAATTTTTGGGGTATTTCATTCATATTTAGCTCCCTACAATGAACTCTTCAGAAACCACTCCAGGTCTTGTCACATAGACTGACGGCACTGAACGCCTGCCTGACTGCTGAGCGAGGCAGTGCAAAAGTGGTTGGCTGCAGTGATGGATCTTCCAATTCGGCACCACTGGTAACAATGTGAGTGTCCGGCGCATCTTAACTGTCTGCTATTACCACATTACAACATTATATACATTAATATACAGTGTATATATCTTAGGTAATGTTCACATCTGTGTCAGAGCTTCCGTCACTGAAATGATCAAAAATATCGGAGAGAAAACTTCTGCATGCAAGACTATTTTCTCTGCTAAAAAAAATGCCAACCAGATCCTATTATAGTCAATGGGATCTGTTAGGTTCCGTTTGTGTTATGCGCCGAATCCCGCACTTCCGTTATTTCCGTTCTTCTGCTCCTTTAACAGAGCAGAAGAACGGAAAATAATAGCGGTGATGTGAACGAGCCCTTACTTTGATTCTGCAGAACACTACATTCGCTTATCTACTGCATTGTGTACTGGCAAATCATTTTACCTTCCGGCTGTAATTATAAAACTATCATAAAATAATCCAGCAGAAATCTTAGCTCCTTTGACATAGAGAGTTGACTACTCACAGATTAGACATGCTATCTCAAATCCTAGGATTCGCCCATCAGATAACCTGAGATGAGACTCCAATAATTATATCACGTCTAGCTTTATTAACTCTTTCAGCAGTCCCACCTAGCATTGGGTTCTCTGTATCCAAAGGTTTATATGTGCATTAGAGATAGGCCTCATGCACACGACCGTTGTTTGATTCCGTGTCCGTTGCTCCGTTTTTCTTGATTTTCTGCGGACCCATTGGTTTTCAATGGGTCCGTGGAAAACTCGGAAAATGCACCGTTTGTCCTCTGCGTCCGTGGTCCGTGATTCCAGTCCGTCAAAAAAATATAACCTGTCCTATTCTTGTCCGTGAAAAACGGTTCACGGACCCATTCAAGTCAATGGGACCGTGAAAAAATGCGGATGGCCATCCGTGTGTCATCCGTGTTCCGTGTCCAATTTTTTTGCGGATCCCTTGGCAGGCACTTGGCAAAAATTCTCAGTCTGTCTTTTGGTAAAATCTTTTGGGTCATGTCCGCTAAAAAAAACGGAAGACACACGGAAACACAACGGAAGGCAAAAACGGACACGGATCACTGAACAACGGAACCCCTTTTTGCAGACAGCATAAAAAAACGGTTGTGTGCATGAGGCCATAAGCGTATCCATTCTAACAAAGCAGTTTGCCTCATTAGCACCCATCTGTACCCACAGGTGAAGAAGCATCCATCTGCAGTTTGATTGACAGGTCTGGACATTCACATTCGCACTGTTAATCTTTTACCTGTGCCGCCACTCAAGCATAGAAGCCCTCATTCGGGTGCAGTGACTAAGCATTTGCGGCTACTCGTAAGTGTAGCAGCGCATGCGCAGTCGGTGCTCCCCAATGCAGAATTAGCGCTTTCACTCTTATGCCGCTACTGTCAGTAGAAGACTGACAAGTATGCATATTTTAGAGATGAACGCCTTGATTCTAACAAATCCCTTTGTCCCATCAGCAGGACTTCTTCACCTTGATTGGCAGGGCCGGGCTAGATATCCTGCCCTGTCAATCAAGGAGAAGTTCTGTTGATAAGACAAAACGATTTGTTAGAATTGATGCACTCGTGTGCATACAGTAGCTTGGCTTTTCACTTGTCACTTGATCCTCTCTCTCTACATATATATATATATATATATATACATAAACACTGTATATACGTTGAATATTAGATTTGACCACATTTTGCCTTCAAAACAACATCAATTCTTCTAGGTACATTTTTGCACACAATTTTTTAAGGAACTTGGCAGGGAGGTTGTTCCAAACATCTTGAAGAACTAACCACAGCTCTTCTATGGACGTAGGCTTGCTCAAATCCCTCTGTCTCTTCGTGTAATCCCAGACAGACTGGATGATGTTGAGATCAGGGCTCTGTGAAGACCACATCGTTACTGCCAGGACCCCTTGATCTTCTTTACGCTGAAGATAGTTCTTAATGACATCGGCTGTATGTTTGGGGTTGTTGTCCTGCTGCAGAGTACATTTGGAGCCAACCAGAAGCCTTTCTGATACCACATGATGAATAAGTATCTGCCTATATTTCTCAGTATTCAGGACACCATTAACCCTAATCCCTAACTCCATTTGCTGAAATGCAGCTCCAAACTTGCAGGGAACCTCCACCATGCTTGACTGTTGCCCGGCTACTGGGACTGTAGAGAAAGCATGCTTTGCAGAGGCTGAATTGTTGACTTCCTGCAAAGGGGTATCTGCTTTTCTCTTCATAGGCTCTGAAAGCAGGACTGACTCCACAGAAGGAAAAATAGACTTTTTAGACAATTTTTCCACTACCTAATTTACTGTAGGAGCAGCTTCGCAACAGGTGCATTCTTTAAGATCCATATTTTAAGCAGACTTGAACCTAGAACCTACAGTATATGGCTTTTCTTGCCAGGCTTCTCCCAAAATGTTGGGAAACAATTTGGACTATGGTCAGGAAGCATTGTATTCAGAGGTGTCAGCAATCAGCATCTAACTTCACTGTCTTCACTGTCTCAGCTTTTGATAATGTTTTCTTTAGGAAGCTGTTAAAGGTCCCCTGAGGCTTTCTCACCAGAATCACCCGACAAGAGCTCCCATGCTGACAAAACTTCACATGATGAATCAGAATCAGGAGATTTTTGAGGTTGTCGGATACTGGACCACCTTGACTTTTTTAATTTCACACTTTTAACCTCTTGGAAGAAATGTATGGCCTCTGCATGGAGCCTGGAGTCCTCTGTATCACCACAAGAACCAAGTCTAAATCCAACCGAACCTGTCACCTGCTTTTTACCTCTTAAGCTGTTAACTGTACCTTATAGATCTTTGTAACCTTGTTTCCAAACAGGTTTTGTTCGTTTTTCTGGGCTTTATATTACTGAAAAAATCACTTTATAATCTGCTCTGCTGCGTCTGAAGTCACCAGACAAGTCAAGGAGGCAGACCCTCCTTGACTGCTGGATGCGACTCCCCCGCCCTAACCCCGCCTCTCATCCCTATGATTGACACTAGCTCTTCTGCCCGGGACCGCGCTGGTCTCGGCGGCGCATGCGCCGTCTGCCTTCATAGCAGCGCGATCCCCGTTCCTCTGCCTCTGCCTTGTCCACGTGATCACTGCTGACTTGCCGGATCGCAAAGCAGTGATCACCGGGACCACTTTTCTCTTGTTCAGCAGGTATTTTCTCCTTGAAAGGCAGAGGCAGAGGAGCGAGTGCTTGCGCGCGTGCGCTGCATAAGACCGACAGGACTGTGAGAGGGAACTGCGCAAGCGCGATCAAGCAAAGGGATCGCGCTTCACTGAGTGCGAGGCTCGGGATCGCGCTGCTATGAAGGCAGACGGCGCATGCGCCGCCGAGACCAGCGCGGTCCCGGGCAGAAGAGCTAGTGTCAATCATAGGGATGAGAGGCGGGGTTAGGGCGGGGGAGTCGCATCCAGCAGTCAAGGAGGGTCTGCCTCCTTGACTTGTCTGGTGACTTCAGACGCAGCAGAGCAGATTATAAAGTGATTTTTTCAGTAATATAAAGCCCAGAAAAACGAACAAAACCTGTTTGGAAACAAGGTTACAAAGATCTATAAGGTACAGTTAACAGCTTAAGAGGTAAAAAGCAGGTGACAGGTTCGCTTTGGGTGGAAATTACATATACCGGCACAAAACATACAGCAGAATACAGTATAATGTATAATACACATTCCTTATAAATACAGTGTGTCTTCTGATGTATATGTTCTCTTTCCTCATCTTCTCCTTTCCAAGATCAGACCGCCTTGACAACTTCTTTCAGCCATCTCTTGTCTGCAGTGTTTGGTACACAGATACCTTAGGTTCATCAATTTTCCATCATCCTCCCCCTCCTGGTGCCCTAACAGTGTCACCCTTCTGCTACCCCCAATACTGTGACCGCTGTGCTGCCCAATGCCCCTAACCACTATACTGCAGAAATAATAGTGCCATACAGATAGACCCAGATAGTACCAGTGTCCCCAGACTGCCCTCAATAGTAATAGTGCTTCCTGCAGTATCCCCAATAGCGATAACGCTCCCCAAAGATGCCCCAATTTGTAGCAATGCCCTGCATCATGCGTCCAATAATAAAACCACTGTACCCCCATTAGTAATAATGCCACCACAGTGCCCCCAGTATAAATAAGCCACCCCATATAGTGCCCCCAGCAGTAACAAGGCCCTCTATAAGGCAACCATATTCAGCCCCAAGTAGTAATAAGGCCCCCCTATAATGGTCACAGTATTTATAATGCCCCCAAAAGTATGTAGTCCCAGAAGTTATAATGCCCCTAGTACTAGCCACAGTATTTATAAAGCCCCCCTGTCGTGGCCCCAGTATTTATAATGCCACCTGCAGCACCCCCAGTATTTATGATGCCCACCTGCAGTTATAACCCCCTGTATTATAATGCCCTCTGTAGGGCCAGTATGTATAATACCCCCATAGTACCCTTATGTATAATTCCCCCCACAGTGCCCCCTGTATTTTAATGCCCCACCTGTAGTGAGTGTCCCCTGTATTATAGTGCCCCCCCGTAGTGCACTAGTATGTAATGCCCCAATGTAGTACTCCAGCCTTTAAAGCTCCCTGTAGTGCTCCAGCCTCTAATACCCCCATGAAGTGCTCCAACTTTTAATGCCCCCCCTGTAGTGCTCCATCCAGTAATTACCCCCTGTAGTGCTCCAGCCTGTAATGCCCCCATATATTAAAAAAATATATCAAAATACCTGGCTCCCTGATGCAGGTCTCAAGCCTCTTCCTACCTGTGGCCTGAGCTGCTGCATCCCAGGGCAGGTGGTTGCGATAACATTATCGAAACCTCCTGTGCCAGGTCTCAAGCAACATGATCACGTGATCACAAATGCCTGGGCCAGGATGCAGGAGTTTATGACCATGTGATTACCCCGCGCAGGAAGTCGTGATAATCTTATTCTAACCTCTTGCCTCGTTCTACTGCCTCATAGGCTTCAGACCTAGTGATCTGCAGCCTATGAGGCTAAACGGCGGCGACCAGAGGCTCCCCTGCCCCTTAGTAAACTGCTGCCCCCACAGAGGCAGGTCTGCCGCCAGAGTCCAGAAGCTCATCTCGCCTCTTGGCAGATGCGGCCTTGCGTACTGTTTATGTGGTAGTTGATGAAACAGTGGCCGAACAACCTAATGTAAACCTGAAGGAGGAGGATGATGGCAATACGTATAATCAGAGGTAATGAAACCTTCCACTTTCCCGCATTGAGTGGGGCCATATGACTTGGCGACTATGTAAAAATACAGGTATACAGTAACCTAACGCATCTACTCGTGTCTGAGCTACAATGCAATAGGCATAATTGCAGCTGCATAGGTAAAGAAGAATAGTCTCAATTCACTAACAGCAAGCATGGATTTTGAAAACGGTTAGGAATTTAAACACAAGAAGTTGCAGAACTTTTCATTACGAAATAGAAGGATACAGTGAGAAATTTTTTTACTGATACTTCCTCATACCACAGCCACGTAACACTACTGAAAAATCCCTTCTTCCTTCCTGTATTGACTCACCGTGGACAGGACGAAGCAGATACTTCATTAGGCCTCTTGCACACGAACGTTTTTTTTTTGCGTCCCATATGCGGAACCATTCATTTTAATGGGTCCACAAAAAAAACAGAATGTACTCCGTATGCATTCCGTTTCCGTATTTCCATTCTGCTAAGAGATAGAACTTGTCCTATTATCACGTTCCGTGGCTCCATTCAAGTCAATGGGGCTGTAAAAAAAAAGTGAACGGATATGGAATACATCCGTATGTCTTCCGTATCCGTTCCATTTTTGCAGAAACTTCTATTGAAAATTTTATGTCCAGCCCAATTTTTCAATGCAATTACTGCATACTGTATATGACATGCTTCCGTTTGCGTTCCGCAAAAAACGGATCACAAACGGGATAAAAACGGAAAAACGTAACGGCCAAACGGAGTGGAAGCAGAAACACTACTGAACTACTGAAACAAAAAAAATGGAAGAACGGAAAGGCCAAACGGAACGGAAGCGGAAACACTACTGGAAAAACTGATCCGTTTAAAACGGACTGCAAAACCCCACAGTCGTGTGCAAGAGGCCTTATACAGATGTTGCAGTGGTGTCTTTGCAGTAAGCATACATTTTCAAGCCTGGCTTCCCCCACAAATTGTGAAATATAAAAATCCTATCCATAGACACGAGCTCCGAGGGAAATTTTCCAGTCTAGTAAACAGGCGGCTTTACAGTGATTGCTAACAGAGTGTACAGTCCAGAAGAAACAATGTAATAAAAATCCCCCATTTTATACACAAAGAGAACGTGGGAATGTGTAGTCACACCCTGATCTGGACACCCCAGATGACCTGTAGTGCCTACTGATCCCCCAGCCAACCCCCCATATTCCTAAAAATACGCCCTCTTGGATACGGCGGTTCTGCACTACACGGGCACCGGCCCATGTGCACTCCAGATCAGGGATGCGGACCGCAATCACGGAGATGCGGAACAGAAGCACGAGTCGGAACCCTACAGAAGCACTACTGAGTGCTTCCGTGGTGTTTCTGTCCATGCTTCCGCACCGCAAAAAAATAGAACTTATTCTATTTTTTTGCGGTGAGTTGAATGGGTCTCGATCCGTCCCAGCCGCCGCACAGACGTTGCCAGTGCATTGGGGACCGCAAATTGCGGTCCCCAATGCACGGAACGGATGCACAACGTTCGTGTGCAAGAGGCCTAATGGGAATGTTGCTAGGCATAATCAGTGCCATAAACTGGTATTGCTTCAGGAACTATTGCTCAGTGCTTTTTACCAGGGGTGAGCACAAAAAAGAGGGACACCCATCTTAAAGGGGTTGACCCATCTCGGCACGTACTCTATTTTCAGAAGTCGCAGTTTTCTGTAGCAACCACTGCTTGAGTGGCCACCTCTTCATTCCTGGCGGTTTGTGATAGGACCCTGTTGTTATAGGGGTTGTCCCACTGAAAAAATTCTATATATTTCAAGCCAGCACCTGGATCTGAATACTTTTGCAATTGGATATAATTAAAAACTTAGTATAGCCAGTGAGTTAGTCATTAAAATCTCAACACCGCCACCTGCTGTTTGTTCTTCTCATCTCTCACCTGGCAGAGGTGGTCACACATGCTCAGATCCATTCTTCAACCGCCACCAGCCATATCTACTGTTAGAAGCTGTAACAGTTTTAGGAGAAGAACTACAGCAGAAAGGGAACGCCCCTTGGGCTGCAGAAGAAAGGATACTCCTCCTGAGTTGTAATAGGAAGAGAGCTGCATCAGAAAGAACACACCTGAGCAGCCAGCTTGAAATACGTCTAGCAGAACAACTGGCGCAATGAAAGGGGAGATGTCTGGATCCATGTGAGGTCCATTGATCTGCCTATGAGCTGTATACAGTAAACGGTAGGATACTTTTGTAAAGATGCCTCTGACCAAGGACTCATACACAAGAACGTGTGCCAGCCGGGTCCGCAATATACGGGCACTGGCCATTTGTGCACCACATCAAGGATGCGGACTCAATCCGGAAGGAGCGGTGCGAAACGGAGGCGTGGAATGTTTCTCTCCGTGCCTCTGCACTGCAAAAAGAATTAAAAATGTTCAATTTTTTTGCGGTGCATTCAAGATGAATGTGTCTGCAGCAACCGCACTGATGGTGCCCATGCATTGGGGGCCCCAAATTGCGGTCCCCAGTGCACGGAACGGCCGGGGAAGTGACGCGGCGGCACCGGAATCAGCTGGAGGAGGGTGTGTGCGGCGCTGCGCAAGCGCACATCCACTGGATTAGTAAAGATTATTGCACCGCCGCGGGAGAAGCAACCACTTAGAAACCGTACATAGCGCGTGCGCACTCAGGGGTAGGTAGATTTTTCAGTGCAAAATGTTCCATCAGAATGTAGTCTTAAGTATTTGGCTATGATTGTGTCCGGCCATTTTGACATGGAGCGCTTTACCTGATCGATGTCCCTTATGCAATTTTTTCTGTAACTATTTCCATCCTGCCTTTCTCTGCTATGTTTCGGATTGAAGTTATATATTTTGACTTAATAAAGATGAGTATGTATCTCACAGTTATAGTCCCATGCATGGGCGTAGCTATAGGGGGTGCAGAGGTAGCAGTCGCTACCGGGCCCAGGAGCCTGATGGGGCCCAAAGAGACTTGTGCCGCATAAGAAGACATACAAAGCACTGAGGGAAGGGGGGGCCCAAGCTGAACTCTTGCACCAGGGCCCATGAGCCGTTAGCTACGCCCCTGGTCCCATGATCTTCCTTTTTTGGTTTGGAAGGTATAGGAACCTGGCAGAACACCCGGCACCGCCCGTGTGTATGAGCCCTAATCCTTATACATGGATTTCTATGCATGGGATTGTCTCAGTAGAGGGAGCAGAGGCCCTAGACTACAATCAATGTGACGACATATGAATATCATAGTAAACTGAACATCCCCTGTAACAACTCTGCATTGTTTTGGGTTTTAGAAGCATTCTTGCGCTGTGATTAGTATTTTTGAAGCTGGCTGAGCGGTGGCCTCTTGGCCCTCTTGAATAGTGAGTGAGCCACCTACAGCTAGTGGCAAAGCAATGGGGGTTAAAGCATTTAACTGTGCCCTGCAGCAGTAGTGGCACCCTGCGTCTCCATATATAACACACAGGCTTAGATCTGCTTGACTCTCTCAGAGATGAGTGATCCACCATGACAGCCCATTTAGCACTTTATAAACACTGATATGTAGCAGAGCTGACTGCGTGGCATTTCAGTTCAGTATCCCTCATAAGAGATACTGTGAGCTCCTTTGGAAAATAAAAGAGGGGATCTGATTAGTTGTTTAGTTGCCCATAGAAACCAATCAGATTCCACCTTTCATTTTTTAGAGCTCTTTTGGAAAATGAAAGGCAAAAGCTGATTGGTTGCTATGGGCAACTAAGCCTGTGTTCCTTTACACCAGTTTTGATCAATGGAAATGTACGGAGCCAGACTCATAGTATACTACAGGGAGGCGTTCCTTATATTTGGGTCCCGTTACAGAGATCCCACTTATCGTTTCATTTAATTTTTCTTCTCCATAAACCCTGGCATTTGTAAAAATCAGGACAAAGGTGTAGCATACAGATACTGTATAATGTCCTTTCCCTGGTGCTCTGCTCCATCAATTAGGCCCCCGACGTGATGCTGAGTTCATAGGGCCACCTTGTCACGTGGCTGCATTGTCCAAGAGCTGTAGACTGCTGGTGACGTTGGGCGTAGTGGTTTGGCATTTCTGGGGCCCTGAGCAAAGTTACATCGGGGCCCCCATCGCAATGCTATGCTCCCTGTTGCATCTCTAAGACCCACCCCATTATACAGTGTAGCTCCGCCCTATCAGCCCGCTATGCTCTGCCCCACCAGCCTATTAAGCCCTACTCTTGGCTTAGCAGTGCAGCCTGGTCACTTTTGCCACTGTTTCACAGCTGGTAAGGGCCCCTTCATCCCCTGGGGCCCCGTGCCGCTGAAACAGCTGCACAGGTAGTATGTCTACCCAAATGGGATGTGCTGCCAACAATAAGCAAGCTGAATGGGAGACAAACAATCGTAGTAACAATCATTCCTCCCCCAATTTGCATCAGGCTGTATGAATGGCCCAATAACCATGAACCTATGGACTTGTATTATAGATCAGCGCTTGCTCAGGACTCAGTATGTAAACTGTACCATGGGCGTAGCTATAGGGGGTGCAGAGGTAGCAGTCGCTACTGGGCCCAGGAGCCTGAAGGGGCCCAAAGACCCTCGCATAAGAAGACCCACACAGCACTGAGGGAAGGGGGGCCCAAGCTGAACTTTTGCACCAGGGCCCATGAGCCGTTAGCTACGCCCCTGAACTGTACCATAAGGGGGGGTAAAGGGCCCATGACCATTACTGACTGGGGGGATTCTTAGGGCTCATGCACACGAACGTATATTGTTGGCGTGTCCGGTCCGGTTTTTTTGCAGCCCATATGCGGAACCATTCACTTAACTGGGGACACAAAAAAACGGAAATGACTCCGTGTGCATTCCATTTCCGTATGTCTGTATTTCCATTCCGCAGGAAAAAATAGAACATGTCCTATTATTGTCTGCATTACGGACAAGGACAGGACTGTTCAGGACTATCAGGACTCGGCTGTTCCGTTCCACAAAATACGGAATGCACACCGACGTCATCCTTTTTTTTGCGGATCCGTTTTATGCAGACTGCAAAATACATATGGTTGTGTGCATGAGGCCTTAGTCTGTATTTCGCTGCAAACGATCGGACCACAATGCATAGGTGAAGACAGATAACAGCTCCTAGGGCAAACAGTTGCCTGTGGCATAAGCCGAATTAGCAGGAGGGCGCTGGCGTACTTTATTGCGATGTGATCCGGTAAAAACAAAGCTTTGGGATTTCAGTGGAATCACTTCCCTGAATGTAAACGAGTTCACCAGAACCCCATCTGCCATGTCTATTACAGTAAATTGTGAACTTATTAGTATGAGTCAATCCATTAAGAAGATGCCATTAAGAACAATTTACGTGGCTGATCCTTTCTCTGATGTAATTGGGAACATTTTAACTATTTATCAGGAAATCGTGACTGAGATGAACCTGAAACAGGAATATTTAAAGGCATCGAAAACCTGTTTCATACACAGCCCTTTGATATAGGACGCGTGGCACTTCAAAGGAGACGGCAGCTCTCACCACAATAAAGTAACACGCGCTCACGTAGCGCCGTCTTTTTTTAATCCTGTAAAAGTAAATTTCAAAGTAATTTTCAGAAAATTTTTTTTTGGGGGAAATCATTGGATTTTATTGAGGCGCCACTAGGAATATTAGAATTGTCAGTATTTTGGTCTTGAGTCCCTAAAATTAAAATGATTCTGATACAACCGTATTTTTTTATCCGTGTGCTATCCGTGTTTTTTGCGGATTATCACACTGACCCATTCATTTCTATGGGGCCGTGCACTTCCATATTTTGGATGGATCTGTTTTCACATTCCACAAATGATAGAACATGTCCGATTCTAATCCTTTCTATTGATGGGAGTGAGAAAAATATGGAATGCACCAGGAAGGTATTCGTAGTTTGCAGATTTAAAATGCTTTCATGGCCGTGGGCACGGAGGGTAAAATTAACATTTCACAACCCATTCACTGAGCTGCTGACTGTAGGGGGGCTCAATGTTTCCACGGAACACGCCTGCAAGCAAGCTGCAGCTGATTGCATGCTAGGGTGCCATGGCACGGTCGTGACGTGGCTGCGCTGCAGTCCAGCACCGCACAGCTGTACAAGCCACGGCTGGCTCTTGTTAGCTGTTTAGTCAGTCTGCATTGTTAATAGCTGCGTGGCATTGAATGTGCCATTAACAATGCAGACCGATTAAACAGTCTGGTCTTCATTTCTTAAAGGGGTTCTCCCATGACTGATGTAAAATCAGACATAATATAGTCCATGACAATCTCTTTCTAACAAAGCTAGAACCAGCCCTGTACCTCACATGGATCCAGAGATCTCCCCATTCATTGCTCTGCTGGATTTATACCAAGCTGACAGCTCAGGGTGGGTTTCTTTTCTTCTGCAGCTTAGGGGGCGTGTCCATGCTCTCCCTATCATAGCACAGAAGGTGTGTCTCAGCTCTCCCTATCACAGCTCAGGGGGCGTGTCCATGCTCTCCCTATCACAGCCAAGGAAGCAGCTGAAGGATGAAACTGAGCATGTGCGGCCATCTCACTGAGCAGGACAAAGAAATAAGAAAAAACAAACAGCAGGTGGCGCTATACAGATACATTTTAATAAACAACTCAGTGGCTAGGCTAATTTTTTAACTACATGCAATTGCAAAAGTATTCAGATCCAGGTTCTGGTTTGAAAACTGCCAAATAATTTTCATAGAACAAACCCTTTAATAGGAGTCAGTGCAGCGCAGAGGGCCATGTGGTACCCAACCCCAGTGCAGCTGCATCACAACCGTGATCGTACCCTTGTAGTGAGCGCAACCTAATAAATGGCATGATTAATCCACTGTTCTGCTAAATTGCCAGCTCTGTGGGTGATCTCCAACCCGTGGCTCTCGTGGAACTACAGTTCCCAGCATGCACCTGTCGGAGCACTTATGCCACAGGTTGGAGACAACGTTCCTAAAGCGTTATGCAACTGTTACTGCAGATCCACTGTTGACCACAACATGATGAAGGCTTGGTTCACACTTGGTGGAAATTCTTGCCATGGATTCCTCTACTCAAAAGTTGACCCCCCCCCCCAAAAAAACAAAAAAACAAAAAAAAACTGTACAGATATTTCAGCATCTCAAGCAAATTAAAATTGATGTACAACTGATCTGTCTCTATTGCTTGACTTTATTCCAAAACCAGCACCCGACTTCCTCACATTTGAAGAATGTTCTGTACTGTGCAGAATAGCAGAGCTAGGGTGCACCAAGGGACAAGGACCCACCCTCAGTGCACTTAAGAGCTCACTTACATATTGCATCAAAAGGCTTTTTCTTGAAGATGCAGCAACGGGTGGAAAAATTGTATCATTTTATTACGCTCTGCTGATGTCAGACTCCCTTTAACATTGGGACCCATACTGAGGCAGCGGAGCCGTCATAAGCCATGGCAGCGGGGCCACCGATCAGTGAGTAACAGACTGCGTTTACTAAGGCCTCGTTCACATTTCTGTTTTTCACTGACATGTGCTATCCGCATTTTCCATGGACAGCACGCGTACCCAGGGGCGTAGCTAACGGCTCATGGGCCCTGGTGCAAGAGTTCAGCTTGGGCCCCCCTTCCCTCAGTGCTTTGTGTGTCTTCTTATGCGGCATAAGGCTCTTTGGGCCCCCTCAGGCTCCTGGGCCCGGTAGCGACTGCTACCTCTGCACCCCCTATAGCTACGCCCATGCGCGTACCCCTGGATTTTAATGTGTCTGTTCACACATCGGTATTTTTTCAATGACCATGGGTCAGTGAAAGAGATCACAGAGGCAGGCACACCTTTGCTCCGTGACGCGGACAAAACACGTCCGTTGACGTCTAGGGGTCCGTGAAAATCATGGACGCAACATGGACGGCATCCTAGTTGCATCCGTTTGCAAATTCATTTTCAGCCTGGAATATGGATGACACGTGGAGAGCAAAAAATGGACACATGGACCAAACACGGATCCTTCACGGACAACTTCACGAATAAAACACAAACGTAATTTTTTACAGATGTTAAAAGGACTCGGAAATAACGAACGAGGCCTCACAGTGGATTCCGTTGGCGTTCCGTCGAGGTTTTTGTCACTTCGAAAGCAACAATAGCGCTCCCAGCTGACCACCAATGAGAGAAGAACGGTGCAAAAAAAGAATGTTAGGCGCTGTTCACATTTGTGTTGGGGTTTCTGTTAAAAACAAATCACGTCACGTGGCTGACAGTCGGATATTGTTGGGATCCGGAAAAACAGTGCTGCAAGCGATGGAGGCTCATTATGTGAACAGTGCCAAAAAACCTTAATGGCGCCGGTTTTAACATACAGTACTACAATATGATACTCCCCAGTTTTTACTATTTTCCTCATTCCCATCTGATTTTGTCAGTGCTGCAGGTTTCCATCTTTTTTGTTGCTGTTTTTCCCTTTGCAGTTGTTCTGCGGCATTGGAAAGCGCTGTGTCTGCACCTGGCCTAAAACAGCTTCTATGGAAAAGCTGTACAGGCGGTTTTCATTGCAATGGTGTTTTCCCCACTGAAGCCAATAAGGACAAAATATCAGAGCACCAGCATGCCACAGACCATGATGTAACGTCTGATCACTACAGCAAATTAAAGTCAGAAGATTTATACACATTTACTATGGATGTGAATTTATATTCTGGATCGATGAAGAACCTGAGGTCCTATCCTGGGCACTGTTCAGACCTGCGGTCTCTGTGAGGGCAGCGCAGCCGGTATAGCAGATTATTCCCCGGACACTATGGAGTTAACAGCAGCGTTTGTTTTGCATTTCCTCCTTTGCCCCACCCACAGGGGGCGTGTCACACACGGCGCAGGTTGACAGCGGCCACGCCTCTCTTTCTGATTGTCTCCTTGTAGCCACGCCTCTTCTTCTTGTCAATCCTTACGTGTAAACGCTTGCAGGTTCCTGGAGTCCCCGCCCCTCTCTGGTCACACCCCTTGGGCGGAGCTCCGGCCGTCAGTGCTCAGGCTGCCGGCTCCATGCGCCCCGGGACCCAGCGGAGGCACCATGAGGAGCGGCCGCAGCAGCGGGGCCATCCCGGGCCTCCTACTGTTGCTGGTGCTGGGGATCGGTACTGGGAGAGGTAAGGCGGCGGGGGACGGGCTCGGGGCTTTCCGCTTCTCCAGGTCTCATTATCACGTTCATCCTTCTCCTGTGCGGTGTCTCCTCCTCCATCACATCCAGGCCGGGGCTCCATCAGCACCAGCAGCCCGACTCCGGCCACCCCCCCATCCTCATCTTCTGCTGCCTTTCCTGCACAACGCACATGCGTCTTTCCTGCGATTTCTGCAATGCCACTTTGCTAACTCCCTCATAGGTGGGTGAACATGCCCAGCTCTGCCCCATCTCCATTCATTCCTATGGAAGGGGACTGCAAAGTTTTGTAGACAGTGACCTGAGCGGCACAAAATGACCCAGGGGGCCCTAAGTGCTAGCCCAGGGGTCAAAATGGGGCATAGTTCTGTGTGCAACCCTCCAGAGCCCAACAGTGGGGCATGTGTGCTCTCCATGTACATATCGCCTAGTGGTGCTATCACCGTGCAGTATGTGGCGCTACTTGATTTCTATAAGATGGCGCTAAATTGACAAGATCCGGTTGGAATCGCAGAGAAAGTTTCTGTAACTTGTGATCTGTCAATATTTTGTGTCGCCCCATTCACACACGGGTTGCATCACGCAGCTGGAATTGTGTAACACGCTTGCGCCAGCGCCAGCCATTGCTTGGCGCATCCCTGTGTGGTCATACCTATCAACCCCCTCCCCAAATATTGTGTAGCCACTGAGCCTTATTTAATGGCCCCTCCCGCTAGTGCCCCCCATTGCCCCTGGTTCACCAGGCTGTGCCCAGTGAGGGTCATCACCCCTGTGGGTGGTCATACCTATCTACCCCCCCCCCCCCCCCCAAATATTGTGTTTTGAGCCTGATTTTATGACCCCCCTCATCGCCCTCCCTCTAGTGCCCCTGGTTCACCAGGCTGTGCCCAGTGAGGGTCATCGCCCCTAATCTACCCCCGCCGGCGCTCACCCATCATTTTCATTGCACGTCTCATGGTGCCCGCCATCACAGAGTGTATCATCCTCCATTCATCCCCCCCCCCTTTTCAGTCGGTTTCCCTCTTACCGTTTTGCTTTCTCCCCCCCTTCCCCCAGCGCTGCCCCCCTCCGATTGTGAGGAGAACCAGTTCCAGTGCTCGAACCAGCGCTGCATCCCCAGCCTGTGGAGATGTGATGAGGATGATGATTGCTCCGACAACAGTGACGAGGAGGGCTGCCGTGAGTCTGGGGTCCAGGGGTGGGGGGGTCTGCGGTATTATACTGTTACACTGCTTATTATATTAGGGGGCCGCCGGTACTGGATGGCCCCTATGGGCACTGGCATGTCTATAGAACATTGCATGGATGTTACATGGATGAAGATGCCTACATAGAAGCGTTAAGCATCTGATTTGGAGGTTCTCGTACATTCGTAAATCACGTTCTCAGTAATTTCCTGAAGTCCCATGTTGGATCAGTCTGAAGGCAGATTGAGACGAGGCGGGGGGACGAATTCCCGATGGTTGCCCCGGGAACCTGTCAACAAACGACGGCGCGCCATTTATGAATGTCCCAATTGTGTATAGCCTGCTCATAGATTGTGAGGAATGGGTGCACCCCATGGCGCCTGGGTGCTTCGGCGTACTGTGTGTTCGGAATTCTGCCCCTCAGGCTACTTGTGCACATGGCGGTGCAGAAAACCGCAGCGTAGTACAGTACCAGCAACACAGATTACGCAAATCTCGTGTACACTTTGCGGATGTTTTCTGTGCGGAAATTGACCTGCCGTGAGGATTTCCACATCCGCAGCATGTCCATTATATTGCAGTTTTAGCTGTGGATTTCATCATTTTCCAATGAAGGGTAAGATCTGTGGTAAAACCACATCAACTCCGGTTTGTGTGCAGAAATGCACAGAAATCTGCACAGAAAATTGCGCTGATCATCTGCCCGTTCGCATGCACCTGTGTACAGGTATCCTTACAGATGTGGCTTACAGCAGGAGCGGTGAAGATTAAGCATTTGTCATATACAGTATAAGGCCTCTTGCACACGACCATATAGCTTTTTCAGTGTCTTGCGGTCCGTTTATAACGGATCCGTGGTTCCGTTTTTAGTTCCCGTTGTGTCTCTGTTGCGGTTCTGTTCTGTTTTTCCGTATGGCATATACAGTAATTCCATAATAAAAATTGGGCTGGTCTTAAAATTTTCTATAGATTGTTCAGCAAAAACGGAACGGATATGGAAGACATACGGATGCCTTTCCGTATGCTTTACTGTTTTTTGCGGACCCATTGACTTGAATAGAGCCACTGAACGTGATTTGCGGACAAGAATAGGACATGTTCTATATTTAAACGGAAAAACGGAAACGGAAGGCATACGGAGACACTTCAGTATTTTTTGCAGACCCATTAGGCCTAATTCACACGTCCGCAATCTACGTCCGCACCCGTTCCGCAAATTTGCGGAACGGGTGCGGAGCCATTGATTTTGAATGGGGATGTGATGGATGCGGAGAGCACACACTGGACGGCGGCTCCGCAAAAATATAGAGCATGTCCTATTCTTGCCCGCAATTGCGGACAAGTATAGGCATCTCTATAGGGCTGGTGGCAAGGTGTTTTGTGGATCCGCAAACTTGCGGATCCGCAAAACACTACGGATGTGTGAATAAGGCCTTAAAGTGAATGGTTCAGTATACTGAACTGAAAAAAACTGCCAGTATATGGTCCGCAAAATACTGTCGTGTGCAAGAGGCCTAAGATGGTGTCATTGTCAAACAGATCCCAGGAACCACACTAGAAATCTGCTGCTTGGTCCTAAGTTTCCTAACGGCTGTCGTATTCCGTCATGTGAACTGTGACGTACAGTACGGCAGAGAAAGCTGACGATGTCAAGAAGTAACGGCATTGATACTTCACTTGTTACAATGTATCAGTTTATGTTCTGATGGACAGTGGTAATAAATCACTTGTAACAATGTTTCAGTTTATCTTCCGAGGGACGGTGTTGATACATTCATTATTACAAAGTCTGCTCTTTCTTGCAAGAAAAGTAGCGTTTATATATTTTTTTTGTATGGTGTTTTATGTCCCTTGAATTTTTTTTATTTTTTTTAATTGCAGCATGTGTGGCATTTTTTTCAGGCAAATTCCCATGGATTTATCTATAACAAAAATAAAGGTCTGGACCCCCCTTAAAAAAAAAAAAAAAAAAACTCTCAAATTGCTGATAAAAAACAAACAAACTTGAATTTCATGGTGTTTTTTGATATACAAAAAAGCGTCATGTACTGTGCACATTGTGGATTACAATGACTGCAGCCTAACAAAGTTCCGGAGGTTTTTAAATCTCATGCGTAATTTGCGGAAATTGACCTGCCGAGCAGATTACAAAATGTGTCAGTTTTTTCACGCACAGTTTTTGGGAGGAAGATTTGAGGCAGGATTTTCAGCCACAGCTAGAAGTGGATCCAACCGGAAGAAATTAAAATCCTTTCTTTTATATTTCCGATTCCTTTCAAATTCACTTCTGGCTTTGACTTAAAAATCTGTAGGAAAATCTGCCTATAAAAATTCCAGACACCCCCATTAATGTTTGTAAACCACGTCACCCCTACTGAGATCCAGTACAACGTGTGTCCCCCGGAGGACTGTGTGTCCCCCGGAGGACTGTGTGTCTACCTCTAAGGCCTCTTTCACAACACGTGACGGATTGTCTCTGGATGCGTTCAGGGTGCGTTTAGTGAAACTCGCAACATTTTGCAACCAAGTTCAGTCAGTTTTGTCTGCGATTGCGTTCAGTTGTTAATTTTTTTCCGCGCGGGTGCAATGCACTTTGATGATAAAAAACTGAAGGTTTACAAACATTATCTCCTCGCAACCATCAGTGAAAAACGCATCGCACCTGCACTTGCTTGCGGATGCAATGTGTTTTTCACTGAACCCCCATTTACGTCTATGGGGCCAGGGCTGCGTAAAAACGCAGAATATAGAACATGCTGCATTTTTCACGCAACGCAGAACTGATGCGTGAAAAAAACGCTCATGTACACAGACCCACTGAAATGAATGGGTCAGGATTCAGTGCGGGTGCTATGCGTTCACGTCATGTTATTTGTTTCAGTTTTTTATCACGCGCCTGCAAAAAGCATCAAAACGCATTGCACCCGCGTGTAAAAAACTAAACGCAATTGCAGACAAAACTGAACTTGCTTGCAAAATGGTGCGAGTTTCACTAAAAGCATCCGGAGACAATCCGTTACGCTCGTGTGAAAGAGGCCTCAGGCTACCTTCACACTTGCGGCGGGGGAATATCCTGCTGGATCCATGCGACCGCTAGTCCACTGTGCCGCCGGAAGTCCGCTCTGGCCCCATTTACTATCCTGCCACAGCATGGCAAACCAGCCGAGAGGCGGCCAGACAAAAACCGCAGCGTGCTGTATATATGTGTCTTGTATGTCTTTGTTTATATGTGTCTTCTACTATTCGGTAATACATACTTTAGTTCTTTCTTTGAGCTCCCGTCGCTCGCATCCATGCGACCACCTGTTGTTTACCGCATGGACGCTCTGCGGCATCTACGAGGATGTGCATTTCTCCAGGTCTAGGCTTCACATCGTCATATCTATGTTCATCAGATCCACTGGATATAGCCGCTCTTTCTGAATGAACACGATCACCCGGGGCTCATTGGCTGCGGCGCAGCATCAGATGGAGTCACATGTAGCAGAGGTGCCCAGTAATAACTCTGAATTTGGATACACACCCCTGACCCTGTGTTTTAGAGGGTGTTTCCTGCATTAACCCATTGCAAGCCCCTTCCTTCCAGCTCTGATTCAGTGCCATGTATCACACCGTAATGGCTGATGATCAGCAACATGTGGGGTGACTGGGGGTTATACCTCTATGATCTCCGCAGTGATACATTGCTTCGCTGCTCCCGGTGTCGCCTCGCACGTCTCCTCTGTGTGCACACAAACACTGCAGCTTCTGGTTACACGAGGAAAGGAATGCACGTCCTGCTTTGTCACGCTGTCAGGGCATTGTTACTCGCCACGCCTCATGGTGACATATGTGGCATTAATGCGACCACACTTCCCCATTACGGGGCTTTGATGCTGTCATTGGCTTTGTATTTGTGGATTTTTTACTGAAATATCAAAGAATTATACCGCTGAGTATTGTGTACTAGATGGGGAGAGGTGTCCGGGACGATGCCCTTCTCGCCATAGCAGTGCTTTTCATGAGATTAGTCTATAGATATAGGGTTAATGAGAGAAGATTGCTGCCGGCGGTTAGCACTTGTGATTTCCTATTTAGCATGTTGGTTTAAACATGCATTCATTTGGTGGAAGAAGAGGTTGCAAGAGGTGCCGCTTATCTCGGGGACCAAAGTCTTGGTCCTTAAAGGGGTATTCCCATATCAGACAATGGGGGCATATCGCAAGGATATGCCCCCATTGTCTGATAGGTGCGGGTCCCACCGCTGGGACCCGCACCTATATAGAGAACTGAGCCCCGAAAGTGAAGCAGGGCGCACTGCGCAGCCGCCCTCCCTTCACTTTCTATGGGGCCGGCAAATATAGGCGAGCACTGGCTCGGCTATTTCTGTCGACCCCATAGAAACGAATGGGCCGCGCATGCGCGGTGCGCTCCCATTCACTTGTATGGGAGAGAAGTGGAGCAGCGCATGAGGGTTGACGGACCCCGGGAAATCTGGGGTCCTCCAGCCACAGCTCTCCCCGCACTGTTCTCGATATAGGTGCGGGTCCCAGCACTGGGGCCCGCACATATCAAACAATGGGGGCATATCCTAGTGATTTTCACAGACCCATAGACTTTAATATGAGGAATCTATAATCATGGACAATGATGATGCATGCTTCTGTGGCGTCACCACAGATCCGTGGTCTGTGGGTCTAAACCAACACTCTGCTGATAGTTGATCGTTAGATCTTTTACACTCTCAGTTGTCTTACGTTGGACCATTAGGCCTCTTGCACACGAAAGCTGGCCCCTGATAGAACAGTACTATTCTTGTCTGTTATGAGGACAATAATAGGACATGTTCTATCTTTGAACGGAAATACGGAAACGGAAGGCATACGGAGCACCTTCCGTGTTTTTTTTTTTTTTTTTTTTGCGGATCCATTGAAATTAATTGTCCGTATACGGAACTCAAAAAACGGAACGGAAACGGAAAAAAAATAAGTTTGTGTGCAAGAGGCCTTAATTTGAAACTAAAACTGGGACACACTGATAAATTTTGCTCAATTATGACTCCAGCCATGCCCACTTTTGAACCTAAAAAAAGAAAAGCGTTGAGCGTGGCATGCTCTGTCAATTTTTGGTGCAAACGAATAATGAATCTGACCAAAAACCAATGCGCAAGACCGTTGGGCCTCTTTCACATGTCAGTGAATCACAAGCGTGTGCGGTCTGTGGTTTCCATGGACCATTCACGTATCCAGTGACTTTATTGTGTGTATTCCTAGACCAGTGCTTTACCATGGACCATGAGTCCGTTGCGACAACACGAAAACATGCCCTATTTTATCCCAGATCCCTACACACATTATAGTCTATGGGTCTGTGAAAACCACGGAGACAACGCTGATGACATCCATGTTTAGTCTGTGGTTTTCACAGATTGTTGCTAGAATATGCTCTGGAAATTAATTTTCAGCCTAGTAGTGTCAGTGGAATACGGATAACACACGGAGAGCAAAAAACAGACACGTGGATAAGATACGGATCCTTCATGGACATCTTCACAGACGAACCACTGACCATTTGGCCACATATGATGGACACGGACGTGTTAAAGAGGCCTTAGTATAAATGGGTCATTTTGGTTGGATACATCGACCAATAGTCAAAACACTTTCATCTTGAAATCACCGCTTGGGACCCAAGTCGCCTGACTCCACTGCGCAACTGTGTCAGAAAGTCAGCCTAGGATTCCTGCCACGGATCCTCATAGAACATCTTGGATTTGCAGTAGGGCTTATGCACATGACCGTTATATGTTAAATTGCCGGTCGCGTGCATTCCGTATTTTACGGAACAGCCGGCCCCTAATAGAACAGTCCTATCCTTGTCCGTAATGCAGACAATAATAGGGCGTGTTCTATTTTTTTTATGGAATGGCCATGCAGTCACTTTTTTGCGGCCCCATTGAAGTGAATGGTTCCAAAAATACGTTCCTGCGCATGAGCCCTTGGGCAGGGGTGTAGGGTTCATAACAGAAAACCCTCACAGTTTTTCATGCGGATTTCTGTATGTGTTACTTGTAGTGTTGAGCGAACTTGTGTTTTAACTTCTGCGTCCAAAGTTCGGTTTCGGGTTATCGAAGAATCCCGTTATGGATTTCGCTACCACTGACCATAACGGAATCTGGAATCCATAACGGGATTCTTCGATAACCCGAACTTTGGACGCAGAACTTAAAACACAAGTTCGCTCAACACTAGTTACTTCTACTTTTTGGATTAAATTTTATGCAATTTTGCTGCACATTTCATCCTCCCACTGTAAAGGGTGAAATCCGCACAAAGAATTGACATGTCGTCAATTTCAAAATCCGTGCGATTTCAAAATCCGTGCGGCAGGTCAATTTCTGCGTGAGGAGGGGAAGCAAAGTGTACAGGAGATTTTTCTAATCTCATTCACTTTGCTGGTACTGTATTACGCTGCGCTTTTTTCCGCATGAGAATCCATGCCGAAATACCCTGTGTAATCCGCAACGTGTGCAGGCACCCTTAAAGGTTATCTCTTTGTGGTTACATCACTGTGTGCATTCTCTGGGCTGTATGAGGTACAGAGGGTTGCAGTTCATACTGTTCGGTAATTTAGCACGTCGTGGAATTTCTCTGCTATGTGTTTCCCCCACGGGTTTATAGTGAATGTGCAGAAATTTAAAATGCGTAAGAGCCTCACCCTGACCTCAATATGCAATTATGTGAGTCGGAAAAAATTACAGAAAGCCTCAAACTGCACCAATTTGCACTACTTTTTAGACAGATTCTAGGCATAGAGACATTAGATCTGGGCCTATGTGGAATATAAGGCCCCTTTCACACAAGCGAGTCTTCCGCACGGGTGCAATGCGTGATGTGAACGCACAGCACCCGCACTGAATCCTGACCCATTCATTTCAATGGGTCTGTGTACATGAGCATTTTTTTTTTCACGCATCAGTTCTGCATTGCGTGAAAAACGCATCATGTTCTATATTCAGCGTTTTTTCACCCAGCTTTGGTCCCATAGAAGTGAATAGGGCATCAGTGAAAAACGCATTGCATCCGCAAGCATATGCGGATGCGATGCGTTTTTCACTGTTGGTTGCTAGGAGATGTTGTTTGTAAGCCTTCAGTTTTTTATCACACGCGAGTGGGCCTGTGTACATGAGCATTTTTTTCACGCATCAGTTCTGCATTGCGTGAAAAACGCAGCATGTTCTATATTCTGCGTTTTTTACGCAGCCCTGGCCCCATAGACGTGAATGGGGCTTCAGTGAAAAACGCATTGCATCCGCAAGTAGGTGCAGATGCGATGCGTTTTTCACTGATGGTTGCTAGGAGATGTTGTTTGTAAGCCTTCAGTTTATAATCATCAAAACTCATTGCACCCGCGCGGAAAAAAACTCATTGCACCCGCAGCTCAGTCCCATTCCAGTGAATAGCAATACCAAGCACATCCACCATACGATGGATGGCGCTGTGCCCGGCAAGCTGTGAGCAGGCCGCAGTATTCGCCGCAGCTTCTTCAAACTGCTAATTGGCAGGGGTGCTGGGAGTCGGACCGATCAGATTTTGATTGCCATCAATATTGAACTTCTGGAAAACCCCTTTAGGCTACATGCACGCGATAGTGAAAAACGGACATGTGATGTACATTTTAAGACCAATGGTCGTCTATGGGGTTATTCACATGGCAGTTTTTTTGACTGTCAGTAAAAAACGGACGTCAAAAAATAGAACATGCTCTATCTTGTCCGTTTTTCCCTGACAGACTGACCCAATGCAATTGAATGGGTCCATTTTTAACGTCCGTCTCTCAGAAAGGCATCAGTGAAAAAAACGTCTGTTAAAAATGTCAGTTTTTAACAGACTTTTTTTTCACTGTCGTGTGCATGTAGCTTTAAGCTGCAGTTTGTAATTCGGCTTGTGTGAATTTACACTAAACATTTTGCCATTTTACCTTGCTGCTAAGTGTTTTTTTTTCACAAATCTTCTGATGCCACTTCTTGCCAATGTCTGTTTTAATGGGTGACCGTCATGTCAGTACATGTAATCAAGGTGAGAAAAGAGTGATACGGAAGGTGCCCAAACTATAACTGCACATGTGAACGCATCCCGACCGTGTAACTGTATATTCAGAGTAAAAATCTGCACTTTCAATATTTGTGGATAGGATCAGTCAACAGGACCGCCGCTGATAAGTCCCGAGTCTGAAGCGTAAAGCCTGAGACGTCCTATAGAGACATGTGAAGTTATAATGCAGGCATACGGGGTTACGGAGATGTGAAGCTGAATTATTAATGTGAGATTCACTTGTCTATATGCCGGATAGAACACTAATTGGTATTGGTCTGAGCGGGAGATTTCTTCACGCAGGATTTTGACGTTCCTTACAAGGTCTCCGTCGGCAGATCTGCTTGGTGTGCACTTATCGAATGTAAACATCACGCTTCTCCATCCCGGCAATGGCGGATGATGGTAAAATGCATCACATTCTGGAGGGAAGTATGCAGATCGGATCTGGCGGTAACGCCGGATGCTATATTTATACTGTCTAATGTCTATTCTCCCGAGCTGTGCTAGTGATCAGCTAAATTCTGCTGCGCGGCGGAGCTGAATCAGCACCACTCGCAGAGGACAGAGCTTGCATCGCTCAAAAATGACCTCATGCTTTCCAGTGTTTAAAGGAATGTTCACAGGGACCCTGTAGATCGCGGCGACACAAACCAGACCGTTTTAAACATTAACCGTTCCCAATTCTGCACCAGGGAAGTCATGTAAGGAGGTGGCCTGCGTTGGACAATCCTGTTTTTTATACCGATTCCCCTGCAATAAGCGATCACTTGATCTCATGGCCAGGACCATCATCGATCAGCTACGCTTTAACTTGTGATGGAACTTCGGAGCAGATGTTTAATTTTCCTGCAGCACCACCACAGGGCAACTGAAGTATAAGGCCTTATTCACACCACCGTATTTTTGATCCTTATCCAATCTTTATCTTTTCAATGGGGCCACAGAAAATGCGGACAGCACGCCGTGTGCTGTCCGCATTCTGCAGTCCCACAAAAAAGATAGAACATGTCCTATTCTTGTCCTTTTTGTGGACAAGAATTGGCATTTCTACAAGGAGTCCACAAAAAAACTGGTGCAACATGGACGACATCCGTTTTTTTTTTTTTGCTGATCGCAAAATACATTGTGTGAATGCATCCTTACATAGTTCCCATTGAAATTTAAAGAGGTTATCCAACCCCTATAATGACCCCCCCCCCTCCCAATGTCCAGGCCCCTCATATACATTATGCTTACCTTCTCCCAGGCATCCACGCCGCTCCAGATCCCTGCACAGCTGCCACTGCATCTCTCCGTCGCGCGGATCAAAACATCTGGCGACGGGGGGAGCAACCTATAGCAGGCAACAATGGGAACGAGCCTCCTTAGCGTCACCCACAATGCTAGAGAGGCTCGTCCCCATTGCGGCCTGCTGTTGGCTGCTTCCCCCGTCGCCGGATTTTTTGATCGGTGCAAGAGCCGTGCAGTTATTCGGAGCGACGCGGTTGCCGAGGAGCAGGTAAGTATAATGTATACAAGGGTTCCGGGCATTGGGGGGGTCATTATAGGGGTTTTAAGCGTCGTCCATGTGTTGCACGGACAGACCGGGACCTCTGGAGTGAGAGATGTATTCTGTTGGTGCCCTCTGCTCTGGCTGACAGATGAAGGTCCCGCAGAGAGGACCCCTTCACCCCCATTAACTCAGAATCCTTCTATAGGGTACTAGAAAATAGGGTTTTTAAAACCCTTAAAAAATTTTTGGCTGTTAGGAGTCATGTTTTCTGTATTTTCGTAGGTTGTTGTTATTTCAAGCCATGTGAGCTAATGAACCCGGGTTAGGCTCCAGGGTGACATCTGTCACACGACACAAAAGGGTACAGCTACGTGGCGGCATTTGTCATGGCGACGTTCGCGCAACATTTTTTTGTAATGATCACAATGTGACATGCGACATACTGCAACACGACAGTCGCAAAAAAGTTTTACTTGAATGGATTTCATTCCGACTGTCGCATCACATTCGCAGCATGTTGCATTACAGCACCACTATCATTTAAAAAAATGTTGTATGACATTGCTGCAACATAAATATGGCGCGACACGTCGCCGCGTAGCCAGACTTTAACAGGCAGTGATGGCCTGCGCTTTGCATATACTGTATAGATTGATTTTATTGGCCTGGTCACATTATCCTTGTGCAAATTGGAAAATTATTAACAAGAAAATTAAAGGTATTGACCAGAACAGTGCTGTGTTCCGGCACTATTAGCTTCCGTGTATGACGTTTGATGGTGCGTGTCACAATTTTCCTTCTGTCGGATCCTGGTTATGGATCTGTGTGAAATCTGAGACATAGAGGTACAGCAGAAATCTATGGGTACTGTAATACGGTTCCGTATATGCACATGGTGTGTATTATGAGCAGATTTTTGTGCTAAACACCCACAGTGTAAGGGCTCATTCACACGAACGTATGAGTTCCGTTTCTGTATTGCGGATCCGCAATAAACGGACACAATTCCGTGTGCATTCCGCATCACGGATGCAGACCTATTCACTTCAATGGGTCCGCAAATCAGGAGATGCGGAACGGAAGCACGGAACGGAACCCTATGGAAGCACTACGGAGTGCTCCTTTGTTGTTCCGTACCGCAAAAAGATAGAACATGTCCTATCTTTTTGCGGAACGGAGGGATGCGGACGGGTCTGGATCCGTCCCAGAGGCCTCACGAACGTTCTCCGTGCATTGGGGACCGCAAATGAACGGAACACATACATTCGTGTGAATGAGCCCTAATACAGCACCAGCTAAGTAGATAAGATTTTCAAAATCTCATGCACACGGTTCGGAAATTTTCCTTGTGTAAACGCACTAGGGGTGCGGATTTTGAAAAATGTATTTGCTTGTAAAAAGATTTTCAATGTAGGCCTCACTCTTTTTGCAATGTAAAATCAGCAAATAACACATGTGGATTTGGTGCGGAAACACAGCAAAAACCTCATGAAAATCCATGCGTAAAATCCATATAAACTACACTGCTGTGTGCATGTACCCTTAAAGGGCTTGTGTAGCTTCTGAGGGGCTTTTGGCAGACCCCCACTATGGCCGCTGCAGCCTTGGGTCCCCCCACTGTAAACATCTAGTTTCATATTGTTGCAGCCAATGACTGGCTGCAGTAGTGACCTCCCCCCCCCCCCCTTTGTGTCACATCAATTGGTCATGGGACCCAAGGGGGGTGGGGCTGTTAACTGCTGCAGCCAGACAGTGGCTGCAGCAGCGTCAAACTGGATCTTGACAGCGGGGGACCCAGGGAGAATCGGCATCAAGGTGGGGAGGTCTGCAGAAAGACTCCAGGAATATCAACAACCCCTTTTAAGGTCTTACAAAGCTGTGATAAAAAGTTGCACAAGTTTTCTTCTTGCAAAAAAAAAAAAAAAAAGTTTGTCTAGCTAAAAAAAACTTTCCTTGCACTGACGGGACATTTGCATATCTGATTATAGTCCTATAGACAGCAGCTGTCACTGAGCCAAAGTCCCAGCCTAAAGTGATGTCAGTGCAGTGTGTCCGGTGTGGTTGTATGACGGGATGTAATACGCTGAGTCATAAACCTTCTGCCTCTGCCGCACCTAAGATTTGGGTCGTAAAATACTTTACTCATCACGATTCAGGAACCGTAGCCGTGCCGGAAGTATTTGCATAGCCTTTCTAAGGGCACTTTCACACTGGCGTTTTGGATTCCGTTTGTGAGATCCGTTTCAGGGCTCTCACAAACGGTCCAAAACGGATCAGTTAAGCCCCGATGCATTCTGAATGGATAAGGATCCACTCAGAATGCATCAGTTCGGCTCCGTTCCGCTTCTATTCTGTTTTGGAGGCGGACACCAAAACGCAGCATGCAGCATTTCGGTGTCCGTCTGACGATGCGGAGCCTAACGGATCAGTTTTCAATTACAATGTAAGTCAATGGGGACGGATCCGTTGTCAGTGACACAATATGGTGCATTTGAAAACTGATCCGTTCCCCATTGACTTTCAATGTAATTCAAAACTGATCCGTTTTGGACTTCTTTATTTTTCTTTTAACTAATGCAAACGGATCCATTTTGAACGGATACAAACGTTTGCATTATGGTGCGGATCCGTCTGTGCAAATAAACAGACGGATCCGCACCAACGCAAGTGTGAAAGTACCCTAAGCCGGCCTCGCTTATCTCGGATTGGACATGCTGAGATCCAACAGTCTGATCCTTCTTTCCACTTGACCTCTGATGTTGGGGAGTCTGAATCTGGAGGCGCAGAATCTGACATTGGTAGCATGTTACTGGGATATGTCGCCAGTGTCAGCTTGGTGCGGATCCCACCCTTGGACAGGGGTGGTGCAGTTTTTGGAAGAAAGCAGCCATGTTTTTCTAACCCTTTAAAAGGGTTGTGTCCTCTTATATATTGGTGGAATATCGCTATGTCAGACAGGTGTGGGTCCCACCTCTGGACCCCCAAAAAATAATGAGGGTGCACTGTGCAAGCATGGCCACCCTCCATTAACTTCTATGGGCGTTCTGAAAATAGCCGAACTCCCATGACTTTGAATGGAGGGTGACCCGCACCTCTCTGACATCGGTGGCATATCCTAACGATATGCCACCAATGTATGAGATGACACTACCCCTTCAGAGGCTAAGAAAAACATGGCTGCTTTCTTCCAAAAACAGCACCACCCCTGTCCATGGGTTGTGTCTGGCATTGCCCCATTGAATCTTATATTGCTGAGCTGCAGAGTTGGACGACCCCTTTAGTTTGATTAGGTAAGACAGCAATTCTTTCCCTTTCCTCTTGTCCCCCCCCCCCCCAAAAAAAAAAAATGCACCCCCCTGCTGCAGCTGGGAACCAGAGGCATTGGAGGCTCCGTCGCATTCTGTTGCATTTGCCAGAAACCAATTACTCTCTAAATAGCTTTCCAGGAAAATAATGGAGACCATGTGGGAACCTCGATGGACCCCATTATAACTGAGGTCCTTTGGGCACCATCAATGTCCATCGTGTGACGAATCCATCCTAACTTGAATTCCGTTTTTTTTAATTTCCTTTGTGGAAGAGAAACTGTGAATTCAGAGATAAGCTAAGACTTAGGCCTCATGCACACGGCCGTTGTTCGGGTCCGCGTCCGAGCCGCATATTTCGCGGCTCGGCCGCGGACCCATTCACTTAAATGGGGCCGCAAAAGATGCGGACAGCACTCCGTGTGCTGTCTGCATCCGTTGCTCCGTTCCGTGCCCCCGCAAAAAAAATAGAGCATGTCCTATTCTTGTCCGTTATGCGGACAAGAATAGGCATCTCTATAATGGGCCGCGTTCCGTTCCGCAAATTGCGGAACGGAACGCGGAGCAGCTTCCTTGTTTTGCGGATCCGCGGTTTGCGGACCGCAAAACACCCACGGCCGTGTGCATGAGGCCTTATGCTGCAGAATGCAGAGCCGCTTCTGTCATCTAGAAGGTGGCCGTGCCTATACCCTCCGGAGTGTGGCGCTCCAGTGTGGTCACCTGTGGCGCCGGGCCTGTTGCTAAGCAACCACCTGAAATCACTGCCTAAGATTGTTCACTAGGGATCCCAAAGTGCTCTCTAAGGCTATGGGCACACGTCCATGATTTCCATAAGTGATCGTGAGCCTCCACCGACATAAGGTATAGGGGGTCAGTACTCGTATTGCGGATTATAAACGGCCAGTTGCAATACACAGACACTGGCCATGTGCACTCCATGGTGCCGATGCAGACCCGTATCTGCGACATACGACGGAAGATAGGACTTCACTTACCTTTTGGGTCCGTGTCTTCGCAGCGCAAAAAGATAGAACATGTTCTGTCTTTGGCCATATCTTGCGGATGGCAGACCCATTCAAGTCAATTAGTCCGCAAACGGAATTCACACGGATATTTTCAGTCCGCAGCACGGGCACGGGGCCCTTACACCCGTAGACATGAGCCCTTACACTGGGTTCAGACCGGAACGTCTCTGAGACGCGCGTTCTCCGCGCGTTTTTGTCGTGCGTTTTACGCGTGTTTTTGTGCGCGTTTTTGGCAATAATAAACGCGCGTTTTACTCGCGTTTGTGTGATTGACTGCAGTGTTGTCCAATGACCAAATATCCCTGTCTATATGAAGTTTGGCCAATCAGAGCTGGGGTTTGGCCTTTCCAGCATGTTGCAAATTCATAAACGCGCATTCGAACGCGCGTTTTCAGTGTCAAAAACGCGCAAAATACAAGCGTTGCGCGTTCCCATTGAAGTCTATGGGCCAAAACGCGCGACAAACGCCCCAAAAAAAGCTCAAGTACTTGTTTATGCGTCGGGCGTTTTTCAAGCGCGTTCGAATGCGCTGTGAAACGCGAAAATGTGAACCAGTCCCATAGGGAAGCATTGGTTTGCATCGGTTATGCGTTTTACAGCGTGTTCAAACGCGCTGTAAAACGCGCAAGTGTGAACTGAGGGTAAGGGAAAGATCTGCTCCTCTTCTGTGTTTAGACCCGCACCTGGTTTTGGCTCACAATCACTGAAGAAAATCACTAACCGAACACTGATTGTGTGAATAAGGCCTCATGCACACAACCGTATGTGTTTTGCGGTCCGCAAATCCCGGATCCCAGCCATGTGCATGCCGCCATTTGCTTTTTCACTTCAAGAGAAATATCTAATCTTTTACTTCAAAATGGACAAGAATAGGACGTATTCTGTCTTTTTTGCGGGGCCGCGGAACGGACATGCGGATGTGCACACCATGTGCTGTCTGCATCTTTTGCAGTCCCCTTAAAATGAATAGGTCCGCCTCCGATCCGCAATTGAAATGAATGGGTCTGTATCCGATCCGTAAAAAATGTGGATTGGATGCAGGCAGAAACGGCGGTCGTGTACATGAGCCCTAAGGTCTTAAGCCTCTTTCACACGTCAGTGAATTTTGGCCTTGTACTGTACATGGTCTCTACAGACAGCGCCTAGACCCATTGACGTTAATGTGTATATTCACAGATGAGTGGTTTTCTGTGGATCGGAGGAAGAATGCGATATTTTGTCTGTGATCCCTCACGTGCATTATACTCTGAGTCTGTGAAAACCACAGACACAACATGGATGCCACGGATGCTCGGTCTCCATTCACACTTTGTGAGCTACATTTTGCTGTATGTTTCGAGAAGGCTGGGGGGGCATAGGCTGAATATTTCCATTTTGTCCGGCTCCCCCATGGCAGGGGTGTAGCTATAGTGGAAGTAGGGGGAAGCGGCTGCTAGGGGTCCGGTCTGGGAGGAGGACTGGAAGATTTTATTGTCGGGGCCCCTTCAACCGTATATACAGTGACATGATACAGTATGTAGGAATCGGAGAGGCTGCCGGGCCTTGTCTAAGAAAGCGCTCTTGACCAGCCGCAGTAGTGACGGTTGCATGGGGGGAGGGGGTGCGTTCAAAAATTTGCTATGGAGCCCAGTCAGTTATAGCTATGCCACTGACCCATAGCTTGCCTAGAGGGTCCGTTTGGCATATGCCAGGCCAGTATATGTCGGCATAAGGGTCCATTCACAAGAAATGCCTATTCTTGTCCGCTATTGCAGACAAGAATTGGACATGTTCTATTTTTTTCGGAAGCCGCGGACCGGAAGATCGGAGACATGCGCCGGAAATGCGGATGCGGACAGCACACTGTGTGCTCAAGAGGTAGAACAGCCGGCACTCCGTAGTATAGCTTGCGGTGCGAGCGTCTAGGGTCGGCGTCCCATGTATACCATAACAGAAGAGACTGGCACTCGCTGGGCTGGATGCAACATCTTATTCTTTTATTCTTGCCACAAAGAGGAACAAGTAAGTGACGCATTTCGACTCGATGCGAGTCTTTGTCAAACAGGTAAGTATAAGCCTACATGCATACGGCAGTGGTTTTTTGGCGGCCTCCGTTCAGTTTTTTTGGCGGATTCAATGGTTTCCCATTCATTTCTATGGATCCGTTAAAAATGCGGATGCCTCTTCCGTTGCCTGTCCGCTGTCCACATTTCATGTCCGCAAAAAAAATATGGCATATTCCTATTCTTGTCTGCAAAAAAACGGTTTGCAGACGCATAGAAGTCAAAGGGTCCGGAAAAAATGCGGATGACAAACGGAAGCCATCTGTTTGTCATTCGCATCCGTTTTTTGCTTGGAAACCAGGGCGCTTATACAGGTACTTTAAGAAACTGGTTGAGGCCTTCAGTTTTTTTTTGCGGATCTGCAAAAAAAAACGGAAGACACACGAAAACACAACCTATAAAATTTGCGGACACACAGAACGGATGTGGATGTGAAAAAAAAAAGGAAGACGGATCCACGATTTGCGGACAGCAAAAAACAACTGTCGTGTGCATGTAGCCTAAATCAAACATACAAACATTTAAATAGACCGGCAGGAATATAGTTAATCAACGGGATGTTAAAAACAAAGCCATAATGGATATGTTACAATAAACTTAATACAATTAATACAGTTATTGGGATTACATATAAGGCAGCAATAAAGACCTGTAGAGGTAATCTCCACTCACATCATGTTTTCTGTAAGGGAGACAAAGCATTATATAGGTCATATGAAACGGTGTGCATTCATAAAAAGGCATTCGGTTCGTATTCGCGGTTTAGGCCTTTTCGCTCCAGGGTTTGTAACCTATGGATCCAAAAGGCCTCTCGTTTTTTTAAAAGCTTAATCCTGTTGCCTCCCCGACGGGGTGACTGCACCTCTTCTAACATCTGGAAGCCTAGCTGCGAAATATTGTGGCCACAACGATCAAAATGAAAAGGCACAGGCAGTAGCACATTTTTCTTACGTATTGTCGACTTGTGTTTAGAAAACCCGTCCTTCATCCTGGTCGATGTGTCCCCAACGTACAATAGTCCACAGGGACACTTTAGGATCTAGATCACAAAGCTACTGTCACAGGTGAAGAATCCTTTCACAGGAAATCTTTCTCCGGAGTATTCCCCTATAATGACGCTGAATACATTGTAGACACGGAAAGGTGCCATTTTTCGGTGTAGAAAGTGTTTTTTGTTGCAGTGGGGTCTTATTGCTGCCTGACAACAATGCCCCTGATGTTTTTGGACCGTTTATAACACTTGAATAAACCAAAATTAGACGCACTGGATTGTTGGTTCCCCACCAGGGTGCTCTGAGTAAGGTAGTTCCACCCTTCTACCTAGATAGATAATTATAGAGATATATACAAAAACTGGGCACACCTGAAGGATATAGGATCTGTAATTTATTATACAAAAATTTATGCAGCAAATTACGAAGATACCAAGAATGGGTTCAAATACAATAACATAAAATGACACAATATAAATCAAATTTATCGACAATTCCCAAATAGCAGTATAAATCCCATAGCCACCAAAAGTGTCGATAGCAGTCCACAACTTAGTATAGCAGCAGTAATAATAATAGTAGCGTCAATGGAAAAGTTCATAAATGATCCCAAAATGTATAGACTTGTGCAAAAAGATCCAAAGTCTTTTAAAAACATAAACCAATACAACAACGGTATTACCCTGGGAACACACTTCGCGTGTTCTCAGGGCGCGCCTATGACGCGCGCTTCTGCCGTGAAGTGGCTGTTTTATGGAAGCGCGCGTCATATGCGCGCTCCCATAATAGAATATGGGTTGGATCGCGCGTGCTGCCGCGCGATAGTCACGGCAGCCGACGCAATCGCGTAGGGCGTTTTACAGCGCGGTCGTCTGCGCTGTAAAACGCCATCATGTGAACCATGCACATAGGGATGCATGGCTTTTCACATGTTGAGCGTTTTTCAGCGCGTATGAACGCGCTGAAAAACGCTCAGGTGTGTTCCCAGGGTTAGAGGTAACGGTCTTCCTTGCAGCACCTGACACTCTTGATCGTGACAACTCCAAAGAGGCCTAGTATATCGCAACAAAATAGATTGACTTATTCTTTATAGCATACCATCGGCAGACCATTGATGGATACGCTTCTTTCATAATAGCCCAGTGTTTATTAATAACCTTCCTGAACTTGCTAATCCACGGGTGGTATTTTACCACGAAGGGGACCCGTGGTTGTTTTTGGGATGGAGATTTAATGGTTATGGGGGCTTTATTTTTTAATTTTTTTAATTTCTCACATTCTTTTTCCAACAGTGGTTGGGGGTATCCTCTCGATCAAAATTTCTCTGACATCTCGTCAAGTCTTCTTACCATCCTGTTGATTAACGATATTCCTGCATGCTATCCCGGTTATCTTGTCAAATACCATTCTTCCGTGCAATTCCCATTGTACTTGTTATATCCGCCTCTTTGGTTTTGTGTACATGTTTCGCTGGTTACGAGACGTCACGTCCGGTGACATGATTTCAGCGGTCTATTTAAATGTTTGTAACTTTGATTTATACTTACCTGTTTGACAAAGACTCGCATCGAGTCGAAACGCGTCACTTACTTGTTCCTCTTTGTGGCAAGAATAAAAGAATAAGATATTGCATCGAGCCCAGCGAGTGCCGGTCTCTTCTGTAATGGCACACTGTGTGCTGTCCGCTTCTCTTCCGGCCCCATTGAAAATGAATGGGTCTGGATCTGTTCCGCAACGTTGCGGAACGGATCCGCACCCATTCTACGGACCTGTGAACGGACCCTAATGGTGTAGCAGCACGGTGTACATTTTTTGTATTGTATGTTACACATGCGAAATGCGGAGTACAGCAGCAGGCAGTCTCTTCAGAGCATTTTTATTCATTTTATACTATATTTATTTTACTGTGTTTTTTTTCCTTAATTTTTAATTTGCAAAGCAGGACAAGTGGCTTATCTTTTCATATCCTGCCCTAAGCGGATTTGCATCGACTTGACTCGAAGACTCGGATAGTGTTCTGTTTACCCAAAGATCCGGCAATTTCATTCTCTATGTATATAATCCAATTTAACGTGTGGTTTTATAATAACCTCGTTGAATTATTTAATCCAATAGAGATTTTTTTTTTTTTTTAAATGTGCGTGGTGAGCCCATGTCTAGTGTGTCCACAATGTGACACGTAATTATTAAAAAGTCAAAACCCCACATCTTTATGAATAAAATCTGGGGCATTGCTGGTTTAATGCTTCTGAGATCGGATTGACTATTTTGTACGTATTTGCAGGAGTCGGCTAGGGTTATAGGCGCACTCGCCATTGCCAGGTTGTGGCATTGATACGGGTTATCCTCAAGTACTGCATACTGATTTAAAAACAAACTCTTCGTCTCATCAGTGCCTGGCCCAACTGCTCTGTCCTCCCCTCATGCTTTACACTGCAGCTCCGTAGGCGCGTTGCTTGTTACGTATACACTCAAGCCCAGCTCGAGGTGACCAGGAAGTCGGTGCACGTAAATAATGTCCAAACTGGGGTGCGATGTGGGGAGAAAATGAAAGTCGGGCCTGCTGGGTTTTAAAACAAACAATCCGTTTGTTTATCCACAGCACCTAAAGTATCAGGTAGCAGCATGTCTCCCTGTTGGAATAAACATGCATACTTAATTGAGCTGAGCATGCATGTTTATGGCTATGTGTACCTGAAATGAATACCATACCCACACCATAATCCCAGGGGTTGAACAGGTTTGATGTTCCCTTGTGAAGGCCTCTTTATGATGTTACCTCTGTGGTCTCCAGACCAATCTCCAGCTATCATTGCGTGCAAGACAAAAGCAGGACTCCTCACCGATGAGGACAGACCTCCATTCCAGTCCCCACCACCGTCTTGCTGTGCACATGATAGTCTTTGTAAGCGGTGACATGAGGTCGGTTGAACACCGGTAGCTGGATGTCTGGCTCATAGCCCAATGTCATGTTTATGGCTGGTGTAGACACTGTTTGCCGCCCTAGGCTTGGGATGTGATGTCCACTTTTGCTTGCAGTACAGAACGGATGACTACGCGCCTTTCTTGTAATGAGACAATCTGTTCATGCAGAATTTTGCGATAAGTGACGATAACCGGCACTTCCGATGAACAGGAGGCATCAGACAATCCTCTCACATGACTTGATCTGATTTTTGAGATTTCATGTGGCTAAAAGCCTTTGCTTTCAATCTGGCTTTTATGCCCCTCCCACTTGCCACAGATTGTAGCTAGGTGCTTGAAAATTTGATCATTAGGAGATCCTACTACTGCTACTTCCTTGATTTGGATAACCTTAAAGGGGTATTCTCATCTGAGACAATCGGGGCATTTTGCTAGGATATGTCCCCATTGTCTGATAAGTGGGAACCGCACCTATATCGAGAACAGAGCGGGGAAAGTGGTGGCTGGAGGACCCCCGGTTTCCCTGGGTCCGTCCACCAACAAGCGCTCTTCCCAAGTGAATGGGAGCGCACCGCACTTCCGTGGCCACCATTTCCATTCATTTCTATGGGGCTGACAGAAATAGCCAAGCCAGAGCTCGGTTGTTTTCGGCCGGGCCATAGAAATGAATTGAGGGCAGCCGGGACTTTACCTGCTGCGTTTACGAGATAGGTGTGGGTCCGCGCACCTATCTGACAATAGAGGCATATCCTAGCAATATGCCCCCATTGTCTGAGATGGGAAAACCCCTTTAAGGCAGTTTCAAGGTTGAGCCGCCTACACAGATGAGAAGTATCCCTCGCTCCTCCTGCTAGCCCTGCCAGTCCTTGGACATGGGGAGGATTTGGTCAGGACTTTCGTGACAGAAGTGCCATTCCAGGTTCCCACCTCCCTGAGGTTCCAGAATGGGGTGTAAATTCTGTTTATTCCCCACAAGCGAATACAGATTTTTTTTTTTCCCTTAGTCCCATAAACCTTTTGAGGTTAGCGTCCCTTTAAATGAACGTTCAGCTATATATCTATTTCTATATATCTGTATTATTAGAGGATGGCAGTTTCTATTATAATCATAACCTCCTGGTAAATAGACGGGGGCGCTTGTCGCTGATCTTCCTACAGTTTGGTCCCCTGTGAGCGTCTCTTGAAGAACGTCTCTACCATTAGCGAGATTGTCTCTGAGGAAACCTTTTAACCTGTTACTGCTGCCATTACTGGTCCTCGGTGAAGGACCCTTGGAACACGTCACTGCATTAGTACACTTTAGTCTTGAGTAAAGCCTGTGATGACCTCCATTACCCTTTACTTGTACTTTACACTCAGATCAATCGGCATCAAATCAGCATTGAGAGCTGGTTGTCACCGAAACGGGAAACTTTGTATGTGCAAAGTGTCATATATGTAAAAAAAATAAATAATAGGCTTAAAAGAAATCTGCCAGTTAAAACCAGATAGCACATATATTATTTTTTTCTAATCTTTTTGTTTTTTGATTGCAGTATTATTTATTCTATTTTCTGAACAATATTATAGGGTCGGCCATCTTGCCTGAGCTGTTCATTAAGAAAATTGCTTTACGGCAGCCCCATGGGCCATAGACACAATGGTCAGGAGGAGACCCCAGTGACTTCTATGGGAGAGTTTTCTGGGCATGCTCTGTGACTTGTACAAGGAAAGAATGGATAAGCTGTGACAATCGCCTGTTGTGAATGGTGGATTTTTGATGATTTTCTTTTTATATTTTCTATGTGTGTGTGTGTGTGTATATATATATATATAACAAAAAACATAAAATCTTGCAGTTTTGGCCACTAAGCTTAATAACAGGCACCATTTCTTGGTCTGTACAGATCACTTTACTGCAGTTCTCTGCTTATCTGTCATTCTAATCCTGCCTGAAATGATATCACCTCTGTGTATAGATAAGGCTACTTTCACATCTGCGCTTTGTATTTCAGTTTTCAGACACAACAGAGGGTCTCAAAACCGGAGCAAAAAGCTTTTGTTTGATTTAAAACGTCAGAACGGAACAGCTGGCCCCTAATAGACCAGTACTATCCTTGTCCGTAATGCGGACAATAATTGGACGTGTTCTATTTTTTTGCAGAACGGAAATACGGACATACGAAAATGAAATGTACACGGAGTAACTTAAGTTTTTTTTTTTTTTTTTTTTTTAGCCGACCCATTGAAATGAATATATATATATTCTGTATAGTCGTTTTTACATGAAAACAATCCCTCCTGCATTTTTACGGCTGGTGAAATCCATTCCGACTCCCAGGAGGTTGAATAATGGGAATGTCATTGATGAGCTGGAGCATCTGTGTGATGTGGCTGCTCTCAATACCTGACATTTATCATATAGGATTTGTGGTCCGGGGAGAGGTCTCACTATTATCAATGAAGGCCTCCAATTACGGAAAACATGCATGAGATACTAGAGGGATATCCGTGCCTCATAAATAAGGACTAGAACTATGTCATTGCTCCGCTATGTTCACCTTTATCAATATAACAGTCCCGATGTGGGTTCTAAAAGGTGAACTGTATTCTACTAAGCAAAAATACAGCGTGGACCGGTCTGTGTGATGTGTGCATGGGCTGGATTATCAGCAGGTAGGCCCGGACTGGCAATCTGGGGGCTGGCCACTCCGCTCTAAATGTGAGGCATGGTGACGCTCTGTGTGGGCAATTGGCAATATTGCCGAGCGCAGGAAGGAGTGCCGACGTCAGCATGTCAGACACTCTGCTGAGCTTCTGGCTGCTGCCCTCCCCTCTGCAGCCTCAGCGTGCGGGGGACTCCCATACAGTTTGGGACCCCTGAGACGACATAGGTAGGCCTCATCCCTCAGGGCTGTATATGGACTCCATGTTATGAAGGTCCTCAATTGGAGGATGCATGTAAGGAGATGATGAGCTATGTATTATACTATACTGTCCTGTATATTGAGGATGTATGTTAGGGAACTATTACCTATGTATTATACTGTGGGGGTCCCAGCTGTCATACCCTCATCAATCAGACACTGATCAACTGATCCTTTTGGTAAAACCCCACAAAAATGCAATATGCGCATAACCGGAAAGCTGAAGGATAATGGGAGTCTAGGGGGTGAGACCCTAACCGTCGTTAGAATGATAAGGGGGCATTTACAGGGCCGTATGTATTTTGAGCTCCTCAAAATCTGGATGCAGAAAGCACACAGATCTGCTAAGTATGGATGCAGAACTGTGGGCCTTCCACTTCCGTATTTCCATTACGCAAAGGATAGAACATTTCCTGTCAATGGGCCTGCAAAAAAACTGAAGCAACACGGTCGTCTTTTTATATTTTGTGGATCCGCATTTTGCAGTTGTGTGAATGCACCCTAAAGGGCTCTTTCCGCTTCCGTTCCAATTTTTTTGCGGAACCATTCACTTCAATGGGGCTGTAAAAAATACGGAAGTTACTCTGTGTGCATTCCGTTTGTCCGCATGGCCGTTCCGCAGAAAAGTAGTGCACGTTCTATTATTGTCCACAAATCACGGTCACGATGCCCCATTCAAGTCAAAGGGTCCACAAAAAATACGGAACGCACACAGAACACTTCTGTATGTCATCCGTATTTTGCGGATCCATACTGTAGAAATGCTATGTGCAGGCCATAATTCTCATGTGTTTGGTGATTAATACGTTACTGTTTCCGATCCGCAAAAAACGGATCGCATACAGAAACCATACGGATATGTTTTGTGGAATAACGGAACGGAAGAGGACTTAAATCAGAGAAAGAAAAACCTCAGATGCGGAACAACGGATCCGTGAAAAACGGTCGTGTGCCCTAAGGCTGTGCTGTGCCCCTTTTATCTCTATTGACTCCACTTGGGAGAGACCCTCTAGCGAAATCTCTGCAATTTTACTATTTTTTTTTATTTTTGTTTTCTTGATTAAAAATGATATTTTTAGTTTTCTAGTAAATATTTTCACGCCAGCATAGTGTAGTAAACAGATGAAGGGGTCATTTTCACCATATCTATAGGATCGTCGGTAGGACCCCCTCTCGCGGTGACTGCCCCTGCAGCTCAAGATAATACTTGAAGCTTTCCGCATTCTTTTCCGATTCGGACCTTTTCTTCTTAGGTTGACACTGTTAATCAAACCTCTGTTTTATCCCGCTGTCTGCTTTCAGCTGGAAGTTCCGCTTCAGGGTGTGTGACCCCAAATGGCTTTTGTTGCTGCGTGAAATCCCTGATGATCCGTTCCATGGGGTACAGATAAAAAGGCTTTTCTAGAGAACGTTTGTACATTGGGACGTCTGTGAGAGAAGTGTGGATGAATGGTCCTAGGCATTTAAGAATGTACGTTTTTATTTTATACTATTTCACATGCCTCACCTCACCCCGCCCCCCCCAACCCCTTCCGTTTGTATGTATTCTGCGGAATTATCGTCATTGTGTCTTTTAATTGTTCTGAAAAAGATTAGCAAATTTAATTGCTTGTGTTTTTGTTCCTTTAGTTAAATCAATTATCAGTGTTTGCGTCCTTCTGCTGGAAGAATTTTTAATATTTAATTTTTAAGATAATGTAAGATGCGATCTGCCGGCTTCTTCAGTATGGTGGATCACTGTTCAGGGCAGAATTCTGGCTTACCTTGTAGATGTCGCGCATCAGTAGTTTTCCACTATGAAGTGGACTGCTGACTAGCTGCTTATCACTTATATCGCACTGCTTTAGGGCTCATGCACACGACCGTATGTATTTTTTTTGCGGTCCACAAAACACGGATCCGCAAAAAATACCGATGACGTCCGTGTGCATTCTGTATTTTGCAGAACGGAACAACTGGCCCCAAATAGAACAGTCCTATCCTTGTCCGTAATGCAGACAATAATAGGACATGTTATATTTTTTTGTGAAACCGACATACGGAAACAGAATGCACACGGAGTAACTTCTGTTTTTTTGCGGACCCGTTGAAATGAATGGTTCCCATACGGTGCGCCAAAAAACCCGGAATGGACACGGAAAGAAAATATGTTTGTGTGCATGATGAGCCCTAGGATCATAAGCCATGAGCTGCGGATTTTGCGATTATCCCTACATAACTCCCAAATTTATAAAAGCCCAAGAATAGACAAGATCAGCTACACCTCCGCCTATACAAGCCCAGCCCCACCCAGTCCACTTTGTACCCCGACACATAGTAAGAATCCTCCCTTACTGTGACAGCACTACAAGAATGTCCCCCTCATACAGTATGATACCCCTGAGTGCCCACCACACAATAGAATGCCCCATATATGCCCTCCCCGCAGTAGAAAGTTCCTGCAAGAGCCCCTCTATAGAGTGAAACCCCCTAAAGTGCATACTATGTTGTATGATGCCCCTATATACAGTATGAGGCCCCTTTAAGAGTGATGCATCCATAAGTGCCCCCCTTAACAACACAATGCTCCCTTAGTGCCTCCACGCAGTAAGGCCTTAGTGCCCCCTTACAGTAAGAATAGCCTGTTACTGCCCACACACAGTATTTATGCCCCATTAGTGCCCTCACACAATATTTATGACCCTAAGGGGCCCCCTCACAGTAAGGGCTTATGCACATGAACATATTTTTTTTTTCCGTGTCTGTACAGTTTTTTTTGCGGCTGATATGTGAAACCATTCACTGCAATGGGGATGCAAAAAAAAAACCCCGGAAATTATTCTGTGTGCTTTCCATTTCGGTACGTCCGTATGTCCGTTCTGCAAAAAAATAGAACATGTCCTATTATTGTCTACATTACAGGCAAGGATAGGACTGTTCTATTAAGGGCCAGCTGTTCTGTTCTGCAAAATACAGAATGCACAGGTAAATTGCGGATCCGCAAAACATCCAACAGTCGTGTGCATCAGCCCTAAGGATGACCCCCATAGTGTCTCCCTAACAGTAGTGCTGCCCTCTTAGCGCCTCCCTTGCAGTAAATAAAATAAAAAGTAAGGCCCCATGCACACGACCGTTGTTTGTTTCCGCGTCCGTTCCGTTTTTTTTCACGGATTGGATGCTTCCCCATTCATTTCAATGGGTCCGTCAAAAAATGCGGATGGTCAACCGTTTGTGTTCCGCATCCGTGATCCGTGTTTTCATTCCGTCAAAAAAATAGTGCATGTCCTATTTTTTTCACGTTTGCGGACAAGGATAGGCATTTTTACAATGGATCCGTCAAAAAAAACGGTCCGTCAAAAAAAACGGTCCGTCATCCGTTTTTTTTGACGGACGCAAAATTTCAAGGAGGAGCGGACGCGGAGGCAGGCAACGGTCGTGTGCATGAAGCCTAATACTCACCTGGCCCCATTCCCCCGATAAGCTGTGCACATCATCCACCTCACTGCATCGCGCCTACCAGTGAATGATGGAGCGGGAAGCTGATGCTACAGCCCTCCCGGGAGCACGGCACTTTGACCAAAATCCGATAGACTCTGTCTGGATCCAAGACAGCTGTGAGGCATGTTACTATATAATACTCATCTGTAGACATTTGCCATGCCTGTGAATTATGTCTGTATAAAAATGACATTTTGATGTCAGAACCTAACAGTTAAAATACAGATAAGGGGTGCCACACAGGCGCTGTCTATCTCTTCCGTACAGAAAAGGCTGGTTACAGATAATTTTCGCAGGAAGTTCCTTCATCTATGCCAAGAGTTGACTTGTAGTGCTTCTGCAGTCTTAAAAAAAGAGGTTCTTCAGCAGCTGACAGGCCATGTCACCGATGAACGCGACATCACTGGCTTAGGAAGAGGCCACAGCGCCCACCGGAGTGCTGTTCTTCCAACAGCTGATTGGCAGGGGTGCCAGGAGTAGGACCCACAGATCAGATATTGAAGACATATCCTGAGGATAGGTGTATTCTAAAGGATCGGCACTGCTCTTTGGCGGTTTGGCGGTGCAAGTGTCAGCGGGCAGGTATCCCAATGAACATGTGAAGGAGAAGACCGGCACTCGCGCTGTAGATATTCAAGATGTGGATTTATTGTCACATATTACAGCATAGTGACGCGCTTAAGCACATAAGTGCTTTCATCAGACATATATGTGCTGAAACGCGTCACTATGCTGAAATTTGTGACAATAAATCCACATCTTGAATATCTGCAGCGCGAGTTCCGGTCTTCTCCTTCACATATCCTGAGTATAGGTCATCAATATATGAATCCTTCCATTAGGACTGTGCTGCAGAAAGGCCGTGTGACCCATGGAAGTGACGTCGCTAGCCTAGGAAGAAGCTACAGCGCCACAGTGAGTCCCGGGAGTTGGACCCCACTCATTTAAGGCATCATGCACACAACAGTATTTTCAGTCCACATCTGATCCACATTTTCTTGCGGATTGGATGCAGGCTCATTCATTTTAATGGAGCTGCAAAAGATAGATCATTTCAACAGGTGTTTAAAAAAAATAGCAGGATGCACACTGCCGGGATCCATGTTTAGCGGATCCGCAGCTTGCAGACAGCAAAACACATACGACCATGTGCATGATGATGACTAATCCTGAAGATAAGTCTTCAGTATTTAAGTACTGTCCGCATCTGTATGTTTTGTGGTCAAGAATAGGCATCTTTACCGTGGGCCCACAGAAATTACAGGATCCACGTGGCTGGTATCCGTAGTTTGCAGATCTGTGGTTTGTGGACCGCAAAATACATACAGCTGTGTGCACGAGGCCTAACACTAAGGACAAATCCTAAAGATAGACCTGGCAGCAGCGGCGGCTCGACTACAGCCCCAGGAGCATTGCCATATAGGCCATAGAGCCCATACATACACCAACAACAAATTGTTTACATTGCGGCACATCCAGTATCCTGATGAAGGCTGTTGCCGAAACGTCGTATTTACTGTAGCTGGCTATCCGCATTATATACAATAAATACTGAATAAACAAGAAAGTGGTGTCCAGGAACCATCTTTTTCCTACATAATCCTAAAGATAGGTCATCGATTTCTAAGGCTACTATCACACCAGCGTTTCTTGCTGGATGCGTCATGGATCAGCAAAAACGCTTCTGTCATAAAAATACAACCGTCTGCAAACGTTATGAACGGATCCGGTTGTATTATCTCTAAAATAGCCAATGAAAGTCAATGGGGGACGGATCCGTTTTCTATTGTGTCCGAGAAAACTCGGATCCGTCTTGCTCCGCACCACATCGCGGACAGGAAAACGCTGCTTGCAGCATTATTCTGTCCTCGATGCGGGCGCAACCAAACGGAACGGAATGCATTCTGGTGCACTTCGTTTTATTCAGTTCAGTTTTGTCCCCATTGACAATGAACGGATCTCAATAGCGGAAAGGGAAAACGCTGATGTGAAAGTAGCCCGTGTGCTGGAAACCCCCTTTAAGGTCATGAATATTTGTTTTCTTTGGACCTGTATTCCATTCATTTTCTCTTGACGGTCTTTTCACTTTGAACATAATTGCCTTTCACTATGAATACCTGGCTCTGCTATGACTCCTGGGCGCAGCGTCTGCTTTGCTTTCCAGGGTGGTTATTTGGGAGGGGAAATGCACACAGGACGAGCGTTCCTCTTGTTTTATCTGCTGGGCTGTTAATAACAGTTCCCACATATATCCTACAATGAACAAGAAACTCCCCGCCGGGATAAATAAGGAGTGATGGAGATAGTCTCTGCGGGCGCTCCAGCAAAGAAGAACTTCTGAAAAAAAAGTGGAGGGATTATATAGCGGTATACATGCAGAAGCCGGGGAATTACTAGAGAGCGATAAGCAGTGTGAGCGGCGGTTGTATCACTCTGCTTGGTCTGTGCTCTGTCTTTGTTCTCAGGAAAACCATCACTCCTAGATGGGTTCCATAGGTGGTTCCTGTGTCCACGGCTTGTTTACCTGCTCCTTGCCCTATAATTATGCCCACGTCAGGGATCCGCTTTCTCTTCTGGTTGATAATAAGCTGCTACCCCAGCAGTCATTGTATACATTGTTGTAGAATGATTAGATGGTGAATTTCCAGTTTGTGTACATGATATGTTACTTTGTTTCATGTTTACATCTACTGGCGTTGTGTTGTATGGATTGAATACTGAGTATATATTCCTATAGGGCACTATATTAGTCTAAGGCTACTTTCACACTTACGTTTTTGCTAGATCCGGCAGGGTTCAGCAAAAATGCTTCCGTTACTGATAATACAACCGTCTGCATCCGTCATGAACGGATCCGGTTGTATTATCTGTAACATAGCCAAGACGGATCCGTCATGAACTCCATTAAAAGTCCATGGGGGACGGAACAGTTCTCTATTGTGTCAGAGAAAACGGATCCGTCCCCATTGACTTGCATGGTGGGTCATGACGGACCCATCTTTCTCTGCATCCCAGGACGGAAAGCCGGTTTGCTCTCTGGTATGGGAACGCAACCAAATGGAAGAGAATGCATTCTGGTGCACTCCGTTCTGTTCAGTAACGTTTTGTCCCCATTGACAATGAATAGGGACAAAACGGATGCGTTTTTTTCCGGTATTGAGACCCTATGACGGATCTCAATACCGTAAAACATTAACGCTAGTGTGAAAGTAGCCTTAGGCTACTTTCACATCTGCGGTTTTGCTGAATCCGTCATAGTTAGGCAAAAAACACCGTTATGGTAATACAACCGGCTGCATCTGATACGGTTTTATGATCTCTAAAATGAACAAGGCGAACATGTGCGAAAAAAACGGATCTGGCACCGTTGACTTACATTGTATTTTATGCTGGATCCGTCTTGATCGGTATCCCATGATGTACACGGCATGGGAATGCAATCAAATGGAACAAATGCATTCTGTTCAGTTCAGTTTTGTCCCCATTGACAATGAATGTGGAAAAAACGAAAGCGTTTTCCTCCGGTATTGAGATTCTATGATGTGAAAGTAGCCTAATCCATACACAGAAGTCTGTAAGAAAGCAAGAGCAAAACAGACTGTATCTCCTGCATGCAGCCCTTTGACGTAGCGCATGTAAAGTAAAACTGAAGCACCTTGCACCCCTCTCGCTGGTGCACCTCCATAGCTACAACTCTGCTGTTAATGGCAGATATGCAATATTCTACCATACTGACGATGGCACGTACCTGTATTGGCACCAATGCATTCACAAGTTATCACAACGGCGTGTAGTAGTCCATCTTCCCAGTTTGTTTTGTACCATCGTGAAAAGGGTTTTCCAGGAGTTCAATATTATGGACTTTAATATCTGATCAGTTGGGGTCCGACTCTGACACCCCCCCCCCCCCCATCCCCGATCAATTATTAAAAGAAGCCGTGGTTCACTGGGGAGCAATACATCCTCTTCCTAGGCCAGTGACCTCATGTTCATCGGTCACGTGAATGGGGCTGAGCTGCAATACCAGACACAGCCTCTATTCAATGTACGGCGCTGTGCATGGTAGGATGCAATGAGGCTTCAAATTGCTGATCAGTGGGGACACCAGGAGTTAGACCCCCACAGATCAGATATTGATGACCTATCCTGAGGCTGTGCCCTTAATATTGAACTCTTGGAAAATGTACCCACCGCAAACATGAATCATCCCTTTAAAGGGGTTCTCAGGTTTTCCCATATTGATGACCTAAACTCAGCCTAGCTCATCATCATCAGATCGACTTTGGTCTGTTTCCCGGCAGCCCCTCCGATCAGCCTTTTTGAAGAGAGCCCGATGCTTGTGCGAGGGCTGCGTCCTCTTCACTGTCTACCTGCTCACGTTCTAACTTGTGGTGGTGCAGTGTCATTGCAACTATTGTTGAGCGAACTTGTGCTTTAAGTTCTGCGTCCCAAGTTCGGGTTGGATTCCGGTATGGATTCCGCTACCACGGACTATAACGGAATTTGGAATCCATAACAGGATTCTTCGATAACCCAAACTTTGGACGCAGAACTTAAAAAAACAAGTTTGCTCAACACTAATTGCAACCCCTCGTCCCATACAGGCAGCTGCAGTTGCACTGCACCACTGCAGTGGGAGTCGGGCCCCCGCCGATGTGATATTGATCATCAATATGGGGAAATCGGACAGCCCCTTTAATACATGTACAGCTTGAGGCTGCTGAAGCTATTTTTTGTCGACAGAACCCACCTGAAAATCTGTATTGAGCTAATTTACTTAAACTTTTTTGTTGATTCTCCCGATTCGTCGGCCATTGGCGATTTAATTCGACATAATGTTTTTGCCAAAATTAAAAAGATTGCAATTAGTGAAGCAGCTGGCAAATCAATTCACTCATCTGGATTTGTCAGAGATTGCATTGCTCATCCTAAATAATGAACGCATTTCCACAAATCTTAAAGCTTTTATTCTAGGCACAGGTGCGTGTCAAGGTTTCAACTCCCTGTCATAGCCGGCGGCGTTAATATCTTCTGCTACAGTAGTAGTCTATGCGCTAGAAATTCTTCCTTCGAGTTATGTGCGGCTCTATGTGCAAAGTAAGACCTCGTGCACGTGGAACGGAAGTGGTATAGTGCCACGGGGAGGAAACAGACCACAACTATGGAGGCCTATGGGTGTATACTAAAGGCCGCACGCTGTTCTGTAGGTGCAGTATTCGGACACGGTACAAAATGGAGCTATGATATGACTGTGTGCATGAGGGTGAAAGGGGTTGTCCAGGATGTTGATAGTACCAGATCGGCGGGGGTGCGGGGTGTCGGACCGCCATCGATCTATTACCTTATAGCTTCCATGCCAGGTGTCTGTGCACAGCTCCATCCATTGTGTATATGTGTCTATAGTGGACATAGCTAGTAACTGCAGTTCTTCTCACATTCACTTCAATGGGAGCTGCACTGCAGTTACCAGCTCTGCCCACTAAACAATCGATGGCGCTCTACAGTTTCAGAGCTACCCCGAAATAGCTGATCGGCGAGGATAAGTTAGGTCATCAGTATCAAAATCCTGTGCAACCCCTTTAAAAGGATTGTCCGGGTTCAGAGCTGAACCCGGTCATAACCCCTTCTTCACCCAGGCAGCCCCTCTAAGATTTCATGCTCTGATGCTCTCCCTTGCCCTGTGCTGAATCGCTCAGGGCAAGGGCTTTTTCTGAAGATCCAACAGGCTAGGGCAGCGCTAAAGCCCGCCTATTAGTGCCGGTGACGTCACCGGCAACACCGCTAGGCAGAAGCCTCCGTCTAGCGGTGTAAAAATGTAAACAAAAAAGCTCTTGCCCTGCACAATCCAGCGCAGGGCAAGGGAGAGCATCAGAGGGCCTGTCTGGGTAATGAAGGGGTTATGTCTGGGTTTAGCTCTGAACCCAGACAACCCCTTTAAGTCGTTGATTGGTAATAAACTTTGCGGATACCTTCAATACTACACAAACCTGTCTTTTCCTTATTGCGCTTTTGTTACCCAGAGACCCAATTAATTTGACCTAAAATGCAAGTCCTTGAGCTTTGAAATGTTAAAATTCTAAGTAGCTATTTGCTTCATCACTGGTTTTGCAAAGGTGAGAACTACAACTAATGAGCTTTTCAGGCCCTAAACGCGTTGTCACTAAGCCTGCTGAGAAGTGGGGTCCAAGCACATGAGAAACCTGTATGTATAGACCCTGGGCGGTGACACGTGGAATCCCTACAGATCCCTGTAATACAGAGCCGTAGTCAGTGTGGTACCTCTGCGAGGCATCATATTCCCCCCCCCCTCCCTAGAATATTCCACCGTCGAGAAGCATATTGACATTAACCAAGCCTCTATAACGGTGGAGTGTGCGAGACAATGTATCTCACAATTGAGACTAGTTACCGTGTATGACGTATTCAGTTATTTTTTTGCTCGTGCATGACTTTATAATTGGGCCATGACAACTCCTGTGGGAGCTGTACAATTGTGCGACAACCCCTGCGGGAGCTGTAGGGTTACCTGCATGCGTTGCGAATTATGCACATTTTTTGAGCGCAGAGTCTTGTGCGGAAAAACTGCAGAGTAATCCAGTACCAGCAAAGTGTGTGAGGCTAGACAAATCTCATGTACACTTTGCTTTATTTTTTTTAGTGCAGAAATTGACCTGCTGTGAGGATTTTTAAATGTGAGGTTTTTTTTTGTTGTGTGTGCGCAGATTTAACTCTCGTCAATGCAAGGCTGAGCTCTGCGGAAAATCCTTATAAAATCCGCACCAAAAATCACAAGTAAATCATGTGGTTTTTCTTGCGAAACGGCACAGATTTTCTGTTTTGAAATCTGCACTTGTGTGCAGGTTTTCTATGCAGAAAATCCACGCCAAAACTGCCTGTAAATCTGCACTTTTTTTGCGATTTTGATGCGTTTCTTTTTGTTGCAGATTTTCTGTTCATGTTAAAACGATTCTCTTACTTCAGCAATATGTAGAGAAAGTTAATACAAGGCGCTTACTAATGTATCGTGATTGTCCATATTGCTTCCGTTGCTGGCTGGATTTATTTTTCCATTATGTTATACACTGCTTGTTTCCAAGAATTATGGCCCAGATACGAGGTGGCTGGGACTGGAGCTGCTGCGCATGCGTGCCTGTGCACACTCCAACAGTCCCGACCACCAGAGAGGTTGGCGCCTTTTCCTATAGTGTGCAGGCACGACCACCGCTGCTGGATTGCAGGGTGGTCGTAATCCCTGGAAACGAGCATTGTATAATGTGATGGAAAAATGAATCCAGCCAGCAAAGGAGGCAATATGGACGATCACAATACATTAGTAGGTGCCTCGTATTAACTTTTCCTCATTTAAGTCTATGAAAGGTGCGGAATCACACAGACAATTGACATGCTGCGTATTTTAAAATCCACACAACAGGTAATTTTCCTCACGGAACATTACATGGCAGTTTCCGCACGTAATCCGCATCATGTACACATACCCTTACGGTGACTGTATCGATTGTCATCCAACCATGATACAGGGCTGGATCCGTCGCAACGGGCCCCTTTACTTGGAATGTAACCCCTGACGCAGACGTAAACTTTAGAAACAATTCAATATCGGTTTTAACTCCAGGACTGTCAACTGTTTTTTTTTTTTTTGCACATGAGACTGAGAAAAATGGATTCCGTAGTATTGTTTTTCGACGTCAAAAAGAAAAATGGCGGCTGACCTTGTGATTTTTGGGGAGGGATAGGAAATAGAATTGCAATAGTTCCTTTCTTTTGATAACACACACTCAATTAAATGCTCGTTTGAAATTTAAAGGAGCACAATGTCGTTTCTGTTTGGCGCCTCCGCTTTAATCTCCCAGCAGCTATTTATTAAGAGCGCTCCACTTCATACCCCGTTCCTGCCGCCTTGAACGGTCTTTTGTATGTGGAGTGGGCCAAAGAGGGTGCTGCGAGGAGGAGGAGGGGTGGGGGGACGCTTTGTATCACGTGAACTGTATTTCATGCACGTTGTGAATGCCCCCCACCTTACGGTATAGAGCTGCTGTTCTATGTACCATTCTTGTCTCCTTAAAGATTTGTTTCCTTTCTCCATGGGAGCAGTAGGCGGCCATATACGTCATGCTAGAGATGCCAGGCTGGGCATGAAGTGGACAAAGAATGTTGGAGTTTTGAGCAGTTCCTAGACGCGATCAGACTGCAGAGTGTAATTTGGAACAGGAGGCTTTGTGCGGAGGGGCATGTAGGCCAGGAACCGCTCCCCGAGAGAGGGGAAAGAAGGACGGAGGATTTAGTCTTTCCCCAGATTTGTATTACCTATTCTTTACATGGCAGAATGAAATAATTAGTGTCAGGTACACGCTAAATTACGGCAGCTAGACGCTTGTAAACTCTGTACCCTGTGTGTGTATGTAGACGGGGAACCATGCTGCCTTACAGAATAGTAGGGGGCAGAAGACGACGCTCGGAAATACATTGCTGTGTAGGTTTATAATGCACAACGCCAATAGACATGTACGTATCTTGAATTTCCACCCCTGGTTGCCATTTTGTTTGCTTTATGATAGAGTTCAACCTACCAGATAAACAGTATTCAGTCAGCTCTTAGGCTCCCTCTAGTGGTGGCTGCGAGCAACTACAATTTTGTCTTTTCACTTTCTGTCTGTACAGTTGCCACCGGATTCTGGATCTAAAACTGGTCGATGTGATGATCGATGGGGGCTCAAAATGAGGAACCGCCTGTGATGAGCCGTTTGAGAAGGCAGCAGCGCTCGAAGTAGAGCTACAGCCTTCTCTTAGCTCACCAAGCACAGCGGGGCTGAGCTGTGCCTAGGCCACGTGACAGATGAACGTGAAATCACATGGCCTAGGAAAAGGTCGAGAAGACCATAGCGCTACTTCTCAAGCAGCAGATTGGAGGTGTTCCCAGGTGTCGGACCCCAACGAATCATTTACTGACGACCGATCCTGAGGATAGGTCATCATTATTTAAAGCTCAGAAATCCCCGTTTAAGTGTCTTCATTACATGCTTATCTTGTAGCACCTTAAAAGGATTTCCAGTAGAAATTAATGGAACAGCAGTGCATATGCGTCTACAGGCTACGAGACCGCCTACTTTTTTGTGATCGGGGGGGGGGGGGGCGGCCCAGCTGTAGTGTAGGATCCCCCCGCCACCAATCTATAGCTTAAAAATTCTGGAACACCCCTTTAAATCTGCATATAACTTGACAAGCGGTGAGGCTTTTAAATCCGCAGCATGTCGGTTTACATTGTAGATTTTCGCCACGGATTTCGCTTTTTGCACTACTGAGGGCGAATTCTTCAGCGTTTCACAGAAATAATTCACACTATTTTGGTCCGAATTTTGATGCTCTGGATTTTGGATAGGCTGGCTGCAGCTTTTCCACCGGCGGAAAATCCGCAGCAGACCCACCACATGTGGCGTATCCTAAAATGGCGATGTATGAAATGGTTCAACATGAGGACTAGAGGAAAAATACATTAGGCACGTTCTAGCTTATGCATATACTCATGATGGTCTCTATGCATGGCAACAAATATTATTCCCGTCTTCCATTACATAATCACGAACCCTAAAACCCCCCGAACCGCTGTTCTATTTCGTTAAAGGGGTGTTCCGGCCAGTAACGTCACGCTCATGACCTATGTGCATCCCAGTGAATGGCCCTGATCTTGCAGTACCAAGCACAGCAAGTGTACAATGTACGGATCTGTGCTTAGTAGTCTGTCAGGAGGCCGCAGTACTCACTTGAGTGCTGATTGGTGGAGGTGTCAGGGACCCCACCGATCAGATATTGATAACCATCAATACTGAACTCTCGAAGAAAAACCCTTTAAACGGGGCAGGAATGGCTGGAAATGTCCAACCGGTCAATCACTGTATGGCTGAGGTAGGTTACCATGTCCAGCCATTTCCTGTGGGTCAAGCCAGGACCAGGAAGTTGAGAGTAGCAGGGTGAAAATGGCTTATTTCTTCATTTTTAACCCTTTCTGGCCCTTTATAAAACCGACAACCACCTTCATTTTGTTTTTGCCTTTTTACTACGATCGCTTCATCGAAGATTTGAGCAGATGAGGAAGGAAGATTTACCACCCAGTGAGTGACATGCGCCCTGACGCTCATCTACTCTACGGGTCACTGTATTCGGTCTAGATGTTCCTCATCCTCCTTACTCTATTACTTTGCCAAGGAAGGTGCGACTGTAAACAAGGAAGAGATGCAAGGACTTTGTAGATGTGAAGATTTTGGAAGTGATTATGTTCTGTGGGAAAGAAGAAAGAGAATGTCAGATTAGAAGTGTCTGAGGAGCTCTCTCATTATGCTGAAAGTGGTGAGGGTAGGCCTTCAAACACGGTCAAGCCGTGCCAGATCTGCTCTGAACCGTGGCCCTCATTGGCCGGGAAAGACACGGTTACCTGCTGGTGATGAATATATGAACATTTGGATGTCCTGGATGACAAGACACTGTATAGTAAAATATCCCCTTCATATTGCTGATATATGCTAAGCCATGGCAGGCGGCGGTAAAGAAAGGTTTAAGAGCTCATCAATAATTTAGGAAGCAGGTGCTTTGAAGAGTGAGGAGTATATCAAAACCACGTTCACCGCAATGTCATAGTCTGTATTCCATATACCAGTATGTCTCTGCTAAATGGTGCATCGCATTCTCTTGAGTTTTATGTTCATAAAGAAAAGCACAAAGATCAGCATTTTTTTTAAAGCATTTTTATAACCGCCTGCATAAAATGTTGGTCGTCACTGTTTTGCTATGTATTTTTTCTTCTCTAGTTGCCTCTAAAGCCCTTTTAACTGCGAACTGTAGGCAGTAGGAGTAAAAGGGGACCTCAGCAAGGCATGACCCCCAGACTATAAACTTTCATCCCCTGTCGGTACATAAGTTACGCGTTTCGGGGCTGTATTGGTCCCTTTGTCAGTACAGTGGGTAGGTATATCAATTGCATTGGTATCTTCTTGAAGAAGGGATTAATGCGGTCTCGAAACACGTAGCTTATGGGTGTAAAAACTGGATGTATTCGTCATTTCAGCATTGCAAAATGAGAAGGATTATGAATGCTTATGCCCCCCTTTTTGATCACCTTTTGGGGTAGGTTTTTTTGTGAAAGCCCTGGTTAAAACTGACATGAAAATGGAATTGTAGAATTTTAGTAACCAGTGTCAGGCAGCTGCATCAAAAGAGGGATAAGCAAGAATATAGTTCTACCACTGTACAAATCACTCATCAGACTGCTCATGGGGGGACATTTATCATCTCCCTATGCCTCTTTTTTTGGAGAAAAATTTCAAATCTCATGTTTGTGACTTTTTAAATAACACTTGTAGCAAATTTTGTTGCAAGTAGTGTTTCTGTGCTACTCTCACCACGTTCTGAAAAGGAGGTGAGGACAGAGAGCGGGGTCCGTTAAATTCACCTTCATTTGCGCTTGTTTTCAGGCGCAAATGAAGATAGAAATCTAGGGCAGCTCTAAGCCCGCTGTAGATTTCATTCAGGTGCACAGACAGCAGGAGAATGCACCTAATATATGATGAAACCTGCGCCTCGTCATAAATAAATTGCATCCTCCTGTATAAAATGCAGACTTTTGATAAATCTACCCCATGGAGTCTTATGGCCAACTGTGTGTACGAAAGTCATAGAGCTGGAGAGGGTTCAGAGGAGGGCAAAGTAATAACTGGAATGGAGGGACTACAGGACCCAGAAAAATTATCAAAATTAGGGTTATTCACTTTAGAAAAAAAGATGACTGCTGAAAGCTCAAAGTTGGCACCTGCAGATCATGGGCATCCGTCTTTCACCTCACCCCCTTGCAAATCAGCCAAGCAGTCTGAGCCCCAAGTCATGCAGCAGACTTTTATGCTTTTTGATGAGTCTGCTGGCAGGGTTTCCGTGGGCCATCCACCTAGCCCTGCCCAAGAACTGGAAGAGATTGAATGCACTGATGCGCAACTACTTATATTTCCCGATGTGGACATGGGAAAACCATCGCAGCAAGTCTCTGATGATGACGAAACACCGGTGCCAACTGCTGCAGCTTTCTGCAGTGTGCAGACCGGCAAGGAGGGCAGGGGTGAAGAGTGGGTGGAAGATGATGTGGAGGATGATGAGGTCCTAGACCCCACATGGAATCAAGGTCATGCGAGTGACATGTGCAGTTCGGAGGAAGAGGTGGTGGTCGCACAGAGGCAACAGCACAGCAAAAGAGGGAGCAGGGTGCAAGAGCATAGCGGCTGTCCCCTAGCCAGTACGCCTGCTACTGCCCACCGCACTCAGGGACCGAGCACACCACAGCCAGCTCCAACGAGTTCCCTGGTGTGGCAGTTCTTTAGACAATGTGCTGACGACAGGACACAAGTTGTTATCACGCTGTGCCATCAGAGCCAGGAGCAAGGCATAAACAATCTAAACCAGAACACAACCTACATGACCAGGTATCTACATGCAAAGCACGAACTGCAGTGGAGTAAACACTTCAAAAACCAAGAAAGGTCTCAGGCTCCTCCTGCTCCCTCTTCTGCTGCTGTCTCGTCCTCTTCTGCCACCTCTGGAGTGACAGTGGCACCCCGCAAACAGAGGATGTGGCAGCAACGCCACCACCTCCATCACCATGCATCTCCACAATGTCCCATGGCAGTGTTCAGCTTTCCATCTCCCAAACACTGGAGAGAAAGAGGAAGTACCCCCCTACCCAACCGCGATCCCTGCCCTGAATGCCAGCATTTAAAAATTCCTGGCCTTTGAAATGCTGTTATTCTGTCTGGTGGACACGGACACTTTTAAAAACCTTATGGCGGTGGTTGTCCTACAGTACGTGCTTCCCAGCCGCCACTATTTTTCCAGGCGAGCCATCCCTTCCCTGCACAACCAAGTGGCGGACAAAATCAGGTGTGCACTGCGCATACAACCATCTGTGGCAAGGTCCACATAACAACTGATATGTGGCAGTAAGCACGGGCAGGGACGTTATATCTCCCTAACGGCACACTGGGTAAATGCAGTGGCGGCTGGGTCTGAGGCGGATAGCTGTTTGGCGCATGTCCTTCTGCCACCAAGGATTGCAGGGCATTTCTCTTTGCCTCCTGTTGCCTCCTCTTCCTACTCCGCTTCCTCCTCTACCACTTCCTCATCTGCTCAGCGTAGCACCTTCAGCACCAACTTCAGCACAGCCAGGGGTAAACGACAGTAGGCTGTTTTGAAACGTATCTGTTTGGGGGGAAAAACCCACACCGCGCAGGAGCTGTGGACGGGCATGGAACAACAGACCGATAAGTGGTTGGTGCCACTGAGCCTTAAGCCCGGCCTGGTGGTGTGCGATAATGGGCGAAATCTCGTAGCAGCTCTGTGCCTAGCCGGTTTGACACACATCCCTTGCCTGGCGCATGTGCTGAATTTGGTGGTGCAGAAATTCCTGAAAAACGACCCCGATATGTCAGAGCTGCTGCAGAAAGTGCGGGCCGTCTGTGCACGCTTTCAGCGTTCTCACCCTGCTGCTGCTCGCCTGTTTGCGCTGCAGCGTAACTTCGGCCTTCCCGCTCACCACCTCATATGCGACGTGTCCACAAGGTGGAACTCCACCTTGCACATGCTGGAGAGACTGGGCGAGCAGCAGCAGACGATAGTTGCGTTTCAGCTGCAGCACGCACACGTGAGTCACTCTGGGAAACAGCAACACTTCAACGCCACTCAGTCGGCCTCCATGCGAAACCTGTGTGCCATGTTGCGTTGTTTAGAGTACTCCACCAACATGGCCAGTGCCGATTACACCGTAATCAGTGTTAATATCCCACTTCCATGTCTCCTTGAAAAAACGCTTCGGGTGATGATGGAAGAGGATGTGGCACAGGAGGAAGAGGAGGAGGAAGAGGGATCATTTCCGCGGTTGTCAGGCCAGTCATTCACAAGTGGCTCGGAGGGTGGGTTCCTGCACCAACATAGGCCAGGTACACAATTGTCTAGCCAGGGCACACTTTTGGAGGATGAGGAGGAGGAACCGTGTTCACAGCAGGGTGGCACCCAAAGCAGCTCAGGGCCATCACTGCAGCATGGCTGGGGGGATATGGAGGACACATACGATAGACCTCCCACAGAGAACAGCTTGTCGTTGCCTCTGGGCAGCCTGGCACACATGAGTGACTACATGCTGCAGTGCCTGCGCAACGACCGCCGAGTTGCCCACATTCTAACCAGTGCTGATTATTGGGTGGCCACCCTGCTGGATCCCCATTACAAGGACAACGTGCCGTTCTTAATTCCCTCACTGGAGTGTGATTGGAAGATGCGCCACCACAAGCGCACGCTGGTAGACGCGCTGCTGATGGCAATTCCACCTGACACGGGGCCTCAGTGGAAGCACAAGACGAAGGCAGAGGAGGAAGAAGTCGCCAACGCAGCTGGGGCACCGCCAGCACCTCAGAAGGCAGGGTTAGCATGGCCGAAATGTGGAAAAGCTTTGTCAGCATGCCACAAGGACCAGCACCACCAGCTGATATGGAACGTCTTAGCAGGAGGCAGCATTTCAGCAACATGGTGGAACAGTATGTGTGCACACGCCTACACGTACTGACTGATGGGTCTGCCCCATTCAACTTCTGGGTCTCCAAATTGGGCACATGGCCTAAGCATGCCCTTTATGCCTTGGAGGTGCTGGCCTGCCCTGCAGCCAGTGTATTGTCTGAACGTGTGTTTAGCACGGCAGGGGGTGTTATACAGCCAATGTGGACAAGCCCACGTTCATTAAAATGAACCAGGCATGGATCCCACAGGACTTGTCCGTACCTTGTGCAAAATAGACATGTATACCGTCCTCACCCAGCCTTTTTTTTATACTCCAGCGCACTTTCTCTTTGTTTTCTTTTCTATATTTCCCAATGTTTCGGGGTCTACCCAAATTTAAAAAACAAAACAAAAACAAAACAGTGTTGGTGACCTCCACCACCTCTTCCACCTACACTGTTGCTTCCACCGCCTCCTCAACCTTCTACTCCATGTGGACCTCCTCCTCCTAGTTCAAGATTATTGTTTTTAATTTTTATATATTTTATGTTATTTTAGGTCATTTCCCTATTCACATTTGTTTGTAGGGCAATTGTCCTGTTCTTATCCCCATTTGCTTCCTTTTGCAGCCACCTAGCCCTTTCTAGGACTTTTTTAGAGCCATTTTAGTGCCCCAAAGTTCGGGTCCCCTTTGACTTCAATGAGGTTCGGGTTTAAGTTCGGGACCCGAACCCGAACTTTGCGGCGAAGTTCGGCTGAACCCGCTGAACCCGAACTTCCAGGTGTCTGCTCAACCCTAGTCACCCACAACGACATATATATATATACCGCCCACGGTGTAAGAATCATACATAATTCTGTATTACAAATCTATAAAACTTCCCTGTATTGCAGAGCTGTAAAATATCACCCATAGACTTCTACAGGACCTTCCTGTAGCCTCCGTTCTTATATTGGGCATGGTAAGGACGCTGTACAATGGAGCTATTCACTTCTAGAAGTATTATTTTCAGGGGATAATGCCTCCATATCGCGTGCCTAAGACCACATGTATTAGATTTATAGGAACCGTCTTTGTACAGGTCCACTGATAATAAAGGAGGCGTAGATGAATATATATTATCGAAGGAAGCTCTGCGTTTAAGAAAGCCCTTTTCTTGATTGTCTTTGAGATCTAAAACCTTGAGACTTGGGATGACTTGACTAAATAACAAAAATCTATAAAACCATAAAGCCATAAAAAAAAGTGATTATATTACAAAGCGTCATAAAACAGAGGAGCCTCAACATAAAAGCGCTTCCTCTCGGCTGTAAGGGTACTTTCACACTAGCGTTGGTGCGGATCCGTCTGTTTATTTGTACAGACGGATCCGCACCTCTAATGCAAACGTTTGTATCCGTTCAGAACGGATCCGTTTGCATTAGCTTTAAAGAAAAATGACAAAGTCCAAAACGGATCCGTTTTGACTTACATTGAAAGTCAATGGGGAACGGATCCGTTTTCAAATGCACCATATTGTGTCACTGACAACGGATCCGTCCCCATTGACTTACATTGTAAAAAAAAACGGATCCGTTAGGCTCCGCCTCTTCAGACGGACACTAAAATGCTGCATGCTGCGTTTTGGTGTCCGCCTCCAAAACGGAATAGAGGCGGAACGGAGCCTAACTGATGCATTCTGAACGGATCCTTATCCATTCAGAATGCATTGGGGCTTAACTGATCCGTTTTGGACCGTTTGTGAGAGCCCTGAAACGGATCTCACAAACGGAATCCAAAACGCTAGTGTGAAAGTACCCTAAATTAGCCTAGAAGAGAAGCCCTTTGGGCACGCTGACTAATCGAGGATAAGGTCCACGCTCGTGAAGTTTCTTGAGAAATTCATTAAACGCAATTCGCGCTCTGGAATTGGACTTCTCGAAGGTTTTTTGAGATATTTCGAGATACAGTGCTCACTTTTTATTTTGTCCTCGTGGTGTTTGTAACCGCGGGGAGTAGTTATTGATTTACTGTACCCTAGGCCTTAACTGGAAAGATTTTAGCGCCTGAACTGACGAGAATCCTGCTGTGAAGTGGGAGATAAAGTGTTGCTGTGTTACATGCTTGAAAATTGACTCTTGATTTTTCCCTAAAACAGGGGAAGCCTTATCATGTAGAGAAAAATAATACAAGCCACTTACTAATGTGTTGCGATTCTCCATATTGCCTCCTTTGCTGGCTGGATTCATTTTTCCATCACATTATACGCTGCTCGTTTCCAGGAGTTACAACCACCACTGCAGCGCAGATACGAGGTGGTCAGGACGGGAGCTGCTGCACATGTGTATCCATGTGCATTCCCACGGTCCCGGCCACCAGAGAGGAAAGTGCTTATTCCTGTAGTGTGCAAGCACGACCACCGCTGTGGGAATGCATAATGGTCGTAACCCTGGAAACAATATGGCTGGACCTGATGAAGGAGCATTCAGTCCCCGACACATGTAGCCTGAATAAAGACAATTTTTGGAGCCAGCTCCCTACTGACAAGTATTTCCTGGCAGAGCAATAACAAGACAGAAAACATTCTCAGTGTGTGCCTAGAAAAAGCAATATGGTGACCTATACTGTCTTGAAAACAGGATCTGGAAACAAGTGAGATTTTATTGCATTTGTTTATATTTTATTTATTTTTATATATATATATATATATATATATATATATTTTATATATTTCTAACTTGTTGCTTTTATTTAGCAGTAAAGCTGCGTCTCCATATTAACATAACCATGAAATATCCATCTCTCCTGGGGGTTATTATACCATATGCTGCAAAGTGCATGTTAGTTTTGCCCTACTTCTGACCGTCTGTGTTGAAATTTGGAAAAAAAATAAAAAATTACTAGGACACGCGCGGCTTTATAGGTATGACTCTTTCTTTTTGAGCATCATACATGCAAATCATATAATTTTCACGCTCCGTGTAGCAATGACCCCCAGTGTTACCGGCTTGTACCTACTATAAAATGTAATTCTCTAAATAATCTGCCCCGTTAATTGAGTTCATTCAGCCTGTGGCTAATGTCAGGTGCGGCGCCGATCGCTTTTTAGTGCTCTCCCAAAGCTCGTAATTACATATGTTTCAGGTTTGTGCTTTCATCATCTCGGGCTTAGAAGGTGTGGTCTTCGGGGACCCGGGGTCTTCTCAGATGATTATAATTTTTCTAGTGTCAAGAGAAACCGGCAGCCTTCTGGGGAATGATTTGCTCGTCGTGTTAATTTTGTGCCTCTACATGACAAGGACTGAATGAGGTGCTTTATTATGTTTCTGAATCTTTCCTGAAGGAGCCTTCACTTGCCAGTACAGGCAAGACCTTCGTAACTTTTTGAAGGGAAATGTTGTACTTGGATTTTGGATAATTATGATTTAAATGACAGAAAATAAGTTATTACATTGTAACTGTTTTATTCTTATTGTTAGTTTATTTTGCGTTATTTCATACCTTCTCAGTTCTCATTCTTCACTGTTTTCAAAATTCTTTCGGTTTCCATGGAAACGGGCAATCGTACTTCACTGTCAGACTTATGACCGAACGGCATAGCTCGCACTGGCTAACTTTCCCACAGTGCACTCTTCTCATGAAGGTATTCAAGAGCAAGTACTTGCAAGTTTACTCGGCAGAGCGGACACGGGAGACGTGGTTCAGTAGTGAAGTAGATCTTCCTAAATCCTATGAGGGGGTGCTGTAAGTTTCGAAAAGAGTGATGGGTTTTCCTAGGTTGAGGATTATGAGCTAGAGGAGGCAATTTTTTTTAATTATTGCATTGTACTCATTTTGAGCTAAAAAATATATTTTTTAAATTGGTCTTTATTAAAAATATGGTGTCCTTTTTTCGGTACAGAGCTGAGATGCTCTAGAAGCACCCTTTGGATTTTCTGTCTTTTCCATCAGACCAGGAGCTGACGGGCTCCTTATCTCTGCTCTATGACCCCCTAAACATAGCTCAGTTCTTATCTTAAGCTACTTTCACCCTAGAGTTTTTGCAGGGCCCAGCAAAAACGATTCTGTTACTGATGATACAACCGTCCGCATCCGTTATGAACGGATCCGGTTGTATTACTTTCACACTTGCGTTGCTGGATTCCGGCAATCTGTATGCAAACGGATACCATTTGTAGACAGAACCGGATGCGGATCTTTCTTGCAAATGCATTGCAATACCGGATCCGTCTCTCCGGTTGTCATCCGGAAGACCGGATCCGGGATTTATCTTTTTCACATTTTTAAAGGTCTGTGCAGACTGGAAGAACGGATCCGTCAATGCAGTAATTTTAATGCCGGATCCAGCACTAATACATTTCAATAGAAATGAATGCTGGATCCGGCATTCCGGCAAGTGTTCCGGAATTTTGGACGGAGAAAATACCGCAGAATGCTGTGGTATTTTCTCCAGCCCAAAAATGTAAGAGGGACTGAACTGATGCATCCTGATACATGCTCTCCATTCAGAATGCATTAGGATTAAACTGATCAGTTTTTTTCCGGGATTGAGCCCCTAGGACAGAACTCAATAGCGGAAAAGAATAACGCTAGTGTGAAAGTACCCTAACATAGCCATGACAGATCCATCATGAACTCCATTTAAAGTCAGAGAAAACGGATCGGTCCCCATTGACTTGCATTGTCGGTCATCGCCGGATCCGTTTTGCTCCGCATTTCTTGATGGACAGAAAACCGCAGCTCTCCGGTAGGAGAACCCAAACAAATGGAAAGGAATGCATTTTGGAGCACTCCGTTCTGTTCAGTTCAGTTTTGTCCCCATTGACAATGTATGGGGACAAAACTGAAGCGTTTTTCTTTGGTATTGAGATCCTATGACGATCGCAATACCGGAAAATAGAAACTCTACTGTGAAAGTAGCCTTACTTATAAGAATGTGTCTATGACCTCTCAGTAGTTTAGAGATAAAGGTTATTACATGAACCGCACAAAGTGAATGTACCAGTCACACAGTTAGAAAACCAGTTATTTTTAATAAAGGGCAATTGAATAAATTGATTTGTAGACAAAAATTAGTTTTACGAGGACTGATTTTAGGGAGGAACATGTGCTGTTCAACAATATAATGTCCAGCAACACATCCCCTATTTAATATTACGTGTCCGTTCCATTTTATTTTTTTTGCAGCCCATATGCGGAACCATTCACTTCAATGGGGCCTCAAAAAAACGGAAATTACTCTGTGTGCTATACATTTCCATATGTTCATTCCGCAAACAAATAGAACATGTCCTATTATTGTCTGCATTACGGACAAGGATAGGACTGTTCTATTAGGGGGTCAGATGTTCCCTTCCTCAAAATACAGAATGCACACGGACGTCATCTGTATTTTTTTTGCGGACCGCATGGTCGTGTGCATTAGCCCTTAAACAGAAGATGTGCAGAATCTCCCTTTTATTTATTTATTTTTATACTTTTAAAGTGATTGTTCCACAAAAAAATATTCTACAGCTCTTAAACCAGCACCTGCCTTTGAATACTTTTGTAATTGCATATAGTTAAAAATTTGGTCTAGCCACTGATCTATTCAATGAAATCTGTATAGCGCCACCAAGCTATTTGCTATTTTTTTTTATTTTATTTCTGTGTCCACCGCACTGAGGCGGACGCACATGCTCAGTTCCATCCTTTAACTACCACTAACTGCAGCAGAAAGGACGTGCTCCCTGAGCTGCCAACCTGTAGAGAATCTAGTGGAGCACTATGAACGTGGAGATCTCTAGATCTATGTGAGGTACAGGGCTGGTTCTCGGTTTGTTATGTACTATATGATGTCTGATTTTTTTTTTTTTTTTTTTTTTACATTACTCTTAGAACATGTACATGAAAGCAGAATTTGTAGAAAGTGAACCACAAGGCTAGTCCGGTAATGGTGATTTACACCCTCTGTTGCAACGCCGCCAGCTTCCGTGTTTAGCTGCTTTTAGTAGGGAATGTCGCTTAGCAGCATGTGTAGACCGTCCCATGACATACCTGACATATTGCAGCTGATGATGTCTCTTGGGTGTTCTCCATAACCGAGATGTAACTTCTAAGGGTCCATTCACACGTCCGTAAGTGTTTTGCGGATCTGCAAATTGTGGATCGGCAAAACACGGACACCAGCAATGTGCGTTCCACAATTTGCGGACTGCACATCGTCGGCACTATAATAGAAAATGCCTAATATTGCGGACAAGAATAGGACATGTTCCGTTCCGTTTCTGCAAAAAAATAGAAGTGCAGATCCGGAAATGCGGATACGGACAGCACATAGTGTGCTGTCCGCATCTTTTCTGTCCCCATTGGAAATAAATGGGTCTGCCGCCCGTTCCCCAAAATTGCAGAACGGATTCGGACCCATTTTGCAGACGTGTGAATGGAGCCTAACATAACGGTTTCCAGGTTGCCTGATATACTTACTATTGTAATGAAGGCTGTGGGCACCGTCAATACTTCTTCCCAGAGTCTGCCAGTGCTCGCTGCTGCAGGCAATGATGAGGCCGCCGCTCGCTTAGCCCTCGCTTTTCTGAAACTTACTAGAGGGAGGGTTACATTGTGGAGTACGGCTCCAGGTGATGTGATTGAATATTGTACATAGGTTTCATTGCAAAGACTGAGCCAGTCAAAGAAAACCTGTCGGTGTCCGTTCCTTGATATTGGACTTGATCTTCGTGCTGTGTGCTCCAGGTTAAAGCAGTCTCTCTCGTGCTTTGTGGAATAGCATTTATATTATTTCCATGTTTCAATATTATCATTTTAAAGGGGCTGTGCGAGAATAGCGGGGAGGTTTGGCCTGTTTTCCTACTGGCGCTGGGCTCCCTCGCTGTAAACATCTGGATTGATATGGCTGCAGCAGGGCCAGATCCCCTTGCCTCATGTGACCATTTGTCATGACATACTGGGATCTGGTCACCACTGCCGCCAGTGATTGGCTGCAGGTGGTAACAAACCTGATATTTCCGGCGAGGGAGCGTGGAGCCAGCGCCAAGAAGGTAAGTAAGCTTTCCTTTACAGGTCTGGCCAAGTGGGGAGTTCCTGCACAACCCCGTTAATTCTTTGTCCTCACCAGCATCGTGGCTTTTGGCTTTTATGGTGGATTGGAATCTATTGGCGTCTGTACTGTGCTGAACACTGAATCCAATGCGCAGGCGCGAGACTTCAGGACCCCTACAGTCCCTCCCCAATAGAAATGCCCACATATAGTAATTTGCCCCCACACTGTACCCCTATGCAGTAATTTGCCCCCATGTAATAATCTGTCCCCATACTGTACCCCTGAAGTGATTTTTTTCCCCCACACTGCCCCCATGTAATCATTTGCCCCCACAGTAATATGTCCTCCTCTGCCCCCCAAAGTTGGCACAAAAAATAAATAAAACTAATACTTACCTGTGTCCGGGATGGTGAGGCAGGCCGCAGGCGTGCATACTTCATTGTTCTGCATCCCGGCGCAGGCTCGCGATTATGTCATCACGCACACCTGCATCTGGATTATACTACCACACAGGCCTCAGGCCTACTAGGCCTGAAGCCTATGGCGGTGATTGGCGGCGACGCAGGGAACTATGCGTTGGGTGCCCCGCCGCAGCATGTGGGCGTTCGGGTCGGCGTTGGGGGGGCCCCCCAGCGATGCCAGGCCCTGGGCTACCGACCCGAACGCCCCTATGTTAATCTGCCGTGTTCAGCTGGGTTTATAGCAGTGCTTCTCAATTATTTTCTGTCATGCCCTCCCTAGGAAGAAGAAAACATTTTGCGCCCCCCGCGCGACTGTAAATAGTATCATTTGTCTATAAAATTGTTATAAGTACACCAATCTCCCCACAGGTGAGGGCCATTAACCCCCCCCCCCCAAATCATGTGCAGGCTCCATTAACCCCCCCTCCCCCCAAATCATGTGCAGGCTCCACAGTGGAAGCGTTCATCTCCTGTCACCTGGAGCCCCCCTTTACGGAGCCATGGGGGGCGCGCCCCACTATTTGAGAAACGCTGGTTTATAGAGATATATTTGGTGACAGATTCCCTTTAACAATAAACTAATTCCAACCTTCCCCCCTGCTGCGATCGCCAGCTGTAATCTGTGGGGAAACAGTATGCTTTCAGTTTCCCTACAGCGCCGCCACAGGAGACAAAAAGCATTACACAATGTCCATTCATGCAGGACAGGTCCTCCAGAGCGAGAGACTTCCATGTGTATCAGGGGAAGGGAGTCGGAAAAGGTAGCTGTTTGCTTAAAGAGTGCCGGTCCCCTCTCCTGACATGTCTGTTCTAGTAACTACTTGCATTCTCTATGTGATAAAAATCCTGGAGCATCCATTCTATATTGTGCCTTTCCTTTCTTATTCCTGCAAGAAGCTAGGCATGAAATACTAGCAGTTTGCAGTGAAAGTCTAGATGTTGGATCGTGTTAGACCAGTGCCACAACTGGTGACACCCGTCCAGACCTTCATTTCAAACCTCTAGCCGTTCATTTATAACTTCTAGTAGGAATAATATAGAATGGCACAACGTAGAATCGTAAGAAGAGATGCTCCAGAATTGTTATTACATGAGAATGCAAGTAGTTACTAAAAGACACAGGTCAGGAGAGGGGACAGTCCCTCTAAGCATTTGGCTGTCTGCTGTCCGTATCCATGTCCATATGCAAACTAAAGGGAGTTATGGTTTGGACATTGTTGTAGGCACTGATTTGGATCCATTCGGATCTCTTGTGACAAAGCTGAAGCTTAGAGCACAGCATTTCCAATAAGAGCTCATGCACACGAACGTATTCTCTTTCCGTGTCCGTTCCTTTCAATGGGTCCATAAAAAAACGGAAGTTACTCCGTGTGCATTCCGTTTCCATATGTCCATTCCGCAAAAAAACCAAAAAACATGTCCTATTACTGTCCGCATTACAGACAAGGATAGGACTGTTCTATTAGGGGCCAGCTGTTCCGTTACACAATATACAGAATGCACACAGACATCATCCGTAATTTTTGCGGACCGCAAAATACATACGGTCGTGTGCATGAGCCCTAAGGCTGCATTTTTCACACTGGGAGTATAATAGTCGTTATTGTTCTTTTTTTTTTTTTCATTTATTTTTGTACAGCGTGACATAAAGGATTTTTTAATTCTACACGAACAATGTGGTGGCACCAAAGGTAATTGTCACCGGTAATAAGTGCACCAATAAACTAGGGTTAAAAAATAGTAAATGGGGAAATTGTGCCTTATGGGCGGGGTTGTGACGTCTCCTTTTAGAGCATTTTTTGTGGGAATAATATGACACTTCTTTCGTCGAGAATAAAGATGACATTAATTATGTTTATCCTACGTACAATGTGGTGGCACCAAAAGTAAATGTCACCAGTAATAAGAGCGTAATGGGGAAATTGTGCCTTATGGGCGAGGTTACCTTTTTATATGTGTGAGCATTTTTTGTGGGAATAATATGACACTTCTTTCGTCGAGAATAAAGATGACATTAATTATGATTTATTAAACTAGCCTTTATCCTACGTACAATGTGGTGGCACCAAAGGTAATTGTCACCAGTAATAAGAGCGTAATGGGTAAATTGTGCCTTATGGGCGGGGTTACCTTTTTATATGTATGAGCATTTTTTGTGGGAATAATATGACACTTCTTTCGTCATGAATAGAGATGACAGTAATTATGATTTATTAAAGTAGCCTTTACCCTGTTCCCTTTAACTCATCAGTCCCAAAAAAAATGTCCGTCCACAATCTTCTTATTCTGCCTGATTAGGTCCCGACTCTTCCCATCCATCTCGTGTTTGGCATTTTTGCTTTGACTTTAAGTTTTCCCCGAAACAAAAGCTTTCACTTTTTGCAGTCAGATTCCTGCCTTTTTGCCCCGAATCGCCAAGGGTTTCTATTGAGGATAAAACAAACAGCTCTTAATGTCCTGTCTAGACTCGTACAAGGGTGTCATGATTGGGGGCTTGTATCGGGTGGGGGTTTGTCACAACCCGGCACTAAGACGGAAATGGGACATCCGTCTTCAGAAGAACAAAACGGCGGCTTTATCTGCGGAGGATCCTGAACAGAATCAGCTCATTATTAATAGAGAATCGATGTAGAACAGAACAAGGGCGAGCGAGGTGTGAGAACAGAGAACGCCTATTGTTCCCCGTGGCCATTGTGTTGCCGGCTGTGTAGGGCTTGCACCGAGCCGGATGGCGCCCATTTGTCACTTAGTGCGGAATTCCTTGCAGAATTAATGGGGGTGACCACAAGTGCTATTCAATAGCTATAATCATAGGTTCCTCATAAGCTACAACCTCTCGGCTGCAGGTCTATCGGGAAGCCGCGCGCCAAGTTTTACCTCTTGTACAACTCGGTCCTAATTAAGCACATCAGAATTTCCTCGGCTGTGTGCGCCGTTTATGCAGACCATCATTTTGCATGTTGAAGAAGAAAATATAAAAAAAAGCGCAGTGCCATCTTTAGGGTGCTTGAACTTATAAAGCTGCTTTTTTTTTTTATCAAAAGAGTGCATTTATTTTAAGCAAAAAGAAATTGTAAAATGTCCTATAAGCACAGTGGGGGTCAGTTATCAAGTCCGGCACGTCTTGGTAGCGCTTGCGCTACCAGAGGATATTTATGACGCCATAAATGAAGCGCGTGCTCCGGCAGTCTGTGCACCTGATTGAAATGTGTCAGCTGGGGTAGATTACCGTAGTCATTCAAGCTAGAAAACTGATGTAAAAGGTGATAAATGTTACAGGGCTCATGGCGCCGCCCTTGCTACTCATACTTTTTGGAAAGTGGTGAGGGCGAGGAAAAAAAAACCCTGGTAGCGACTAAATTTAGTCACAAAAGGTGTCTCGAAAGTTGCAAACTGGGGCTTTGAGATTTTTTTACCCTGGAAAAACTGATGTAGGAGGATGATAAATGTTTTTTTAATTGTGTTTTAAATGTTTTTATTTATTATTATTATTATTACTACTGCATTCTCTGGATGGTTTCCCATAGATTTCTCTATAGGGGAAAAAAAAAGTCTGAATAGAAAACACCTCCTCGTGCTGTGTGACATGCTGCCTGTAGCTTATATTGCGTTTTCATGGTGATAGGTTCCCGTTAATGGTTTCCAATTCCCCCCCTTCCCTTTCCCATCCAATCCAAGAATTTACGGATAGGTCAGTTCCTAAGAAAATGGCCCCAGTGTATCCGGTTGGACAGTCATTTTGTATATAATGTTTGGGCAAGTCATGGTGACAAGTATTACCCACATTACCTCTTCTTCGTGGTGGCAATATGGGGGAGGGGTGCAGAATGGACAGTGACTTTAACACAGAGAAATTAGATTGCAGGTCCCACTGAGACCGGGACTAATCTGACTCCATATAATATTCTGTGTACTGTATGGATGCTATTTATCTAATTTAATATACACCAGCACTTGGACAGCAGCTCTCTTAGACAGCGTTCGCATCTCCGTTTCGGAGATCCGGCGCAAATGCTGGCTTTCAGCCGAACAAAAAATTGTTGCATGCAAACAGCAGCAGTTCCATTCGCTCAAATGGGGTTGAGCTGCAGTACCAGACACAGCCCATGGACGAGAGTGGCGCTGTTTCTACAAAAAGGCAATCCTTTTGTAATCTCTGAGAACCCCTTGTGCACTACAGCTGAGAGGCGACATTCTCAAATATATTTTTTCGTCGTCATCAGCCCCAGACGACACGCTGGGCAGATTTTCTGAAGTATTACAGCGCCCATTATCATAGCAATTGTTTAGCTCCTAACAAGTGGTGGAGAAAACGTCAGCCATCTTGTTCGGTAGCAGTTGATGGCAGCACAAGGCGTATTTATCACGGCGCGCACAGGGGCAGTTATTTATTTTATTTTTTTTTCTTTTATTACACGCGCTTCGGCAAAGTGGAAAAATAAAACATGTACGTGCGGTGTCAGGCTGCAGCAGGAGCTATTACTGTAAAAGGTGGCTTTTTAATATTAATGATGCCGTAATACAACACGGGAGTGCAGTCTATATTTGTCCTGATGCACAGAGTACGCGGTAACGGCTCGTAACGCCGCCATCAGTCTTGCGCTATTGTCTGTGTCAGGACACGTACACTTACAGACTGATAGTTTCAGTAGAACTGGCCATACACATGCGAACATAGTAACGAATAGAAAAAATGAAATGACTCCAGCAATAAAAGAAACGCAAAGATCGTAAAGCTAAGCCTGGCTGACCAACCCCCAAATGATACTGCATAAATAGAAATAGAAAAGTGAGTGTTGCTGGGTCACTTCACAGAATGGGGACCGACCTGCTTCTTAAGCTTCCTTATATGGATTCCTGCCCTCCCACCACTTAGCGTCCACCAATCAGCAGTTGCCATTCTTTTAAGTCATGCCCATGAGGAATTTTTGGGTGCTTCACCTACCCCTGTTATTACTGAATACTGAAATATTGGAAAGGGGTTTTTCCTTTATCATAAGCTGTGACCGAAAGCAAAAAGAATATGTCTTAATTTACTAAAAGTGAGGATCCCACTGCTAGGACACCCACCAAACACTAAAAAGAAGGGACCACCGCTCCTTTCTCTGTTTTCTGCATAACTTTGGATCAGAAAGTTACTTCAGTGCAGCTTTAGGCCTCATGCACACGAACGTATTTTCTTTCCGTGTCCGTTCCGTTTTTTTTGCGGACCATATGCAGAACCATTCATTTCAATAGGTCCGCAAAAAAAAACGGAAGGTACTCCGTGTGCATTCCGTTTCCGTGTGTCCGTTTTTCCGTTCCGCAAAAAAATAGAGCATGTCCTAATTATTCTAGTTTGCGGACAAGGATAGGCATTATTACAATGGATCCGCAAAAAAAACAGATGCCATACGGAACGTCATCCGTTTTTTTTTTTGCGGATCCGCAATTTGCGGACCGCAAAACACATACGGTCGTGTGCATGAGGCCTTATTTAGAAGGAACAGGCCTCTGGCACCTCTGTTATAGTGATTGGAAGGGTCACAGAGGTTGGACTGCTAAAAAAAAAACTAATGAAAAAGCTGTAGAGCAACAATAATGGCACGTGTGAATACAGTCCAAAAGAACTTCTTGTACCAGGAAAACGTTTTCATGGTATGAAGCAGAAATGCTGCATGTGAATACTGCTATCAAACTTAAAGGCTATGTACACCTTAGGAGGCAATTTTTTTTTAATGATTGTATGTTATTCATTTTTAGCTAATACATTTTTTTTTAATTGGCGTTTATTAAAACTATTGAGGCGTTCTGTCACAAATGGTTAACTGTTATTCTAGCTGTGAAAGTGATCTAATAAACCTCATCTCTAAACTACTGAGAGGTCAAAAACACTTATTTAAGCCACATTATTATCAGTAAGATAAGAACTGAACTATAAGGCTGGGTTCACACGAGCGTGTCCGGATTAGGTCCGGATGCGTTGCGGATGCGTTCAGTGAAAATTGAGCGTTTGCACAGGCAAAGCCATTCAGTTTTGCCTGCGATTGCGTTCAGTTGTTCAGTTTTTTCCGCGCGGGTGCAATGCGTTTTGATGCGTTTTTCACGAGCGTGATAAAAAACTGAAGGTTTACAAATAACATCTCCTAGCAACCATCAGTGAAAAACGCAATGCACCCGCACTTGCTTGCGGATGCTATGCGTTATTAACGCAGCCCTATTCATTTCTATGGGGCTGCGGATGCGTTTATAACGCATAAGATAGAGCATGCTGCGATTTACACGCGTTGCAGAAGTGATGCGTGAAAAAAAACGCTCATGTACACAGCCCCATAGAAATGAATGGGTCAGGATTCAGTGCGGGTGCAATGCGTTCACATCACGCATTGCACCCGCGCGGAAATCACGCTCGTGTGAATGCAGCCTAAGGAGTGTTTATAAGGTCAGAGAGCAGAGATAAGGAGCCCTTCAGCTCCTGGTCTGATGGAAAAGACAGAAAATCCAAAGGGTGCTACTAGAGCATCTCGGCTCTGTACAGAAAAAAGGGCTCCATATTTTTAATGAAGACTAATTAAAAAAAATATTTTTAGCTCAGAATGAGTACAATGCAATAATAATAAAAAAATTACTTCCAAAGGTGTACATAGCCTTTAAATCACATCCGTATCTGGGTGTTGGTTGTAGTATGGCTGCTAAAATACAGATTTATTATGGCTTAATGCGCAGGAAGTGAACAGGTTTTATTTTTTTTTTTAATTTTTTTTTTATTTAGGGAAGAGTGAAAAGTAATACACATACCCTGTGTATTTCGTGGATCTCCTAACAACTAGGCCTCTGAAGCAGGCCATGTATATTAGATAAAAGGGTTTATCCAATGATTACTATAAAAAAAAAAAAATCAGATCATATAGTACATTGCAGACACTTTCTAACAAACCTTGAACCGGCCCTGTACCTCACATAGATCCAGAGATCTCCCCATGCATTGCTCCATTTGCTGTGCTAGATTTTTTTTCTGGCTGGCTGCTCAAGCGATATGTCCTTTCTTAGGGGGCATGTCCTTTCCGCTGCAACTCTCTCCATCACAAACTTAGTTGGCATGTCCTTTCTCCTGCAGCTCTGTCCCTGGAAATGGCAAAGCTTCTAACAGGTGTCAGTTGAAGGATGGAACTGAACAATGTTACAGTGGTGGACAGAAAATAAGGAAAAGAGGAAACACAAGGTGGCGCTATACAGATACATTTTATTGAAAAACTCAGCAGCTATACTGAATTTTTAATTACATCCAATGACAAAAGTATTCAGATCCAGGTGCCGCGTCTCTATCTCTGCAGTCCTGTGCTATGGGCAGACGTTCATGGTATGGGCTATTTTTTTAATTTTTGCCGTATTGAGTGGTAATGATAGAAGGAATAGTTTGGTTTTCATGTATAGGATGTGATACCCCTGGCAGCTTAATCCTGGGTTAACCTTTTTAACTCATGGGCATCTCTTCCAATGCGTGCTTGATTGCAGCTGCTTAATCCCGATCATCTCCTGCTTATCTCATAGCCTCAGATCAGGACGTCTCACGTAGACCCGACTCCTGCAGACAGATGGGCGACAGTTATATAACTTGCCAGCCTCCTCGCTCCTCAGTCTGTCTTTGTCTTCTGCCAGTGACTCTTCTGGGGTCTTATGAACTTCTGCCAACTTTATGGTCCATTTTTTATTTTTTTTTAATTAAAAGTGGCGAGTCATTGTTCCAATGCATTGTCAAAATAAAAAAGGGAAGCCCCCCTGATCTGCGCAGTAACGAGCAGTCACAGCATGCACAGGGTGGAACGGTGCCTGAGCCAGGAGCATTTTATGGCATTAGATCATTCAGAGCGTGTACAAGGGAACTTTGTCAGGTTGTCAGTGTGACATCAGGATGAAGAGTCACAGACCGCTGTGCTTAATAACTGGTCGTGAAGTCTTTTTACCATGGCCCGGGGTGAGTTGCAGCAGCAGTGTTAAAGTCTATGTAAAATAAAATTTGAAAGTGCGCTGCGTCAAATATTGGGGAATTGCTTAAACAATGGTTTTAAATAAATAGATAAATGGATATTGTAAGTACTGCATAACCACTAGGGGGAGCTTAAGAGCTTACTGCATACTGTTTATACATGGATCCCAATAGCTTTACAGGATGCAGGAAGCTTCTAAGCTCCCCCTAGTGGTGGAAGAGTGTTATAATTTATTTACATTGCATTTAAAATGATTTTTATTGAGATGTTCAATTGTAACAAACATGAAATTTAGAAAAGAAAGAATTAATAACATTGCATGCAGGGATTTGGAGCTTCGTATAAAAACTGAGCTCCTTCCACTATGAAGATTTATTAGGGATTTTATGGGATTTCCGGGATCAACTGGGTCCATCTCCTGGCACGCCCTCCGATCAGCTGTATGAGGAGGCCGCTGCGCTCAGTGAGCACTTGGGCTTCGTCCTAGGCTAGTGATGGCTAACCTCCGGCGCTCCAGCTGTGGTGAAACTACGACTCCCAGCATGCTCCATTCATTTCCATGGAGTTCTGAGCTAAGCAAGTGTGCATCTTGGGAGTTGTAGTTTTACCACAGCTGGAGTGCCGGAGGTTAGCCATCACAGTCCTAGGCTATATTATGCCATGTTCATCGGTCACCTGGTGTAGGTGCAGCTCAGTCCTATTTAAGTGAATGGGGCTGAGCTGCAATACCAAGCACAGCCACTATACGATGGATGGCGCTGTTCTTGGTGAGCTGTGAGGAGGCCACAGCGCTCGCTAGAGCTCCTATGAGAGCTGCAGCTTATTTAGACAACCCGTGTCAGACCCCTGCTGATCTCATGAAAATCCTGGAAAAACCCCTTTAAGAAATCAATCAAAAGAATATGTTCCATCATGACGTGAAAAGTCTTTTGTTGCATAAAAGCTCATCCTGAGGGTACGACCACATATAATGGATACACACCGTTGCCAACTGTCCCAAATTTGCCGGGACTGTCCTCGATTTTCAGAGATCCCGTCAAATTTGGGCTGTCCTGGGCGAAAAGTTGTCAGGACCAATGAAAAAACCACCCATAAGGGAGTCGGGGCAGGCTTAGATACCCCGATTTTACTAACTAAAACGCTGAGAAGTATGCGGCTACGCTTCTGATTTTCTGCAACATTTACATGAGATTTTTAAAAATCTGTGGCAGGAAATTTCTACAGTGGAGACCGCGCATAACTTGAGGTGCGGATTTCAGCCTTCACAGGTCAGAAGGTGGAATTTACAGCAAACTCACTTGAACTTTTGTGCTATGAATCTTGCAGCAAAATCTGCACCATTTGGTCTGGATTTTGCTGCTGTGAAAAATCTGCAGCCGACCTGTCCCATGTGGACGTAAGTAAGGGTACAGTCACACTAGCGCTATTCTTTTCCGGCATTAAGTTCCGTCGTAGGGGCTCAATACCGGAAAAAAATGCGTTAGTTTAATCCTAGTGCATTCTGAATGGAGAGCATTCCGTTCAGGATGCATCAGTTCAGTCCCTCTTACGTTTTTTTAGCCGGAGAAAATACTGCAGCATGCTGCGGTATTTTCTCTGTCTAAAATTCCGGAACACTTGCCGGCATTAATTTCCATTGAAATGTACTAGTGCTGGATCCGGCATTAAAATTACGGCATTGACTGATCCGGTCTTGTGGTTTGCGCATGCGCAGACCTTTAAATATGGGAAAAAGATAAATGCCGTATCCATTTTTCCGGATGATAACCGGAGAGATGGATCCGGAATTGCAATTCATTTGTGAGATGGATCCGCATACGGATCCGTCTACAAATGGTATCCGTTTGCATACAGATTGCCGGATCTGGCAGGCAGTTCCGGCGACGGAACTGCCTGCCGGATCCTCACAACGCAAGTATGAAAGTACCCTAACCCTACTTTAGGTTGCGTAGATGAGAAATGAGGTCCCCAATTAGGCTTCATGCACACGGCCGTTGTTGTGGTCCGCATCCGAGCCGCATATTTTGCGGCACGGGCGCAGACCCATTCACTTCAATGGGGCCGCAAACGATGCGGACAGCACTCCGTGTGCTGTCCGCATCTGTTGCTCCGTTCCATGGCCCCGCAAAAAAAATAGAGCATGTCCAATTCTTGTCCATTTTGCGGACAAGAATAGGCATTTCTATAATGGGCCACATTCCGTTCCGCAAATTACGGAACGCAGAGCAGCTTCGGCGGTTTGCGGACCGCAAAACACCAACGGTCGTGTGCATGTAGCCTTATAGAGACTGTGGAGGTCCCAGCATTGGTTTCCTCAGCAGTCTAGTAACATTTATGTAGATGGGAGATCAATGTTTTCTGCTGCCTTTGTTTCCAATGACTATTGAAATTCCGCATCTTTTTGGTATTATTTTTGTATCGATTCCTCACTGTTTTCAAAACGTTCAGTGAATGGCTACCTTCTTCTATTCAGTACGTTCTATATCAGGTCTGTGATGCATCCTTTTCCTCTCCCATTTTCAATGCTTTTCACGTTTGCGTATGTGCACCCGACAACTGACACCTCAGAGAGGCAATCTGCAGGTCGCCGTCACAGTCCCGGACCTGCATTATGTATAAATCGCCACTTGGTCCTAACATATAGCAATGACAAAGTATAAAAGGAGGCAACACAAACCCTTCCCCATGTACAGACCGCAGGAGCCCAGATTTCATCTTTGCCCATTTATTGCGGTCTTTTTGCTTTATAGGTAGAATTGCTGAAAACCGTCTCTGCACGAAAGTGGCTTAATGAATAAAGATGGCGTTAAAAAAAAAAAAAAAACTGATGCCGTCCCTGCGGTCAGGCGGACTGTCTTTGTGGTACTGGCATAAATTCAGCCATTAGATCTTGTGCCTCATTGAAATTTCTAGATCAAAGGTGGGTAAGCTGCAGTTTCCCAGGTGATGCGAAAGCGTATATCCCGAGATAATGAGTCCCCAGTAAGGCGTGCGGATTGTATGTATGGACAGCTTCCAGCCTCTCGCTATAGAAAGAACCTGACATCTCTCTCTGCTTTAGTAAATACTTGTGTGCCTCCTACAATAACAATTTTAGAGCACTTTTATTTATAACTCTACATCTTATCCCTCTATTATTCCTCCCGGAAATATAAAAAAAAAACACCCTCTGGACATTACCATTTCCTTTGTGAAAGAGATGAGACCCTACATAGTCTGACACTGTGCTGTTAAATCAGTACCGACAGATCCTAACTATGCAGAGATGCATCCTATTAACGGGGGACATTAAAGTGAACCTGTCACATTGACATGCCAGAAGTATTGATTTGGGGGCGCCAGGTAGTGGACCACCCACCGCTCTCCGAAAGAAGAGGCACTCGCGGAGTGCCGTGCCCCTTTGTTTCTAATTGGCTCAGCTCTTATCAGAAAGCCGAGTGAGTGGCGTACAGACTCCTTGACTTTCCAGAACCCCCACTTGGCTAATGTTCAGAGGTCCTATGTTTTAGTCCAGTCAGGGGGGTTATATCTGCATGACGGTTGCATGACACTATAAAATATCAAAAGTAAAAAAACAAACAAACGCTTGACTCCCAGTTATTTTATTCATTCACACTTTTCCAGGAGGAATAACAGAGGAACACACAATGCAAAATCTAGGAAAAATCCTCCAATGTTGTTATTTCATGGGGGATACAAGTATGTTGTCTTTTCCGCTATAGCGGGTGCTGAGGTCGGTGAGTAGTGGGCATGTATGCCAGAATATAAGCCACGTGGATTGGACATGTCATATTTCAGTAATTGGTTATTCTAATCCAGTAACTGTCCCCATCTGTACATAGCAAGACTTATGCATCAATGGAAAATTAGGGACATGCTGCTGGTGACAAGTGTCTAGCGGGATAATTATATTTCGGTCCCAATTAGAGAACACCCTGCAGATGGCTGCATTGAATTTCTGGCTTCCAGTATAATACATTGTCCTTGTGGCACTTGTTTAGAGTCGATGAATATTTTGCTCGCTTGTTGTGTATGACTCGCCATGAAATGCTTTTGTGACGGATGCCAAGCTGCCGCCGGTGGGGGTCGTAAACCCGTGTGGTCTTTAAATGAAGCAGTCGCCGCGCAGAAAACGTCCTCTTTGTCTTATCCGGTTATAGAGAAATATTCATTGTCCGTGGTTCTGAACTCGCCACGTTGGAGAAAGTGACGTCTTCTGTGGATCGCGCTCAAACCCGGAAATATCATTTATCTCGAGGGTCATTGATCGGAACTGCTTACCTGATGTACTGGATGTCTGCATGGGGTTTGTGGGATCTTCCTGCGTTTAGTTCTGGTATTTGGGTCACATTGTGAGCGGGAAAAATAAATAAAAAGTTTTGAAAAGTTTTTCAAAATCATTTAGAATTTTTACTTTGCTGATGACAATATGGTCACCATAATAGGTGCATCAGGGGTCGTTACACGACCTTCCCAATTACCTTAGAAGGGTTTTCAGAGATTTTACTAATGAAGACCTCTCCTCCGGACAGGGATGGCCAACCTGCGGCTCTCCAGCTGTTGCAAAATTACAACTCCCAGCATGCCCAGACTGCTTACAGCTATCAGCCTACAGCAGGGCATGGTGGGAATTGTAGTTTTACAACAGCCGGAGAGCCACAGGTTGGCCAGCCCTGCTGTAAGCAGTCTTTGCATGCTGGGAGTTGTAGTTTTGCAACAGCTGGAGAGCCGCAGTTTGCCCATCCCTGGCATAGATCATCCATATCTGATTGGTGGGGGTCCGACACCCAAGACCTCCACCAATCAGTTAAGAAGGCAGCTGCTCCTGTCTTTTCTCTGTTCCCTGAGCACAGCGCCGTACATTGTATAGTGGCTGTCAGTGTCGGACTGGGGTGTCTGGGGCCCACCAGTTAAATTTATTTTGGGGGCCCACCGTATGGATACATTCAAATATAATAAATATTTTAACAAGTTTTTTATATGAACATAGGCTGGTTGAGGTGCTGTAAATTGTATGTAGGGCAATATGTCTACTGTGTTATGTGCCACTTGTGCAGGGGGTGGGAGACTAGGGGCCCACCTTGCTCAGGGGCCCATCGGGGGATTCCCCTGTACCCCTGTGGGCCAGTCCGAGCCTGGTGGCTGTGCTTGGTATTGCAGCTCAGACGAATTCACTTGAATGGGGCTGAACTGGTCCCAGGCCATGTGACAGATAAACGTGAAACCTCTGACCTAGGAAAAGCCGTGGAGCTACTCTGAGCACAGCTGCCTCCTCGAACAGCTGATCTATGGGGGTCCCGGGTATCGGACCCCCGCCAATCAGAAACTGATGACCTATCCAGACCTGTCCACCAGCCCTCCTTAGATTGAGATACTGTTCTTATGGTGGAAAGGTCCTCCACTTGGCCATGTAAAGGACTAGTTGAAGGACAAGACACGTTCCAAGAGCTTGGAAGTTCCTTTTAGACGAGGTGAGACTCTATATAGCGGTACTTATAACCACCTATCTGCAGTAGATGCTTCACATTGGGATTGTACACGTCGTTGACGGAAGGGACTCATCCGGAAGGTGATTCCATTATATCTTCCCAGGAGGCAGATAACAAGGGCTTATAGTGGAAGAGTTCTAGGACATAATACAGCTCCTGCTAGAAAAACCCGCCGCGTATCTTGTTATAATTCACTGTGACACTGAATGCGTTAATCACACAGGTAGAGAGGGCCGAGCCGCGCTCACGGAGAGTCCTTATCCCGTGGGTAGAGATGCTGCTATTCCCAGTGGCGCTTCTTCGCGTGCCCAATCAAGAAGATCATTTTTTAATAAGTGTTGTCATGGTGGAGGAAAAATGCATTTATATCAGCCGGCTGCTCATTTACCTGCATATAGCGGCTTTATTATCATGGGAGTCCTGCAGATGTGTACGGAGTTACTGGTTTATACCGATATATCAATTTTACTTCCTTGTGAGTATAACGTTATGTCACAGATGCAGTCTGTTCTCATTACTTTGACCACAGGAGTAAAAATCAGGCTGCAAGGCAAAATGATAATGACCGATATTAACCCTTAGCGTTAACGCGTGTCGATTTATCTTTTTTTTTTTTTTTCTGTTCAGATAGTTGTTTGTTGGCTTGTTTTTTTGCGGGACAAGTTGCACTTTTAGGCCCCTTTCACACGCATCGGATGCGTTCAGTGAAACTCACACCATTTTGCATGCAAGTTCATTCAGTTTTGTCTGCGATTGCGTTCAGTTGTTCTGTTTTTTCCATTCGGGTGCAATGCGTTTTGATGCGTTTTTCACGCGCGTGATAAAAAACTGAAGGTTTAGGCCTCTTTCACACGGGTGTCACGTTTGACGCCCGGATAAGAGACGGGTGCGTTGCGGGAAAATGCACGATTTTTCTGCACGAGTGCAAATGCGTTTTAATGCGTTTTGCACGCGCGTGTGAAAAATCGCCATGTTTGGTACCGAGACCCGAACCCGGACTTATCACTGAAGTCCGGGTTCGGGTTGAGTATTCTGTAGATTTTATTATTTTCCATTATAACATGGTTATAAGGGAAAATAATAGCATTCTTAATACAGAATGCTTAGTAAAATGTGGATGGAGGGGTTAAAAATAAAAAAAATAAACTCACCTTATCCACTTGATCGCGTAGTTGCCGATCTCTCCTCTCTTCTTCATTCATTAGCTGCCGGCTAAAGGACCTGTGATGAGGCTAAAGGACCTGTGATGGACCATGTAATTGGACCATGTGATGTGACGTCATCACAGGTACTTTAGCTGGTAGCTAATGCTTGAAGAAGAGAGGAGAGATCGGCAACTACGCGATCAAGTGGATAAGGTAAATTTTATTTTATTTTTTTTAACCCCTTAATCCACATTAAGATCGGGTCCCGTCTCTTAGCAACCTTGCGGGAAAATCGCACTGCATCCGCACTTGATTGCGGATGCTTGCGATTTTCCCGCAGCCCCATTCACTTCTATGGGGCCTGCGTTGCGTGAAAAACGCAGAATATAGAGCATGCTGCGATTTTCACGCAACGCAGAAGTGATGCGTGAAAATCACTGCTGATGTGCACAGCCCCATAGAAGTGAATGGGTCCGGATTCAGTGCGGGTGCAATGCGTCCACCTCACACATTGCACCCGCGCGGAAATCACGCCTGTTTGAAAGGGGCCTTGCAAACAATATCTTTTAGCAACCATCAGAGAAAATCGCATTGCATCCGCACTTTTTTTTTTTTTTTGTCAAATCTCTTTTTATTATAATGAAGAAAGGGTATACAGTACAATACAATGTCACAGTTCTTCCGGATTCAATGCGTTTTTCACTGAAGCTCCTTTCACTTCTATTGGGGCCAGGGCTGCGTGAAAAACGCAGAATATAGAACGTGCTGCGTTTTTCACACAACACAGAACCGATGCGTGAAAAAAAACACAGAACCATTGAATTGAATGGGTCAGGATTCAGTGCGGGTGCTATGTGTTCACGTCACACATTGCACCGAAAATTTGCTCGTGTGAAAGGGGCCTTAGTGTCACCGTTTAGTATTGTAAATGATGTAGTGCAGGAATGCCCAACCTGCGGCCCTCCAGCTGTTGTAAAACTACAACTCCAACTGTAGGCTGATAGCTGTCACTGTCCAGGAATGCTGGGAGTTGTAGTTTTGCAACAGCTGGAGGGCCGCAGGTTGCGCATCCCTGATCAGCAAAAATGCTTCAGTTTGGATAATACAACCGCCTGCGTCCGTTATGAACGGATCCAGTTATATTATCTGTAAAATGACCAAGACTGATCCGGCACTAAAACCATTGTAAAAAGAGATCTGGCATCATTGACTTACATTGTATTTCAAGCCGTATCCGTCTTGCTGCGTCTCCCATGACACACGCAAAAACGCTGCTTGCAGTGCTTTTGTGTGCGTTATGGGAACGGAACGCATTCTGGTGCAATCCGTTCCGTTCAGTTTTTTACCCCGTTGACAATAAATGGGGACAAAACTGAAGCGTTTTCCTCCATTATTGACATCCGTCATAGGGAAAGTTTCTTTCCATGAGCCTTAAATTGGTCACACCAGCAATCCTAAGTTGAACACGACTACACGGCGGACTGGTACTGAGCAAAATAATGCTGGAAGCTTGTACTTGGATTGAAAATAAGCTGCTAGTGCTTTTTTAAGTCTTTTCTTTCTTTTCTGTTCCTGCACTGGAGAAGTTGTCTGAATAGATAATTGAATTAAATTAGACCGTTACCTGACTGCCGTCCTTACACCAAACTGTGAACTGACTGAAGGCAGCATTTACACAAGACTGTGACTGACCACTGTGGTTACAGAAGATTGTCTACCTGCAGTCACCACTAGAGGGAGCACAGGAGCTTACTGCAGATTGTCATACAGTGAACTCCATAATAACACCGCAGTAAGCTCCCAAGCTCCCTCTAGTGGCATCTGCAGGTAGCCACAATGTTTTCAAAGAGGTATTCCAGTAGATAGGCCTTAACCCTTTAGATTGGTAGGGGGAATCTGACCACTGGGTCCCCCACCAATCACGAGAACGGGTTTTCCAGGCCCCATACACGAATGGAGTGGAAGGTTAAACATCTGCCCTGCCGCAACATTCATCTCTATGGGGCTGTGGGCCAGTGCCTTAGACTTAACATGGAGCAGAGTGCACATGTTTAACTTTTGCTCCCTTCAAATGGCGAGGCCTGACCCTCATTTTCATGATTGGTGGGGTCCCAGACTAGCTGACCCCCCCCCCCCCCCATACCCACAAAATAACAATGATCACCTAACCAAGGGACATGAGATAACTGGTCCATGTGATCGGCTTCCTGTAGCTTTAGTAAATGATTTGCATCTACACATAGAGACCCCTCTGTAGACTGAATCAATGTTCAGGAGAATGCAGATTATTGATGGACCTGCTGAAATTGATCGCCTCTACGCTAATAAATGTGAGTACGGCGAAGAAATTGTCAGCTCCGAATGCCAGCGGTTTTCATTTTGGTTTTAAAGTTCTTCACGTCTGGGCTTAATTTCTAGTTTTATGACTAGAACAGGGTTAGGACTGTGATATCCAACAACCTTCAATGCTAAATATCTAGAGTTAAAAAAACAACTAAATTTCTGCCCTTTTCGCACTGGCCACCAAGTTTAGTAATAGCCAGACACTTTCCTGTTCTGATCACTTCTCAGCAGTCATCTCATTATCAGCACACATCATTACAATGACCGGTAACACCTCTTTATAGATAACACCGCATACACTGTTTACAATAGGTGGTAAAATAGCTTATCTTCTCATACTCCATGTCACCAAAAACATTGTGTGAACAGGTCCTAAGGGTTTTTTCCTATGTGGCGGATATGATTCAGAGTTGCCATTGCAGATTTTCATCTTGCGGATCCGCAGCATTGTATGGTATCGGCAAAGTGGATGAGATTTTAAAGGGGGTTTTCCATCTTCGGGGGCCTTTTGGGTAGACCATCTCCGCCTTTCCCATGGCATACTTCCCTGCTTGTTTGCTCCCCCACCACCGCTGCAGTGCTTACCTTCACGCCTGTCAACATCCGATTCGACAGCAGTCACTGGCCAAAGCAGTGACATGTCCGCCTTGCGTCATGTGACCTCAGGTGGACACATCGCTACTGCAGCCACTGATTGGCTGCAGCAGTTGTCTATCCAGATGTTGAAATGTGCTGAGCAGGGAGCTACAGGGGAGTGAACCATGCAGAATCCAGTGGCGGTTAGCAGGGAAGTACGCTTCCCACCACAGGACTGGGATTTGCCTGAAAGGCCTCAGAAGATGGAAAACCCCTTTAAGAAACACATCCACACACTGTGTAAATAATCCACAGTGTTAATTACCCTGCAGTGCGGATTTGAAATCTGCAGCACGTCCGTTTCTGCTGTGGATCTCCGGCGCGGAGCGGGCGAAAGACTTTGCCCTGTAAAATTGGGAATGAATAGTAGATAGAATGGGATCTTGGGGGTAGTAGTACTTGCAAGTTGACAACTGAGAATAGAAATCACTAACTGAACAGCGGTTGGGAAATGGCTTCTGAACAGTCGTCTGCAGAAGGGGGAGGGGAATCCCACTCGGGGAACCACTGTCACCGAGAAAATAGATGCAGCGGAGGGTGAGGGTTTCCCTTCGTATGAAGCAGGTGTCACTACTCCTGATGGTAATGCTCTGCAGCAGGTTGCGTCTGTTGGGCGTGTAATCAATGCACTTGTCTGCTTCCATCAGCCGCTCCATCCATTATTTTCAGCCGAGTCTGACAACTGCCGGGAAGATGGGGACCAAAGCAAGCGTTCGGCAAACAGATGCTGGAGAGTAAATAGCTGAACATAGAATTAATCTGGGATGAAATTTCTATAGGAATCCAATGTCGATGTGATCGATAGATGCTTCTGTAGGCTTGGTGGGCATGATTTCCTGGAGGACCAGCAGACGTAAGACCCCATTTACGTTTTGCTTTAATTACTCTCGGCACTCGGCCAAAAAAGACCAAAACTGATTGTGCTGGTACCGTTATAATTGCTACGTGACCAGTGCACGTCATGGGGGATACTTTATATTTCCGAGAATAAAATTTTGTTCTGCATTTTTCACCGAAGCGGCACGTTTTGCCGCTTAAAGGGTCACAGGTTTTTCGTAAAACTTTTGATACATTGCAGAGAGTCGGACATATCAAAAGTTTTGTTTGGTGGGGGTCTGAGGGCTGAGACCCCCACCGACCACTAGAACAAGGATAAAAAAGTGCTCTTATATCACTTTCTGTCTCCTCGAAGGGCCCGGATAGATTCCGTCCCCTACAGGGAAGAGAGAGAACACAATAGGCAAGCGCTTCTCTCTTCTTCTAGGGTTTAGTGGAGGTCTCCGCACTCAGACCCCCTCTGATCAAGACTCTCAAGTCTCTATGCCATATCAAAAGTTTTACAAAAACTCAGTGACCCTTTAATGGAAATGTGCCCTTAGGGTTCGTGTACATGGCACCAGTTGGTGCACAGACCGTAGACGACGCGCCTATACCCATGGGTCTGTAGAGGCACTCCATGTTCCACAGTATGGTGCCTCTAAAAGGGGCACATATAGTGGTCCTCCCTAAAATGTAGACCGCAACAGTCTGTAGATGCGGCAAATCTATCACAGTGGATCATGCTGGATGATAAATTTGGTTCCGGGGCGAGGCACTGGTGTCTCACTGGTGTTTGGTTTACGTTGCGACAGAATTGTGGGCCAAAACATTGGTGCAAATTTGGTGCAAAAGTCGCAGCCTAAAGGGGTTTTCCGGTCTCTTGGTCACCTATCTCCAGGGTAGGTCATCAATAGCAGATTGATAAGGATTTCGACATGTGCCGGAAACAAAACAGTGGATGCAATCGGGAAATAAAAGTGAGTGGGAGCTAAACTGCAGTACCCCGGCCACACGGCTTCCAGCTCCATCCACTGATCGGTGGGAAGTGCCAGGTATTGAACCACCACCGATCCGATAGTGATGACCTATCCTGAGGATACGGTCATGGAGAAACCTGAAAGCCCCTTTAAGCCAAGCTCCTTGACATTCATATTGTTTCAGTGGTCGCACAGGATTCTTTACCAGCAGCAAGTTACCTTTATCATTGCATTTTACTCATTTAGAGCTAAAAATAATTTTTATAGTTGGTCTTTATTACAATTTTTTAACACTTGTTTGTTCTATAGCTTTCACTTTTAGTGTATCTGCAGACCATTTCTTTCTGCTTCACACTGAATCGGTCAGAGAACTGCACTGACGGCTGGATGTGTAGCCTTTATTCCTGAACTCCTGAGAGCTCAAAATTACTCATTTAAACCATATTGTTATCAGCTTGATAAGAATTTATATAATGAGTGTTTATGGGCTGTCGGGAGTTCAGAGATAAGGGCTGTACATAGCCGTCAGAGCAGTTCTCTGACCGTTTCAGTGTGAAGCCGAAAGAAATAGTCTCCACATACTCTAAACGCCCCAACGGTGTCCATAGCCTTAACATTAAACCAGGAGAAGCTGACTCCTCGTGTTTAGCGCATAGATACAGTGTAGTGAAGAAAGTATACAGACCTGCATCGGCTGAGTTCACATCACTGTTTCGTTTTCTGTCAGAAGAACAGAAAAAAAACGGATCCTTTATTGTAAGCACCAATTTTGCTCTGTTAGGCCTCTTTCACACGAACGTTTTTTTTGCGAGTGTATGGGCCGTTTTTTGCGTTCCATATACGAACCATTCATTTCAATGGGTCCGCAAAAAAAAAAAAAGGAAGGTACTTCCGTTCCGTTCAAAGATGGAACATGTCCTATTATTGTCCACATCACAGACAAGGATAGTACTGTTCTATTAGGGGCCAGATGTTCCGTTCCGCAAAATTCACACGGATGTCATCCGTTTTTTTTGCGGACCGCAAAACCACACGGTTGTGTGCAATAGGCCTTATGCACATGTTTTAGCCATATCCCTCTGAGTTTCGCTGTTTCACACGGAAAAAAGTCCTGCACAAAGTACTTTTTTTTTCATCTAAAATAACGGATCTCGGATGGAAATGGCTAAAACGGATGCAAAATGTGCATCAATGAGCATAATGGATGCTTCAGATACAGGATCCGTTTTTTTGTTTTTTTTAGTTTTCTGTTCTTCTGACAGATTACCAGAACGGAAACGAAACGGTGATGTGAACCTAGTCTCAGATGTCAAGACGTCTGAGATGTACATTAAATGTATGATGGTAATTTCTGTCTGTGCTTTACGTCTGGTATGTGGCATTTATCTGATATGCCGGGGATACATTAGCCTGAACATCTCTTCTCCGTCACAAGGTTAGTTTACCAGAGCAGCAAGGTGACCAGTCCGCTGTCAGCCCTCACACACTGCAGAATAAGATTAGTCTTAGTAGACGTGAGACGTCCCTGGGGAAGCGGGGGAGTTCAAGGTTGTTTTCTTACGGAGAATCTGGAAAGCAGCGTAATCCATCTCCAATCTTACGTAGTCCATATTTATACCATAGCCTGCCCTTAGACTGTTATGTCTGCCCTCTTGCATCCGTCTTATCAGTGCTGCACATACAGTACAAGTACTGTGTGTGCATCTTTTTATTCTATTTTAGGTCTTCGGTTTGTCTATAGGTAATGGAATGACTTTGTTGCTGTGGGGCACGTCCATGATTAGAGAAACCTGGCTGCTTGCTTCCAATACCTGCCCACGGATTGTCTGTGGTTTTAAAGCTAGCCCTATTGACTACATGATGGCTGAGCTGCAGTACCAGACACAATCCATGGACAAGTGTGGCGCTGTTTCTAGAAGAAGGCACCACATTTTCCAAATCCTTTCCAACCCCTTTAAAGATGTTGTCTGGCTTGGAAAACCTATTTGCCAATACTCTATTGGGAAATTCCGAGTTAAAGGGATCTTCCTTGTAGACCCGTTCCTACCACTATTCAATCCAGTTGGGATGCGGACATGGATTTTGGATAGGGATTTGGATCTACGTAATGTCCCCATGACTGAACACAGCCAACGCAGAGAACAGGAAGTGTTGTCATGAGGAAGCAGAGGTAAAGGCATTGGTAATGTAACGTCAAGGTCTCGTGCACACGGCTGGAAGATGCGGTGCGGAACGGAGGCACAACAAAGCGCTTTCTTGTTTTTCTGCCTGTGCCTCCTCACCGCCAAAAAGTAGAACCTGTTCTCTTTTTTTTGTGGTGCGGACGGATCACGGACCCATTCAAATTGCATAGATCTGGATCCGTCTTCAGCATCCGCACGGATGGTGCCCGTGCATTGGGGACCTCAAATTGCTTTCCCCGATGCATGAAACCACCGTTTGCATGAAGTCTTACAGGGTCTTTTTTTTTTTTTAAAGTAGTTGTCCCATTACGACAACTGTTCGGCATGCGTTCGGCCGCTGGGGCCCCGGTGATTACGAGAATGGGAGACTCGTGCTCCCCAATTTGGATGGGGCAGCAGTCCGGCATGCCCTCTTCTGCTCCATTCAGCTGGAGATTGTTGAACGCTTGTAGTCGGCTATCTCCAGCAGTCCTATAGAGTTGAATGGTGTGACAGAGACGTGTGTCTGCTGCTCTATTCAAATGGGGTGCACAGGCCCCTGTTCTCATGATCAGCGGTGCCCCAGTGGTGGGACTCCTACTGATCAGTCAGGGAGAAAGTTGTCTTAATGAGGCAACTGAACTTCTAACGTTATTAAAGGGGTTATCCAACCACTATAATGCCCCCCAGATTGCCAGTGCCCCTCATACTGGTAATACTTACTCTGCTCGCTGGCACCCACGTCGCTTCTGATGCCCGCATGGCCACTGCTGCATCTCCCCGTCACACGGATCAAAACACACACAACCACCACTGCTGGATTACAGGGCAGTCGTAACCATGGAAATGAGCAGTGTATAATGTGATAGAAAAAGGAATCCAGTCAGCAAAGGAAGCAATATGGACAATCACAATACATTAGGAAGAGCCTTGTATTCACTTTCTCTACGTGATAAACGCCACTTGCTGAAGTGACAGAACCGCTTTAAAGTGAGACCTTCACCCCAGCGTGTGGAGTTGTGAGTTGGGGTGTGCCAGTTATATTTTTAACTGTGCCGTTAATTACACCAGCACAGGTTGCTCCTGGGTCCACAGCGACCTAATCAAAGCGTGTCACCGCACTTCTGGCAGGTTAGTGCCGGGGGATCGTTTGCCAGAAGGTGTTTAATCAGGAGCTGTCCACTTTCTAGTGATGGCGTTGCTTGTTTTCTGCGGGAGCAGCATTTTAATTGATTGAGGCGTATAGGTTGTTTACGAGGCTGTGAAACTTTGATAGACTGGGAGGCAGACTATACCGTGATCTCATTCTCCGCCTCGCGCAGAGCCGTAATAATCTGCAGCAATAAAACTGAGTTCACATCTGCTGCAGAGGGTCCGTTAGGAGAGTCCGTCACATTCGACAGATAAAATAACAGTTTTTCTCTTAAAATGGCAAATACCATGACAGAACCCAACAAACCTCATTATTAGTCAGCTGGATCTGTCCGGTGCTGATGGTCCGCGGTGTGATGGATCGCGTTAGAGACAGAAGCCACAATGCAGGGCCTAAAGGCTTCTTTGCATGGGCTGATGCATTGGCAATCATTGGTAACAAACTGAACACGCTCAATGATTACCTGTTCATTGAGCTGAGATTTACATGCAGCAGCCTTCTCCTGTGTATGGGGACGAATAATGACTACTGTGATCATTGATCCCCCTATATCATTTAATAGTTTGTGGGTAGCAGATCCCTGTTTAGACAGGGCAATGTGCTTCCCAGAAAGAACGCTTTTATGTGCCGCATGAAAGACGCAATCCCTTTGCAGCACCATTTTGTGGAGCAATTATCGGGAATGAGGGTTTGTAGGAACACTGATCACCAATAATTGCCCCCAATCCTTGGTTCACGTTAAAAAGCCTTTAGTCTGTATTCTCTGTATTTGTGGCTTTGCTTGCAATTTATTCTTCCCTGATCATTAAGCTGAGCAATCATCTCCTGTGTATGGGGGATAAATGATCGCTACTGTGATCGTTGATCCCCCATAGAACTTCAGTTTGCTTCCCAGAAATGGATTTGATATGCCACATAAAAGATGGCATCAGTATGTGGGGCAATTATTAGGAATGAGAGATCACCAATAATTGCCCTGATCCTCGGACCATGTTAAAAAGCCTTTAATCTGTCTTCTCTGTATTGCAATTTATTGTTCCCTGCTTTCTGCGAGTGGAGCGGCTGATAGTCAGTGTCTTTGATGGAATTACAGTCCCAGTCTCCTGGAAACTTGCGTAACCTGAATTATATCAGCGGTTCTTCTATGTGCTTTCTGTTATGTCTTCTGCCCAGACAGTATCGATGAGGTTAAAAAATGTTCTCACAAATAGATCTCAAGACAGGGGTGCCAGGAGGTGACGCCGTAGAAGGCAGCATACTAATGAGTGGTCTTCCGTTATAAAATGATGTCAGGAGTAATACTCACCTTAGAAATCCACTGCCGCTGCTGTTTAGACGCTTACCAGCCCCATGCTGTCCTCCTGCCTCCAGTGGTGACATGTTCCACCATCAAGGCTAATGATTGGCCAGGGTCACATGTCGTGTCAACAGGTCATTTGTGGGGACTGATGAACAGAGACGGTCATGGGACCCCGGGAAACGTTGGCCGAGGAGCGGTAGGTGATTGGTAAGGTGAGTATCCCTGTACTTCTTTTTTTACTTTTATAGCATTGTAAGCAGTTTATACAAAAAACGTCATGGTCTGCAGTAGTAGTGAAGTTTTTGTGATTTTGTGCAGATATCCTTGCATTTCCGCACTACAATCTGCATGTATCGCTTGCGGATTTGGATACTGATTTGTCCCAGATTTTTTCAGCATTTAAGTCGCGTATGGATGGTTAGTTTTGCTTTACTCGCAGCCACAATATTGGTTCAGCAAAGTCGCAACGTGGAACACGGTGACTGACCTTTCTTCACCAAATTATATTGATATTGCATGCAAATGCCGTACTTTTGGGTATCTTTATACTGTGTATGTACCTTGTATTCTTGGGTAACCGTTTCCCAGTGATACTGTAGTTGGGTTGTACCCATGTCACCCATTTGGGCTAAACCTGCCATAAACGCCCAGCATGCCCCCTCCATCCAAGTCTCTCTGGCTTCACTCTCCAGTCAGTCTTTGTTCTTCTTCGTTTCTGTATTATGTTATATTGGCTTTTGTCCAGCCTTTAGATTTCTGCCCAAAATGTGAATCACCAGCTGATAATGATGACACTCTGCCAATCTGTATCTATCTGCTGGTGAGTCCTTATGCACAAGGTGCTGCCGCACATGCACTGTTGGTGCACAGTCGGTGTTTACTAGGTAACACAAAATAGGCGCACCATAGGGTGATAACGTACAGATCATAATAAAATGTTATTCCAAATGGAGGCTCACCTTAGGTTGTGCTAAACATAGGCACAACACTAGTGTAGGCTCATCAGGGGGTAACCTCAGACCCCAGGGGTGGTTGGTATGCAGCCAAGGATGCAGGTACTTCTTGCAGGGGATGCCTGGAGTCCCCAAGAAGGTAAGTAGATCAGTAGAATTTCATCCTACAGCGCAAAGAACAAGCCAGTCTATTCCTGAAGAAGGGGAATTATCTTCCCAAAACGCGTTGTATTACCTGCTAATAAATACTGAAGACCTTTCCATAATATTCACAGAATAACTGGCTGGTTCATTGCGCCATGGGTTGAAATTCTACTGATCTAAATTTTTTTCGCCGACACGACAAAAAAGTCCCCCATTTTTACAGACTGTCCAGGAATTTCTGGACGGTTGGCAGCCCTGTTCCAAGTATAACGGTTTGAATGGTCCTTGTATCATCGTGTGAACTGACGACCAATTCCGCCAGTTCTGCTTGGATGTTCCGGACCCCTGCATCTTACAGTCGACTACTTGAAACGAAATTTTCCTTCTCGTGTGGATGGATTGAAAGCAATTGGGAAGTCTGTGTCCGTGTGAAGATTCTCTGCGCTAGATTAGGAATAATTTGGATTGAGCGGCACTTCAAACAGTTCGTACAGAAGCGCAGCCAACGGAACCGTAATTAAAGCACAAGGATCCCGAGGCTAAGCGTCTTCCCGCTCCCCATGCTGTGCGGTAATTATTGGGAGGCTGCGTTATTACAGCGCGCTGTCACTCAATTTCCTTGATGTATTCTGTTACTGTTTTCTATGACACTGTGGAGGTATTTCATGTGGATGACACTCTCCTCGCCTTATCACAATGCATGGCTGCGCTTTAATACCTGCTGTACCTACATGTAAGCGGATAAGTGGCTCCAGCAATCTTTGATAAAATTACGTTAACCAAGGCCTCATGCACATGGCTGCGTCATAGCTCCGTGTGACCTTTGAGTTCTGCAGCTATGATCTTCCTGTTGTACCTCCAGTTTCACACAGAGGTGGCGCTGTATTCCTCCAGACACATTATTACAGAGCCCTCTCCTTTCTGCATGCAAGAGCCCGAATCGTCGCCTAAAGGGAACCTGTCACCAGTATGAACCCAGTGTGTGAGCGGAGTCCATTGATACCTATGTTATCCCAATCTGTTGCAGCGTTCCAGAGATACAGGGCCCTTTTTTTTCTAATAAGCTAATGAGGTCTAAAGTGCACTGAAGGCGGGCCCCAGCTACTTTGTGCCCTCTTGCTCCTCTGCTCTTCTTTATCAGTCGCTCCTTCCCTCGGTTGCGGCGTTTCCAAAAGAAAATGATGTATTCTTTATGCAAATGATGGCTTCAGTGCACTGAGGGGCAGGGCCTAGCCCCTCGGTGCACCTCAACTTTCTAGTGCTGGCCACGCCCCTCAGTGTACTGACACCCTCATTTGCATAAAATATAAGCCTTTTTAACGGTAAAACCAATTTTCACAGGACAGGTATCATTTTGATCAGCTGGATCAACCCTACCAGACAGTGTGGCTCACTGTCTAGGGTTGATTCTGCCGATTGGTGATCTACAATGTCCGTCTACACTCCCAGACTTCGTCGTCTTGATGTGATCCGTGGGGAAACTTGCTGCACCTAAATAGGATTTGGGCGTTTCCTCTCATGACCAGTGCATCCTGGATAGTGTTTACACTCCGGTCGTTGGTCGCTTTGATAGTGTCATCGGTGAACCTTGTACACACAAGTCTGCACGTCTGTGAAGCAGCACCTGTACAATTCCATAAAGGGCTGCTGAAATATGCTGCCTATAGGTGAGGCCTGATAATGTCATGCAGGGTTTTTGGCAAATTTTTTATGCTCTTTTATGTTTTTTGATCCCTCAATAAAAAAAAGGAAAGAAAATAAATGGAAAAAGACATATAGTTTCCATGGTACTGCATACAAATATCCTTGGGCAAAGTCAGTAGTACCTATAGTAGTGCATTTACACAATAGCTGGAGCGTAACATTACTAATCCCTGCGTCCTGCAGGTGAAAAAATATAGAAAATTGAAAGTTTTATCCCTTAGGCTTATCTGAACCCACGGAGAGTAGTGAGTCCTGGTGAACGTGGTGTAGAAAGAGTAATGAGAAATTCATCAAAAATTCCTTATTTATAGAAATTATCAAGACAATTACATATTTTACAAGTTTCTCGTAGACGACGTAGCATTTTTTCTATTGAGTGGCTCAGGTAGACATCTGACTCACAGCAATAGTGACCAAGAGTAGTACTCCAGGGTATGGAGACCTATTGGCAATGCTCTATGGGAAACGGCTATGCAAAGAGGTACCCATGGTCTGTGGAATACCTCTCATGCGTGGATACACACCGTAAAGGCAATGGATACATGAGCGATCTGTGATTTTCTTAGGAGTGAAAGAGACCTTGTGGTTCCAGGGAGAAATTGTTCACCATCTCTGGCCAAGATTTTAAAATCAACGGGCAATGACTTATGGCACGGCAAAAGTTTGCCTGGTCTGCATGTCATCAGGGACTCACTGTGCCGCTCTACGATACTCTTTCAGGTGCCATATATTGTCAGACCTGTCATGGAGAATGCAAAGCCTTCATACAAGGAGGCGTACAGAGGTCCAGTAAAGCCCCATGCACCTCTATGCATGCCCTGAACCATAATAATTGAATTGTAATATTGTCACTACATCAGTTTTCCAATCACCATTTTTTTCGGACTATAAGACGCAACTAGGAGGAAAATGAGAAAAATATACTTTTTAATCTGACCCCCAAGCCCCATCAGACCTCAAATAAGTTCCCCATCAGACCCCCATTCCATCTCACACCTCAGATCAGACACCCATTTCTCCTCAGATTAGACCCCAACTCCATCAAACCAAAGATCAGACCCCTATTCCTTCTTAGACTTCATATCAGCCTCCCATTCCTCCTCAGATCAGACCCCCAAGCTCCATTTGCCAAAAAATAAATAAATGAACTCACCGCTCCCTGGTCTTCCGCACCGAGTGAGTTCAGAGTGCGCGCCTACATGCAAAGCGTCCAGATGCTGTACACAGTCAACCCACATGCAGTGAGGCGCCCGGAAGAAGACCAGGGAGCGATAAGTAAAGCCAGCGCAGCGCCTCCTGCATACTGATGACTGCTTCCGTAATGGAAGCGGCCATAAGCATTGACAGTATAAGACGCACTAGGGGGTTAAAAAGTGTCTTATAGTCTAAAAAAATATGGTACATTTTTCCAATTATCTAATATAATATGCAAGTTGTTCCAAAGAGTCCTCTTCACTTTATCTTACAATAACCATTCTGTAAACCAGAAACTTTCTGAAATTTAAATAAAAAAAAGCATATAAGATTCTTTTAAACCCTATGATGTTCCCAGCACTTATGCAGAAAGAGCTTTCCGTGGACGGTCTGTTGTGCTGCCAATTTCCTATACGCATTTAACATTGCTCTTCACATTCCCATTCTTTGTCCCTCGATGGGTTCCTTTTGTATGAAATCTAAAGAATATCCGCTGTTGTCTGATGTTCCATCTATTGGGTAAGAATTCGCCTGTGCCGTACATTAGCCTGATTGAGGAATGGTGGGGGGAAGAGACCCTTCCTGTGGCTACAAATGATGGGGCCGTATCCCCACCGAGTATGTGTTTGTGTGTACAGTCCAGGTCAGGGGATTAGGGGCCTAATTTTCCCAGCTGAGAAAAACAAGCCTTTTCCGTTCAGCTCCGCAGGCCGGCGTCGACCGAACGAGCCGTGGTCTTTCCTATCTGCAGGTTCGGAACCCCCTTGAGATAGTCGAATCCATTAGGTATCTGGCATACGGCACTTAAACATTGTAGAAAATGAGACGGAACGTAATTTGTTCACTTTGTTACACACCTACGCAATGTGGCAACATGCAGCTACCGAGCACAATGGCTGCCATTCCCTTTTATTATGTACAAGAGGCCTGTGCACTGAGATATTGTCCCCAGCTCTATAGAGGTTTAGCGGGTTGGACAATATTGGCATTGAGCGCTTCTGCGTTTTGAGCTACTTATGTTTCCGTCTTGCTCTGTAATCCTCCTGCTCTGATTTTTTTATTTTTTTTTTTTGCACTCCCTGCGGTTAACTGACTAGTGCTGGGGTTACTATGTGACCCAGCCATTGTGGGCGCCGTTTACACCAAAGGGACAAGCTCAGGGCGGACACATGATAATATGCGCGGCCCCCATGCGTAACAGTGGAGCAATTGCTGTTCCCATGGAGCAAAAGGGACAGCGTAGGACATTAATAACCTCCCGCTTTGTACTCTGTTTGCCTACCATGACCCGATGACTCCCTGTTTACTCAGTCGCCCCCCTCACATTTGCATGCAGCTTCGATGCTTGCTGCAGCGGAGGTGATTTGTATTCTAATGGCGGCCGTTGTCTTGGCAACGTGCTGGGGACCTGGAAACTCGTGTAAAAGAAGGGAAGTTTTTGCAGGCATTGCTTGCCCATCCTCAGGATGACCCAAAAAAAAATATAAACATCCGCGGCCTGGTCTTTTGGCTGTTCCTAGAGGATCTAGACAGAGCTTGGCATAGGTGATGGTTTTGTCCTGGCTTCCTTTCGGGTGTGTATAGTCCTCTAATCCCTGCTACACCGAAGGCTTTGCACGTTATTAAAATTTAATCCTCCTGATCTGGACGTGCTGGGTCAAGAGACCGGAGCGTATTGTGTGCGCTTTCTATTCACTTACAACAATGGCTACAGATCGATCTCCTAATGACGAGCTCTTTTTTTCATCTTCTACTTGAGAGTCTGTGGTCTACGTGGAGGTTCCGATTCTGGAACGATCCTGGTGGAATGTCATGATTTATGAACGTTCTACAGGTTTCAGGTTATGGATTTTTCTATAATTGTAATCAATAATAAAAAAAAATACTTCAACAGCGAAGACTTGTGTCTCATGGCAGGTAATAAGCCATTGATTTCCATTCTCCAGACTAGTTTTCTCATCTCCAGTTCTCAAGGCCCACCTGCTGGTCATTTTTTCAGGCTTTCCTTCGCATTGAGCAAGTGATATACTGGTAGTTATTGTCAATTCCTCAGGACTTACCACAGGTATTAATGCTGTGGGATATTCTCAAATCATCACCAGCAGGTGGTCCCTGAGGACTGGAGTTGAGAAACACTGCTCTAGACCGAGCACCAGTCTTTCTTCTGATGCTTCTAAAGGTCACCACGTCATCAGTCTTTACAAGGGGAGTTTTACCTTTTGTACGGTTCCTCCAGTATGAAGTATTCTCAGTTGTGTTTGCCCTTGACAGATACCAGTGAAGATTCATCGCACACTCTTTGAATTTTATGGCCATGATGTCACCAAGCGATCTGGAGGAACGAAGCCAAAGATGTTCTCACTTCGGGTTCCTTCAAGAAACTGGTGGAGGCACCAGCTCACGGGCTTCCAATAATACAATTTTAATTTTTCAAGATGATATGTCAGAAAATTGCTAAAACTGTGGTCGTGGAGGGGTTAAAACTGGGGTTCAAGGGTCACAATAAAACAAACCTCCACAAAGGTCAAGATAGGGAGTTGCTGAAAGTACACAATATCAAATAATATGTAGGAAAGGGTGTTCCTGTAGCCTCAGAACAAACCGTTCTTTCACGTAATGTATACATGGGTATGATCATATAGTAACTGTAAGTCTCAAGTTTTGTCGCACGCCATTGCTGAGGAACAAAAATCCCAACTTTTTGGTCTCTTGACAGTTTGGAATAGCGGGTGTGGTTAGTTATGTTAATTAGGTGACTTATTAAAAACTTGCAAAAAATCTTTCACCAGCAGGGGGCGGTGCACAAACAAAAAGGCAGGTGTATCAGACCCAGAAGGGCAATAGTGGCGTAAAAAAGTTGCAAATTATGGTGCCTGCCATATGTGTGCAATAATTTATGACTTTTTGGGTTTTTTGCCACTTTCTTTGAAAGTGTTGATAAAAAGGAAGGGGCTTAGTGGGCGGGAATGTGCATATCCGGCCAAATTTACTATAACTTGCATAAACTGGCGTAAGTATAGGCGAAGTATATGTCAGCCCCTGGCTGCTGTAGACTTCAGTTTTTGGCGCACGGAATGCCAGAGTGGCGGCTAATTTTTTTAAGAGGCGCAAAGGGATCAAGACTGGGGTATGGAAACGCCATTCTTGATGAATGTCCTTCAATGTGCGTTGTCGAGAAATTGATAGGTTATTGATAGTAATTATAATTGATATTATTATTTCTAATAATAATAATTCCTTCAAAAGGCCATTGCTGCACCGTGCTAAAAAATAAAAAGCTAACAAATTGATAAACCTGCAAAGCAAAAAAAAAAAAACACTTTTACATCCTGCATTTGAATTATTTCCCATAGGCTTTCAGCTAGCTTTTGAGGCTAAGATTATCTCAGCCAAAAATGTATCTAAAAATGTGTGCAAGAGACGCCGCTGAAAACCTATGTGTGAATCCACTCTTAAAGGGGTTGTCACCCTTTTACAAGTGATCGCGTGGATCCTCAGGATAGCTCTGATAACGGGGGGTCTGACACAACCAACCAAGGCACCATTTGTCATAAAATAATAAAATAACTTATACTTACCCTTTTCATCCTCTGCCCCTTCCTCCACCGCCGCTCTGATCCCCCTCACACTGCAGCCATGACTTCACCTTCTTGGATGACATGTCTACCACTGTGGCCAATCACCGGCCTCGGCAGTATACAGCACATGACCGCTGAGGCTGGTGATTGGCTGCAATGGTCACATGGAGTATGCCGGGTACAGCCAAACAAACTCATCTTGGTGCGACGGTGCTGTAAGTGGTGGGGGGTAAAATAGTTGAGTGTATACTAATTTCTTATTTTGCACCAGTGCTGCCTTGACTTACTTTTTTTAAATAACTTGGACGACCCCTTTAATAAAGTTAGTCTCAATTAAGGGAGTTTTTTTGCTTTTTTGGGGGATGACCCAGAACACCCATGCATGGTATAGGTGGCTCTCTGATTTAATTGGGAATAGTGTTGAGCGAACTTGTATTTTAAGTTCGGCGTCCAAAGTTCGGGTTGGGGTTATCGAAGCATCCTGTTATGGATTCAGCTACCACGGACCATAGCGGAATTTGGAATCCATAAGGGGATTCTTCAATGAACCCGTACCTTGGACAACATTAAGGACCTGGGGTGACGTCATCGTTATGTGATCGGTGCAGGGGGCGTGGCACCTCTTATCCAATCCAGTACTGAGCCGCGCCCCCTGCACTGATCACATGACGGTGACGTCACCCCAGGTCCTTAGGGTTGTTCAAGGTTTGGGTTCATTGAAGAATCCCCTTATGGATTTCAAATTCCGTTATGGTCCGCGGTAGCGGAATCCATAACGAGATTCTTCGATAACCCCAACCCGAACTTAAAATACAAGTTCGCTCAACTCTAATTGGGAATCTTTGTAATGCTGTAGGGAAGCTGAACGCTTGCTTTCGACATTCACATCACATTAGAGATGATCGATGATGGTTCCAGCAGTCGACTAGAGACACTCTCATTTTGAGGGAGCCTTGTAGAAAAATGGGGTCATCCAAAGTAGACATCTCCTTTAATTAGGCATCTCTATTCCTGACAAGTATTTTCTGGGTCGCAAGTTTGGAATAACTTTTATTTTTTATTTTTTTCTTCTTTAGCCGTAAGAGATTTGCCTTAAGCCATTATGTAAATGATGCGTGCACGCTGTCACACTTCGTACGTTCTCATAATCTGACATGCTATGCTTATGGAAAATATGTCAGAGAGGCAGCGACATTAATACTTGTCCTGGATGCTGGGCGCTGCAGTACAGGGTTTTACGAGGATATTACACAAGGAATTCAGATTCATACATCTTACCTGCTGCTGGAGCCGCTCGGTGATTAAATGCACTCCCTGAATAGCAATGACATAAGCAGAATTTCTGGACACTTTTGTTCCCTACGACCTTGGACAAGTGACATTATTAACACTTTTCATATATTTGGGCTGGGCATTGCATGAGGAAGAACAGTGTGGTATTATAGCAGGGTCTAATAGGCAGTGTCGGACTAGCCCACCGGTGGGCCCAGGCCCTGATACCGTAGTGGGCCCCAAAGTACCAGAAGAAAACAGCACTTGGAGACAGTAAATTGCCAGTAGCGACTGTATTGATGATATGGGGGTTGGGCCCCCAAAAAAGTTTTCTCTGGTGGGCCTAAGAAACCCTAGTCCGACCCTGCTAATAGGCCTATAGTGAATTACTGTAAATGACATGCAGTGCAATACAGAGGCATTGCAGTATATTATAATCAGGTTGACGTCTGCTGGGACTTAGGGTACTTTCAAAGTATTATTTTCCGGCAAGAAGTTCCGTCGTCGGGGCTCTATGCCGGAAAAAAACGCTTAAGTCACATCCCCATGCATTCAGAATGGAGAGAAATCCGTTCAGGATGCATCAGGATGTCTTCAGTTCAGTCTTTTTGACATTTTAAAACGTGCGGTATTATCTCCGTCCAAGATTCCGGAACACATGCCGGATCCGGCATTTTTTCCGATTGGAATGTATTAGTGCCGGATCCGCATGCGCAAACCGGTAAAAATGTGAAAAAAATATATAACTGACTGTCTCTCCACATGACAAGCGGAGAGACTGATCCGTTCTTGCAATGCATTTGTAAGACGGATCCGTAGCCGGATCCGTCTTCAAATGCTTTCAGTTTGCATGCAGATTGGCGACGGAACTGCTTGCTGATCACTCTGCCGCAAGTGTGAACGTATCCTTAGAATAAAGAATATAAAAAGTTTTAAAAAGTTAAAAAAAATTAGGTAAAAAGACACAAATCTTTTTTTCCTTTTAATTTTTATTAAAGGGCATCTCTCAGCAAATTTGTACCTATGACACTGGCTGACCTGTTACATGCGCACTTTGCAGCTGAAGGCATCTGTTTTGGTCCCGAGTAGAGATGAGCGAACTTTAAAAAAAAGTTCGGCGTTCGGGTTGTGGTAATCGCCGCATCCCGTTATGGATTCCACTACCGCGGACTATCCCGGCATATGGAATCCATAAGGGGCGGCTTCCACGAACCCGAACTGTTGAACAGCCGAAGGACCTGGGGTGACGTCACCGTCATGTGATCAGTGCAGGGGGCGTGGCTCAGCACTGGATTTGATGAAAAACAGATGACGTCTGTATAGCATCCGTTTTTTTTTTGCAGATCTGTTATTTTTGCGGATCCATTGTAATAATGCCTATCTTTGTCCGCAAACTAGAAAAAAAATAGGACATGCTCTATTTTTTTTTTTTTTGCGGGTCTACGGAACAGACATACTGATGCGGACCCATTGAAATGAATGGGTCTGCATCCTATCGGCAAAAAAAGCGGAACGGACAAGGAAACAAAATATGGTCGTGTGCATGAGCCCGAAGGCATCAATATCTAATGGGTTGGGGGCCAACTCCTGACACCCCCGTTGATCAGCTGTTTGAAGACAGGCAGTGCTCCAGAGGGAGCTGTGGCTTCTTCCTAGACCAGTGACGTCACGTTCGTTGATCACATGGCCGACGTATAGGTCAGTCCCATTCAAGTGAATGAGACTGGGCTGCAATACCAAGAGCAACCACTATACAATGAATGGCACTGTGCTTGGTAAGTAGTAAGGAGGCCACAGCACTCACCTGAGCTCCACAGCCTCTTAAAACAGGTGATGGTGCCACGAGTTGGACCCCCACCGATCCGATATTGATGACTTATCCTGAGAACAGGCCATTAATGTTGCACTTCCAGAAAACCCCTTTATTAAAAGTTATATAATACATTTAGATGTTTTTGTAACAGTGTTATTTAAAAATATACAAATCATCCCAAAAAAAAACAAGCCCTGATGTGGAGATGAAAAAAACTAAAAAAAATAGGCCACGTCCTTAAGGGGTTAAGAATATACTGTCTGTGTGCAGAAACCTTTGCAGTGTCTTGCTGTGAAATGTTTGCATTGCCCAGATTTAGCATCCGCTCTTCTGGTTTGCTGTGAGTTCACATAATTACCAGGGGTCCTATATAAAACCGTAGCATAAAATGTTGTGATGTCGCTTCAAATTTGGTCTCTGGACAAACTCGACTCTGCCCCATTAGAAAAACTGAACCCTACCACATCAGTATATGTGTTGTGTCCATACAGCTGGTAAGTTAGTCTGTATTTCTGGGCAGAAATGTGTGAAATAACAAGTCATACCTTCCTTTTCTCACAACGCCAGTAGGTCCCTTGTGTCCTCTAAGGGCAGATCTGAGAAGATGATTCTGTTTCTTGTAATAAGTGTTGTCAAGGTGCTTGGATAATACTGTAGTCATTCCGAGCAAACTTGTCAAGCGGTAAGATCTCTTGATTGGTTTGTGAGACATTTTGAAGGACTGTTAAGAGCAGGATCCTGGTGAGGGACCGTAGGTAGAATTCTGTTTCGTCTTATCTTATTTCTATAGTGATTATCTACTTCACAGAGTGCACTTACAAGATTAGACTGTATGAACAGAAGTACTGAGAGACCTACACATTGCACCTACAGGAGCTTTTATGACACCCCATTCTAAATCTATAGGAATTAATATAGAGTTGGTACTCCTTCCTTTGCAGCTACTACTCTTCTCGAAAGGCTTTCTAAAAGATTTTGGAGAGTGTCTAGAAATGTTTGCCCATTCACCCAGAAGAGCATTTGTAAGGTTAGACACTGATGATGGAAGAGAGAGCCTGCCTTGCAAGCTCCTTCCGACCCAGTCAAGTTCTTCCATACTAAACTCCTCCAACCATGCCTTCAGGGACCTTGCTTTGTGCACTGGAGCACAGTCGTGGTGGAACACAAAAGGGCCTTTTCCAAACTGTTCTCATAAAGTTGAACTTGCAAGCATACAGTTGTCCAACATGTCTTGGTCTGCTGAAGTATTAAGCTTTCCCTCCACTGAAACTAAGGGGCCTAAGGCCGACCCCTGAAGAACACCCCATAGCATTAGCCCCTCCTCCACCAAACTTTTCAGTTGGCACTGCAGTCAGGCAGGTAACGTTCTCCTGGCATTCACCAAATCCAGACTCGTTCATCAGACTGCCCGAAATATTCACAGTACAGTAATGGCGTCCTTTACATTGTTCTATCCAACACTTGACATAGTGCTTGGTGATGTAAGGCTTGCATGCAGCTGCTCAGCCATGAAAACACATGCCATGAAGCTCCCGGCACAGCACAGTTTTTGTGCTGTTGTTAATGCCAGAGGAGGTTTGGGGCTTTGCAGTTATTAAATCAGTGCACTTCCCATGTCTTCAGGTGTCAGAAACTAATTACCTGATCCCATATGGGTAAATTTATGAAACAATGTGCAGCAGAATTCTGTTGCAAAATGCACCAAAATAATTGTCTTAAATTAAAGGTTGTGTACACCTTTGGGGGCATTTTTATATTATGAGATTGTATTCATTTTGAGCTAAAAATCATTTTGTTCGATTGGTTTTTATTAAAAATGTTGAGCCCCTTTCTCTGTACAGTCTCGAGATTCTGTAGTTTTACTTTGTTCCATCAGGCAGCTCAGTTAACGGCTCCTTATCCATCTCTGACTTCCTATTCCTAACTGATAAGAATGTGATTAAAATAAGTGTATATGACTTTTTAATAATTTAGAGAGAAGTTTTATTAGATGGCCAGTGCAAAAGTGGAAGTGAACTTATATTCACACAGCTAGAAAAAACAGTTAACCGCTTTGTGACAGAACGGCTGAATATTTTTATCGTTCAATCAATTTTTATTGAAAAATATAAGTAAGTAATACAAGTATCCGTAACAGACAAGAAAGTTGGTGATAAAATGTCAAAGGCTGCTACAGAGAAAACAACAATCATAACGCTGGGCACAGCAAAGCCAATTATAGACATATGAGCATGGGATACCAGGACAATACACACACAAAGATAGGAAATAGGAGGGGGGAGGGGGGGGACCGGAGAGGGAAGGGGGTAAGTCAGGGGTAGGGATAAGGGGTAGATGGCAGTCCCTATGTCTTAACTACCCGACTGGTGCAGGCAGGGTTAGGTGCTCGAGGAGCTAGGGGCCTCAACATTGCCAGAGCTCAACCAGTTAGTAAATTGGGTTGAGTTCCTAAATTGGAACCAAGGTTCCCATGAGCGTGAGAAAGCCAGGACCCTATTATGGGATTCCGAATCAAGTTCTTCCATACGGACCAGAATGTCCATGGCAGATACCCAGTATATTCTCTGCAAGCTGTCCGCGGATCTCCATCTGCGTGGGATAATTTGTCTCATAGCTTGTATAAAGATTCTAAGGACTCCCCTCTTTACCAACTTGGGGCGTCCCGGGTACACAGATAGCAGGCCAATTAACGGCGAGGGCTGCACAGTGGCACAGTATATAGTGTTGTGTAAAGCAAATATGTCTGCCCACAAAGGAGATACACCCGGACAATCCCACCATATATGGAGCATGGTACCCACCACTGAATTACACCGCCAGCATGTATCCGGGACAGAGGGATAGTAACGATTGACCTTCACTGGTGTTCTATACCATCTCAGCAAGATCTTATAGTTAAGTTCCTGCAATCGACATGATACAGTGAATTTATGTGTGAACAGTAGTTCCCTATTCCATTGATCGTCGGTTAGGCTGAATATTTTTAATAAGGAAAAATTGAAAAAAAATTGTTTTAGCCCAAAATGAGTAAAATGCAATCCTAAAACAATTCCCTTTGAAGATGTACATAGCCTTTAAATATCAAGGTAAAGTTGCTGCACTAAATGTAATAATGACTGGCCATTTTGTAGTGCCAGTTATTGGCCTATATGTACCCCAGTCATGAAGGGTTTTAAGAAGTGGAGTATGTGAAACATTCCTTGTAGGTTACGTTATGTATCTTATCATGGTATAGTTCATACTGTAAACTACTTCATAGGAAGCCTGTCAGGCATGATTACAGCATATGGATTGTTGGGTTAGACCAGAAAACCAAGGACTTGCCTATAGAAAGCCCTCTGGTGCTGGAGGGGGCCAAATGCTACATGGTATTATAAATGGCAGGGCCCATGTTACAGATTTTGTATTGAGGCACAGGGGTTTGAAGTCATTCCTCTGCAGAGAACCTGGAAATAACCGACTTTGCAAAACTGATTAGTAAATGTGTTCAGGTGTCCTATAGACATTACAGGAAACTGGTTTCCATTATAAGGGATTATTCTTTAGACTTGCTAATAAATAGTTATTTAGCCACATTGTTAACTAAGCTGGGGGCTGAATGTGTTCAAGCTGCTACTTAGTAACAGGGAACACAGCCCACGGGTGACTTCACTGGGTCGCCACATTCTTGTGGAGATTCGACTCAAATTGCCTAGAAAGACTATGGGTGCACCAGCAGCATGCCCAGTTCTGGGAGAGGAAGATGGTGGCTGGGATCCAGTAAAATAAAAATAAAATTGGCAATAAAAGTAGCAAACAATACTGCAGCGCATTGTCTTGTCACTTTCACAAAAATGCCTTAGCAGACTCCATTGCACCTGTTACAGGGGGTTTTGTTGCCCCCAACCCATTTACCAAGCAAAGACAAAAGTTATTCAGCATTTCCTGCCAAATGAAGTAAATTCACAGGGATGCGTCACCACTTTGCAAAAGTAAAAGCAAACACAATGCAGCAGGACTCTGCAAACACAGAACTTGTACTATATTCACTATCTAAAATGAATTTGAAGTACTTAGTAAATATATTTTGATCAAAATAATTTGTGCCCCTCCACCACGGCAAGGTGACCTCAATCTGGATGGGAACCCACTCTATATGACACCTCTGTCTGTGCCATCTGTCTTCCTAATTCAGGGTATGTAGTCCCCACATGTATACTGTTTATGCTACATTTATTAGATTTTTCTGTGCCAGCAAGCATTTACTTAATTTTACGGGAGATGCTGACTAACTTTTGTTTTTACAGTATGCGCTTGGATGTGTTGTTGTCCGTTTTTGTTGTGCACTCTTAACTAATCCATCCTTTCCACGGGCTGATTGTTATTAGTGTAGTATAAAGCTGTACTCCGCTCTCCCTGAACTCAGAGGCCTGCCGGCACAGAGAGGGGTAACAAATGGAACAGACACAGTATACATGTAGAGTCTGCTTATCTTGAATTAATGGCACAGAGAGAGGTAGCATAGAGTAGGTTCCCGTCCAGATTGAGGCTACCTTGCTGTAGTGGATAGGCACAAATAATTTTGATCAAAATATATTTTCCATTTATGAAGTACATTTTCCAGTTCCCTGTTTGCTAAGTGTGAAAACCACATCTCTTGAGTTTTTTCTCAGCACCAATTAAAAAGGAAATGAGACCAACCTGCTGAATTGGCTCCCTATATAGTATGTATACCTTTGAACAGGGTTAAGGGGGTTTTCTGGGACTTTGATATTGATGACCTAGACTTAGGATAGGCCTTCAGTATCTGATGACGCCAAAACCCACTGCACTGGATTTCCGTGGCCCCTTCAGTCAGCTGATTAGTGGAAGTGGGTTTGCTAGGACACAGGCCCACACTGATCTGATATTGGTCGTCTATTCTAAGGCTAGACCATCAATATTAAAGTCTTGCAAAACCCCTTTGACCATTTCAAGACTGACCATTTTCTCACATTTTGGAATTTTTACTAATTTCACGTGAAGCTGGGGCTGACTAATTAGCCACAGTTACAAGGGAAATACTGCCTCAAGAGACTTGGGCTACACTGGTCGCGCGACACTTGTCCTGGCTAGGATTGCTGAGTAGCAACGATCCCATAGAAATGAATAGGATCACTGCGGCTATTGAAAGAAATCCAGCCGTGTTGGATATCTAGTGACTGCCGCTGCGGTCCCATGCATTTCTATGTGATCAACGTTGCTCAGAAATCCTGGCCGTGACCAGTGCGGCCAGGATTGTAACCCTAGCCTTACTGCAGAGCTGATCTGGGTCTGCTAAGACCCAGGAACTTCAGCAGTCACCTGCCAATCATTGAGCATCTTTTATTCAGCGATTGAGAAGGCAGGAATGGTAATATACCATCTGTGTGGGGAGACTGGCTGTCAATCAACCTGCTCCTGCAACTGAAGACTCGGGATATTCAACGTTGCAGAATTGCATGCAGACCTGCAGGGCGTTGTAAGTCGTCGTAACAGGAAAATCTATTATTTTTATATTGGTGGCCTGTCAAACTAGAATTTTCTCAGTTGATAGCCCCCTTTAACACCTAGCTTGCTATAGGACCACTGTTTATAATGTGTGTCTAGAGGAGTTTCATAGTGGAATTCTTGTTTTAGATTGTCCTAGAAGATGAAGCATAACTCCTCTCTTCTCAGCTCTGACTGTTCCTCATTCCTCTTACAGCTAAAGCAACCTGCATGGAGACAGACTTCATCTGTGACAACGGCCACTGCATTTCAGCCCGCTGGAAATGTGATGGTGAAGCGGAATGCCCTGATGGAAGTGATGAGTCTGAAGCCACCTGCAGTTACAGTAAGTATGCTGTAGGCCTCTTCCTTCAGTTGGGCCTCATTAAAGCTTCATAAAATGACTACCCACTTCTGGAAAATGAGTACTGTATTTTCTGGCATATGAGACTCCTTTTAAACACATGAAAATCCTCTCAAAAGTCGGGGGTCGTCTTATAAGCCGGTATACTGCGTGCTGAAACTTAAGAGGACCTTTCACTGGTCCAACGATAGATAATGATATGTATGTGTAGAGCGGCGCCCAGGGATCTCCCTGCTCTTACTATTATCCCTGGGCGCCGCTCTACACATATTGTATATATCTTTATCTAACAATTGTAGGACCAGTGAAAGGTCCTCTTTACTTCCAAGCTGGACTGGAGAAGCTATCCTCCTCCAGCTTCAGGGACAGGCGCCCTCTAGATGAGCCTCCGTGCGCTGCATCCCGGCTGGTCGCTCCTGAAGCAGCCCCCTCTCCCTGCTATCAGTGGTTTTCTCATGCTCGGATCGTCTGTTTAATTTTTATTTGTTGTGCGTTTGAAGAGGGGTAGTCTTATACGGCGAATATAGCTCAAACCCCATATTTTACCGGAAAAGTAGGGGGTCGTCTTATATGCCCAGTCGTCTTATACGCCGGAAAATACGGTACATACATTCCAAGGTTGTTAAATTTAATAGCCTTATATCTGTCAGGAGATAGATACTAAAACGAGCAAACTATTTAGGTCTTGTCCATTGTGTACCAGCCACAGATAATGAAATATACTGGGTTTTTATTTTCCTAACCTTTTTTTTTTTCCTGATTGTGCATTTTTTCTGCTCTATCTTGCTGCCATCTTGCCTGAGCTACTAATCTGCCCTTTAAACAGCAGTTCAAAGACATGCTTTATAGCTACCACGTGGACGTAAGAAACTGTATTCTAGCTATAACTCATTGACTTCTATGAGTGCGTATTGTGGGCACACTCTGACCTTTCCTGAGGTCACTGTGTAGGGAGGGGGAGGAAGTGAGCTATGACCATGATGTGTTGTCAGTGGTTGATCCTGCATTTCAGTGTCTGCCTCTTGCTTCATAAGGTGTGGATTCATTCTGGTCTAGAGATAACTCATTGACTTAGACAAGAGAGTGTTGTGGTCATACTCTGTGAACTTTGCTGATGTCATTGTGCAGGGAGGGGGAGAAGGTGAGCTATGACCATCTCCTTGCTATTAGAAGATCCTGTGTTAAAGTGTCCAAGGTGTGGATTTCACCTATCGTTGTAACCCTCCCTGTCATGGTAATGAGTAGAGATGAGCGAACATCAAATCCCGTGCTGAGCCACGCCCCCTGCACTGATCACATGACAGTGACGTCACGCCAGGTCCTTCAGCTGTTCTACAGTTCGGGTTGGTGGCAGCCGCCCCTTATGGATTCCATATGCGCTATTGTGGAATCCATAACGGGATGCGCAATTAACCACCACCCGAACCCCGAACAACGGACTTTTTTTAAATGTTCGCTCATCTCTAGTAATGAGATAACTGCTGAGAGTTGAACGCTTCAGAACAGAAGGTTTGATCCCATTATGAGGCTCAGTAGTCAATGTCACAGCTAGAGGATTTAAGGATTATTCCATGTCACAATAGTGACATAGAATTTAGAAAGTACATCACCAAAATTTTGTAAAGTATGATTTAAGCAATGGGTCATTTTCTGATGTTACATTCCCTTCAATTTACTTAGTCAGTGGGAGGACGGATCACTGCCATCAGATATTAATGGACGATTCCTACACTTAGTAAAATACAGAAAAAGTACCATTTGTTTCAGTGGAAAAAGTGGTTGATGTGCTTGGAAGAGCAATTTAGCCTCCTCCATTCTTGCAGTTGGTGGCAGTCTCAGCTCATGGACTGGCCATTATCTTCTCTCTAAGCTTCAAAATGATTAATGCTAAGATTATTTTTGATTAAAATTGTTTGTCTATATAAAAATAAAAAACATTTTTTCAATAAAGAGGTTGTCCGAGATTTTTATATTGATGGCCTATCCTCAGGATAGGTCATCAATATCTGATTGGTGGGGATGTGTCTCCTGAAACCCCTTACCGATTAGCTATTTGAAGAGGCTGAGGTGCTCCAGTGAGCATTGCAGCCTCCTTAGAGCAGTGTTTCCCAACCAGTGTGCCTCCAGCTGTTGCAAAACTACAACCCCCAGCATTCCCGCACAGCCAAAGGCTCAGGGTAGGTCATCAATATCTGATTGGTGGGGACATGTCTCCTGGAACCTCTTACCGATTAGCTATTTGAAGAGGCCGAGGTGCTCCAGTGAGCATTGCAGCCTCCTTAGAGCAGTGTTTCCCAACCAGTGTGCCTCCAGCTGTTGCAAAACTACAACCCCCAGCATGCCCGCACAGCCAAAGGCTGTGCGGGCATGCTGGAAGTTGTAGTTTTGCAACAGCTGGAGGCACACTGGTTGGGAAGCACTGCCTTAGAGTATACCATGCACAGTACAGTACATTGCATAGTGGCTATGCTTGGTATTGCAGCCTAGGTCAATTCACTTGAATAGGACTGAGCTGCACATAGGCCTTGTGACTGATAAATGTGACATCACTGTCCTAGGGAGAGGCCACAGCATTCAGCAGAGCACCATGGTCTCTTTAAACAGCTGATCGGTAGGGGTGCCAGGAGTCAGGTCCCCTCCAGTCAGATATTGATAACCTATCCCGGGGAAAGGCCATCAGTATAAAAATCTCTGACAACCCTATTAATGCTAATCAATTTTTTTAAAGTAGAGGTGTCGGGAGTTGGACCTTCACCAATCAGATATTGTCGACCTGTCCTGAGGATAGGCCATCAATATGAAAATCTCAGACAACCCCTTTAATGCATGTGTTGTCTGCTAAAGAAAACCCCTTTTACCCTTGAAGCCAGCCCCGTGGGCGCTGCAGGGGAGATGTAGTATGTAATATTACACACTGGCCTGTCAAATGAACGACCAGGTTATAAATGAATGGTCTTGTAGTTGGGAAATTTGGGGTATGCAAACCCCACCCTGGGAGCACTTCCTATTGCCACTCAAGAACACCCACTTATGCTTGGGACTTACATAAGCCCTGCCCATGTTCAACCCGAGAGAGCCCGAATTTGCCTGCTCTGTCTCTGAAATATTAGGCACAGTCCCTGCAAAGTTAGGACCTTTGGCAACTATGCACTGGTATCTCAGTCCCTCCAGTCTTAGGCCTCATGTACACGGCCTTATTCGTTTTTGCAGTCTGCAAATTGAGGATATGCAAAACACGGATACCGGCCGTGTGCGTTCCGTATCTTGCGGAACGCAAAATGTACAAGAAGAGGACATGTTCTATATTTTTGCAGGGCTGCCGAACAGACATACGGATGCCGACAGCCCATGGTGTGATATCTGTATCTTTTGTGGACTTATTGAAATGAATGGGTCCACGTCCGATCCTCAAAATATGGGAATCGGATGCGGAACGAAACTACGGTCGCGTGAATCAAACCTTAGTTTGGTTAATTACATTTGGCCTTGATGAGAAGGAAAGCTAAACATCATGTAGGGTCCCTAGCACTGCCGACCCTAGGGCAGTTTCCTATTATAAGACCCCAGATTTATGTTTCTAATTAATCCCATACGGTTTTCCTTTTGTACATTGGAAAGGACAGGCATTAATATCTCGTTTTGTAGTATAATGTTTGTCTCCGCGATGTTCTGGAGCCGCAGGTCACGGCAGCAGATTCCCACGCTATCTCATGCATCAGCCGTTCGTGGAGTTGCCCCCGTCCATCACCCAGTCGGCAGAATCTCCAAGATGAGATTTTCGTAATGCTGTTATTTGCCTTAATAACGAGGACAAAGATTTCATTATCAGTGCGAAGAGCCTGGATGTTTCTGACACTGTAATTAATCTGACATCTGTCTCAGGGACGCACATCTGATCGTAGACCCATCTCTTCAAATCTCTGGAGTGGGGGAGGGGGAAACTTCATAGAAAAAAAAAAACAATTTATTTTTATTTCCTGAGGATATTGTGTGCGATGATGCTGAAATGTCAGCGTCCTCCGAGACTGTTAGGTAACATTTGTCATTTCAAAACACCTTTCTTCTCTGGAGAGTCACAGGGTACAGAAATAGAGGCTGTGAAGGCCGATGACACGAGAGCAGGATTTACCCAGTGACCTTCATTGACTACGTTACTGCAGGATGCCCCCATTTTGGCCACCATGTCAGGGGCACTAGAGTCCTCACAATGTTATCTAGGATACGGCACCACCTTCTGTAAATTATTTTGTATGGTGACCATAGGGATATGTTTTTACTTAGAATTGACACCTCAGCTGCTGCAGAACCTCTTTCTCAGCTGCTACAGAACCTCAACCATGGATTGGTGTATATATTGGACACGTATCTCATGTGAAAAGTTTCCTCTGAGATGCCTATAACGCTGTTCTGTAGTAGATGGGGTGCAAAATGACTTTCCTTTAGCATAGATATCCCTCAAGATTTTCAAGGTTTGACCAGAAGAACCCGGATTATAATGGGTTAAAATCATACTTGGCAACTTTTCATAGCAGAGAGATTATGGCGAGCGAAATGTGCATTTTTAGAGCATGGACATGCCCCATTTTCTGAGGACCCACCCCTTTCCCAGAAGTTTTAACCCATACTTGTTTTGGACATACTTACCAGTTGGTAACTTTAAGACAAAATAGGTCCTGTCCCTGGAAACACCCCCAAACCATGCAGGACTTCCCACTTAAGGGTGGGACATACATAAGCTCTGTCCTACATAAGCTAGGACAGCTTGAATTCCAGGGACTGTCTGTGGAAAATTAGGGACACTCCCTGCAATTTTGGGACTATTAGCAAATTATGTCTGAAGTAGTGGGTCGAGGTGTGGAGCTGGAACTTAAAGTGGCCCTGGCAAAATAAACGAAAAGTGGCCACCAGGTTCTAGGTAGGTAGGTTTTAACTGACAGAAGGCAAAGCAACACACAAAGGCGGGGACAAGTGAAGTAGGTGGTGTCACGGACGTTCCCGTGCCAGGTGCCAGGAGATAAGTGAGACTGGCAACACATGGTTTGATCTGACAGGTTCCTTGTGGACCAATTTGTGTCTGTGTTGTTTCTGGTAATGGCCACATCCCTTACCTCAGGTGTTGGTTATGTGGTCATTTAACCTTCCCTATTTATTGTGGCTTCTCCCACCATGCTGTGCGGTTTATGGCTTCAGTGGATTGCTGGTGTTTTAATCTCGGCGGAGTTCCTGTGCTTCCATAGCCATTTGAAGTTAAGTGTCTTCTTTTCCTGTTTATAGTTTGGGTTTTCTTGTGTTGCTCTTTTCCCTGCCATTTGTGTTTAGGCCTGAGGGAGTACTCATGTTTGTCCTAGCGTTTGCAAGAACACGTTGTCTCTTGTCCTGACATTAGTACCAGGGTCCTACAGGGTGAATTAGGACTTTAGGTTCCTGTGTATGAACTCACCTACCTCTGGGGTCACTTCATACTTGCAGTCAGTCAGGACTTTGATTAGGGTTTCTCTAGGAGGTGACCTGTTCCTTTCCCTAGTTTCCAGGCCTTTTCCTCTCACCCCTTTCCCTCATACATTCGGTGTGGGTTTCCCTCCCACACCGAAGAGTGACAGGTGGGCACAGCAAGATACAGCCCCTGCAGAACCAAATACCACAGTGCAGCACAAAAGACTGTCGTCCCCGCAACAGTATTGAACAGCATCACCATCTTGAGGGTGTTAATACAGCTTAATTTGGGAGGGCACTTGCAGCTGCCGACCAAGTACCTGATGCTTCTAGCATTAATTAATGCTGAGAGGATAAGATCGTTGGGTACCTTGCTGGCCACAGTGAGGAGGGCTCAGGAAGCCCCCTGGGCATCGGCCAACCAGGAACATTTCCTGTAGGGTCTAAGGACAGTTTGCCCCTGTATGGGTCTAATGACGCAGCATCCTGGTCCCAAATATAGTTAGAGCTCATGAAGGTCTTTTTTTCCAGGAGAAATCAGAGCTTCCTGAACTGTGTGGGATATTTGACAGATCTTCTGGGAGTCCAAGACATTGCCTCTTTTTTTGGGAACTTCCCGAACGTTTTGGGAGAGTTGGCAAGTGTGGCAAAAATGAAACTTCATCTTTTAACATCTTCTGATGTGTTACTTGTCAGAAGAAGTCATCGGTAGGGACAAATGGTCAGTGACTCCCAATGAATACCAGAATGCAGCGACCATGATGTTCCTCCAAGAACCATGCCCTTCTTCAGACTTGGTGATCTGCGGATCTAAAATTCTGTAGTTGGAAATATCACACTCGTAGAGCCTGTGTGACTGTAGTTTACCACCACCACCACTGGACCCCCAAATAGGGCAAACAGACATATTTGGTGGGCACCACACATTGTAAAGCTGCTTCAAATGTGTGAGCACCATCCTTCAACATGGAAAGAAAATCACAAGTCATGGGTGAATTTACTGAGCCTGGTGTTTCATACTACAGCTTTAATAATAAACGCACAGGAGTAAGATTTGCCAAATTTACTTATAGTGCAGGCTCCTAAATAAATTTGGCACATCTTCTAGAAGCACCTAAAAAGCACATTTCTGGCATAGTTTTGCTCTATAATTTGTCAGTTTCTGGCTTAAATCACAGTAAATTTGTTGGCGCCCTACAGAGTAAAGCTCTTAGCAACCAATCACAGGGCAGCTTTCATTTTTCAAGAGCACAGTAAGAAATGAAAGCTGTGCTGTGATTGGTCACTATTGACAACAACAGCAGTTTCCCTATTGGACAAGTCATTTGCTACTTTTGCTTATTTCTTTCCCCCTAGGGCCGTGTAAATAAGGAAATTTCATCTTAGGGCTTGTTCACACAGCAGATTTTGCAAAGGCATTCCCTGACCGTAACTGTTCCTTTTTTTCAATACGAATGCTGCGGACCCTCATACAGTTTAGGCCCATTAAATGGAGCTTAATCGCAAGCTCACGACTGGTTCCAGCGGCATCTAGCTGGACACCATACCGGGAAAGGACATTTCCGTTCTTCGCATTGTCACGTTTTTTTTTTTCTGGTGCTTCATACTCAGTGTGAACGGGGCCTTGATCTTTTACTTTTTTTCATCTTACTGACTTCTAAATACTAGAGAATTTATACAGTTTCTAGGAAAACGTGGCCTTTATGTTTAATTACCTGGCCTCGGGGCACCAGCCTCTGTACTAAACATGGCGCCTGTGTACGCCAGACGTAATGTGAAGAATTTGTTTGTGATCGAAAGGCGTCTTAGTAAAATGTTTGTCTTCGAAATGTCACGGCTTGAAGTGCGCTTTCCATTAGCATAAGTGAAGACATTAGGTATGAAGCCTAATCTCAATAGGAAGCGCGCAAGGCTTGATATTTGTGTTCTGTGCCCGCTGATGATAAATATGGATTTATTAACAGATCCCGCTCACAGAGGAGTCAGCCATTTTATCTCCTGCAGCAGTTCACTGTGATGTAGAGTACAAAGTCACTAGGAACAAGAGCCAGATCATTAATCGGCCCGAAACATGCCGGCTTCAATGGCGGAGTGAGATATTTTGGTACCCAAGCAATATATAACATAAGCAAAACCTTGTTACCATTCTAGTCATTACCGCATACATGATTTCTGCTTATAAAATGTCAAATACCCTGATATCTAAAACTGTGACGCTGTCCATAATATAGCACAAGATATCGCTTTACAGGCCCTATTACTATAACTTGTATATAGTGACATATAGGTCACTGACGAGTGTTGTATACCTATATTGCCAAATGGTCCTTTTGTCTTCTCCACCATTAATTTATTATGTGCCTATAAAGGCAGTTGCAATTGTGATATTCGTAGTATTTGGTGCTCCTAATACCACTATTAGAGATGAGCGAATTTCCACTTATGAAATACGTTCACACTTTGTTAGTCAAAGGTGAATCACGTTATGGATTCCGTTACCACGGACAATAACGCAATTCTATTATGGAATGCCTTTAGAGGCATTCCGTCATTCATTCAGTCATAACAAAAGTCTACGGGCTGCAAAACGGAGTCCTCCCCTGCATAACGGAAACGGGACGGATCCGTTTTGCAGCCCATATACTTCTATTATAACGGAATGCCTCTAAAGGCACTCCACTATGCATTCCGTCATAGAATTGCATTATGGTCCGTGGTAACGGAATCTATAACGCAATTCTGCTTTTACCAGTAAACGAATCGCAAATGAATTTCAGAAGCAGAAATTCGCTCACCTCTAATTACCACCTTCCAGAGCTTGGTCTGGTCACCCCCATGAAGTTCCCCAGTCTTTATTAGGTAACATTAGTTACTATACATTCCCTGTAGTAATCAATAAAGAGGCTCGGACACATTGTTTGCTACCTCATTTGTTGACTCATTTATTAACAGGCCAGTGGTTTTGAAATGGCCCTGATGATGGTGAACCCCCAACACATCCTTCAACACTCAGGGGAGGAAAAACCCCCTAGTGGGGGAAACCTCCTGGGAACCATGGCTGAAGGACTGCCCTTCCCCTGGGCAAGGGGGTAAAAACCATCATTTGAGATGAGGTAGCTATGGAAAGTCCGGGTAATTGTCACATCCAGTATTCGGAAATTCTGCTAGATGTTGAATCCAGAAAATCCGGTAAATGTCAAATCCGGTAAGAGGAAAGTCCGGTAAAATGTCACATCCAGTATTGAGGACAGAGACCAAGCCTGGAATCTGCCTCTTGATCCAGAAGATACATGTCCAGCAATGTCACGATGGATTCAGTTGTCTTGGCGCTCCACCCCTTGGCTCTTATTGGGGGTTTTCAGGGTCCTGGGTCTTTTCTCTCAGGCCAATGGAGACACCTTCTCGGGACAACGTTAAAGACAAACGCTGAGAAAAAAGAAGAAAGACCATTAATTATAAAACAGCTCTATATAATATATTACTTCTCTGAAATGTTTCTGGAGCACATTAGACCTTCACACGGCATCTACTCACCTGGAAATCTGTATAATTCATCAGTTGGTATATTATCAGGCCAAGGAATCCAGTCCACTCGGCCGCCATGCCTGTCCTGGTGTAGATCTGCAGAAGACAGAATAGAGGATTAGTGCCGGCGATACTCACCAGGGACTCTGTATGGAGTGAGATGGGAAGATGGAGGTCAGATAGGGGCTTCTATATTACTGTTACACAGGATAGATGTAAATTATACAAGACGGTGAAAAGTTGCATGAACTCACCTCTTCACATCGGCCAGTACATAGCTGGAGGAAGCCGATGGTCATACACACAGAAACTGGAAGGACGTGTTAAGGACAAGTAACAGAATTAATTCTATTATCATAGGGTTTCCTATACTGTGATGTCTGATCTGTGCTATAATGGGGTCAGAGGAAACTGAATAATCTTAGTTGCCAGCAGTCCCAAATTTGACAAAATGTTTCCAAATTTTCAGAGACAATCTCAGTAAATTTGGGTTGTCCTGGGCCAAAAATGAGTGGGGCTGAGTTAACTCCACAAATGAGTGACAGTGACCTGACAATTTAAGAAGAGGGGCTGGGGGCTGGGCTTAATTGACCCAAATTTACCAACAGCAGTGATAATGGTAAGTATGTATGTGTAAGTGTATCCAGCACACAACATGGCACTGTACCAGTCAGCTATAAGAGGATACAGGTCAGCAGTGCCACAATGGGCACCAAGGTGGATGCCAATCTAATGTGGCATAGGCGGCGACTGCTGAAGGATTTCTTATACAGGCATACAGCTTGACCTAGGTTGCAAACGGCCGAAAAGAAAAATGCTGGTATTGCGCCGATCCTGTGGACTGTAGGATTTGTCCTAATCTAGAACGAAAGCAGAGAAATAAATGTCATCAATATGGACGTCCTAAAGATCTGAGAATACAGAACAGCAGAGGCCGCAGGTGGTGAAATTATACAGGGGCAGTAATATATAAGATTAGTCAGCAGGGGGCGTCATTGTAAAGTATGCTCTATTGGGAACTATGTAATTTCTGTGGAGCAAATACTAAAACTGTCCAAAGACAGACTGGCAGATGATATGTCGCCTCTCTGATTGTTCAGACCGGATGATCATGAACCGGTACTGGATGGAAGCGGTGCCAGCTCCTGAAATAGACAATACATGGGATCAGCCGGGACGTCCATAGACACTTGTAATAACCTCCAGGACTCAGTGATGATTATAATCTCCAGTGATGGCCGCCGCTCAGCAGTCAATAGTGATTAGGGAGATAACGTCATCACTGAGCGCTGGAGCCGCTGATCTCCTCATGATGTTATCTCTCTAAAGCCACTTACCTAGAATGGCAGATATTATGAAGACCACTGTAAAGACCACCGATTCGGGGAATATTCGTCCCATGTCACTGAGAAAGAAAGCAGAATATTGGGAGTTATTAGGACACAAACGGCAGAATTGTCTCATGTCTTCTAGTAGCAGAGGAGACTTTATTTCCTTCCAGTGTAATCATTCTCCATAATATGATCTAATGTCTAGATACAAGTGGAAGACAAACAACAATGGGGAAGATATTATGGAGCCGTTGCTCATAGCAACCATTGAGATTGCAACTCAGAAAAATTATTTAGAAAGCGCCATTTTCTACAAAAAGTGAATGACTTTTTCACTCTTAAGCCATTTCCAAAAAGTGGGTGTGGTTTAGGTGGATTTAGCAGGAGGGGGGGGGGGCCTCTGCAAACTGGTAAATTTTTTATTTATTTTTGGTGCATGGGGGTCAGAGATCCTAACTTATTATGAGGCTCGGGCGTCTCACTCCAGGGCAGATTATATGAGGGCCGAGGCATGAAACCTCAGTCTTCGTAGATTCCCCCACCCCCAAATGTGATGTTTTATATACTAACAATTATTAGATGGCGCTCATTAATAATCCACTAATAATAATGTAATAACTTTCAGGGAATAAACTGATAATAATACAGTAATAACAGTAATGATACTACAGAGGAATCCCGCCCCGTCCCCTCTTACCTGATGTAAGGATATTTTACATGGCCTGGGATGACAGTCAAGGCAATCAGGGCACAGAGGCCCGATAGCGTCCATATGACCCAGAGGAAAGGCAAGAATGCCAAACCCCGGATCTCCATGGCGCAAAGGAAATGACTCGCTAAGCGAAAACAAGGATTTTCTGAGCAAAAGCACAAGCCTATCTGTCTCTCTCTATATCCAGAGCTATTCTGTCCGAGGTAATGTCAGGCAGTGGTTTTCCAAGACTCAGAACTCGGTGATGTCACTAGCTTCTGTGACATCATCACACCTGCTGCAATCTGATTGGTTCTTTCTAGTTTCTTTCATTTCATTGGTTCTCCCTTCATTGTGACATCATGTTATATACTTAAATCTGATTGGTCCTCAGTAGCTTATGGGATGTTATTGGTACTTCAACCTCAATACATGTCTGGATCTGATTGGTCCTCAATATTTTCGAAATGTATACATATATTGCTGAGATGTTACTGGCTTTTCAAGTCTTCTGAATAAAGAAGAAATTCTACTTTATACATATGACAACAGAATGAGTAAAGCTGGGTGATGGACCCTGCACCCATGTGAGCCCCTCTGTCTACACCAGGGGTGCACAACCTTTTCTGGTTGGGGGCCACATTGTCAGCCTGAACCAATTCCAAGGGCCGAAAAAAAAAAACTTAAAGGGGTATTACCAACTGAAATACTGTATTTTTGGCATATTGAACATACAGTATATACTATAAATGTCTAGTTACAGTTCTAGGACTCCCATCTAATAGGAGAATGCATGAAAGATACATGTAAGAAGCCATAAGACATAGACCTACATGTCTTCTACCAGATGTTTGGGGGCCGCACAGAATGGTATCAAGGGCCGCATGTGGCCCCCGGGCCGCAGGTTGTGCACCCCTGGTCTACACTTTGTAGGGAATGAAGGGGCCATGAAAGGTGTCTCTATTCTGCTGACAGTTTAGGAGGTAAGATATCACCTCTCACTGCTCTGCGCTCCTATCCAAATTATTCCTGCTTGTAATCTTGACGTTATTTGGTAATAAAATGGCAAATGTGAAATTTTCCTTTTTTGATTGATTACAAAGGGAATTGAGGACAAATTGGAGAACTGTGGATTGTTGTGCAAAGCAATGAAGACCTCCTTGGGGCTCATCTCAATACTGGGGTCCAGCCATAGCCTAGCTCTATACACATACAGATACAGATTGCTGGAGGACACAGATGAAAGTGATTTGTTACGAACATTACAGATGGACAAGTGCAACCCCGGGACGCCCCCATCTGAATCTACTCAAGATGGTCCCATTGTTATGTCTTTTGTATCAACAGTAGAATAGGCCGATATGTCTGAAGCGTTCCTGTTATATTAGGAGTGCATGTGAAAATATTGTAATATATACAATTGTAATATATTTTATTAGAGGACACTGACATCTTCCTGAATACTTGTAAAATAATTAACAGGCTCACCCTTCCTACACTATGGATACCTTGAAGGTTCTCTACCAAATAGCCTGCCCACTGCCAACTAGTGTGCAATAGAAATGATAAATTGATAGACACACCTCCACCTGGAATATTAGTATCAACCAATTATATAGTTAAAATATTTTATTATACAATATAACAATTATAAATAGTACCAGAAGGGCGCTTTCTAGATCAATAAAAGACAAAAAATAATATTGCAGTGGGCACCTCCCCCCAGGGCCCTTTAACCCCTTAAGGACGCATGACGTATCAGTACGTCATGGTTCCCGAATCCTTAAGGACCCATGACGTACCGATACGTCATATCTTTAAAATGAGAGTGTGGCGGGGGGTAATAGGAACAGGATGTCCGCTGAAATCATGTGACCCACCCCGTTTCAGCGATCGCAGCAAACCGCAGGTCAGTTCAGATATGCTGTTTGCAGCGCTTTCTGTGATCTCTGATGCTCGCGGTCTGTTGTGACCGTGAGGATCAGAGACTAAATGTTCCCCAAGTGTTATATTTTAACCCCCCCCCCCCTGCAGCCCCCAGTCATACTGTGGCTGCAGGGGTTCAGGAGGGGGGTGGTTGCGGGCGGTGCGAGAGGCAGGCGGGATCGCAATAGCGATCCCCCGCCTACCTCCTCTGTAATGTTTCCCTGGTGTCTAGTGGTTTTAGCAGAGTGTCAGCACATTGCTGACATCTGTGCTGCAGATGTCAGCAGTTTCAACCCCTTTCATGCCACGGTCCGTATGGACTGCTGTATGGAAGGGGTTAACAGGGAGGGAGCTCCCTACCTCTCCCATCGGGGGGCTGCTGTGCCTTTGCAGCCCCCCGACAGGATGGGAATCACAGAAGGAGGAAGGCACCCTCCCTCCCCATCACCCGCTTATCTGTTCTGTCAGCGGGTGATGGTTACCATGGCAGCAGGATGCTTTCAGAGGCGTCCTGCTTGCCATGGTACTGTAAGTCTAATCAGAATGCTGCTAAAGGCAAAAGTCTGATTAAACTATGTAAAGTAAAAAAATACAGTACACTATATGGTGTACTGTACCGTATTAGATAGACACCAGATCCACTGGATCTACAAGAACCAAGTGGGTCTGGGTAAAAAATTTTGGTAAAAAGTGAAAAAAAACTAAAAATAAAAAAACACATCACTGAATAAAAATAAAAAAATTAAATACATTACACATATTAGTTATCGCGCGTCCGTAAAAACCTGTTCTATAAAAATCACATGACCTAACCCCTCAAGTAAATACCGATGATTTCTGCTTATAAAATGTCAAATACCCTGATATCTAAAACTGTGACGCTGTCCATAATATAGCACAAGATATCGCTTTACAGGCCCTATTACTATAACTTGTATATAGTGACATATAGGTCACTGACGAGTGTTGTATACCTATATTGCCAAATGGTCCTTTGTCTTCTCCACCATTAATTTATTATGTGCCTATAAAGGCAGTTGCAATTGTGATATTCGTAGTATTTGGTGCTCCTAATACCACTATTAGAGATGAGCTGAATTTCCACTTATGAAATACGTTCACACTTTGTTAGTCAAAGGTGAATCACGTTATGGATTCCGTTACCACGGACAATAACGCAATTCTATTATGGAATGCCTTTAGAGGCATTCCGTCATTCATTCAGTCATAACAAAAGTCCACGGGCTGCAAGCGGAGTCCTCCCTGCATAACGGAAGCGGGGACGGATCCGTTTGCAGCCCATATACTTCTATTATAACGGAATGCCTCTAAAGGCACTCCACTATGCATTCCGTCATAGAATTGCATTATGGTCCGTGGTAACGGAATCTATAACGCAATTCTGCTTTTACCAGTAAACGAATCGCAAATGAATTTCAGAAGCAGAAATTCGCTCACCTCTAATTACCACCTTCCAGAGCTTGGTCTGGTCACCCCCATGAAGTTCCCCAGTCTTTATTGGGTAACATTAGTTACTATACATTCCCCGTAGTAATTAATAAAGAGGCTCGGACACATTGTTTGCTACCTCATTTATTGACTCATTTATTAACAGGCCAGTGGTTTTGAAATGGCCCTGATGATGGTGAACCCCCAACACATCCTTCAACACTCAGGGGAGGAAAAACCCCCTAGTGGGGGAAACCTCCAGGGAACCATGGCTGAAGGACTGCCCTTCCCCTGGGCAAGGGGATAAAAACCATCATTTGAGATGAGGTAGCTATGGAAAGTCCGGGTAATTGTCACATCCAGTATTTGGAAATCTGCTAGTTGTTGAATCCAGAAAATCCAGTAAATGTCAAATCCGGTAAGAGGAAAGTCCGGTAAAGTGTCACATCCAGTATTGAGGACAGAGACCAAGCCTGGAATCTGCCTCTTGATCCAGAAGATTCATGTCCAGCAATGTCATGATGGATTCAGTTGTCTTAGCGCTCCACCCCTTAGATCTTATTGGGGGTTTTCAGGGTCCTGGGTCTTTTCTCTCAGGCCAATGGAGACACCTTCTCGAGACAACGTTAAAGACAAACGCTGAGAGAAAAAAAGAAAGACCATTAATTATAAAACAGCTCTATATAATATATGACTTCTCTGAAATGTTTCTGGAGCACATTAGACCTTCACACGGCATCTACTCACCTGGAAATCTGTATAATTCATCAGTTGGTATATTATCAGGCCAAGGAATCCAGTCCACTCGGCCGCCATGCCTGTCCTGGTGTAGATCTGCAGAAGACAGAATAGAGGATTAGTGCCGGCGATACTCACCAGGGACTCTATATGGAGTGAGATGGGAAGATGGAGGTCAGATAGGAGCTTCTATATTACTGTTACACAGGATAGATGTAAATTATACAAGACGGTGAAAAGTTGCATGAACTCACCTCTTCACTTCGGCCAGTACATAGCTGGAAGAAGCCGATGGTCATACACACAGAAACTGGAAGGACGTGTTAAGGACAAGTAACAGAATTAATTCTATTATCATAGGGTTTCCTATACTGTGATGTCTGATCTGTGCTACAATGGGGTCAGAGGAAACGAATAATCTTAGTTGCCAACAGTCCCAAATTTGACAAAATGTTTCCAAATTTTCAGAGACAATCTCAGTCAATTTGGGTTGTCCTGGGCCAAAAATGAGTGGGGCTGAGTTAACTCCACAAATGAGTGAGAGTGACCTGACAATTTAAGAAGAGGGGCGGGGGGCTGGGCGTAATTGACCCAAATTTACCTACAGCAGCGATGATGTTATGTATGTGTAAGTGTATCCAGCACACAACATGGCACTGTACCAGTCCGCTATAAGAGGATACAGGTCAGCAGGGCCACAATGGGCACCAAGGTTGATGCCAATCTAATGTGGCATAGGCGGCGACTGCTGAAGGATTTCTTGTACAGGCATACAGCTTGACCTAGGTTGTAAACGGCCGAAAAGAAAAATGCTGGTATTGCGCCGATCCTGTGGACTGTAGGATTTGTCCTAATCTAGAACGAAAGCAGAGAAAGAAATGTCATCAATATGGACGTCCTGAAAATCTGAGAATACAGAACAGCAGAGGGCGCAGGTGGTGTAATTATACAGGGGCAGTAATACATAAGATTAGTCAGCAGGGGGCGTCATTGTAAGGTATGCTCTATTGGGAACTATGTATTTTCTGTGGAGCAAATACTAAAACTGTCCAAAGACAGACTGGCAGATGATATGTCGCCTCTCTGATTGTTCAGACCGGATGATCATGAACCGGTACTGGATGGAAGCGGTGCCAGCTCCTGAAATAGACAATACATGGGATCAGCCGGGACGTCCATAGACACTTGTAATAACCTCCAGGACTCAGTGATGATTATAATCTCCAGTGATGGCCGCCGCTCAGCAGTCAATAGTGATTAGGGAGATAACGTCATCACTGAGCGCTGGAGCCGCTGATCTCCTCATGATGTTATCTCTCTAAAGCCACTTACCTAGAATGGCAGATATTATGAAGACCACTGTAAAGACCACCGATTCGGGAATATTCGTCCCATGTCACTGAGAAAGAAAGCAGAATATTGGGAGTTATTAGGACACAAACGGCAGAATTGTCTCATGTCTTCTAGTAGCAGAGGAGACTTTATTTCCTTCCAGTGTAATCATTCTCCATAATATGATCTAATGTCTAGATACAAGTGGAAGACAAACAACAATGGGGAAGATATTATGGAGCCGTTGCTCATAGCAACCATTAAGATTGCAACTCAGAAAAATTATTTAGAAAGCGCCATTTTCTACAAAAAGTGAATGACTTTTTCACTCTTAAGCCATTTCAAAAAGTGGGTGTGGTTTAGGTGGATTTAGCAGGAGGGGGGGGGGGCCTCTGCAAACTGGTAAATTTTTTATTTATTTTTGGTGCATGGGGGTCAGAGATCCTAACTTATTATGAGGCTCGGGCGTCTCACTCCAGGGCAGATTATATGAGGGCCGAGGCATGAAACCTCAGTCTTCGTAGATTCCCCCACCCCCAAATGTGATGTTTTATATACTAAAAATTATTAGATGGCGCTCATTAATAATCCACTAATAATAATGTAATAACTTTAAGGGAATAAACTGATAATAATACGGTAATAACAGTAATGATACTACAGAGGAATCCCGCCCCGTCCCCTCTTACCTGATGTAAGGATATTTTACATGGCCTGGGATGACAGTCAAGGCAATCAGGGCACAGAGGCCCGATAGCGTCCATATGACCCAGAGGAAAGGCAAGAATGCCAAACCCCGGATCTCCATGGCGCAAAGTAAATGACTCGCTAAGCGAAAACAAGGATTTGCTGAGCAAAAGCACAAGCCTATCTGTCTCTCTCTATATCCAGAGCTATTCTGTCCGAGGTAATGTCAGGCAGTGGTTTTCCAAGGCTCAGAACTCGGTGATGTCACTAGCTTCTGTGACATCATCACACCTGCTGCAATCTGATTGGTTCTTTGCTAGTTTCTTTCATTTCATTGGTTCTCCCTTCATTGTGACATCATGTTATATACTTAAATCTGATTGGTCCTCAGTAGCTTATGGGATGTTATTGGTACTTCAACCTCAATACATGTCTGGATCTGATTGGTCCTCAATATTTTCGAAATGTATACATATATTGCTGAGATGTTACTGGCTTTTCAAGTCTTCTGAATAAAGAAGAAATTCTACTTTATACATGTGTCACCATATAACAACAGAATGAGTAAAGCTGGGTGATGGACCCTGCACCCATGTGAGCCCCTCTGTCTACACTGCAGGGATGCACAAGCCTTTCTCTGACAGTTAGGGGCCACATTGTCAGCCTGAACCAATTCCAAGGGCCGAAACAAAATAAACTTAAAGGGGTATTACCAACTGAAATACTGTATTTTTGGCATATTGAACATACAGTATATACTATAAATGTCTAGTTACAGTTCTAGGACTCCCATCTTAATAGGAGAATGCATGAAAGAGTACATGTTTAATAGCCATAAGACTATAGAACTGTACATGTACTTCATGACCAGATGTTTGGGGCCGCACAGAATGGTATCAAGGACCGCATGTGGCCTCGGGCAGCAGGTTGTGCACCCCTGGTCTACACTTTGTAGGTGAATGATAGGGCCATAAAGGTAGTCTCTATTCTGCTGACAGTTTAGGAGGTAAGATATCACCTCTCACTGCTCTGCGCTCCTATCCAAATTATTCCTGCTTGTAATCTTGATGTTATTTGGTAATGAAATGGCAAATGTGAAATTTTCCTTTTTTGATTGATTACAAAGGGAATTGAGGACAAATTGGAGAACTGTGGATTGTTGTGCAAAGCAATGAAGACATCCTTGGGGCTTATCTCAATACTGGGGGTCCAGCCATAGCCTAGATCTATACAGATACAGATTGCTGGAGGACACAGATGAAAGTGATTTGTTACAAACATTACAGATGGACAAGTGCAACCCTGGGACGCCCCCATCTGAATCTACTCAAGATGGTCCCATTGTTATGTCTTTTGTATCAACAGTAGAATAGGCCGATATGTCTGAAGCGTTCCTGTTATATTAGGAGTGCATGTGAATATATTGTAATATATACAATTGTAATATATTTTATTTGAGGACACTGACATCTTCCTGAATACTTGTAAAATAATTCAGAGGCTCACCCTTCCTACACTATGGATACCTTGAAGGTTCTCTACCAAATAGCCTGCCCACTGCCAACTAGTGTACAATAGAAATGATAAATTGATAGACACACCTCCACCTGGAATATTAATATCAACCAATTATATAGTTAAAATATTTTATTATACAATATAACAATTATAAATGGTACCAGAAGGGCCCTTTCTGGATCAATAAAAGACAAAAATAATATTGCAGTGGGCACCTTCCCCAGGGCCCTTTAACCCCATAGGACGCATGACGTATCAGTACGTCATGGTTCCCGAATCATAAGGACCCATGACGTACCGATACGTCATATCTTTAAAATGAGAGTGTGGCGGGGGTAATAGGAACAGGATGTCCGCTGAAATCATGTGACCCACCCCGTTTCAGCGATCGCAGCAAACCGCAGGTCAGTTCAGATATGCTGTTTGCAGCGCTTTCTGTGATCTCTGATGCTCGCGGTCTGTTGTGACCGTGAGGATCAGAGACTAAATGTTCCCCAAGTGTTATATTTTAACCTCCCTGCAGCCCCCAGTCATACTGTGGCTGCAGGGGTTCAGGAGGGGGTGGTTGTGAGCGGTGCGAGAGGCAGGCGGGATCGCAATAGCGATCCCCGCCTACCTCCTCTGTAATGTTTCCCTGGTGTCTAGTGGTTTTAGCAGAGTGTCAGCACATTGCTGACATCTGTGCTGCAGATGTCAGCAGTTTCAGCCCCTTTCATGCCACGGTCCGTATGGACTGCTGTATGGAAGGGGTTAACAGAGAGGAGCTCCTACCTCTCCCCATCGGGGGCTGCTGTGCCTTTGCAGCCCCCGACAGGATAGGAATCACAGAAGGAGGAAGGCACCCTCCCTCCCCATCACCCGCTTATCTGTTCTGTCAGCGGGTGATGGTTACCATGGCAGCAGGATGCTTTCAGAGGCGTCCTGCTTGCCATGGTACTGTAAGTCTAATCAGAATGCTGCTAAAGGCAAAAGTCTGATTAAACTATGTAAAGTAAAAAAATACAGTACACTATATGGTGTACTGTACCGTATTAGATAGACACCAGATCCACTGGATCTACAAGAACCAAGTGGGTCTGGGTAAAAAATTTTGGTAAAAAGTGAAAAAAAAACTAAAAATAAAAAAACACATCACTGAATAAAAATAAAAAAAATTAAATACATTACACATATTAGTTATCGCCGCGTCCGTAAAAACCTGTTCTATAAAAATCACATGACCTAACCCCTCAAGTAAATACCGTAAAACAATAAAATAAAAATGGTGTAAAAAAAGCCATTTTTGTCACCTTACATCACAAAAAGTCTAATACCATGCGATCAAAAAGGCGTATGCCTCTCAAAATAGTAGCAATCAAACCGCCATCTCATCCCACAAAAAATGAGCCCCTACATAGGACAATGGCCTAAAAAAATAAAAAAAATATGTCTCTCAGACTATGGATACACTAAAACTTTTTTTTCTTTCTAAAATGCTGTTATTGTGTTAAAGTAAAATAAATGAAAAAAAAGTATACATATTATGTATCTCCGCGTCCATAATAACCTGCTCTATAAAGATATCACATGACCTAACACCTCAGGTAAACACCGTAAAAAAATAAAAATAAAAACGGTGTATAAAAATCAATTGTTTGTCACCTTACATCACAAAAAGTGTAATACCAAGCAATTAACCTCAAAATAGTGCCAATCAAACCGTCATCACATCCCACTAAAATCATACCCTACCCAAGATAACCCAAAAACTGAAAATCTATGGCTCTCAGACTATGGAGGCACTAAAACATGATTTTTTTTTTGTTTCAAAAATGAAATCATTGTGTAAAACAGGGGTGGCCAACCTTATAGACACAGTGAGCCAAAAAAAAAAAAGGATGATTACCAGGAGCCACAAGCTATACATTTACAGAGTCACCGTATTTTTAGCCCTACAAGATGCACCTAGTTTGTAACAAAGAAAAATAAGAGGAAGAAAAAAGATTTTTCATCTGATCTGAGGTCTGATAAAAAAAAGAAAATTCTTATTTTTCATTAGCAGAGAAAAAAAAGAAAAAATATATTTTTCACTAGACCTCAGATCAGACTCCTAAATCGGATCCCCAATTCTCATCTGACCTAAAATAAGATCCCCAAACCTCATCAGACCTTCGAATCGTCCCCCCAATGCTTGTATCAAACAACACAAATCAGACTCCCAGTGTCAGACCCTCAGTGCTCCGATCCCCCCAATCTCAGATCTGCCCCCCCATGCTCAGACCTGACCAACCCATGCTCACACAAGACTCCCCCATGCTCAGATGTGACCCCCATGCTCAGATCAGACCCCCATTGCTCAAATCAGGACCCCCCATGCTCAGATCAGACCTCCATTGCCCAGATGAGGACCCCTCACTCTGGAATATTAGTATCAACCAATTATATAGTTAAAATATTTTATTATACAATATAACAATTATAAATAGTACCAGAAGGGCGCTTTCTAGATCAATAAAAGACAAAAATAATATTGCAGTGGGCACCTCCCCCAGGGCCCTTTAACCCCTTAGGACGCATGACGTATCAGTACGTCATGGTTCCCGAGTCCCATAGGGACCGATGACGCATCGGTACGCCATATCTTTAAAATGAGAGTGCGGCGGGGGTAATAGGAACAGGATGTCCGCTGAAATCATGTGACCCACCCCAGTATCAGCGATCGCAGCAAACCGCAGGTCAGTTCAGATATGCTGTTTGCAGCGCTTTCTGTGATCTCTGATGCTCGTGGTCTGTGACCGCGGGGATCAGAAACTAAATGTTCCCCAAGTGTTATATTTTAAACCCCCCCCCTGCAGCCCCCAATCATATTGTTGCTGCAGGGGGGGGGGGTTGCGGGCGGAGCGAGAGGCAGGCGGTGCGGCAGGCGGGATCGCAATAGCGATCCCCCGCCTACCTCCCCTGTAATGTTTCCCTGGTGTCTAGTGGTCTTAGCAGAGTGTCAGCTGTGCCTTTGCAGCCCCCCGACAGGATAAGATCACAGAAGGAGGAAGCCACCCTCCCTCCCCATCACCCGCTGCTCTGTTCTGTCAGCGGGTGATGGTTACCATGGCAGCAGGATGCTTTCAGAGGCGTCCTGCTTGCCATGGTACTGTAAGTCTAATCAGAATTCGGCTAAAGGCAAAAGTCTGATTAAACTATGTAAAGTAACCAAGTGGGTCTGGGTAAAAAAAAATTGTAAAAAGTGAAAAAAAAACTAAAAATAAAAAAAACACATCACTGAATAAAAATTAAAAAAATAAAATACACTACACATATTGTGTATCGCCGCGTCCGTAAAAACCTGCTCTATAAAAATCACATGACCTAACCCCTCAAGTAAATACCGTAAAACAATAAAATAAAAATGGTGTAAAAAAAGCTATTTTTGTCACCTTACATCACAAAAAGTCTAATACCATGCGATCAAAAAGGCGTATGCCTCTCAAAATAGTAGCAGTCAAACCGGCATCTCATCCCACAAAAAATGAGCCCCTACATAGGACAATGGCCTAAAAAAATAAAAAAATATGTCTCTCAGACTATGGATACACTAAAACATTTTTTTTTCTAAAATGCTGTTATTGTGTTAAAGTAAAATAAATGAAAAAAAAGTATACATATTATTTATCTCCGCGTCCATAATAACCTGCTCTATAAAGATATCACATGACCTAACCCCTCAGGTAAACACCGTAAAAAAATTAAAATAAAAACGGTGTATAAAAATCCATTTTTGTCACCTTACATCACAAAAAGTGTAATACCAAGCAATCAACCTCAAAATAGGGCCAATCAAACCGTCATCTCATCCCACTAAAATCATACCCTACCCAAGATAACCCAAAACTGAAAAAACTATGGCTCTCAGACTATGGAGACACTAAAACATGATTTTTTTTGTTTCAAAAATTAAATCATTGTGTAAAACAGGGGTGGCCAACCTTATAGACACAGTGAGCCAAAAAAAAAAAAAGGATGATTACCAGGAGCCACAAGCTATACATTTACAGAGTCACCGTATTTTTCGCCCTACAAGATGCACCTAGGTTGTAACAAATTAAAATCAGAACCTCCCGTGCTTAGATCAGACCCCCATGCTCAGTTCTATAATTTAAAAAAAGTGCATGTCTTCACGTACTACGTTCTCACACTGTGTGCATCAGGACGTAGTGGAGAGTGAGCTAGAGCTGCAAAGTAGCAACGGTGCCCGATCAGGAAAAAATATCTGAGCATAAGGTGGAGAGTGAGCCGGCCTGACTGCTTCCCAGCTCCACAGCAAGAGCCACACTTGAAGAAGCAAAGAGCCACATGTGGCTCAAGAGCCACAGGTTGGCCACCCCTGGTGTAAAACTTACATAACAAAACACAAAACTATACATATTGTGTATCGTCGCGTCCGTAATAACCTGCTCTATAAAAATATCACATGACCTAACCCCTCAGATGAACACCGTAAAAAAATAAATAAAAACGGTGTAAAAAAAAAAGCCTTTTTTTTTGATGATCTAGACATGAAGTAGACATATGGGAAATGTTAAGTAATAACTATTTTTGGAGGTATTACTATGTATTATAGACATAAAGAAATTGAAACTTGGAAAATTGCAAATTTTTCAAAATTTTTGGTAAATTTGGTATTTTTTTATAAATAAAAATGAACTTTTTTTACTTCATTTTACCAGTGTTATGAAGTACAATATGTGACATAAAATGGCCTGCATAAGTAAAAGCGTTTAAAAGTTATCACCACATAAAGTGACACTGGTCAGATTTGCAAAAAATGGCCGAGTTCTTAAGGTAAAATAGGGCTGAGTCCTTAAGGCCTTATTCACACGTCCGTTGTGTTTATGGATCCGCAAATTGCGGATCCATAAACACACCCGGCCGGCAGCCCCATAGAAATGTCTATTCCTATATGAAATGAATTAACGGGCACTCAGAACCGTACGGTATTGCAAAAGCCAATATATTTTAATAAAAACCAATAAAATCATATATCACTTAATCCATATATATATATGTCATTAATCAATTGTATGTAAACATATATCACAAAAAATCCTCCTGTTATCGCATTTGGTCACAATTTGTAGTTAAAGAGGAGCAAAAAGCTGTTACTTGAAATAGCAGGTTTGTATGTTATTTATGCCGGTTTAGTCCGGATCTTCAGAACTTATTTGTCAGTCTTTTTGGACAATGTGTTCATATATACCGTATTTTTCGCCATATAAGACGCAATTTTTTCCCCCCAAAAGTGGGGGGGAAATGGCAGTGCGTCTTATATGGCGAATACTACCATTTTCCTATAGTTAAAGCTGATACATCACACAGCCTGCGATGTATCAGCATGGAAGGAGGAGGGGGCGGAGCCTGTCAACACGCGGCGGGCGGCCCGCTGCCACAGCGTGACTGCTTTTATACTATTTTTAATCTTTATTCATGTCCCCTTATTCCCTATAATCCCAGTACAGTAGCTGTATGCTAACCTGCTATACCGATCCTCTAGCAGGCAGAGCGGTGCGGCGGCAGGCTGCTGTGTAACGTCCTCACTGACGCCATCTGCCTGCTCCTTTCACTTTATGAATGAAGCAGGAGGAGCAGGCAGATGACGTCAGTGAGGACGTTACACAGCAGCCTGCCGTCGCACCGCTCTGCCTGCTAGAGGATCGGTATAGCAGGTTAGCATACAGCTACTGTACTGGGATTATAGGAATAAGGGGACATGATTAAAGATTATAAATGGTATATCTTTGGATGGCAATGTAATGGGGGCACTTGTGGATGACACTGTAATTGGGTGATCTGTGGATGACACATATAGCATAAGATGCTATATATGTGTCATCCACAGATCCAATCCATTACAGTGTCATTCATAAATGCCCCCATCACAGTGCTATCCACAGATCCCCCATCACAGTGCTATCCACAGATCCCCCATCACAGTGCTATCCACAGATCTCCCCATCACAGTGCTATCCACAGATCCCCCCATTACAGTGTCATCCACAGATCCCCCATCACAGTGCTATCCACAGATCCCCCATCACAGTGCTATCCACAGATCCCCCATAACAGTGCCATCCACAGATCCCCCATTACAGTGTCATCCACAGATCCCCCATAACAGTGCCATCCACATCTCCCCACATAACAGTGCCATCCACAGATCCCCCCCCATAATACTGTCATGCACAGACCACCATTACTTCAAAAGCACACCGTTTGGTTAAAAATATTTTTTTTCTTATTTTTCTCCTCAAAAACCCAGGTGCGTCTTATACGCCGGTGCGTCTTATAGGGCGAAAAATACGGTATTCCAATTCTAGCCGAGCGTCCGGCTGCGTATAGAATAATGAGATATACTCACAAAATGTTCAGTCTATACCGAACGCCAAGTTGCCGATGAGTTATTTGCCACTTGCATTAAGTTTTGAGCTTCTAGGACCTTCCTCCTTCTTTGCAGGTCACGTGTGTTCAGTGGCGTCCCACGTGATACACACGAAAATAGACTTTACCAGCACGCTGTTCTTTTGTAATCGCAGATTTCGAGTATGATCATAGGATTACTGGATGTGCCAATGCCATATGCGTTTCGAGGGTTCACCCTCTTCCTCAGTGGCCTTTCTTGTAATCCTATGTTTTTTTGAACATGGCATTAAATAGATATATTTCAACCCTCCCATTGGCTGCAGAGTTAATGATGAGATTAAAAACATATGTGGCTGTAACCCATTGTATTCTCAGAGGTTACGATCCTCATTTGGCAACATATACTGAATAATTCTTCTTATAACTTACTTTATCTACAAGTAACACATTTGTATATATGAAATTTTTTTGTGTCTTTTTGTGAAAAAATAGTTAATTAATTAAATGAAACATCACATAAAAAGTCATCATATGAAGAAATCGCATTGAGAAATCACATATAAAAAAAATCGCATATAAAAAAATCGCATATAAAGCGCGTCAAAAATGCTTCCACCTTAATTGATTTGTATTGTTTTTCTATAATAAACAAAAACATACTTCACTAGAACCTATCGTATATCTCACAGTGTGTGAATTATATTATCAGTTAAATCCATTTAAGTTTATGCAAAAATACAATTAACAATGGCTAGATCAATCCAAAACAATAAAATATAATATAAATAATATAATATAAAGGTTGTCAATCTTTTGTCCATATGGACCCTCTCCATACAGACATATTTGCAACACACCTCTATTTTTAAAAAACGCATATAAAACGCAACTATGAAGTAAGTGACAACATGAATGTGAATGGTCTCCCATTGATATTATCCACTTAGTAAATTAGTTTTTTTAGTTTTTTACTTTTGTTTTCCATATTTTTTATATATGATTCTTCATAACTTCATAATGTTCACCTGTCAGTACAGCAGAGCCAGAGAGCAACAGATGTAGCAGAGACGAGTTTGCCTGCCAGAGATTTAATGCTAAAGCCTGCTGGGACCAAGACAAAGTTTGAAGATTGTTTCTAATGAATGTTTACCAAAGTACTGCTGCTATTCAACTTCATCACAAGGTCTGGACTCAATTTATTTCATCATCCCCTTAATCAACAACCCTCCTTTAATTGTATCGTGGCCAACGCCTGGGGTCCAGCATCTCCAAGTAGGAGCACAGTGTACTAATCCTCTTAACCCCTTAGGGTTACTAGTCCTCTTAACCCCTTAGCTCCCCCGCTCCCCACTACTACTATGGCAACCAGGACTTTAATAGCGTCCTGGCTGCCATAGTAACCTGAAAGCATTTCGAAGACTGATCAGGATCCTGATCAGTCCTCTAATGCTTTCAGGCGACTTGCGTTCTGACGGATCCGGCGGGACGGAAGTGCCTGCCGACTCCTCAGAACGCAAGTGTGAAAGAGGCCTTAACTTCTTCTTTATGCTGCAACTTCTCTCTTTGTAGTCTGACTCTAGATTATACCGGGGAACTTTTCCTCCTGCCTCCTGAGGCTCTAAGCTGTGGCCTCCTTATCCAGCAGAGCTGAAGGTGCTCTGGCTGGCCTAGGCAAGGCACGTCCAATAGGGATGTGGCCCTGTTTTTCCCTTGGCAGGGGGTAACTGCAACTGACCTGTGACTAACTAGTACCTTCCCTCCTTAGAGGGAGGGTTAGAATGGAAAGAAGGGTTCTATCCTCTTCAAATGTAGCTCTGCCATGCTTGCTGCCACCCTCTGGTGAACCAGGGAAATTATTTTTGAACATAACAGTTTCAAAATAGGAAATGCACAGTGTTTGGACCTGAAATAAATACATAAGATGACATGATGTTAACCAATAAAGACAGTAGCGGGGGCAGTAGTGGTAATGCCACTCTGGGGCATTACAATATAAAAAAAATGAAAAAGATAAAAACGTTGTGTACTTATTGTTATCCCCTATTAATTGTAGGAGAATGTACCAATCTCTTGCCTTGATAATAGATATTAGATAAAAAGTGCTGTCAAAAAAGGTATTAGATATAGTCCCAATATGGATGATGTCCTATTAGTATAATACACCTTGTTGGATTTGATGGTTATAGCAATGTATCTTATATTGTTTTAACTCGTTTCGGAACGTTACAAAGGAGGAAATCCAGAATTTAATTATGGCCACTAAGGAGGGAGCTGGAGATTAAATTCCAGTTCAATGCACAGCCTTGTGGGTTTCCAACCTTCTAATCTCCTTCTCACTGGAATATTCTGGTAGCTAAGTTGCTTCCTTGGTTCTCAGAAACGGAGGTTCTCTGAACTTGGACCTAGATCTGAGTAGCTTGAAGATGTAGGTTTTACTGTTCCTCAACCAAAAGTAGACTTGGACTATTTAGGGGAGTGGATCCAGCTCCATCACCCTTGAAATCTGACACAGTGAGCCATTTTACTGCATATCCCTGGGAGGAAGTTGGATAGACGGCTTGTCCTGATTGGCTGATCCAGGCTGCCTGTAAGCCAATCAGTGGGGCAGCAGGAAATGTCTGTAATGAAAAGAAATGGGGGTTAGTCAGCACATCTAAATCCGCAGGTTGCACGTCTCCATGGCTGAAAGCACAAAAGGCAAAAACAAACACAATGCAACAGCACTCTGCAAACACAAATAATACAGTAAATACAATAGTGCCATACCCACTATAGAAAATATACTAGTGTTGATGCTACGTTATAAATGTGTGATTCTTGGCAAATTCATTTTGTTCAAAACTACTTGTACCTGTCAATGACAAGGCGATCTCTTTAGGACAGGGACCTACACTAAATGCTACCTACTTGGGTGCCATCTGGTCTCCATTAATTTCAGGGAATGCAGGTTCCACATGCATGCTAAGCCTACTCTGTATTTTACCTTCACTGGTGCTGAATGGCCTCCATTCAGTTCTGGAAGAGCAGTCTATAGCTTTATACTTGCAGTAATTAAAATCTGCCTGTGGGGCAGACAGGTTATTTAGGCGTGGACAACCAACGGAGTCAGCCACAAATGCCTGTGCAGAACCAGCAGATGGGTTATTCCTATATTGGACATTGGGGAATATCGCCATGATATGCCCTCAATTTCTGGTAGGAGTGGGTCCCACGCATGAGCAGCCGCCTTCCATTCATTTCTATGGGTGTGCCGAAAATACCCCAGCGCTGGCTCGGCTATTTTCGTAAACCATATAGTAGTGAATGTAGGGCGGCTATTCATGCGCAGGCCACACGTGCGCGGTGTACAATTCTGTACTTTGTGGGCTCCAAAAAGTATAGGTGCAGCTTCAAGAGGTGGGACCTGCACCTATCAGACATTGGGGGCATATGTTAGAGATATGCCCCAATGACCAAGATGGGCATACACCTTTCATGAAGGTGACATGGAGGTCATGTCATGGTCCCTTCTGTGAGAGAGATGAGAAGATCGGATAGACTTGATGCATCCCTCCCTCCTTCTTCACTAACTCTGGACATGCTGTCTTATGTGCGCGTCGGGCGCGCATGCGCCTGGCGTCTCCGCTCCTCTCTCCTCTGCGGCCTGGCAAACTATCTTCCAGGACACGGTCCTGGGCCACGGCCCGTCGTTTAGGGACCGCTGCTGTAGACCACACACCTCTGATCTGCTCTGTTATTAGTAAGCCTGCTGTTTATACTGGGCTCCAGTCATGGGTCTAATGGTATATACTGTGCTCTGATACTGGTATTTCAGTTGTATATTCATTTTGTCCATGGTAATGCAGGGTGATATTCTATTCCTCTTTACTGGCAGTGATATATATTGTGTCCTGTCACTGGCAATCTAGTGGTATTTATCCTATTCCTTGTATTACCAGTGGTGTATGCCTTTCTATCATTAGTAGCCTAATGGTGAATATATTCCCCGACACTCGTATTCCTGTACACACTACCCCCCTTCATTAACAGTCCAGTTGTATATTTACTATTCCCTGTTACTTCTTATCGATTGCTGTATACTATCCCATCATTAGAAGTCCAGTCTATATACCGCCACAGCTAGTACAATGGTATGTAATAACAGGGACATGAAATAATCTTGTAGTCCAGAAGGTGAGCAAATATTGGACCCTCCTTTCAAGGGATGTGGGTCTGTAGTGGTGGCATGAACCAGCAATAGAAGAAAGCTCCGTTTTGACTTAAGCTCTGGGGCCCCCTCTCTGTAAATATGACTTTTAACAATAATTTTACCCATTTTCTTCCAAATTGCTTAAATGAGTATTTCAACTAGAATATGTTATCCCTTATCCCCTGGAAAGGAAATAACTGGTAGATTGGTGTCAGTCTGCCCCGTTAGACCTCAACCAGTCACAATGATGAGGGCCCCTCGCCCCCAATGTGAAAAGAGCACTGGTTGAGTCTGCGTACCACCACTCAGTGATGTTGTATTCTGCTACAGAATGCACAATCTCTAGCGATCACATAGATTTGGGGTGGAGTTGTAATGCATATGCTCGACCAACACTCCATTTAAACAAGGGGACACAAGTCCTAGTGATAATTGGATAAAAGATACATTATTCCAAGCAGAATGCCCTTTTAATGAATCACTTGTATTATACCCATAAAATCTGAAACCCTATAGACATATATGGCTTTGGGAAAATCGAGCCCTGCCATTACCAGCTTCCAGAGCTTGGTCTGGTCACCCCCAGGAAGTTCCCCAGTCTTTATTAGGTAACATTAGTTACAATACATTCCCTGTAGTAATCAATAAAGAGGCTCGGACACATTGTTTGCTACCTCATTTGTTGACTCATTTATTAACAGGCCAGTGGTTTTAAAATGGCCCTGATGATGGTGAACCCCCAACACATCCTTCAACACTCAGGGGAGGAAAAACCCCCTAGTGGGGGAAACCTCCGGGAAACCATGGCTGAAGGACTGCCCTTCCCCTGGGCAAGGGGGTAAAAACCATCATTTAGGATGAGGTAGTTATGGAAAGTCCGGGTAATTGTCACATCCAGTATTCGGAAATTCTGCAAGATGTTGAATCCAGAAAATCCAGTAAATGTCAAATCCGGTAAGAGGAAAGTCCGGTAAAATGTCACATCCAGTATTGAGGACAGAGACCAAGCCTGGAATCTGCCTCTTGATACAGAAGATACATGTCCAGCAATGTCACGATGGTTTCAGTTGTCTTGGCGCTCCACCCCTTGGCTCTTATTGGGGGTTTTCAGGGTCCTGGGTCTTTTCTCTCAGGCCAATGGAGACACCTTCTCTGGACAACGTTAAAGACAAACGCTGAGAAAAAAGAAGAAAGACCATTAATTATAAAACAGCTCTATATAATATATGACTTCTCTGAAATGTTTCTGGAGCACATTAGACCTTCACTCGGCATCTACTCACCTGGAAATCTGTATAGTTCATTAGTTGGTATATTGTCAGGCCAAGGAATCCAGTCCACTCGGCCGCCATGCCTGTCCTGGTGTAGATCTGCAGAAGACAGAATAGAGGATTAGTGCCGGCGATACTCACCAGGGACTCTATATGGAGTGAGATGGGAAGATGGAGGTCAGATAGGGGCTTCTATATTACTGTTATATACACAGGATAGATGTAAATTATACAAGACGATGAAAAGTTGCATGAACTCACCTCTTCACATCGGCCAGTACATAGCTGGAAGAAGCCGATGGTCATACACACAGAAACTGGAAGGACGTGTTAAGGACAAGTAACGGAATTAATTCTATTATCATAGGGTTTCCTATACTGTGATGTCTGATCTGTGCTACAATGGGGTCAGAGGAAACTGAATAATCTTAGTTGCCAACAGTCCCAAATTTGCCAAAATGTTTCCAAATTTTCAGAGACAATCTCAGTAAATTTGGGTTGTCCTGGGCCAAAAATGAGTGGGGCTGAGTTAACTCCACAAATGAGCGAGAGTGACCTGACAATTTAAGAAGAGGGGCGGGGGGCTGGGCTTAATTGACCCAAATTTACCAACAGCAGTGATAATGGTAAGTATGTATGTGTAAGTGTATCCAGCACACAACATGGCACTGTACCAGTCAGCTATAAGAGGATACAGGTCAGCAGGGCCACAATGGGCACCAAGGTTGATGCCAATCTAATGTGGCATAGGCGGCGACTGCTGAATGATTTCTTATACAGGCATACAGCTTGACCTAGGTTGCAAACGGCCGAAAAGAAAAATGCTGGTATTGCGCCGATCCTGTGGACTGTAGGATTTGTCCTTATCTAGAACGAAAGCAGAGAAATAAATGTAATCAATATGGACGTCCTGAAAATCTGAGAATACAGAACAGCAGAGGCCGCAGGTGGTGAAATTATACAGGGGCAGTAATACATAAGACTAGTCAGCAGGGGGCGTCATTATAAGGTATGCTCTATTGGGCACTATAGAAAACTAATGAGCAATATGCAGTATATACCAGGCATTGGGGCCGAGGTGCCCATAGCAACCAATCACAACGCAGCTTTCATTTTCAAAGCTCAGAATATTAAATGAAAACTGTGCTGTGATTGGTTGTTGTGGGCAACAAAGACTTTTGGACAGTTTCATGAATTTTCTATGGAGTAAAGCGTAAAACTGCCCTATATATACATCACTTGTCTCCGAGCAATGCCCCCTCCATATTACTAGTCCTGAGACCTCTGGATATAAACTTACCGAAAATATGGCGGTCACAATGGTCCCAATGCAGCCAATCCATGCAAAGGCATAGAGGATTCTCTGGCAGATGATATGTCGCCTCTCTGATTGTTCAGACCGGATGATCATGAACCGGTACTGGATGGAAGCGGTGCCAGCTCCTGAAATAGACATTACATGGGATCAGCCGGGACGTCCATAGACACTTGTAATAACCTCCAGGACTCAGTGATGATTATAATCTCCAGTGATGGCCGCCGCTCAGCAGTGAATAGTGATTAGGGAGATAACGTCATCACTGAGCGCTGGAGCCGCTGATCTCCTCATGATGTTATCTCTCTAAAGCCACTTACCTAGAATGGCAGATATTATGAAGACCACTGTAAAGACCACCGATTCGGGGAATATTCGTCCCGTGTCACTGAGAAAGAAAGCAGAATATTGGGAGTTATTAGGACACAAACGGCAGAATTGTCTCATGTCTTCTAGTAGCAGAGGAGACTTTATTTCCTTCCATTTTAATCATCCTCCATAATATGATCTAATGTCTAGATACAAGTGGAAGACAAACAACAATGGGGAAGATATTATGGAGCCGTTGCTCATAGCAACCATTGAGATTGCAACTCTGAAAAATTATTTAGAAAGCGCCATTTTCTACAAAAAGCGAATGATATTTTCCACTCTTAAGCCATTTCAAAAAGTGGGTGTGGTTTAGTTGGATTTAGCTGGAGGGGGCGGGCAAATGTGATGTTTTCTATACTAAAAATTATTAGATGCCACTTAATAATCCACTAATAATAATGATGTAATAACTTTCAGGGAATAAACTGATAATAACACGGTAATAACAGTAATGATACTAGAGAGGAATCCTGCCCTGTCCCCTCTTACCTGATGTAAGGATATTTTACATGGCCTGGGATGACAGTCAAGGCAATCAGGGCACAGAGGCCCGATAGCGTCCATATGACCCAGAGGAAAGGCAAGAATGCCAAACCCCGGATCTCCATGGCGCAAAGTAAATGACTCGCTAAGCGAAAACAAGGATTTGCTGAGCAAAAGCACAAGCCTATCTGTCTCTCTCTATATCCAGAGCTATTCTGTCCGAGGTAATGTCAGGCAGTGGTTTTCCAAGGCTCAGAACTCGGTGATGTCACTAGCTTCTGTGACATCATCACACCTGCTGCAATCTGATTGGCCCTCGGTAGATTCTATAATTCCATTGGTTCTCCCTGCATTGTGATATCTTTAGATATACCTGAATCTGATTGGTTCTCAGTAGCTTCTGTGATATCATCAGTGCTCCCATCTCCACACTTGCCTGGATCTGAGTATTTTCAATTGTTATACATATATTTTGGAAATGTTTTTGTCTTTTCAAGTCTTCTGAATAAAAAACAAATCTACTTCATACATGTGTCACCATATAAAAACAGAATGCGTAAATCTAGGTGATGGACCCTGCTCCCATACCAGCCTCGCACTGTGTAGGGAATGAAGGCTCCATGAAAGGTGTCTATTCTGCTGATGGAGCCAGGAGGGAAGATGTCACCTCTCACTGCTCTGCTCTCCTATCCAAATTATTCCTGCTTATAAAGCTAGTCACTGAGTATTGTAGACATTTATTGGGCAATTACTGATAATGCAATTCCTAAATTATGTGCTAATTATTTGTTTTGTCATAGACTTCTCAGACTTTTCAACCTTAGAATTGACAGTCGTACCTAAACCATGCCTCTTATCAGTTACACATGTGACTGTATAAAACATTGTAATATATCTTATTTGGGGATTGTGCAATCTTCCTGAAACTCCCCCACCTTGTAGTTCCTCCCTGTAAATGTTCAGAAACTTATTCATAGACAGTTATTGGAGAATGCACAGGGAAGGCTGTCAATCACTGACATGACTCCTTAGCTGGGAGTCAGAAGAGATTTTGAATAAATGACAGGTTTTACAGAATCTATATGAATCTGCTCAGCTCCTCCTGCTCCATAACAGGCTTCCTGCGGATCAGACAGGTTGCCTTTAACAAAGGTATTCTCTATGTTAAGGTAGTGCTGGAAAAAAATGGTGGCCACATAAAATATTGACACTTTGGACACAATTTGGCCATCTTCACTTAGGGGTGTACTCACTTTTGTTGCCTGCGGTTTAAACATTAATGGCAGTGTGCTGAGTTATTTCGAGGGCACACCAGATTTACACTGTTCTACAAGCCGTACACTGACTAATGTACATTGTATCAAAGTGTCAGATCTTCAGTGTTGTTCTATAAAAAGATATAATAAAATACTTACAAAAATGTGAGGGGTGTACTGACTTTGGTGAGATACTGTAGGAGATGGTTTGGAAATTATTTACAGCCGAGCAATGTCCATGGGATGGAACACACAAAGGGTAAAAAATGGACACATGGACCAAACATGGATCCTTCACAGATGTAATACAGACTGATTTTTCTCACGAACAATGGGACATTGTTGATTGCCAGTGGCTTCTTTAATTTCCTCTTAGGGCTTATGCACACGACTATTGGTGTTTTTACGGTCCTCAAACTACGGATCTGCAAAACACATATATCGGCTGTTTGCGTTTCACATTTTGGGGGCTGGGGGCTGGTGGAGAGGCACTGGGGGCTGATGGAGAGGCACTGGGGGCTAATGGAGAAGCACTGGGGGCTGGTGGAGAGGCACTGGGGACTGATGGAGAGGCACTGGGGGCTGGTGAGAGGCACTGGGGGCTGATGAAGAAGCACTGGGGGCTGGTGGAGAGGCACTGGGGACTGATGGAGAGGCACTGGGGGCTGGTGAGAGGCACTGGGGGCTGATGGAGAGGCACTGGGGGCTGATGAAGAAGCACTGGGGGCTGGTGGAGAAGCACTGGGGGCTGCTGGAGAGGCAATGGGGGCTCATGTAGAGGCACTGGGGGCTGGTGAGAGGCACTGGGGGCTGATGGAGAGGCACTGGGGGCTGATGAAGAAGCACTGGGGGCTGATGAAGAAGCACTGGGGGCTGCTGGAGAGGCAATGGGGGCTCATGTAGAGGCACTGGGGGCTGGTGAGAGGCACTGGGGGCTGATGGAGAGGCACTGGGGGCTGGTGGAGCGGCACAGGGGTCTGGTGAGAGGCACAGGGGGCTGGTAAGAAGCACCGAGGGCTGATGGAGAGGCATCGGGGGCTGATGGAGAGGCACTAGGGGCATATGTACCCTAAAATAGTACCAACAAAACTACAACCTTATCTCGTAGTTTCCAAAATGGGGTCTTTTTTTAGAGTTTCTACTCTAGGGGTGCATCAGGGGGTCTTCAAATGTGACATGGCAACTTAAAATTATCCCAGTGAAATTTGCCTTCCAAAAACCATATGGCGTTTCCTTATGCGCCCTGCCGTGTGCCCGTACAGCAGTTTACGACCACATATAGGGTGTTTCTGTAAAGAAAAGTGCAATTCGGAAATTTCATCTCCATTTTCCATTAATTCTTGTGGAACACCTAAAGGGTTAACAAAGTTTGTAAAATCAATTTTGAATACCTTGAGGGGTGCAATTTCTGGGTGGTTTCTATTATATAAGCCTCACAAAGTGACTTCAGTCCTGAACTGGTCCTTAAAAAGTAGGTTTTGGAAAGATTTGCTTCTAAACTTCTAAGCCTTCTAACGTCCCCAAAATATAAAATGGCATTCCCAAAATGATCCAAACATGAAGTAACTATTATAAAAGTAGATAAATAGAAATTCACTAATTTGCAAATTTTTCCACATTTTTGGTAAATTTTATATTTTTTATAAATTAAAATAAAGTTTTTTTTACTCAATTTTACCACTGTCATGAAGTACAATATGTGATGAAAAAACAGTCTCAGAATGGCCTGGATAAGTAAAAATGGCCTGGGCAGGAATGTGAGAACTGGCCCGGGGTAGAAAGGGTTAAGCACCTCTATGGGAGTTGAAAAAACATGCCAGTATAAACTTTGCTTTTGAGTAAAAATAAATAAATAAACTTTCACAATAAAAAAACCACTGAAATGAAAAGCCACAGAAAAAGCAAAAAACAAACAAACCAAGAAACAAATAAAATGTGGAGGAAACCTTACACAAGTTTTTTTCATTTTAGGAATTAAGATATCAGTATTCAGACCATTTAGCAGCTGACAACAAGACGTATTGGGCCAGTGTGGTCAGCCCATCGATCAGCTCATTGATATGTAGGTCCTGTCCGATCTTCGGCAGTTTTAGATTTTACAAATCTTTAATTATATACTATGATTTTTTTTTGTCTGACAGTCTGATTACACACCTCCTCTCCCCCAGAAGATTAAAACCATTTTCTCTATGAAATATCTATTACATGATTGGAGTTAAGGCTCATTCATTTATAGATATGTTTATTTGCTGCTGATCTGTTGCAGACATTTCTGCATTGTCCCATTTATTGGAATGGGGCTAGCAGAAATCCATGTGCTTGCCACGTACACAATCCAATTAAGATGAATGGAACTGATTTCCAGTAGTGGAGATTTCTTAAACAAATCTGTCCTGTGTGAATTCACCCTAATGGACACTCAACTAGCAGAAGTATTATTATGCTTATTTAAAGGAGTATCCACATCTACGACATTTATGGCCAGAATTGCTACCTTTCCTAACAAAAAATACTGGACAAGTTTACATGGATAAAAGGAGGCATGGTTTGGGTCGTGGATTAACATGGAGTGTTACTTGGCACCAATGGTCTGATAATATATATGTATATATATATATATATATATATATGTATAGGTTTTTTTTTTAAATAAAATTTAATTTCTTTCCCGTTGGGGACACCCCCATGTATTTAACATTTATTAAGTCTCTATTTTAAAGTTGTCTCTGCCAGTTATCAAATCTGCAACCTTCTGCGTTGAAGACATAGACTCTAAACACTGAGCCATAGAGCTCAATGCTAACAAATGAAAGATTTGCTATTGCTAAAAACCTTAGTAGTATTTTCCCCATATATTATGTATTCAGATGTTGTCACGGTCTCTAACGTGACACGTGTCAGAAGATCCAAGAGACTGGCTGCACATGATGTGATCTGACAGCCTTTTTTGGTTTCACTTGTTTCAGTGTTGTTGCTGGTAATGACCACACCTCTTGTCTCAGATGTAGCTTAGTGGTCATTCCAACTCCCCTATTTAATCTGGCTTCAGTTAAGTGTCTTTTCCTATTTTTGTTTATTGTATTTCCCTTTCCTTTGTATTAGGCCTTAGGGGGTCCCCTGTTCCTTCAGCTGGGAAGGAAGTGGTCATCCGTTGTCCTAACACTATTTCCAGGGCCTTATAGGGGGAGATGGGGTTTTAAGTTTCCATCATTTTAATTGTTCTGCGTTGCTAAAAAAATATAAAATGTCTTGGTATATATATATATATATACACAGTATATATATATATTATACGTTCCCATACAATATTCTGGTACATAAAGATATATCTGTAGATTCCAGTACATTGTACATCTGTCACGGCGCGGTGTGGATAGTAAAGTCCACACCAGACACAGGAGGGACGGGGAAAGGTACTAGGCCTTGAAACTAGGTAAAGGGGGATGGTCACTACCTAGTAAATCCCTAATCCAAGCCCTGACTACTATCTGTATGAACAGACCTCGATGGTAGGAATGTTCATACGCAGAAGTGTTATCCTCATCAACTGTCGGAAATGGACTGCACTGACTATAAGGCCTCATATACATTACTGTATCCATTTTGCGGTCCCCAAATTGTGGATCTGGAAGATACGGATACCGTCTGTGCGCCATCTGCTTTTTTTTTTTTGCGGATCCATTGACTTAAATGGGTCCGTAGACTGCATTTTACAGGCCAGAATAAGATATGTTCTTTAATTTGCAGATTGGACATACAAATGCAGACAGCACACAGATGGTATCTGTATTTTGAGGATCTGCGGTTTTCAGGCTGCAAAATAGATATAGTCGTGGCTCCTGAAGATATTTTTAGGTTATCAATATTTTACTTCTGCAAAACCCCTTTAAGTACTCACAAGGTTGTCGCCCAGTTTTTTAATGACCTGTAATGGTAAGTCCATGTTTGTCATTTCTCCCACCCCCAGATAAGGGTACTTTCAGACTAGCGTTACGTTTTATCCTTACGTTTTAGCGTTACGCTTACGTTTTATCCTAACGCATTCTGAATGGGAAGCATTCTGTTCAGTATGCATCAGGATGTCTTCAGTTCAGTTCCTTTACTGGAACACTTGCCGGAATGCCGGATTCGGCATTAATTTCCATTGAAATGAATTAATGCCTGATCCGGTACCAAGTGTTCCGGAAAACCAGATCTGGTTTCCCGGTCTGTCCATGCATAGACCTTTAAATCTGTGACAAAAAAATAAATACCGGATCCGGTTTTCCGGATAACACCGGAGAGAAGGACCCGGTATTGCAATGCATTTATTATACGGACCGCATCTGGATCCAGAAACAAATGCTATCCGTTTGCATACAGATTTACGGATCCAGCAGGCATTTACGGCAACGGAATCCTCTAACGCAAGTGTGAAAGTATCCTAAGAAGAATGGATTTGTAGAAAATGATGAACCTTTTGCAACCATTTAAGCCTCTTTTACACTTGCGTTGTGTGGATACGGCGTGCACTTCTGTCGCCGGAAATGCGAGCCGGATCCGTCACAACGCAAGACAACTGAAAGCATTTGAAGACTGATCAGTCTTCAAAATGCTGTCAGTGTTACTATGGCAGCCAGGACGCTACTAAAGTCCTGGTTGCCATAGTAAGTAGTGGGGAGCAGGGGAGAAGATACTTACAGTCCGTGCGGCTCCCGGGGCGCTCCACAATGACGTCAGAGTGTCCCGCGCGCATGGATCACGTGATCCATGCGATCATGTGATCCATGCTCATGGGGCGCTCTGACGTCATTGTGGAGCGCTTCGGGACTCGGGAGCCGCACGGATGGTAAGTATACCTCTCCCCTGCCTCCCCACTACACTTTACCATGGCAGCCGGTACTTTAGCGTCCTGGCTGCCATGGTAACCATTCACAAAAGCTAAACGTTGGATCTGGCGATGCGCCGAAACAACGTTATGCTTTTCAATGGGCATTAATTCCGGATCCGGCGTTACGGCATGTCTTCCGGATTTTTAGACGGAGACAAATCCGCAGCATGCTGTGTAGAGATGAGCGAACTTTAAAAAATAGTTCGGCGTTCGGGTTGTGGTAATCGCCGCATCCCGTTATGGATTCCACTACCGCGGACTATCCCGGCATATGGAATCCATAAGGGGCGGCTTCCACGAACCTGGGGATCAAATCCAGTGCTGAGCCACGCCCCCTGCACTGATCACATGACGGTGACGTCACCCCAGGTCCTTCGGCTTTTCAACAGTTCGGGTTCGTGGAAGCCGCCCCTTATGGATTCCATATGCCGGGATAGTCCGCGGTAGTGGAATCCATAACGGGATGCGGCGATTACGACAACCCGAACGCCGAACTTTTTTTTAAAGTTCGCTCATCTCTAATGCTGTGGTTTTGTCAACGTCCAAAAAACGTTCACATACTGAATGGAAGACATCCTGATGCATCCTGAATGGATTTCTCTCCATTCAGAATGCATGGGGATAATCCTCATCAGTATCTTTCCGTCCTAGAGCCCCGAGGACGGAACTCTAGGACGGAAAGGAAAAACGCTGATGTGAAAGGAGCCTTACAAATATGGCGACAACAAAACAGACATCATGCATCCGTCTGGCTATGGTGTCGGGCCCTGGACATATCATGTTCACCCATGGTAGTGTGATCGACACATGACCCACTGAATGTGACTGTCATGCTCAGCTAAATGCATCCATTAAGATATAAAAAAGGAAATGAAGACAATTCAGCTGTTTTCATAGACATCTCTGTAAAAATTCAAGATAAGTTCTGCTCCATTTGAATTAATGAGAAAGTTACAGCTAAGCTTGAAGACAAAGCCGCATTGTGTAGAGAGATGTGCCGTCCTTGAATTATGTTCCTACTGACGAGACTCATGTTAAATGCTGTATTATACAAGGACTGTTTGTGCACTGGGTTCAGGTGCTTAGCGGCTACAGACCCATAAAATGCCATAATCATATTATATCGCCATTATTTGTTCATTGTTATAACGTTGTGTTATGGAATGCATTTAGAGAACGCGTGGAAGCAGCAAACCATGCCTCATATACAAGACTAATGCTTAAAGTTGGATCTTGGTTAAACTACTCGTTAAAGGGGTATTCTCATCTTGGACATTGGGGGCATATCGCTGATAGGTGTGGGGGATCCAACAACGAGAAACTGCAATAGAGAAGGAGAAAGAGAAGTCAGTGTCAGAGATGGAGGAGCAAGAGGAAGACAATGATGACGGTGACACCGGCAACGACACCCAATCATCTCAGTGGGGGGCGGAGTTGGAAATAACTGGCTCCTCGGGCAAGCTGGCCAAAATGGCGACCCGTAGACTCGCTTGCTTATGCAGTGACAGGCAGTTTCTGTGACAACGCCCAGGTTCAGGCCTACCTAAACTCTGGTCAGTAACCAGGCCAGTGGCAGAAGATAAATAAGTCTCTCCTTACTAAAGTGCAGAATGGGAGTTGTAGTACACCCAACAGTATTAAAACACAGTTCCAAACAATTCACAGTGCAAATCTTCTCCGATAGCAATGTGTGGATATGAGCAATGAAGGGGGATATAGTACTCCTTCTCTCCATCTTTCCAAAGTCTCTTTATGCAGAATCTAAGGCGAGCAATAAGGTTCTTGCGAAACTTGTCTGTAATTCTGAGGTTGAGAGATACAAGATTAAAATACGTCTGTCCAGGACCATGTCTAAGTGTGAAGGGTGTAATAGCAGGGTCCCTGTCACTGCAGTAAAGTCTCTATGAGCCGTAAACAGCGAATACCTTACTGACTCCAAAGCTCGGTCACACATATTCTGGACCATATAGTTCTTTTCTCTCTCTCTCTCTGGAGTACTATAGAATAGAGATGCAAATATCTCAGAGATAGTGAGTCTCTGGGATACAGAACTAGTCTTCGGAGGAGTGAGCACATGTACTTCCTCTCTCTTCCTCAGCTAACACTAGAAGGAACTAGTGGCAGCTTTAGGGCCATCTCCAAGCTTCCTACAAGGGGAGAGTCAGGATTGTTAACTCTGACTTATCCATAAAAAACTATGCAGGTACAATACAATACATTCGAACATTACATAGAACCAAATAACATTAATGACAATAAACAATTTTGGAGGTACCCTATTCTGCAGTTACTGTGTGCATGTAGTAAGACATCGGTAAGTATATGAATAACTATCTGTGCAGCCGAAAATTTCCATCCTACTAATATACTACAGAATCCTCCATAGAGCAAAGAACATTCATGTCTCGGTTGTTATCACACCGTGACCATCAATCCGTTTGAGACCAGTTTAAGATAATCAAAATGATAAGGTCATATCACTTGTGACTGGCATGATGGCCATAGCAGTTTCACACTTAAGATGGGCATGAAAAAAGACAAGGAAACACAGAGGCTAATGCTAAGTTGGGTTCAAGATATTTATACTGTTTGTTTCAAAAAATGTTGTTTAAAAATGTAAATCAGAGATCATATAGTACTTGACAATCTCTTTCCAACAAAGCTAAAACCAGCCCTGTACCTCACATGGATCCAGAGATCTCCCCATGCATTGGTCCAATTACTCTGCTAGATTTATATCAAGATGGCAGCTCAGAGGAAGTGTCCTTTCTGCTCAGGGTGTGTGTCCTTTTTGCTGCAGCTCGCTCCCTATCACAACTCAGGACGCAGTTGTAGGATGGAACTGAGCATGTGCGGCCTTCTAAGGGTACTTTCACACTAGCGTTGTTGGATTCCGGCAGGCAGTTCCGTTGCCTGATCAGGCAAACTGTATGCAAATGCATGTCATTTTTTGTGACTGATCAGGCATTTTTTAGACTGATCAGGTCTGAAAAATGCCTGATCAGTCAGAAAAATGCATTGCAATACCGGATCCATATTTGCGGTGTCATCCGGCAAAACAGATCCGGTATTTATTTATTTTTTCAAATTTTTTTTCAAGGTCTGCGAATGCCGGATCCGTCATTGCGGTATTTTTAATGCCGGATCCAGCACTAATGCATTGCAATGGAAAATAATGCCGGATCCAGCATTCCGACATGTGTTCTGGAATTTTGGACAGAGATAATACCGCAGCATGTTTCGGTATTATCTCCGGCCAAAAAGCCGTTCAGTGACTAAACTGAAGACATCCTGATGCATCCTCAACGGATTTCTTTCCATTCAGAATGCATTAGGATTTAACTGAAGCTTTTTTTTCCGGTATTGAGCCCCGAGGATGGAACTCAATGCCCGGAAAAGTTTAACGCTGGTGTCAAAGTACCCTTAGTAAGCCAGACAAAGAAATAAGAAAAAGAACAAACAGCAGGTGGCGCTATACAGATAGATTTCATTGAATAACTTAGTAACTATACTACATTTTTAATTACATGCAATTACAAAGGTATTCATATCAAGGTGCTGGTTTGAAAACTTGAGAATATTTTTCGTGGGACAGCCCCTTTAAGGTATGGCTGCTTGTGTCTCTAATCCATTGCAAAGGGTAAAATCCGCAATGAAACTCTGCACAAAGAATTGATTGAGGGAGGGTCCCGGGAGTCGGACCCCCACTGTTCTCATATTCATGATCTATCCTAATAGGTCATCAATATGTAAATCTACAAGAACCCCTTGAACCTGTGTTGTGGATTTTGAAGTTCCCAGCAAGTCAGCTTTTTGTGCCGATTTTCATTGTGAAATTGGGGAAAATCTGCCCAACGGTTATCCCCTATTCAATGGATACAGAATAATGTGGTCTAACTGGAATACCCCTTTAATGCAACTGTGGCAAACAGGGAAATGTATGCGACCTTTTTTTTTATGCACAATTTTTTTATAATTGTAGAACAGAACTGGAAAAGGATATTCCTAATATTCAGCTATGTATGAGATATCCACAGAGCATACCATGAAATCTGTAATATGCAGGAGTCCAACCTCAGGAGCCTTACTGATCAGCACCCCCTGTGTGTGACCGGAGACTGAATGGGGAAAAAAAACCGAAAAGTTTGGGGCTTCAAACAACGTTTTTTGAAATGCAAAAACCATTGGAATGGATTGATGCGCCCAAAAGATCTTGTGATGTTCTCAGAACAGTTGCTGTTGAAGTTGTGGCTCCTATAGTAGCCAGGATCCTAGAAAAAAAAAATCAGTGTTGTGCTGTTCCTCCTTTATTTCTACTGAAAATATTTGAATAAATTGACAACTGAGTGTTACCATTCTTATATATACTTGTCTTTTTAGTCATAAGTTTCCATGAGGAATGCCAGAGGGACAACACAGAGATCTTAGAAAAGATGCTCCAGAATTGATATTTTATGGGGCATACACAGGAGCGTAGCTAACGGCTCATGGGCCCTGGTGCAAGAGTTCAGCTTGGGCCCCCCTTCCCTCAGTGCTTTGTGTGTCTTCTTATGTGGCACAAGGGTCTTTGGGCCCCCTCAGACTCCTGGGCCCGGTAGCGACTGCTACCTCTGGACCCCCTATAGCTACGCCCATGGGCATACAGGAATTTACCAAAACAGACATGTCAGGAGAAGGGTCAGCTAAGAACGCTGTCGACCAAATGTTTGGTCAGTGGCAGCTTTCATTCCTAACTCCTAAATGAAAATGTATACTTGGATCGGTCAAACATCCATATCTTAAAGGGGTTATCCCAGGAGCAGAATTTATTACCTAGGCACAGGAATGAACACTATGTGATCCTGAGAATATGGGACCCCAAGTCCCTTCTCTGATCGGAACATTAGTGTGCATGTTAGTCCACCGCTCCATTAACTTTTATGGAACAGCGCTCTGTCAGTCCCAAAAAAGTGGATGGAGTGATGAACCGCCATGCTCACTACAACTCCACTGATATAGGGAAGACGGGAGTCCTCGTTCCCGAGATCCTTGACTATCCTTGTGGTCTCACCCCTAGCGATCAAATATAACCTTGTGGATAAGTAATAAATACCGTTCATGGGATAAACCCAGGCTCGGACTGGCCCACCGGGGAGCCGGGGAATTCCTTAGTGGGCCCCCGAACCAGCAAGTGAGCTTCTTTGCTTAGAAGCTGTCTGCGCCTGTACACCATAGGATGCATGCTGCCTGCTATTCATCCTAGATGAGAAGGAAAGGCTCCACACCAGCGCTGATTCATGAAACTGACAAGTTTTGTGTAATCAGCACTCCTGGTCAGAGTAAGGCTGTTTCCACATGGTCTGATTTTCATAAAATCGCGGCAAAAAAAAAAAGTGTCAATATTTGTATGAAACTATAGGGTGGGCCCCTAGAGTCACTTCTACTGGTGGGCCCTTGGCACCCCAGTCCGACATTGGATAAACCCTTTAATACGAGGGGGGGAGGATGCTTCCAAATACTGCAGCCAGCACTTGTGTCCTATGGAAAAAAGGTGTTGGTCATATAAAAATCCAACGTGGTCCGTACATATTAGATCATCAGCTGAGCCAGGCTCATGTTGAACATCTGACATCCATTTTAACTTTTCAACTGTACTTCTCCATTCACATGTATAACATAGGATACACTGCCACCTAATGGAGAAATGCTATAATTGCACACTGATGGCAATTGCAATTTCAATGTAAGAGCATATGAACAGAAACGTATTTTTTCTGTGTCCATTCCGTTTTTTTGCAGGCAACGGTCGTTTGCATGAGCCCTAAATAAAAACTGCCTAATATTTTACATGTGCAGATAAAATAGTAAAAAAATGGAAGAAGCTAGAAAGTAGCTCATGCAGACAGACACCCCTGGAGGGGCTCTCGCTCCGATGGACACAACCTGACCATTTATTACATGGATGGTCATTGATTTTACTGGATTTTATAATGATAAATTTCCCCTGCCGAGCAAACATACAGCCAGCCACAGCAATAACATCTGATCATTGGGGATGTCTAAAGCCCCATCCAGCATGAATTTATATAGAGGAGTCCATGTGAGAAGAAGTTCAGAGTAAGAAGTACCGTAAATATGCCCTGGGTTAATGGGGACGTTTGTCTGGGGGTCATTTAAGTTGTAACTAGGGGTATGTGTGGCTGGTTTCATTAAATTAAAAGAGCTGCAGTAGGATCATCCACCATGATGACTATGACCTCCTTATCGCCACCCCAAGCACTCTTATCCTCTCCGCACCCCGCCAGTGCTCCTCCCCCCGAGAGCCACGTTCACGGCAAATAGAAGCAGTGCTGCAGTTACCAGATCCGTCCACAACAGAATGGACAGAGCTGTGTAGCTTCAGACTGTGTCAGACCCCCACCAATCAGATATTGAATGCCTATCCTGAGCACCGGCCATCAAGATTAAAATCCTGGGCAACACTTTTAAAGGGTCAACGAGTTTTTATAAAACTTTTGATATGTCATAGAAACCCCCAGCGATCCCTAGAACCCATATCACACTTTCTCGACGGAATTGAGGCGGGTCCATAGACTTTGTATTAAATATCAATTTTAATGTCAATTTCAAGTGTTTTTCTACATTATTATAATCACTATTACCTATTTATGATGATATACAATTACAATGATTACCATTAGCAATATTACACTGTTGATATTCTTAAAGGTGTGGTCTCATCTCAGACAATGGGGGCATATTGCTAGGATATGCCCCCATTGTCTTATAAGTGCGGGTCCTACCTCTGGGACCCGTACCTATATCAAGAACGGAGCCCCGCAAAGTGGTGGCTAGAAGACTCCGGCCACCACCAGGCGCTTCTCCCATAGAAGTGAATGGGCATGACAGGCCACCGCTCCTATTCACTTCTATGGGCCTGATGTAAATAGCCGAGCCAGCTCTCAGCTATTTCCGACAGCCCCATAGAAAATGAATGGAGGGCGGATGAGCAGTGCGCCCTCCACCCCTTTCAGGGCTCCGTCTCGGTTCAGTGCGGGTCCCCTCTCCCCATGGTTTGTCATTGGTCTGTCTCCCCTGTTTGTTTTGTGTGTATTTAGGTTTTCCTGCCTAACACTTTTCCTGTTGGCTGCAATGGCCCCATTTACAAGATGGTGTCATGAATAATACCATTATATATTGTTCATGCTTCTGTGCAAAACGTTTTCCTTTATGCGCCTGGAGTGTCAGGCTTTTCTTATGTTTTTCCTTTTGCATTGACCCTCTTTATTCTCTACAACATTGCCTTTTATCAAGGTTATCAAGGTTACAAATGTAAAAAATCTTCAATAGAAATTGTTAAAAAAAATATACAGTTAGTTGCTCAAAAATTTGGCAAAACAATTCATGAATAGTGGTAAAACACTTGGTAATAGTGACCACAATATAACCATATTCCCCCTGAACTATAAAAAGCAAACTCTGTCTGGGAGGACAAAAACACACTTTTAAAAAGGCCAATTTCCCCAGGTTGAAAGCAGAATTTCAAGGTATAAACTGGGAGCAGCATCTGTTATAATGACCCAGAGTGCCATTACCATCTCCTTTTGCACCCCCCCCCCCCCCACTATCTGTATTGTGTGATCCTGTGTCAGCTAATGTTTATTGCCTTTTTCTGCAATATGTGTATGCATTTCCTTATAAACTACTGTTTTACATGTAATGTGCCTGGTTCACCAGCAGGTGGCAGCAAATCTGTGCATAGCTAGTTTCTCTGGATAGGAACCCTCTGGTTCCTTTCCAGCCCTCTTTAGAGAGGGAGGCGTTTAGTCAGTCAAGGTCAGTCTAGCCTACCCCCTCCTGGGGAAAGGTTGTGTGTTGGCTAGCAGAGCACTGCCTGCTCTGCTAGGCCCACAGGCCCTGCCTGCAAAAGTATATTTGGTTGCTTATCCCCTCCTGGGCTTGCACTGCCTCCCAAGCTAACAGAGCTTGATGCCAGGAAAAAAGATTCCTAGGATTAAAGTAAGAGACAGACTACAGCTAACCTAAGTTCCAGCAAAAGAGGAAGAGTTCCTATTTAAACCAGCCAAGCATAGCAAAGCTGAGAGAGCTACAGCATAGCAGAGCTGATATTGTTGCAGAAGTGTTTGCCTGACAGACTTAGCCAATACCTGCTGATGACCAAGATAAAGTTTGGAAACTGTTTAGATTACCGTTTATGCCAAGTAAGGCTGTGTTCAACGTTACTCCAAAGTCTAGACTCCATTTATTCTACTTATTCACCTTTCAAGTTCAACTACCCCTTTTTGGACTACATCACGTCTGGGATCCAAGGATATCCAGGTAGGAACACCGTGACACGTGTATACAACATCTACAGAGACTGTAGGCTACCCTGCACCACTCTGGCAATCCTACCCCGGGTACCAACACTACCATCTACAAAGGGAACTCCATGTCCTCGTTGCTTAACTGCAACTGGCGTCACGATTACTTGCTCTATAAGAGGGACATATTTCGTAGAAACCTCCTAAGGGTCAAGGAATACCACAGATTCCCTGATAGTGGGTCCGTTGCACTGTCACATAATAATACTGAGGATAAATGAGAGAGCTTTAGATGTACATTGGGTAATTACACTGTGACATTTATTCCTGTAAATAACAAGAATAAACGGCTAAAATTAAACACATAGTGTTAGTACATAGACAAAACAGAACAAGAGATTATAAATAAGAAAGTTAAGAAATACAGAAACAACACACACATTGAACAAAAAGAGGAGGAACAAGAAAAACAACATATCAGACGAGAAGATAAGAAACAGACATGTGATATAGACAGTACTAATGAAAGACTGGTATACACTGTCCCTGTCACTAATCATTTTGAAACACTATTAAATCACCATTTTTTAGACAGAACACCAGCACATCACAAACCACGAGTCCGAAGAACCTCACAAACATCACCGGCACAAACTCACTGTCCAACATCACCCATGTCACACTTATACAACTTAAGACAAAGATACACCAACCAAGAACGAGAATTTGGGACACAATATCAACAGAGAACAACAAACTCATGGAGCCCATATCAATACTCATCACTCAGGCACAGACAGGAAACAACACAGAATCAACCTCACAAGGAACATACACAGGGAATAGGAAGAAAAAAATACGGAGAGGACAAAGAAAAAAGAACAAATTACACAAGATAGACACGAAAAATTAAGATAATTCTAATTAATTTAAATTCTACCACCTTAACAGAGGCACAGATCAAGCTCCGTAACAAGGGATTAAAATTTGCACCGACAGCAAGATTAAATAAATTTGATACCTATATAGGGGTGGAAAAATTCATTAGAAAGTTATGTTTAAAGAAATATTTTTTAAAAAAAAACTTTAATGCAGAAAATAATGATATTCATAAATATAAACATACCGATTTAAAAACAAAGAACCAAAATGTACCCAAGACAAGAAATAGGACAAGAGATCGCCACTTTTCGTAAATGTGTAGTAGCAGATATAAGAAGGATGAAAGAGACAACCTCAAAAAGGAGCAATTTAACTCCATCAGAATTTAGGGCTATTAAACAATTACAAACACAAGAAAACCTCATAATACGACTGGCGGACAAAGGAGGAGCTATCGTAATTCTCGAGGAGGAATAATATAATTCAGAATGTAGAAGACAACTACTAGATGAAACGACATATAAAAAACTAAAGGGAGACCCAACTAAGGGTACCTTCACACTGGTGCTTTTCTTTTCCGGCATAGAGTTCCGTTGTCGGGGCTCTATGCCGGAAAGAAACGCTTCAGTTATAGATAATACAACCACATGCATGCGTTTGAACGGATCAGCTTGTATTAACTTTAACTATTTTTTAACATTGCCAAGACGGATCCGTCATGAACTCTATTGAAAGTCAATGGAGGACTGATCCGTTTTCTATTGTGGCAGATTGTGCCAGAGAAAACGGATCCGTCCCCATTGACTTACATTGGGGGTCATGACAGAACCGGTTTGCTCCGCATCCCAGGACGGAAAGAAAACCGCAGCATGCTGCGGTATTTTCTCCGTCCAAAAAACATTCACATACTGAACTGAAGACATCCTGATGCGTCCTGAACGGATTTCTCTCCATTCATAATGCATGGGGATAATCCTGATCAGTTTCTTTCCGGCTTAGAGACCTGACGACGGATCCCTACGCCAGAAAAGAAAAACGCTAGTGTGAAAGTACCCTTAGGAGTTAAATAAAAAATGTATCGATTATTGTAATAAAGAATTGGAAAAGGAAATATTATTGGAACAAGAACATCAGTTCATATTAGGAACATAAAGATTACCTGTATTCTATTGCATGCAAACAATACACAAAAACGTGAAAAATCTGCCAGGTCGACCAATCATTTCGGGTATAGGTTCTTTGACATCAAATTTATCCCAATATATTGATAGGGTTTTGCAACCAATTGTTAAAAACACATTTGCCTACATAAAAGATACCACACAAATTATACAGATTGGGTACTTTAGACGTAAATTGATTGTATACAATAATTGATCATGAGCAAGGAATCATGGCAATGAGATCACAATTAGAAATGAGCGGACAACTTCACGCAGAACAAATTAATTATATAACAGAGGGAGTACATCACATACTGACACATAACTATTTTTATTATTAATCAGAATATTTTTTACAGATAAAAGGGACAGCCATGGGCACCAGATTTTCCCCCAGCTATGCCAATTTATTTATGGCCCAGTGGGAATGTCAAAAGATCCTACCCAAGCTGGAGACAGATCTAGTGCTCTGGCGTAGATACATTGACGATATTATTTTTATATGGCAAAAAAGTAAAATAGAGCTGCAGGCATTTTGGAAGAGATAGATAATAATTCAAACAATTTGCAATTCTCTTCAAATATAAATAGATCCCAAATTCAGTTTCTAGATTTACAGATTACAGTGAGAGATGATAAACTAATCTGTAGTACATATCACAAACCTGTAACTAAAAATAGTTATACTTTACATTCAAGTTGCGACCTGCCAAGATAGCTCCTAAACATATCGATGGGACAGTTTAGACGCATAAAACGGAACTGTACAGAAAATGAAAAATATGAGGAAGAAGCTAAAAAGATGAGAGAACAATTTATAAGTAAAGAGTACCCAATAGATATTATTAATACATCCTTATCAAAGGTCAGAGACATGGATAGACAAACTTCCTTTATACCTGACACCACTAATACAGAGAACAAAAAGAAGAAATAATACGTATAATTTTACCTTTCAGCGTACAACATAAGAAAGTGGAAAGTAGTATAAGAAAACACTGGCATCACATCTTAAAAGACAAAATGATAGGCCCTTTGATTACGACTGCTCCTCAAATGACATACACAAAAGCCCCCATTTTAGGCTTGAAAATAGCCCCTTCTATAAAATAGAAAAAAAGAGGAGAGCAGACAATTCATAAATGGCTGAACATAAAAGGATTCTATAGATGTGTATCAACTGTAGACATTTGGTGTTCCCAAAAAAGACAGTAAAGGTGAGCTCTACACGCAATACCTTCACTTATGAAATAAAAGAATTCTTAACGTAACTCTAGTAGTGTCATCTATATGCTTCAGTGTCCCTGTCAGAAACAGTATATAGGTAGGACCAAACGTACTTAAAAAAAATGATATCCGAACATGTAACAAACATAAAGAATGGATGCGAGACTCACTCAGTTTCCAAACATTTTAAACAGGTACACAATCACCGTATGTGTACTAGATACAATTGACATACCATTTATATGTGCACTTTATATGGACATAATATTCCTAATGGTACCATACCGACATATATGAAATACCATCATCTTTTTCTCCTGGTTGGCACTATTTGGGGTCAATTCCTCAATTTTTTTTTCTATCGGATTTATATTTTTTCTTTATTTATTTTTTACGGTAGTCCTATTTTTTTCATGTTTTTAATCAATATGTAGAATAATACAATGGTTGTATAATTAATGTTTTTATAGAAGGTGTATTCAGTCTGGATGATTACTGTGGTATTTGGCTCTGTTGGGGCGGTATAATGTGCCACAATATGGTATTGCTGGCCCGGCCTTCCATCAGTTTGGACCTGACTACAAAACGGGGCCACTTTTAGCATTTTTTTCCAGGGCCACTTTAAGTTCCCAGTCTGCCCCGGCTGTATAGTGTCAGGCCCTGGCAGCTCCCGAAACAGCAGATCTGTGGGGGTGGCAGGTGTCACACCCCCAGTGATCATATAGAGGTCTTATACTGATGGAGCAAGTAGTCACTTCGGGAACATAAGAATAGCCCAGGCAAGCCATATGTTTTCTTTGCAGGGACAGTATGTTATAGTATGCTACGTCTTCCTCCTGCAAAAAAAAAAAAAAGTTTCATGTTTTCAATGTATACATTACACTGGAACAAATTGTGTAACTTCCTTCCTCCAGGCACAAGACGTGTTGAGCCGGTACAGATGAGTCTATCAGTTGTAATGACTCCAGGCTTCTTACTCGCCATGTAACACCATCAGAGCCGAAATACAGCGCATGACTGTACACAGTGACCGGCATTATATAACTTTCTCCATAGAGTCCTATAAGCAGAATATGTCAGTAATGCGGCGCAGGAATACGAAAACATGTGCCTAAGGAAGTGTAATATGTAAGGAACTATCCGTTCTAAGATGACAGATATATACATACTTACTATTATTATGTTATACATCACTACACCATATACAAAGGCTAATAAAGTGAATCAGATGTACAGTAACTGAGGACAATGTATGGATTACAGCACTAGTTCATGTGGATAGAAGGATGGATAGAATGATGAATGGAAAAATGGTAGATAGATAGATAGATAGTGGCTTAGTGATTAGCACTATTGCCTTGCAGCGCTGGGGTCCTGGGTTCGAATCTGCCCAAGGACAACATCTGCATAGAGTCTGTAGATTCTCCCTGTGTTTGTGTGGGCTTCCTCCGGTTTCCTCCCACACACTAAATACATACTGATAGGAATTATGAGCCCCATTAGGGACAGCTTGATGCTAATGTCTGTAAAGCGCTGCAGAATATATCAGCACTAGGGATGAGCAAACTTCTGTTTTCTAGTTCGGAGTACAAGGCTCGGGTTATCTAAGAATTCCGTTACCATGGACCATAACTTAACCCGAACCTTGTACGCCGAACTAGAAAACAAAACTTCACTCAACACTAGTCAGCACTATATGTGAGTATGATAGATAGATAGATAGATAGATAGAGTAACACACTGGCTGGTAAAGTACTGGAGGGGGTCTATAGGTAAGGTGAAAAGAATAAAGAAAGCTGGGTTGTTTCAGCAAAGTGTAGTTTGCTGAGACACTTTGTTCAAATTGTATTATGGCCTGGCTTTTTATAGAATGGAAAATAGGTGTTGGTAGTGGGACTTGCCATTCCCTCCCCACTACAGTACACCACTTTTCCTTAGCCTGAGCCAAACCCAGATGTAGCTAATGGGATCATTACTGGGGGAATAAATACAGAACTGAAATCCTCACTCAGTGTCAGTGGCTGGACCCTGCAAGACCTGCTTGTTGTGCAAAGCCTGATCCGCTGATTGTGCCGAGTGCGTAGGTGAGGAAACCCTCGGTGTATAGTTAGGGCCCAGACGGGCAGGTATTTTCTTTATGTTTATGTCCCTGTGACATTGCTCCAGAGGGAATGCATGACTTTGGCTCCCGTTATATTATTTTGAAAGAAAAATAAACTGTGTTTGGACTTTTAACTCTGGGAAGCCTGTGCCGTGTGTCATTGATGAACATAATTCCATCCCTAGCGAAAGTACTGTGTAAATAAATAAAGTACAAAATACTCTTAACGCATTTATCATAATAATATTCAGTGAGAGATGTGCAGGAGCAGAACGTTACCGCAATGTCTGATTTAGACAAGCGTGAGTCCTCCTCTCTCACTATATACAGCCACCACCCTTGACTTACCTGTGTTCCCCCGTCATCCCCACCCTTGTCACTGTCCTGTCATCTTTACTCCTCCCTGACTCACCTTCCGCCCCAGTCTTGTCGCCTGTTCTGCCATCAACTTTCCCTCCAGGGTGAAAATGTAGCAATCTTATTGTAATATGATACCCAGATCTTTCCCAAGGGTGAAATAAACATGCATGAAGTATATATCCAAAAGTCTGTTTACAGGGGAAAGGAGTTCAGGTTCTCATGAATGCTGCTCCTAATGACATTATATTTGTTAGATTGTCACCTAATGACCTACTTAAAAGGTTTTTCTGGCTTGCATCAAAATCCTTAAAAATAATCATTTATTAAGGTTGCTGTAATTTTGTAATTGTATTTATTTTACCTTTTATTACTGTAATCTTCTGTTCTGGGTTGTGGTCACATGACCATGTCCATGCAGCTCTTTCTTATTTCCTGTGATGTTATGTCCATGGGCGGGGCAGTGATAGTGGAGTGTCTATGTAACTAGCTGGGTGGGAGGAGCTATAAACCAGCTGGGTGTGGTTAGAAGCAGTGATAGGGGAGTTTCTATAACTAGCTGGATGGGAGGAGCTATAAACCAGCTGGGTGTGGTTAGGGGCGGTGCTAGAGCTGTGGCAGAGAAAGGAAAATTGCATCATGGGTTTGGTTGGATGCAGCAAAAGAAAGTGCTACTTATAGGATGGAAACAAACCAGAGGGATTGGTTTACATGGTGGAAACGGGTCAGAGGAATCCCAAAAAAGCACAGGGAAAATGTACATAAGGTAAGCAACTGCATGAACATATCTGTTAAAAAAAATGATGGTCAACACTATGTGATCAGCAGGGTCCGACAACCAGCGCCCCCTCCAGTCAGCTGTCAGAAGTTGATTCTGCAACTACACAGCTCCATCTTCTTTTTAGGGGTCTCAACATGTTGCCCCCAGGCCTAGTACTATTAATGACCCCTTAATGTAGTGTAATGTCCCTTATATATTCCACCCCAGCCATGCATATTTCTTCCTCATTAATTCCTTATGCTATATGATTGTACTGTACGTAGCGGTGACCTTAGTGACCTTGTGGCTTCAGTTGGGAGGTGGCTGCGGCAATGTAGAAACTTCACTAACCATTACTTTCTATTACTGTACATTAGAGATGAGCGAATCAATTCTAATAAATCAATTCATCTCATCAGCAGGACTTCTTCACCTGTGAGGGGCTGTCCCTGCAGGTGAGGAGGATGAGAGTAGTAGCTGTGGCCTTCACAGTGACAATCTCTCTCTCTCTCTGGCACTCCCCAGGGCTGTGTAGTGACAGGAGGGCACACCCTTTCTTCCCACAGGGCATACCTGGGTAGGGGCTCGGCCTGGTAGTAGTTGGGGTGACCTTGGTGTTAGGTGTTGTTGTTTTTGTTCTGGGTACAAGGCAGGAGATCAGCGAATGACCCGTGAATAGTGCAGTACAGAATAGGAGGCGTAGTACAACAGTAACATGGCATAGTTCCAGGTAGACCACAGTGCCCCTCACAATGTCTCTCTGCAGACCCTTAGGCATGCATTAAGGTACTTTTCAACTGCTTCTGCAAATTCCCAGACTGAGAGCTGCAGATTTAAGATACGGCTGGCCAAACCGTCTGTAAGCATGGAAGGGCGTGTTAGCAATGTTTTCTCTGACAGCAGTAAGGTCTCATGCACAATACCTTGCTGACTGATTCCAATGCACAGCCGTGTAGATTCTGGACCTTCTTTCTGGAGTACTTTAATGATAAGGTTGCTTCCTGGGCTGTAGAAGTCTCAGAGATGAAAGTTCTCTGATATCAGGCCTAGCGTTGAGGAGCTTGCACATGTTGGGGGGTTCATTTAGCTGGGGGGTTGACCAGAGTTGGACCGGCAGCAGTCGTACATTTATGGCCCATCCTAATAATAAGCCATTGATGGTATAAACTAGAAATATTAAGGGGGCAATTTATCATGTCCTGCACCTCAGAATTCTGGCTTTAAAAAGTTGCAAGATATGGCTTTGGCAACATTTTAGGCTTATTTACTCAAAAATTTGCAACTTTTTGTATTTTTACACCCCTCGCTCCAGTTTTGGAAAGTGGGCGTGGTTCATTATGTTAATGCTTTTCACTTCCAATCTATCACTGCGATATTTTTTTTAAATAGTCAAAAAAAAAATCACTGGTGGAATAGAACAACTGCGGCCTCTTCCTACGCCAGTGACGTCACGGTCATCGGTCACATGGCCTAGATGCCGCTTAGTCCCATTCAAGTGAATAGGGCTTAGCTGCAATACCATGAACAGCCGCTATGTAATGGACCGAGCTGTGCTTGGCAAGCTTCAAGGAGGCTGCAGCCTCTTCAAACAGCTAATTGGTGGGGGTCCCGGGAGTCAGACCCCTACCGAACAGATACTGATGACCTACGGTGTCCTGAGGATAGGTCATCAGTATTAAACCCCTTTAACAATGTGGCAAATTTAACAAATGTGCAACATTTTAAATATTTGGACCAAAGAACGCCAATGCAGACTCAAGAAAAAGTGACTTCAGATATTACTCGTATGATGAATATTACTTTGTACTTTTACAGGGGAGGATCAGTTTGGAATTCTCTCTGTTTTTTCTTGGCAGGTCTGAACACTTCTCACGTTTATACGGAGTAATTGTATCACTAGAGCAGGAAACTATTGTAGCAATAATCGTGGGATTGACTTGCAAAATCTGCACTGAAATACTAGGGTGAGAAGGGAATTCTTCAGGGCCTCTCCCTGTCTAAGCTCCTCCCGAGCTACAGGTGACTCAAACCAGACATACAAGTATAGAGAGCAGGTAGGACAAGAGGTACATTGCTCTGCCAACCATGGAGGAAGAACCCGGCGTGGACATAGAAACTCTCATAGACGAGTTTGAATATATTCCTGGTTATTTCCACTTGGAAATGAACCTCAACTTTGAGTCCTGCACCCCTCCACACCTGAGGAGAAGAGACATCAAGCTGAAGCAGGAGGCCCTTCAGTTCCAGCTGGAGGTTGACTCCAGCTTCCAGCATTTTGGAATCAGGAATTTATCAGGTGTTTTCTCCTTCTACCTGGATGAGGTCGACAAAGCCAAGGAGATCTTTATAAACATTTGCAATCAGGACTCCAATAATCTAAATGCTTGGGCAAACCTGGCTTATGTCTACGACAAGCTGAATATGGAGGAAGAGGCCTCGCAGTGTGTCGATAAGTTATCTCATCTGATGGACCTGGATACACATGGGGATAGACATATGGCTGCCCGATGCCTGGCAGAACAGGGCTACGCTCATGCATTTGATGTGGGCCAGATGACCGAGAAAGACAACATGGAGAAACTGATCACAGGAATCAGTCTGTATGATAAAGCTGTCACCTATGGCAAACACAAGGTCAGTTTAACAACATGAGATAGTCTACGCATACAGTAGTTCCTTCAAGGCAACGTCATCTGCTACCTGCTTATTAAAGGGGTTGTCCAGTTTTGATAACCCAATTTCCATACACCCTGTTAGGGAATTCTGGGTTACTAGAGGGGATCCTCTTTTCAGGATCCTCATCTCTTGGTCAGAGGATAGAGCAGTTACAAAGAGCGTCTCTCGCTCTGGAGGACCTGTCCTGTCCTGCATAAAAGCGACAACCAATTGATTTGAATTGGCAATGTGCTATGCTTCATTTCCCCTGTGGTGGCGCTGCAGGGAATGTGAGCACCTACAGCCAGATTTCAGGTTACAGCTGATCACTGGGGTCTCAACAGGAGGACACTTTGTCATCTTCTTATTTTAAAGGAACCCTTCCAACAGATAGGGATTGTCTAAAGTGGAGAAACCTCTTAAAAGAGTCTTCTAGGACTTTGACATTGATCAGCTATCCTCAGGATAGATCATCACTATCAAATGGGCGGGGGTTGCGACTCCAGGTAATCTCGCCGATCAGCTGTTTGATGGAGCCATGGCCTCCTCACAATATACCAAGGACAGCATCATACATTATATAGCGGCTTCACTTGGTATTGCAGCTTCAGCCCATTCATTTGAGTTGGACTGAGCTGCACCTAGGCCATGTGACCGATGAACGTGACGTCATCGGTCTACAAAGAGTCAGCACATCTTCAAACATGCCTATCCTAATGTATACTGTCCCCCTGCATATAGTGCTTTTTTCTGTTTGTACTCCCTCCCCCCTTTTCTGTATATATGGTTCCTGAGCGCCTATTTGGTTCCTTATATACTAATTGAGAGCGATGGCCCTAATGTGTGGAGCCTACAGCAGTGCTCTGTCCAATCATACCGGATAGACTCAGGTGTATTACTGTAGTCCAGCGGCGGCATGAAGCGCACGGCGTCATAGCAACCAATGACGCCGTGCGCTCGTGCTGTCAGCTGGATTCCAGGCCGGGATACCACAGTCCGCGCACGGCCCTGTGCATGAGGCCTTACTCAGCTGGTTTTATAACTCCCATAGAAGTGAAAGGAGGATTCTGGGAGTTGTAGTTTCAAAACAGCTGGAGTGCCGGAGGTTGCTGATCCCTGCTATAGAGGGAGCAAATAGTGATGCTATTTGCCATATTATGTGATTACTGAGACCATTCTCCTTAACCCCTTAAAGGGGTTATCCGATCCTGTAAACACCCCCGAAATGTCAAGGTCTCTCATACAGAATATACATATCTGTTCTCCCACGCCTGCATTCCTCCGGATCCCTGCACGGCCGCTGCTGCATCTCCCTGCCATGCAGATCACAACATCTGGCGACAGGCGGTGCAGCCAATAGCAGACCGCGACGGTGACCTGCCCCCTTGCATCACGAGTGACATTGCCCGTGAGCAAGTGACCTTCGCAGTCTGCTATTGGCTGCACCGCCTGTCACAGGATGTTGTGATCTGTACGGCAGGGAGATGCAGCAGCGGCCGCGCAGGGATCCAATTTGCAAGACACATTCTGGGGCATCTATTGTTACAACTCTATGTTATGCCATTCCTCTGTTATTTCTGCTAGATGTTTATAAAAGAATTGCCAGCCGTCCGAAGTAAAGGGTCCAACTGGGTATTACCAGTAGGGGGTGTGTCACTGCACAGTATGACACTATCCAATTAGTGCTGCCAGTGTCAGACTGTGCAAGGACACCCCCCCAACTGGCAACATCCATGTGAACCTTTACTGCAGACTGGAAGTAATTCATTCATAAACCACTAGAATGAGTAACAGAGGAACAGCACAACATAGAGTCATAAGAACAGATGCTCCAGAATTGTTATTACATGGGGAATGCGAGTAGTTACTAACACACACACACACACGTCAGGAGAGGTGACAGGTCCTCTTTAAGGCCCGAAAGAATATTTTCATGTTCACATCACCACATTCAGAGAGCCATAACATTTGTATTTTTCCACAGATATAGTTGTATGGGCTCTATTTGATAACGGCAGCATTTAACGTGTTAAGTATTATTAACTCTTTCTTGGAGGATGGAAACAAACAGCAATTCCACTATATCATGCCTCCCAACTGTCTCTCTTTTGGACCCAAGTCCCTCTGGCCCTCTTTAATCCTTAAATGTCCCTCTTTTTGACCTGGGGAATGAATGCATAAATGGGCAATAATAAATTTACTAAAGTGCTGCTTACTAAACTATCTGTATGGGTATATTAGACCAGAACTTCAATACTTCAATATGGACCTTAAAAGATCAATAATCTGATGATTTATGTACTTCTGCAATTATACGTTGGGCGGAGTTAGAGGCGTGGCCTAGTATGAAAAAAACTGCCATGACGCGCGCCGCACATTTTGTCCCTCTTTGCGATTTTTAAAAGTTGGGAGGCATGGTATATGCATTCTAAATTTTGTGCCGTTCCCTTGCAGACAAGCGTGACGGGTGCAATGCACACGTGTCGTAAAAAAACTGAAGGTTTACAAACAACATCTCTTAACAACCATCCGTGAAAAATGCAACGCATCCGCACTTGCTTGCGATTTTCACGCAGTCCTATTCACTTCTATGGGGCCTGCGTTGCGTGAAAAACACTGAATATAGAACATGCTGCGATTTTCAGGCAACGTGATGCGAACAGGCGCAATGAGTTCGCATCACGCATTGCACCCGTGCGGAAAACTTACTCGTGTGAAAAGGGCCTTACTTTCATTCTAAGGGTCAGTACAATGGCGTCGCCGACTCGCTACCAATGTGTTTTTTTTTACATTTCACACTACTTTTGTACAATAATAGCACAGCTAACACTCAAAAGTGATGCTCCTTTAAGGGGGCTTTCCAGGATTTCTTCAGTTTCTAGTTAGCCCCCCTACTCCCCTGGTACCCGCCACTTTGATCCTTCCTGCCCCCCTGGTCTCGTTTGGCGATCACTCGGTCCTAGGTTTGTTTACTTCCGGGCTATGGATCTAGTCACGTGTGCCGCTGCAGCCAATGCCTCGTGTCCCAAGCAGCACGTGACCCGGCAGTGGCCCTCAACTTGGGGACACGTCCCCCCTAATGTCAGTCATTGGTTGCAATGGTGCACATAAGCCCGTCCGTACCATGGCCAGAAGTAGACAAGCCTGGGACTGGAAGATCGCCAAAAGCAGCCAAGGTACAGGACCAAAGTAGCAAGGACCAGGTGACTACAATTCCTTCATTAGGTCAAACATGCATTTACACGACCATATTCATTCATTTTGCGGATTAGATGTGGACCCGTTAATTTCAATGGTGTGCTGTCCGCATCCGCACTTCCGTCCCGGGGGCCCCACAAAAAAGATACAGCATGTCCTATTCTTGTCCACATAGGCATTTCTATCATAGGGCTGGCTGTGTGCACTCCGCAAAATGCAGAACGCACACAGACGTATGTGTGTTTTGCGTATCCTCAATTTGCGGACCGCTAAACACATGCGGTCGTGTGAATGCACCATAGTCAGCAGACCCTTCTAACAAAAAAGCAATTGTCCAAAGCGGACCACCTTTTTCGCTTATTATAGTCAATGATACATTTGTAAAACCACAAGACGCCTTCTGATTTGGATTCACGCAAAATTGTGTCTGCTAAACGTACTTGAACATTATGCATAGCAAAATGCGCTCCAAACACGATAATCTCATCCAGACCCGGAGCAGAACTCATTGATGGTTATATAAGCTTTATGGCCCAGCGCCTAGGACACAATAGGCTCTTCATAGTATTGCGCACGCCTCGTAACGCACACAATAGGACTTTTGTTTGCATGCTTATGAACATAATCCAAAAATAATCTCCAGTGACCTTTGCAGATCTTGACGATTTAGTTATTTGCTAATACAAGTCATAAATCCTGCACTGCTCAATCGTGCCTCCAAAATGTGCGGCCATATTCGGGTCTTCACATCTGGGACAATGACGCTGGCATATTGATAGGCTATGCCAAAAATGTCTGATTGGTGTGGGTGCCTCTTCTGGGATCTGCAACTATCTCAAGAATGGAGCCTCAAAGTGAATGGAAATTACATCACGCATGCGCAGCGTGCCTTCCATTCACTGTAATGGGACTTCTGAAAATAGGTTCTATATAGTAAATGAAGGGTTGGCTAAAATGTGCTGCAAGCTCCAGGGGAGCGGAGGATGGGAGTGGTAGTGGCTCTGGCTTCAATAATCCTTACACCAATGCTCCCTAGGGCCAGGGCAGGCCAGCTTATGATGCTGGAGTCAGTAACCAGGTCAGGGCGGGTTCACATCAGTGTTATGGATTCCGTTATAACATGGTGATAACGGAAAATAACGGAATCCATAAGACGGAAATCAAAACGGAAGCCTTTAAGAGGCATTCCGTTTTGATCCTTCATAATACAAGTCTATGGGCAGCAGAACGAATCCATCCTGGTTTCCATTATGCAGGCGTCCAGTCCTGCATAATGGAAACGGAACGGATCCGTTATGCTGCCCATAGACTTGTATTATGACGAAATGCAAAACGGAAGCCTTTATGAGGCATTCCGTTTTACCTTCCGTCATAATAGAAGTCTATGGGGATCATAACGGATCCGTCCCGTTTCCGTTATGCAGAACGGAAAAAAAAAAGTCCTGTCGACAGGACTTTGTTTTCCGTCTTGCATAACGGGAACCAGACGGATCCGTCATGATTCCTAAAGACTTCTATTATGACGGATCAAAACGGAATGCCTCTTAAAGGCTTCCGTTTTGACTTCCGTCTTATGGATTCCGTTATTTTCCGTAATAACCATGTTATAGCAGAAAGCCATAATGGAATCCATAACGCTGATGTGAACCCACCCTCAGTTGTACAACATAAACCTCTCTACTGAAGTGCAGAATGGGAGTTGTAGTACATCCAACCGTATTAAAAACACGGTTTTAAATCATTGACAATGCATACATATGCTGCACATTTTCCAGAGCAGAAAATCCACAGCGTATCCGCCAGAATCCTGCAGCAACATAAACGCTGAGGGTTTGCCGCACATTGCAAAGGGTCAAATCCGAAGTGAGAAACTGCAACATAAATGGACGTGCTGTGGGTTTAAAATCCAAGTCGTACGTGAATTAAACTGCAGAAATTTTCCATAGCGAGTCTGCAATATACGGGTACCGGCCGTGTGCGCACCGTATCACGCATGCGGACCTATTCACTTGACTGGGTCTGCAATCCAGAAGATACATAGGACCATGGCATTTCGGTCCGTGCCTCCACACCAGAAAATGATAGAACATGCTCTATTGTTTTGCGGACAGATTTTGGACCCATTCAAGTTAAATGGGCCTGAATCCATCAGTGGAGGCCACACGGACGGTGCATGATTTGTGCATGAGCCCTATGGATGAGATATTTTAAAATAAAAGGCAGAAAAATCAGATGCTGACTTTATCTAAAAAATCAGCTTGCTCACCAAACTGATTTTGGAGGCAGATTTTTTGTATTACACGCCATTTATTTTTTGCCACTGATTTTGGAGCTGATTGTTTCTTTTTTTTTTCTGCTTCCCATTGTTTAAATAGGATTTTCAGCGCGGCCGTGTGCATGAGCCCTTATATTGAGGTGTTTTTCTCTGCATATCGATTCCTTCTTACACTCAGTTCACACTTTCGCGTAAAACGCCGCGTTCGAACGCGCAAAAAAACGCACAACAGTACAGGAACCATGCATTCCAATGGGGGTGGTTCACACTTGCGCGTTTTTATGCGCGTTCGAACGCGCCTAAAAACGTCCGACGCATAAGCAAGTATGTTCGCGTTAATTCGGGCGTTTTTCGAGCGTTTGGTGCCAATATACTTCAATGGGAAACGCGATACGCGTGTTGTTCGGGCGTTTGTGCAGCGTAAAACGCGCCTATGGACGCGCGTTTTTCAAAGTTTGCAACATGCTGGATCAGCCACCATGGAATTTCACACCTCTAAAGCACTCAGATTGGCCAAACTATATATAGCGAGGGCTGTTTGGTCATTGGCCAACTATGCAGTCAATCACATAAACGCGCGTCAAACGCGCCTACACTATTTACCAAAACGCTTGAAAAAAACACGCGTTAACGCCCGTCTTGAACGCGCAAAAAACGCTAGGCTTCAAAACGCTCAGGTCTGAACCCAGTGTTAGGCCTCATGCACACAAACGTATTTTCTTTCCGTGTCCGTTCCGTTTTCTTTGCGGAGCATATGCAGAACCTTTCATTTCAGTGGGTCCGCAAAAAAAACGGATGGTACTCCGTGTGCATTCCGTTTCCGTGTGTCCGTTTTTCCGTTCCGCAAAAAAATAGATCATGTCCTATTTTTTCTAGTTTGCGGACAAGGATAGGCATTATTACAATGGATCCGCAAAAATAACGGATCCGCAAAAAAAAACGGATGCCATATGGAACATCATCCGTTTTTTTGGTGGATCCGCAATTTGCGGACCGCAAAACACATACGGTTGTGTGCATGAGGCCTTAGGGCTCATGACACGGCCGTTGCCCGGCTATGCCCATATTGCAGCCTGCAAAAGGCAAACACCCATTTACTCGAATGGGTCCGCAATTTTGAAGGAGCGGAGTGGAATGGAGGCACGGAACCCCATGGGAGCAGTATGGAGTTCTTCCATAGGGTTTCTCTCCGTGCCTCCAAACTGCAAAAAAATAGAACATATTCTATTTTTTGTGGTGTAGACGGACCACGGACCCAAGTTGAATCAGTCTGCATCCGTCTGCGGCAGCCACAAGGATGATGCCCCTGCATTGGGGAACGCTAATTGCGGTTTCCAATACAGGGAACGGCCGGCATACATCCAGAGGAATGCATTTAAGTGCAATCCCATAAAAATGAAGCAGTCATATGTTTTCCATTCGCTTCGATGGAATGTGACTTGACCCAACGGTCGCATTATGAAATCTGAGTTGCGCAGGACGTCGCTGCCAAGATCGCGGCAAGAAGTTGGCTCTGGTCGACCTCATATCTGATGCAGGTCTGATATTGACTTTGTTGGTGTCAGCAGTAGAAGGTGGGGTGTGCGCTATTACTAGTCAGACAAACATGGTGGATTCCCTGAGCAGGCGTCAGTTGCTTGTTTTTATTGTGTATTTTAGCCTTAAAAACAATATCCCTTACTTACTGTAAGTCTCTCTGAAGGTTCATGTGTGCACGCTCAAATAAGGGTGTGTCCCTAGGCAAACAGCACACAAGTAAATCATCCTGGGCGCCATGCCGTGTCATATAAGTCAGCACGCATACCACGGCTGACACTGTTGAACGATTCGTTTCCACTAGGATTTCAACATGCAAAAATTACGTTCGAAATGGCGGACGATTATATGACCACGAGGACTATATCGGATCTGGTTGCCAGGAATACACTGCCTAGAAAGCGCAATCTTCATGGAGTTGTCTGGAACTAACCTGTCTAGATAACCAAGGTCTTCATCTTAAAGGGTATCTGTCACCAGGTTTATGCTGCCCCAAGGGCGGTGTAATGTAGGGACAGGCACCCTGATTATATGGGCGTGACAAGATTTCCATAAAATCACACTTTATTAGGTGCAGCACGAGACGAACTAGGAGTCCTCATGTTCATGAGGGGTGGGCCGGCTCCCCTCACAGCTGATTGACATCTTTCTCCCCATCGCTGTGTGGCAGCGGGTGGCCAGGAGCAGCCAGTTAATGAATATCAAGGCACGCATATTATTGAGAGGTCTCCTGGCCGCACTGCACCTAAAGTGTGATTATATGGAAGCTACTGCAAGAAAATGTGGCATAGGTGCACTACTTTAGACTGTCCTCAACATAGACCTTTACCTGAGAACAATTAAAGGGTTTATGCCATGACTGATGTAAAAAATGAAAATCATACATAATCTAGTACGTGACAACCTCTTTCCAACAAAGCTAGAACCTGCCCTGTACCGCACATGGGTCCTGAGTAGAGTTAAGCGAACTTGTGTTTTAAGTTCGGCGTCCAAAGTTCGGGTTCGGGTTATCATAGTATCCCGTTATGTTTTCCGCTGCCACGGACCATAACGGCATTTGGAACACGGGGTCAAGGACCTGGGGTGACGTCACCGTCATGTGATCAGTGCAGGGGGCGTGGCTCAGTACTGGATTGGATAAGAGGTTGTAGGCTACCACCTCTTATCTAATCCAGTACTGAGCCACGCCCCCTGCACTGATCACATGATGGTGACGTCACCCCAGGTCCTTAGTGTTGTCCACGGTTCGGGTTCATTGAAGAATCCCCTTATGGATTCCAAATGCCGTTATGGTCCCTGGTAGCGGAATCCATAACAGGATGCTTCGATAACCCGAACCCGAACTTTGGACGCCCAACTTAAAACACAAGTTCGCTCAACTCTAGCCCTGAGATCTCCACATTCACTGCTCTAATTGTTCTACTAAATTATCTTCAGCCTGGCAGCTCAGGGAGCATGTCCTTTCTGCTGTATCTCTCCCTGTAAGGGCTCATGCACACGAACGTGTGTCGGCCGTGCGACTTTTCTGCGACACATGTCGCCATGTAGCTGTAGCCTTAGGGTAAGGCTACACGGCGACACTGGTCGCACAACTACCATTGCAGCCAGGTTCTCTGAGTAGCCGTGATCCCGTTGAAATGAATGGGATCGCCATGCCCATTGGAGGAAACCCAGCACTGTTGGTTCTTTTTTGCGATGGACACAGCGATCCCATTCATTTCTATGGGATCACCGATGTGATGGCTGTCGTGCAACCAGTGTCGCCGTGTAGCCGCACCCTTAAACTGAGCACGATCGACCAGCTCCCAGCTATCCCAGTAAAATCGTGATTGTGCGGCAACTTCAACGTCTAGGAAAAAAAAGTTGCAGGTCTGAATTCTTGTCGTGTGTGATGTGAAATATGTAATATATGGACTATACATGTATGTTAATGTTTGATGTCTTCTTGTACAGATCTCCATAGAAGAGAAAAGAAGTTGGTTTTTCACGATGGCGTCTCTGTGTATGAGGTATGTCGTCATCGCTACTCATGGCGGCCTTCGTAAAACCAATAGTATGACCTTTAGGTTCTAAGACATTGGGGTTACCAAGAAACTGTTGGTAAGTTCACGATATGAGAATCTAGATTTGCCCTTGGAAACTAACTTTTCCTAGAGGTGAAAGCCGTCATTCATTATAAGCCACTTTACACATAGCGCCCAGTGCAGATTTGATCAGTATTTTGCATCCATGTGTTTTTTTAAAGCCAAAACCGGATGCGGATCCTAAACCCATAAAACGTATACGATTTTTAATCATTCTTTTTCTTGGTGGGGGCTTTAAGACACGAATGTATTTCACGTCCGTTTTTCACGCTAAATTCTGCCAGCAAAAAAAAAACTTGTGTGGGCCTAAAAGGAAATGTGTCACCAAAAATGTTTTCTTTTCTGCCAGTTAAAATCAGATAGTGACACACATTCATTTATTTTTTTTTTTCTAAACTGCCTGAGCTTTTCTTAACAGCATTTAGAAAGCATTAAGAAAATTGCTTTACGGCAGCCCCATGGGCCACAGACACAATGGTCAGGAGGGGACCCCAGTGACTTCTATGGGAGAGTTTTCTAGGCAAGGAAAGAATAGATAAGCTCTGACCATTGCCTATTGTGAATGCTGGATCCTGTCTTATCTATACACAGAGGTGATATCATTACAGGCAGGATTACAAAGACAGATGAGCAGATAACTGCATTAAAGTGATTTGTCATAGTGGTGCCTATTATTAGGCTTAGTGGCCAGTGAAAACTGCAGGGTTTTATGGTTTTTGTTTAAATATAGATATTGACATGGAAAATTTAAAAAAGGGACATAAAAAAACTTTTGAAAAACATGATTTAAATAATAGGTCATTGTCTGATGACACATTCCCTTGTTGTTCCAAGTTTGAAAGTTATCCACGAGATAAAGGGTTAGCTATCTGATCAGTAGGGGTCCGAGTCCGATTCCTGGGATCCCCACCGATCCTGAGAATGGTAATACCTCGTCTGGAAGGACCTGCAGGTCGAGCATGCACGATGCTGCGCCATTCATTCTCTATGGAACCGCCAAGAGATAGCCAAGCGCTTTATTCAGATATGTCTGACGAGACCAACGCTCCTTTCACAATGGGGGCTCCGGGCCTCTATTCTCATGATTGGCCGGACCAACACCAATCAGATACCTATCACCGATCCTTATGGTTGGACAACCCTTAGGCCTCTTGCACACGAACGTATTTTCTTTCTGTGTCCGTTCCGGGTTTTATTTTATTTTATTATGGGGAACCATTCATTTCAATGGGTCCGCAAAAAAAAAACGGAAGGTACTTCGTGTGCATTCTGTTTCCGTATTTCCGTTCTCCTAAAAGATAGAACATGTTCTATCATTGTCTGCATAACGGACAAGGATAGTACTGTTCTATTAGGGGCCAGCTGTTCCGTTCCGCAAAGTACATACGGTCGAGTGCAAGAGGCCTTATAATGATAGATAAAATAATGAAGAGCTGCTTGTATTTTTTAAGCAATTCTTGCTGAAGATATCTGACATATTTTAAACCAAATTGGGCACATAAAAAATTGAAAATGTCCAGCTCAGTATGCAGTATTTCCAGGTTGGTCATGCATGAAGAAGACACACAGGGAAATGTATCATGAAGGGCATTTTTTAAATCAGGGGAGATTTAGCAAAACTGCTGCAAGGAAAGCTGGCTTAGTTCTCCATAGCAACCAATCAGATTGCTTCTTTCATTTTCCAAAGGAGCTCAGAAAAATGAAAGGTGAAATCTGATTGGTTGCTATAAGCAACTAAACCAGTTTTTCTTTGCAGCAGTTTTAATAAATGTCCCCAAGTTTCTGTTGAGTCTGAGTTGCTTGACAACGTCATGCGTTGTTTGATAAATTGGGCCCATCTTAAAACGTAACACTTTTGTCCGGTAATGTTTACTCCACTACTGCAGAAAGAATGCGCCTTTTTTTGCAACTTTTCAAAAAGTCGCAGGGGGGGAAATATCAAACTGGTGTGTAAAGTAAAACTGGTTTAGTTGTCCATAGCATACTTACCAATGTTTCAGTTGGTAAAATCGGGAAATCTAAGCCCCGCCCCTGGAAACGCCACTATTCCACCTAGAAACGACCACTTACGGGCACGGTCTGTGTTAGCCCCACCTATTTTCAGCCTGGGACAATGTGAATTTGCCAGGAATGTCTCTAGTAGGACAGGGACGGCCCTGCCAAATTCAGGACAGTTTTTAACTATGCTATAGCAACCAATCAGATTCCACCTTTCATTTTTCACAGCTCCTTTGGAATATGAAAGGTGGAATCTGATTGGTTGCTATGGGCAACTAAGCCAGTTCTACTTTACACCAGTTTTATAAATCTGCCCACAGTGGATAAATTTGGCGCATGCCTAATTATCATACCTAACCACGACCATTTATCCACTCACTATTCAAAAGTCCCAAGAGTGGCGTATAATCGCACATAAAGTAAAACAAGGGTGTAAAGTCCCTTCAGTAGTCCTCACCTGCTGTAACACCACAAATGCCTACACAGCCGGTCGGTTCGAGAACAGGAGTCATTGATTGTCTTCTTCCTGTGATTCCAGGTTAGATGAAATATTAATAAAAAAAGAACACGCTGGAAAAAAACGGCTGCAGTTTTACAACAAGACGCTGATGCTGCTGCGGGAAGCCGTAAAGTCATCCAACAATCATTACAAAGGTAGCGTATACTGTACGTTATAGTAGGACGGTTCTTATTACAGGCTCAGTTTACCAATCCTTTGTTACATGGGAAGTTCTTTGACATTCCAGGTTCTTTCAATTATTAAGACTTATGTCAATGTGACTTGTATATTCTTGTTTTCTGTGTCTCTATACATGGATTATACTAGAAGAAGAATAACACTTTGCTACATAGAAAATGTATATTTAGTTAAAGAGGCTCTGTCAGCATGATAAACCGTATGTTATACAGCTGCAGAGATATGTGTTTTTTATTCATATGCAAATAAGCACATTGGAGCACCAGGGGGCAGGGCTGAATCCTTGGAGCACTACTTTTATAATACCCTCTGTGCTCTGGACACTCCCCCTCCACTTCATTGACAGGGCTAGACATCAGCATGAGCTGTCTCCTAGCATGTACATATCACATACACTACTTACTATAGCCTTACCATGTTGAGAATACAGGTTTGCTATGCTTGGAAAGCTAATACATATAACTGGTTTATTCACACGCACAATATATGACTATGAAGACATCAGCAATATATATATTAGCTTTCTAAGCATAGAACACACCACTCCTCTCAATATGATAAGGCTATAGGCTGAGGCTGTCTAGAGACTTCTAGATATGTTTCTTCAGTTATTTTTATTCTCCCTCATTTAGCCCATAATAAACAGCTATTGCCTTATTATATTGAGAATAGAGATCTTCTATACTTAGAAAGCTTATAGGTATCATTTTACTCAGCATGATCAACCCTAACAGGCAGTATACCTGGTTTAATAAGGTTGATCATGCTGACAGAGGCTCTTTAAGTTGTGAATTTGTATGTAGTACTGTCTGACGCTAAAGGCTCATGCACACAAACGTATTTTCTTTCTGTGTTCGTTACGGGGTTTTTTTTGCGGACTGCATGCGGAACCATTCATTTCAATGGGTCAAAAAAAAACAGAAGTTATTCCGTGTGCATTCCGTTTACGTATGTCCATATTTCCGTTCTGCAAAAAAATAGAACATGTCCTATTATTGTCCGCATTACGGACAAAGATAGGACTGTTCTATTAGTGGCCAGCTGTTCTGTTCCGCAAAATAAGGAAATGCACACGGACATCATCCGTATTTTTTGCGGATCCGTTTTTTGTGGACTGCAAAATACATACGGCCGTGAGCATGAGCCCTTACTTAGTGGATGTGTGTACTGTCTGTGGAGACCATGGACATTACATGCTTGTGATTCACTGACGTATGAAAAAGTCCTTAGAGATTTGAGCTCTCAAGCCTGTAGAGTTATGAATGCATGTGATACAGGCTGTAACTCGGTATCTATGTGTTTAAAAAAAGTACTAATAACTCAATATGAAAACAGTAAAAATGCCTGTATTTCTGTATATCCATTTGAAGGAAAATTTTCTTAAAATTGTCTAGTACCGGAGTCAACACAGTACACCGTGCCCTATCGTCCACAACAAATATTACTGCCTCCATAGCCACCTGTAAATTAGGTACTTTGCATAAACCACAAGCGGTTTGATGCTGACAAGAGCAGATATATATATATATATATATATACAGGCTCGGACTGGCCCACAGGGGTACAGGGGAATCCCCCGGTGGGCCCCTGAGCAAGGTGGGCCCCTAGTCTCTCAACCCCTGCACAAGTGGCACATAACCACATTAGACTTACTGCACTACATACATTTATTCACTGTACAGCACCTCCACCAGCCTATGTTGATATAAAAACTTGTTAGATTATTTATTATATTTATTATATTTGAATGTATGCATACGGTGGGCCCCCAAAATAAATTTTACTGGTGGGCCCTAGGTACCCCAGTCCGACAATGTATATATATATATATATATATATATATATATATATATATATATATATGTATATATCTCTTCTCCAGAAGGAAGAAAATGGTCGCTCTGCAGTTGGGTACTCTGTAAGGCTGGGTTCACACTTGGGCGTTTTACAGCGCGTTCCTACATGGGTTTTCACCTGTTGAGCGTAGGAACGCGCTGTAAAACACTCAGGTGTGAACCCATGGTAAGTCAATGTTTAAACCCATTAAAGGGGCCATCCCACACATTGGTGGCATATCACAAGAGTATGCCATCAATGTCAGATAGGTGCGGGTCACCCTCCAGGAACCACATCTATCTCTAGAACGGGACACCCAAAGCCCAATTCTATGGGAATTCCAAAAAAAACGACCTGAGCGAGCGTGCGCAACTATTTCTGGAGCTCCCATAGAAGTGAATGGAGAGCACGTGTGGCCACCTCTCCATTCACCTCTATGGGAGTTCCAGAAATAGCTAAGCCGGTGCTCCCAAAGAAGTGAATAGAGGGTGGCTGTGCTTGCGCGGTGCACCCTGTTTAGATAGATGCAGATCCCAGAGGTGAGACCTGCACCTATCTGACATTGTTGGCATATCCTAGCGATTATAGTTGCAGATTGCGGCGCAGATAACCCGTGTGCCAGAAATACGCCTAATATAGGCATATATCTGGATAGTAAATCACCCCCTTAGTGTTTACTTAGCAAGCAAGATAGGTGTTTTGTTACAGATGACTGGTTCAGGTAAATTATAGGGATTAAGGCCACACCAACACACACACATACACTGATGGTGCAGATTATTGTTAGGCAGCTCTTACCTTTCCCATTCTTAAAGGGAACACAACAAAGGTTGTGTATTTTCTGACATGGAGACAACTAACTTCACAGTCGACATGATGTACCGTATGTCATGTGCAGAGGCAGATTGAAAATGGCCGGATATCCATTCTCCATTATCAAGTCTTTCTAATGAACCCTTCTACTGTGAATCATCCTAAATATGTAAAATGAAGCGCTCCTATGTCCTGTATTCACACGTACGTTATTACGTATCTCCTAGCTTTGTCTTGGTGCTACATCGGGATGATGCTGGAAAAACAATATTCCTTTTCTACCACACCAATGGGAATTCATGACTACGGATTTTCCGGAACAGACCCCTTGGACTGCTTTAGCAAGGTTTGTGCCAAAACAGCTTGTTTTCTACGTGCTTATAGAATTACAATGTGTAGGAACCTGCGGTCCTAGGTTCTCCGTGACTCCTAAACCGCCTGATACCAGGGATATCCTATGCAAAGCAGAGTCGAATGCGAGGATTGTAGTAGACACGCTCTGAGTTTTCTGCGTGTTGATACTGCGGCTGTAATAGATTGTTGGTTTACATGTCTATATGCATATAACTCGTCTACATAGCAGCGTATAAAACTTTGCATGTGTACAGAGGAGTAGTCATAAAGCAGGTGTCTGCTCTGGACATTTTTTTGTTAGGAGGGCCCCAAACCCAAACCAGATTGTAACGAATCCCACTCCTGGAATAATCTGCAAAGGACCAGCTGTTTCATTTCTCCTGCAGCGCCACCACAGGAAAAATGAAGTATTACACAGTACATATTAAAATCAATTGACTGTCTGTGTTATGTATGAACAATCTAATTTTTGCAGCCAATCTCCACTCTGGTTAAGGGCTCGTGCACACAACCGTGTCCGTTTTCTGGTCCACAAACCGCAGATCCACAAACTATGGATGCGGTGTGTGGTGTCCGCATATTTTTGGCAGATCCATTTACTTCAGGGTCCGTGGTACGCATTTTGCGGACATATTTTTATTTTTTTTGCTGAACGGACATACGGCTGCAGAAAGAGCACAGATAATCCATGTGCTTTCCACGTCTGTATGTCCATTCTGCAAAAAGTTAGAACATGTCCTATACTAGGCCGCAAAATATGGACCAAGGACCCCATTGACGTCCATGGGTCGGCAAAAAAAAAAATGCGGATGCAACACATGGACGGTATCCGTACAGTTGTGTGCCTGAGTACTAATGGTGCCTTCACCAGAATGGAGCTTGCAGATATCCATGTGCTTTCTGCCAAAACAACCCCGTTCAGATGAATAAAAGTGATTTTCAATCACAGAAATTTATGCAACAAATTGTGCAGCGTGTGAGCCCCGTGCCCGTTGTGGCCAGCAATGCACGGCACCGACCGTGCGGCAGCCGCAGCGGATCGCGGACCCATTCACTTGAATGGGTCCGCGATCTGGCCGTTCCGCAAAAAGATAAGTCATGTTCTATCTTTTTGTGGGACGGAAGTATGGAACGGAACCCCACGGAAGCACTCCGTAGTGCTTGCGTAGTGTTCCGTTCTGTCCTTCCGTTCCACATCTCCGGATTTGCGGACCCATTGAAATAAATGGGTCCGCATCCGTGATGCGGAATGGGCACGGAACGCTGCCCGTGTATTGCGGATCCGCAATACGGGAATGGGCGCACACGCTCATGTGAAAGAGCTCTAATACATGAGAGTGCCGAAAGGAGGGACCACCCTTATCACAGATTAAAATGAATAAAAATAAAATATAATAATTCACATAAAAATATTTTAAATCGTCCACTGCTTGAAAAATGTTTATTGTTTTAATCTGCCGGGACATTTGTAGACATTTAGGGGTGTAGCTGTAGGGAACAGAGGTGGCGGTTTTATCAGGGTTTGGTGTGAAAGAGGCACAAAGACATTTGGACTAAACATGATATAAGGTAGGTGGGGGCCCTTCTTACAAATGTTGCATTGGGACCCTGGAGTTCAAAGGGAACCTGGCACCAGATGTTAAGACACCAAACCACCAGAATGTCGTTCTCCTGCTGGGTTTTAGCATTCTAGACATGTCCGTCTCCAACACACCATTTTAGCATTGTCTCTAAAAAGAAGACGTTATATTACAGCGCGTGCTACATGTAAAGAACTTAGAAGAGTCCAGTAGCATCCAGCGAATGTGCAGTGTACTTGCCTCAACTTCCATCTGGAGGGCTAGAACTCTACTCCAGTGATTTGCATGTAGCAGGCACTGTATTGTTGATTATTTTTAGGTGCAGTTCTAAAATGCAGAGTTTCGAGCACTAAATTCAAGCAGAAGAATCGTAGGAAAGTGGTTTCAAGCCCTACAATCAAGTGACAGCTCTGTAGACACTATTGACCTGCTAATAATTAGTGCCTTTCTTCTTCACAAACAGGCCATAGAAATAGGCAAAGGCGACCCCCTGATCCTAAACCGTCTTGCCAAAATATTTCACTTTTTGGGAAAGCAAGAAATGGCTACTGGAATCTGTAACATGGCGCTGAGTGCTCTTCAAGACCCAAAACTGAACTGGCAGGCTTACTGCACACGGTCCCAGGTAATCACATACTTTATAATGTGGAGTCCTAACCATCTCCACCCGGACCCCCACCCAATTTGATGTTTACATTTGTTTGTATGTATCTACCCTATATAGCATTAAATAAAGTATATCGTACGCGCTGTCTCATTTTTTCTTGAGATTTTCTTTCAGTTGATCGTTCTACCTTTGCAGCGTCTTGTTCTTGCTGAATATTAAGCTTTTTACATTTGCTTTGGTTTAGATTTTTATCTGGATGTACGTGCGAGACTTGGAACGAGCCAAGTTAGGGTTAGGAGGACTGCCGGACAGAAATCATCTTACCAATGCCAAATGTGACCTGGAAAGCATCATAGATGTATACCCCTGCTTGAAAACATATCTGGAAATGGGGCAAGTGAGTACCGCTGAACTCTGATGGACGGATTCATTAGGTCATATGGAAAGCTACACTAATACTAAAGTGGAAAAAAAAATTTAGCTTCTTTCTTCCGAAACAGCTCCACACCTGTCCATGGATAGTGACTTGGTATTGCAGCTCAGCTCTATTGAAGAGAATGAGGCTGAGGAGCAATACGAGACGCAATCTGTGGACAGGTGTGGCGTTGTTCGTGGCAGAAAGTAGCTATTGTTTCCAATCCTGTACAACCGTTTAAAGGGGTTGTCCTCCTTTGGGGGTCTTTCTGCCAGACACTCTGACCTCACTTAGTTGCCTTTGCCGAAGCAAATTGTCCAAATTATTTATTGTGAATAGGATGAGGCACCACTTTTCTATACTTTTGTGATGTGATAGCATTGCTACTTGGCACCGTCTATAGGCCCACGTGACTGTATGTGTATACTCCATAGTCCCAGCCATTGTTCTTACGATTGCTCTTCATCTTCATTTGAGGTGTATTATTACATGGGTGTGGACGCGGTGCAGGAGCTGATGTTAACTGACGAAGATTCCATAAACCATGCTTTAGTTTGCATCGCCAAAGCCATGGAGTACGACCTGGCCGACACCCTGCCTGAACTGCAGCTGCTGAAGGGAAAATGCCTGCAAGTGAAAGGGGAGGAACTGAATGCAAGTGAGTGCTTCAAGAAAGCCATAGAGCTGGAGAGCAAAGGCTCCCAGTCCACAGAGACCTTCAGACATTTAATGGAAGTATTACTCAGCCTCTATGGTCATACCAAGATGGACGCCGAGACGCTGATTCAGGAGGTGGAGGTTTGGGTGAAAGAAGCTCAAAAGAAATATGAAGTAGAGTCAGTAAGTCAAGAGCTACAGACTGTGTGCAGAAATAACACGACGGAGATTGTCAATCTTTCCAAAGCAATGATAGCAGCAGGTAAAATGGACTTGGTAAGGCTTTTGTTTCAGTCTATGATGGTGAAACCCAGAATGAAACTGAGCAGCCGCTCCTCTTCCTTCTAAGCAGTGGCTTCTTTCAGAGCACAATACAAAAAGACTGTCCATTATCATTGGGGTTGTTGTCACCAACAACATCACTATGGGGTTTGTAGGTTCTTGCCATATTGATGTTGGTTTTCTCTTAATTTTTTTCTCACATCTCCAAAATATGCTTAATTAAAGGCGTTTTCTGGGTTATAGATATTGATGACCCAAGGAACTAATGCTATATGCATTATGTAAATTAAATATGATGTACTTAGCAAATATATTTTGATCAGAATCATTTGTACCCATCCACCATGGCAAGGTGACCTCTTTCTGGATGGGAACCTACTCCATGTGATACCTCTCTCTTATTCATTTAGGGACAGCAGGCTAAACATGTATACGGTGTCTGCTCTGTTTGTTACCGCTCTCTTTGTCAGCATGCCTCCGGTGAATTCAGGGAGAGCAGACTACGGCTATATATTGGGTTAGTTAGGTGTGTGCCTTCATCTTGGTTAGGCATTCATAACTAACCCATCCTTTCTATAGGATGTTTTTAGTGCAGTACACATAGCTGCAGTGTCGGACTGGCCTGTCTAGGGCCCACCAGTAAAATTTATTTTGAGGGACCACCAAACAGATACATCCAAATATTACCTGCTTACACAGCTGCAAGACGCTACAAGATAATTTAGGGTCCATTCACAAGTCCGCAATTCTGTTCCGCATTTTGCGGAACGGAATTGCAGACCCATTAATTTCAATGAGACAGACGATGTCCCGCCCGGGTCAATTGCGGATCCGCACGTCCGGGTCCGCAATAGCGTTCCCGAAAAAAATAGAAGATGTCCTATTCTTGTCTGCAATTGCGGACAAGAAAAGGAATTTTCTATGTAGTGTCGGCGATGTGCGGTCCGCAAATTGCGGAACGCACATCGCCGCTGTCCATGTTTTGCAGATCCGCAGATCCTTGGATCCGCAAAACAAACACACGGACGTGTGAATGGACCCTAACTCTGAGAAGGCAGGTCTCTGGGATTCAAGGACACTGGCCATCCTGCCTCTGTACGTATAAGTCCTCTTAGCCACATGAATGTGTCCATAATAATAAACTGGGGAGTTTCTTAAATATTCTCCCCAGTTTTTTATATGAACTTAGGCTGGTTGAGGTGTTGTACACTGCCTATCTATATGTAGTGAAGTCAGTCAATTGTGTTATGTGCAGGGTGTGGGAGGTTAGGGGCCCACTGGGGGAATTACCTGTACCCAAGCCTGCATAGCTGTCTCCCTGAATTCATTGGAGGCCTGCTGGCACAGAGAGAGGTACCATATAGAGCAAACACTGGCTAGTTATCACAACGATTCATTTGTTTTAAAGAAAACTGCCCAATGATGCACAAAATGTAAGGTGATCATCTCAATCTATTGTACGTGCGGGCAGCGGTATTAGTAAATGTTGCCTGCTGTCCCTAAATTAATTAGAGGCTAGTAGACAGAGAGAGAGGTATCATATAGAGTAGGTTCCTATCTAGAAAGTGGTCACCTTGCCGTAGTGGATGGGCACAAATCATTTTGATTAAAGTATATTTGCTAAGTACCTCATATATTCATTTATAAAGTGAATATATAGTATTAGTTTATATATTCTATGTTTGCAGAGTGCTGGTCAAGTGTGTTTGCTTTTACATTTGTAGTTTCAGCCGTTGTGACGAGCACCTGTCCATTCACTTCATTTTACAGGATGTGCTGACTAACTTGGTCTCATGTTTTTGCACTATCCTTAGGATGTCATCAATATCAGATCGGTGGAGGCCCGACACCCAGAACTAGCTATTTGCAGCAACTGCCTGAAATAACAGAGTGAACGGAGTTGGTAGCACAGCTCCATCCACTGTGTAGTGGTCATGCCTGGTTACTGCAGCACAGCTCTCACTCACTTGAATGTAACCCGGCACGGCCTCTACTCAGGGTACGGATAAGTGCTTCTGGCTTCATTCTCTGGGTTAGATTAGTGGGGGTGCCAGGTTTCATACTCCGTCTGATCTAATATTGATGACCTATCCTAAGGATAGGTCATCAATATCTAGAACCCAAACAAGCCCTTTAAGGCCTAAATCCACTAAAGAAGCTGCACACACCTAATGTAATTAATATAAAAGACTGTCAAAGAATCAAAAGGTGACTTCCTGTTGTCACTTTTCCAAAAATCATCTTCGGTGAATTAAATAAAGCCAATATCTCTGCACGTAAAAGAAATATAATTACAAAACTTTGATTGCTGCTATGATGCCTGAATGAACATGTGCCATTTTTTATGATTTGGGTAAAACTGGACTTTGAGGCCTGTTTACACTGGCTACTTATCCCGACGATTCATAAGTTTTAAAATGAAAGAAACAATAATTACCCAATGCTGCACAAAAAGCTCAATGACGGTAAGGTGATCATCTCAATCTAGTGTACGTGCAGGTGGCGGTGTTAGTAAATGTTACTTGTAATACAATCTGTATGGATTACTATATATGGCACATTGAGTGCCTAGAGCTTTATATGGAACCACAGGACGTCTAAACCTAAAAGTGGTCAAACACCTTTAATACCTGTCAGACTAACGCAGGTATTGCTCGCGAGCTGTCCCTGAATATGCACTCTTGATTTGGCCGGGTGTACATGTCTTCTCAATATGTAGTATATCGATGTGGAATAGCACTCACCGGATCTTCCGGTCTTCCGGAATGCAACAGCCAGCCTGGAGCCCTAGATCCATAAAGGCTCCTATGTGTATAGTCCAGAAAGAGATGTCGGAGGCAGCATGTCCGGATGAAATCCCTTTATTGTGGGAACTGCTCACATGAAAAAGCGTGAATACAAAAGAGTGCTACGTTTCGGCTCTCACACAGCCTTTGTCAAGCATGTCTTCTCAACAGGTAGAGGGAAAAAAGCCTCAGCCAGATTCCTCTGGAAGTGGCTTATCTCCCCTGAGAATAAGGGTGCCTTCACACACCACAGATTGTGTTGCAGAATTTTCCACAACTTAAAGTTAGTTTCATTCATTTGAAAACTCTTTAGACTCTTCGGTGCGGCAGTAGTAAGGAAAAACGATGTTTAATCCACGGCTGGCGCGACTCTCTGCCGAGGCTTGAAGTCAAGGGGGCTGCGGCCTTCTTGCTTCAAGTTGCGGTAACCACGCCCCCTTCGCTGTGACTGACAAATGGAGGGAATAGGGGCCTGTGCTCTAAATTTCAATAGAGAGGCAGATATGCATGCAAGTCCGAGGCTCCACTCAACTCTGTGGGACTGTAGAAGATAGCCAAGTACAAGCACTAGGATATTTCCAGCAGCTGAATGGAGCGACAGCACGCATACGCCATTCAAACGGGGGAGAACAGGCTTCCTTTCTCGTGATTGCCAGGGGCCCCCTGCCGATCAGACACTTATCTCTATCCTGCAGATTGGGGAATGGGGAATAGTCGTCGTAATGGGACAACCGCTTTAAGCTACCTTTTGTCTTATTTTCCTTCAGATTTTTACACCAAAAATGTAAAACATTCTGATGCAAAAAGTAGTATTTTTGGTCACACCTCCTTTCTGGCAAAGTCATACCCGTGTGAAAAAAATGTATAGATGTGACTTTATGTGCCATACTGCGACAAAATTGTAGATAAAACCAAGGCCGCAACCAGTGATCGGTCTTAGGCGATGTGCAGCTGCGGAGAGTTCTGTCACTACTCTGTTCTTTCAAGTGTTTGTATTCACCATTGTGTGAAATAAAAATTAAAAAATAACTGAAAATACTGTGATTTCATAAAAAATAAAGACTAATATGTCAATGTAATTACAGTGTGTGTGTCTTCATTACATGACATAGGTATCTGAGCCACACAGTGTCGTCACCACGTCCCCCCGGCTGGGTATTACTTCTCTAGGATAGTGTTTCTCAATGTTCCTAGGCAATGTACCCCCTAAAAAAAACAACAACTCCAAAGTACCCCTGAGGCTTAGATACTTAGATGCACATTAAAAGCACAGTGCAAGTACCCCCTGGAGGTCATAGGGTCTACTGTCACTATTAGGCTACTTTTACACCAGTGTTTTCAATTTCGGCTATTGAGATCCGTCATAGGATCTCAATAGCGGAGGAAAACGCTTCCGTTTTGTCCTCATTCATTGTCAACGGGGACAAAACTAACACAGTGCTCCGGAATGCATTCCGTTCCGTTTCATTGCGGTCCCATGACGCACACAAAAGCACAGCAAGCAGCGTTTTTGAGTGTATCCTGGGATGCGGAGCAAGACTGATCCGTCAGGACTTACAATGGAGTTCATGATGAATCCGTCATGGCTATTTTAAAGATAATACAACCGGATCCGTTCATGATGGATGCAGATGCTTGTATTATCACGACAGAAGCGTTTTTTTGCTGATCCATGACAGATCCAGCAAAAACACTGGTGTAAAAGTAGCCTTACCTCCATTGAGTTCTATATAGCTTAATGTCTTGATGATACTTTTTAGGACAGGTCTCACAGCCACCTCAGGTAGAACTACTGGCACTACTACACCACCAGGTAGCAGCCCTTCGAAGTCTATTTGGTCTTTCTTCTCTATTTTCAGTGATAGGACACTTACTAAATTCATTCCAAGAGGGACTGGCACTGTAGACCTTAGCAAAAGTCTTTCTGCGTAAAATGTCCCTGGGGTTCGACCTTTTGAACAGATGTAGGGAGCGGAGCAGTGCCTCAGTGCCTAGGCCAGGTGATGTCATTGGCCTAGGCTAAGCTATGAGAAGGCCGCAGCGCTTACAGGAGCGCCGGGGCTTTCTCAAAGAGCTAATCGGCGGGGGTCCCAGCTGTAGGACCTCCACCGATCAGATCAGATACTGCTGACCTATTCAGAGGATAAGTCATCAATTACAAAGAGTCAGAGAACCCCTTTAAGATGTTCATATATGCTCATGTATAAGGGGGCGAAACTTCACTTGTGAAGTGGTAGTGTCGAAAACTCGGCGTTCTCTGTGAGTATTTGTGAGACTTGTTAATCAATAGACAAAATGAAGATCATAAAGAATGTTTGCGCCAAAGGATCATGGGAGGTGATGATTCGCTCACTGTATCAATGAAGTGAATGATTTTTTCTTCCTGCATTTCGAAAAAGACTGTGTATGGGGGTGTCCCCACTCTTCCTCGACAGCTGATGTTGTGGGAAAGGATTGTGCATGTAAAAATGTACATGCCCGTGAAAGAAACCAATGCTTAAGGTGTCTGGCAGCAGCTTATTCCCCTCTCGCCATTCGCAACGCATGCACGTTCGGCTGAGCCATATGGGTATGGATAGGTCAGGAGGAATAGCTGGTTCTCTAATGATTACTAGCTAATCAGGTGATCTTAAGGATGGAGGGGGAGAAAAAGACCACCTGGTTGACCAGAGCACTTAGCTCCATGAGAGGTATCACGGCTGACAGGAAACTAATGGCTGGAGAAACACAACACTAGTCCCTTCACATAAGGATTCAAAATGTAGAGTGAAAAAAGCAATGACACGCTGTTATCAAAATGATTAACTATATGCTTACTAGGCAAATAAATATGAAGAATATAAAAAGAAATGTATTTGTACGCATAAATGCATAAAGGAGGGTTGTTTATGCAAATAGTAATTAATCCCTTAAGGACCCATGACGTACATGTACGTCATCTCTGGACGTGACTTAAGGACCAGTGACGTACATGTACGTCATAGTGATAGGGTGGGTGCAGGAGCTGCGCCTGCCCGATCAGTGGAACCCTGCTGTATGCACCGGCATCAGTGAAATCATCGATGCCGGCGCATTAACCCCTGCATGGCCGCGGTGAGCGCTCACTGCGGCACATGCGGGCTGCAGACATGTGCAGGGTGGCCATCGGGTCCCCGCTCTGCTGCGACGGGGACCCGATGGAAGGGAAGGCAGCCCGATGCTTTCCTTATTCATCGTGGCTGCCTTCCAGGAGAGCCTGTGAGATCCAGCCCCCTGGATCTCACAGGAAGCAGGCTGTAAGGGTATTACATTGAGTAATACACTTTCAGCCAATGCATCACAATACAGAAGTATTGTAATGCATTGTAAAGGGGATCAGACCCCCAAAAGTTGAAGTCCCAGAGTGGGACAAAAAATAAACTGAAAAAAAAGTAAAAAAAAAAATGTAGTTTTCCAAAACAAAATTAATTTTCAAGTTAAAAAAAAAAGCACCCTTTTCCCAAAATAAAGGAAAGAAAAATTGTAAAAAATAGGGGAAAAAGGACAAGTAGACATATTAGGTATCTCCATGTCCGTATCGACTGTCTCTATAAAAATATCACATGAACTAACCCCTCAGATGAACACAGTCAAAAAATTAAATAAAAACTGTGCTAAAAAAACTAACTTTTTTTGTCACTTTACATCACTAAAAGTGCAACACCAAGCAATAAAAAGGCGTATACCCCCCAAAATAGTACCAATCTAACCGTCACCTCATCCAACAAAAAATGAGTCCCTACCTAAGACAATTGCCCAAAAAATAAAAAAAACTATGGCTCTCAGACTATGGAGACACTGAAACATGATTTTTTTGTTTTAAAAATGCTGTTATTGTGTAAAACTTAAATAAATAAAAAAAAGTATACATATTAGGTATCGCCGCGTCCGTAACAACCTGCTCTATCTAAATACCACATGACCTTACACCTCATGTGAACACCGTAAAAAAATAAAGTGTCTCAAAAAAGCCATTTCTTTGTCACCTTACATCACAAACAGCTTAATACCAAGCAAAAGTATTGGTATATGCCCCCTAAAAATAGTATCAATCAAACAGTCATCTCATACCGAAAAGAATGAGCCCCTACATAAGACAGTCGCCCAAAAAAAACAAAAAAAAACGATGGCTTTCAGAATATGGAGACACTAAAAATTATTTTTTCCAAAAATGCTTTATTATGTAAAACGGAAACAAACAACCAAAAAAAGTAATCATATTTAGAATTGTCGCATCCGTAACAACCTGCTCTTTAAAAATGCCACATGATCTAACCTGTCAGATGAATATTGTAAATAAAAAAATGGTGCCAAAACAGCTATTTTTTGTTACCTTGCCTCACAAAAAGTGTAATTTAGAGTAACCAAAAATCATATGTACCCTAAAATAGTACCAACAAAACTGCCACCTTATCCTGTAGTTTCCAAAATGGGCTAACTTTTTGGGAGTTTCCACTTTAGGGGTGCATCAGGGGGTTCTTCAAATGTGACATGTCAGCTTAAAATTATCCCAGTGAAATCTGCCATCCAAAAACCATATGGCGTTCCTTTCCTTATGCGCCCTGTCGTCTGCCCGCACAGCAGTTTACAACCACATATGGGGTGTTTCTGTAAATAATAGAATCAGGGCAATAAATATTGAGTTTTCTTTGGCTGTTAACCCTTGCTTTGTAAGTGGGAAAAAATTTATTAAAATGGAAAATCTGCCAAAAAAGTGAAATTCGGAAATTTCATCTCCATTTTCCATTAATTCTTGTGGAACACCTAAAAGATTAACAAAGTTTATAAAATCAGTTTTGAATACCTTGAGGGGTGTAGTTTCCAAAATGGGGTCATTTTTGGGTGGTTCCTATTATTTAAGCCTCACAAGGGTACTTCAGACCTGAACTGGTCCTTAAAAAGTGGGTTTTGAAAATTTTCAACTAAACTTCTAAGCTTTCTAACGTCCCCAAAAAATAAAATGGCATTCCCAAAATGATCCAAACATGAAGTAGACATATGGGGAATGTAAAGTAACATAGTAACATAGTATATAAGGCCGAAAAAAGACATTTGTCCATCCAGTTTGACCTGTTTTCTGCAAGTTGATCCAGAGGAAGGCAAAAAACCCCTGTGAGGTAGAGCCAATTTTCCCCACTTAAGGGGAAAAAATTCCTTCCCGACTCCAATCAGGCAGTCAGAATAACTCCCTGGATCAACGACCCATCTTTAGTAGCTATAGCCTGAAATATTATTACGCTCCAGAAATACATCCAGGCCCCTCTTGAATTCCTTTATTGTACTCACCATCACCACCTCCTCAGGCAGAGAGTTCCATAGTCTTACTGCTCTTACCGTGAAGAACCCTTTTCTATGTTTGTGTACAAACCTTCTTTCCTCCAGACGCAGAGGATGTCCCCTCGTCACAGTCACAGTCCTGGGGATAAATAGATGATGGGAGAGATCTTTGTACTGACCCCTGATATATTTATACATAGTTATTAGATCTCCCCTCAGTCGTCTTTTTCTAGAGTGAATAACCCTAATTTTGATACCCTTTCAGGGTACTGTAGTTGCCCCATTCCAGTTATTACTTTAGTTGCCCTCCTCTGAACCCTCTCTAGCTCTGCTATGTCTGCCTTGTTCACGGGAGCCCAGAACTGTACACAGTACTCCATGTGTGGTCTGACTAGTGATTTATAAAGTGGTAAGACTATATTTTCATCACGGGCATCTATGCCCTTTTGATGCAACCCATTATCTTATTGGCCTTAGCAGCAGCTGCCTGACACTGGTTTTTACAACTTAGTTTGTTATTTATTAAAATTCCTAGATCCTTTTCCATGTCAGTGTTACTGAGTGTTTTACCATTTAGTATGTACGGGTGACTTGCATTATTCCTTCCCATGTGCATAACTTTACATTTGTCAGTGTTAAATCTCATCTGCCATTTCTCTGCCCAAGCCCCCAATCTATCCAGATCCCTCTGTAGCAGAAAACTGTCCTCTTTAGTGTTAATTACTTTACACAGTTTAGTGTCATCTGCAAAAATTGATATATTACTGTGCAAGCCTTCTACAAGATCATTAATAAATATATTGAAGAGAATAGGGCCCAATACTGAACCCTGAGGTACCCCACTAGTGACCGTGACCCAATCTGAGTGTGTACCGTTAATAACCACCCTCTGTTTTCTATCACTCAGCCAGTTACTTACCCACATACAGACATTTTCTCCCAGTCCGAGCATCCTCATTTTATATACTAACCTTTTTATGTGGTACAGTGTCAAATGCTTTGGAGAAGTCCAGATATACGACATCCATTGATTCGCCGCTGTCAAGTCTAGAACTTACCTCCTCATAGAAACTGATTAAATTAGTTTGACATGACCGATCCCTCATGAAGCCATGCTGATATGGTGTAATTTGCTTATTTTCATTGAGATACTCCAAGATAGCATCTCTTACAAAACCTTCAAACAGTTTACCCACAACAGATGTTAAACTTACCGGCCTATAATTTCCAGGCTCTGTTTTTGGACCCTTTTTGAATATTGGCACCACATTTGCTATACGCCAGTCTGGTGGAACATTTCCTGTCAGTATGGAGTCCGTGAATATCAAAAATAAGGGTCTGGCTAGGACATCACTTAATTCCCTTAGGATACGGGGTGTATGCCATCCGGTCCTGGCGATTTGTCTATTTTAATCTTTTAAGTCGCAGCTGTACTTCTTCCTGGGTCAGACAGGGCACTTTTAAAGGGAATTTACTTTTACATTTTGCATTTCATCTGACAGTTTATTTTCCTCAGTGAAAACAGTGGTGAAGAAAATATTTAATAGCTTGGCTTTATCTTCATCGCTTTCTGCAACTCCCCCTCATTGCTATGTAGAGGGCCGACTCCTTCAGGTTTATATTTTTACCATTTATATAATTGAAAAACATTTTAGGGTTAGTTTTGCTCTCTTTGGCAATTAATCTCTCGGTCTCTAGGTTGGCAGTTTTTATTAGTTTTTACATATTCTATTTTTTTCCTTATAGTTTATCAGTGCTTCCTGGCTCCCCTCCTGTTTTAGTGATTTATATGCTTTCTTTTGTCATTTATTGCTTTTTTACGGTTCTATTTATCCACATTGGTTTCTTCTTATTTCTTAGCCTTTTATTTCTATAAGGTATGCATCGATCACAATTTGATGTTACAATGCTTTTAAAAATCTCCCATTTTGTGGTTGTATTTTTATTTTTGAGGACTATGTCCCAGTTAATTGGGCCTATGGCCTCTCTTAGTTGGCTAAATTTTGCTTTTTGAAGTCCGGTATTCTTGTTCCTCCCTGTAGAAACTCTCGTTTGAAGGATAATTGGAAGGTTATTACTTTATGGTCACTATTTCCCAGGTGTCCCCCGACCTGCACGTCTGTTGTTCTATCGGGTCTATTGGTTAATACTAAGTCCAGTATGGCCGTCCCTCTAGTGGGGTCCTGAACCATTTGGGAAAGGTAATTGTCTTTGGCTATTGCCAAGAACCTGTTTCCTTTATGGGATGTACAGGTTTCAGTTTCCCAGTCTATATCTGGGTAGTTGAAGTCCCCATAATAACCACCTGATTATAGTTTGCCGCCTTGTTTATCTCGTTTAGTAATAGATTTTCTACGGACTCTGGTATATTAGGTGGTTTATAGTAAACTCCTATTAGTAATTTATTATTGTTTTTGGCTCCATTTATCTCCACCCACAATGACTCCACATTTTCGTGTCCCTCACAGATGTCTTCCCGGAGTGTGGGCTTTAGACAGGACTTTATGTAAAGGCAGACCCCTCCCCCTCTCCGGTTTTGACGATCCTTTCTGAACAGATTGTAACCTTGTACATTAACAGCCCAGTCATAGCTATCATCCAGCCATGTCTCAGTTATTCCCACTATGTCATAGTCCTCCTCACACATCACTAATTCCAGTTCCCCAGTCTTGTTAGTCAGGCTTCTGGCATTAGTATACATACATTTGAGAGGTTTATGCATATTTTTTGCCCTACACCTTTCCTTCTTTTGCCCTACACCTTTCCTTCTGAACTTTTCTAGTCCCTCCTTCCATTTCTCCCCCAGTCCCAAGTAATAACTATTTTTGGAGGTATTATAAAAGTAGAGAAATTGAAGGTATTATAAAAGTATAGAAATTGAAATTTGGAAATTTGCTATTTTTTACCACATAACCACAGTGTACTGCAGTGTATTATAGAGGCATCAGACCCACTGGAACTTCAAGAACCAAGTGGGTCTCAGTCAAAAAATTATTTAAAAAAAAGTGTTTAAGTCAAGTGTTTTATCGCCGCACCTGTAACGACCTGATCTATAAAAGGATCACGTTACTTTTAGCGCACAGTGAACACCATAAAAAAAAAAGAAAAACTATGATAGAATTGCAATTTTGCCTACCTCACTTCCCAAAAAAATAGTATAAAAAGTGTTCAAAAGAGTCATTTGTACCCAAAATTAGTACCAATTAAACGGTCACCTCATCCTGCAAAAAATGACAAGCGCCCAAAAAATAAAACAATATGGCTTTCAGAAAATGGAGATACAAAAAATATTTATTTTTTTCAAAAATGCTTTTATTGTGTAAAATAAAGTTAAAAAAAAGTACATATTAGGAATCGCCGTGTCCGTAACGACCTGCTCTAAAAAATTTCATGTGATCCAACCGATCTGGTCAACGCCATAAAACAGCTAAAATAAAAAAAAATTTATCACCTTATACCAAGTGATCAAAAAGTTACAAGTGCCCCAAAATGGTACCAATCAAACTGTCATCTCATCCCCCCAAAAAGGAGACCCTACCCTATACAATCGCCCAACAAATATAAAAAAATATGCACTAGTTTTGATAAATCTCCCCCACTGTGTACTTATTATATGTGTTCATACCACACTGTACTCATCTGTGTGGGAAAGGTGACCGCTGTCTGTGCGGACTGCACACAATATTGTATTCAGAAGAGAGCGCAGGTAGTGAGATCTATGTCAGGCTTATAACACTATAGTTCTGACTGTAGATCGTTGCACTAATATCATCAGCAGAAATATCTATTCTGTCTACAAATAATGGACTTTCTACAGAATGGAAAGTGAGAAATAGATCTGCTGATTACAAGCAGTCTGTATGTACAGTAAGTGGCTGCTAGCTGTGCAACAGGATGTGGGGGCGTGGCAGCAGAGCTGTGCTGTGTAACAGGATGTGGGGGCGTGGCAGCAGAGCTGTGCTGTGTAACAGGATGTGGGGGCGTGGCAGCAGAGCTCCTGCAGGTGCATGTTAAATCAACAGGAACGCCCACAGAGCTGAGGAGACCTGACAACAGTGAGTGAATCTCATAGAAGAGCATTTCTGACGGCATGTGAAGCAAAGCTGATACCAGTAATCAAACAAGTGCAATTTTATTATGTGCTGCATTACAGTAAGATATGGGGTTATTGATTTTTATGGCACAAAGGTGTCCATAGCCTTTAAGGCTGATACATAGCTTGTAGTCCAGGCGTCCATCTAAATAAAAAGGAAATGTCCAAAGCTGTAACTCTCCGGACTTTATTATCAATTATTCTACACCTTTAATTAGTGTACCCCTAGATTACCCGGACTTCTTGTATAAAGCTTAATACTCCTTCTTTGGAAAGAAACTGCACTTCACCCGTCCTGTGATTCCGCACTTCAAACACCGGGGGGCTCTCTAATGCTTTTTTACCTATAACAATAACATAGGGGTAACCCATCATGTGAGCTTCCTTTACCCTTTTCCCAATAGTTAAGTGATCTCTATCATCAAGAACGGCCTCGTTACTCATATGAGGAACTGCGCATATAGAGTCATAGAGTTCTTCTGCCACCAACGATGCTGCCGTTTCCTTGCTTCCCTTTTTAGGGGGAATGAGACAAATCTGGTACGGAGAAATCAGACCTGGCCAGTGAATATCCTCCTCGGTAGAGAGAACTTCTAGAGACGCTGCCAACAGCCTCGAAACGCCGATGCCATAGCAGCCCATTTCGGCCACGACAGGCTTGTTCTGAGTGTCAAGGCAGACGGCATTAAAAACATGGGAGTACTTGGTGCCGAGGTAGAATGTGTGCCCTATCTCGATGCCCTTGCTTTCTGCCAGCTCTCCTTTACAGCTAGGACAACTCTTTGCATCCGGGTGCAAAGTCTCCACGTTGGCGGCAAAATCACAGCTGCCACACACCATGAGTTTGTCCTCGCCGATACTGGCAGGGAGGTGAAACTCGTGCGACATCTTTCCCCCTATATTACCGGTATCTGCTTGGACTTTCACATGCTTCAATCCGAGGGTGCGGAATATGTTAGCGTAGGCATCACACACGCTATTATAGGTGCGATAGGCGGCCTCCTCGGTTATATCGAAAGTGTACATGTCTTTCATGTAGAACTCCCTGCCACGCAGTAAACCGAAGCAAGGTCTCTTTTCATCTCTGAATTTCCGGGTGATCTGGTACAGCAGCAGAGGAAGCTGCTTGTAGCTGATGCCGCCTTCGGTGGCGACCAAACTGGTAACATATTCTTCATGCGTCGGCCCTAGGCAGTATTCCTGATTGTGCCGGTCCACCAAACACAGCAGCTCTTTTCCCACTAGATCCCAGCGTCCGCTTTGCCTCCACAGAGCTGCTGAGCAGAGGGTCGCCATGTCAATCTTCTGACCCCCGATCTCCTGCATTGCCTGGTCTATTAGACGGACAAGTTTCTCCATTGAGCGCACAGTATGGGGAAGATAATGGAAGCATCCCGGGCTGGTGGGTCGGATTAATCCTGCTTTAAACATAAGTCGCTGACTCTTGCTGGAGGGCTCGTTCGATTTGGCTTGAATGTCAGACGAGTTTTCTTTCCATAGATTTCCGGGCTGGTAAATCCTGGAGAGCAGGAGGCGTTTGATTTTGGATGTGTCATTGTAGTGCGCTCTGCTGACCACTAGATGGGGCAGTGATGACCTCAGCAGTGTTCTCATCATAAACTGTATAAAAAAGAAAATCCAAGATCATTATTCCATTATAAAACATTAATGTATAGGATTTAACCCCACTCCCTTCCCCCACAAACAGCGACACTCATGGGTCTGGCATTTTACCTGAGCCCCCAAATTGTTGTTCAATGGCTAAGATTGAAAATCTAACTGTACATAGGAAGATTTGGGGGTTTTAAATTTAGTGGCCCCATAAAGTAAAATTATATAATACGTTCCCTGTAGGCCACTCTGTTGCTTTAAAGGGCATCTGTCAGCAGATCTGTACCTATGACTCTGGCTGACCTGTTACATGTGCGCTTGGCAGCTGAAGGCATCTGTGTTGGCCTCCATTACACCTAGAGGCTCAGCTCTCTCTTCCACTGCAGCATCCTCTGCACTTTGATTGACAGGGCCAGGTCTGATGACTTTTTCACTGCCTGGCCCTGTCAAAATGCAGGGGGCGTGGCAGTTGCAGAGAGAGCTGAGCCTCTAGGTGTAATGGTAACGCCCCCGTTGCTCCTAGAGGCTCATTTGCATTTATAAAAACATCACTTCTCTCAGCAATGCGGGCACATATGAACATGGGACCAACACAGATGCCTTCAGCTGCCAAGAGCACATGTAACAGGTCAGCCAGTGTCATAGGTACAGATCTGCTGACAGATGCCTTTTAAAGGGGTTGTCCACCTTTTTATTAAGTGACGACCTATCCTCAAGATCACTAGCTGATTGGCGGGGTCTGAAACCCCTGACCTCCTCTAATTAGCTGTTCGGCAATAGCTCCAGCGCTGGAATGTCACAGCTCCATCTACTTTGTAGTAGACTGAGCTTGTCACTGCAGCGCATTTCAGCCCATTGAATTTATGATGACAGCAGCGCTGCAGTGACAAGCTCTGTCCACTACACAGTTGATGGAGCTGCACCCGAACAGCTGATTAATGTGGGTGCGGGGTATCTGAGCCCCGCCGATAAGCTAGTGATGGCCTGTCCTCAGGATAGGCTATCACATAATAAAAGGTAGACAACCCTTTAAATTTACCCTCATAAACTGCACCATTGTTGCAAAATGTAAGGGGATTTAGCACAGGGACAGACTACTTGACGTTAGCATACAAATGTCCTAATTAGCCTACTTTCACATCATATGTCAGTGATCCGTTCTCCTATACATCACTTCAGGCTAATTTCACACTAGCGTTTTTGCTGGATCCGTCATGGATCAGCAGAAACGCTCCCGTCACGATAATACAACCATCTGCATCCGTTATGAACAGATCCAGTTGTATTATCTTTAACATAGCCAAGACGGATCCGTCATGAACACCACTGAAAGTCAATAGGGCACCACAACACAGACTTGTGCTTGCAGCATTATTCTGTCCACGATGGGGACGCAACCAAATGGGAGGCATTCTTGTGCATTCTGTTTAGTTCAGTTTTGTCCCCATTGACAATGAATGGGGACAAAATGGAAGTGTTTCCCCACGCTATTGAGCTCCTATGACGGATCTCAATAGCGGAAAGGGAAAGCGCAGATGTGAAAGCAGTCTTAGATGTAAAGAAGAATCAGACTTCAGTAAAAGGTAGAGCAACAACATTCGTGTCCCCACTTATCCCTTGGTTGAACTTGATGGACTTATGTCTTTTTTCAACCGTATCAACTATGTAATTTGACACATTTTTAACTAGTTGTTTTACATGTATTTTAGGCAAATAAACATTATTGTAACAGGTTTTCATTACAAAATTTGGCTTCTACAGTGCTGATGTTTCACCGTAGACGGCAGCTGCAGAATGCTGTTGTAATAAATCCATCAGCGTGCCCGTCAGCTCTGTCCCCAGCCCCCTTCTGACCTCAGCTTCAGGACCTTCTAAACTCATGCATCCCCCAAAAAAGTTCAACATTGATTTGAGTATAAATCAGATTAGAAGATCGTTCAGCAGAGGTCAGGGAAGGCTGTCAGCCTATTGGTCTGCAGCTGGAATGTGCTGTTACCAGGCATGTCCAAACTCTGACCCTCCAGGTGTTGCAGAACTACAACTCCCATCATGCCCTTCTGTAGGTTGATAGCTGTAGGTTGTCCAGGAATGATGGGAGTTGTAGTTTTGCAACATCTGGAGGGCCGGAGTTTGGACATGCCTGTGTTAAACAAATTGTTTAATAAAAAGCTATTAAAAAAAAAGCAAGGATGCAAGCTGGGTGTTGTAGTTTTACAACAGCTGGAGTGCCACAGGTTGCCCACCCCTGGACTACTGGATATAACCTGCATCCATTGAAGAGCCTCCAGATGCTGAAAAATATCTTACAGTATGTGACCCATCTCTTTACGAACCCTCTCATCCATTCAGCAGAGTAGAGAGGGGTTATGTGATATACTACCCTGGGGTTCAGCAATCTCCAGCTCTGTGTAAGCACAACTCCCAGCATGCACTCTTGATCAGAATTTTCACAGAAATGAATGGACCATGCTGAGAATTGTGGTTTCACAACAGCTGGCAGGCCCATGGTTGCTGACCCCTGCACTACCCCTTAGAGTCCAGGTGGGGAATGACATTAAAAGGAGTGTACAAGTTTAGAAAACATAGAAGTCTTCTTTTACTTGGGATGGCGCCATCGTTGTTCATGACGCCATGCCCTGTATTGCAGTTCATTACTATTCAAATAAACGGGGCTGAGCTACAACCCATGGACAAGTGTGGAGCTGCAACGTATACAACCCATGGACAAGCGTGGAGCTGCAACGTATACAACCCATGGACAAGCGTGGAGCTGCAACGTATACAACCCACGGACAAGCGTAGAGCTGCAACTTATACAACCCACAGACAAGCGTGGAGCTGCAACTTATACAACCCATGGACAAGCGTGGAGCTGCAACTTATACAGCCCATGGACAAGTGTACAGCTGCAACTTATACAACCCACAGACGAGCGTGGAGCTGCAACTTATACAGCCCACGGACAAGCGTGGAGCTGATTCTGGGAGAAAAGTGAATTTATAATATAATCTGCTAAACTATGGTCTCCAGACCGATGGTGTTAATTAGTGTATATTAACATGAAGCAGTTTTCTTGCAGAAATGTCTGCAGCCGTCTTATGCACCTGAACAGAGCTTGCAGAAATCCATGTACATGCTGCAGAAACATCCCTATTCAGATGAATGAAAGCGATCTTCAAACCCAGAAATGTCTGCAACAACTCTGCCTCATGTGAATTCCTCCTTAGTTTGCATTTCAAACTCCAACAGAGAATCTGAAAGTTAACACCCTGTCTGTAATGGCACTGAATGCACCCGGGGGGATGGAACAAGCTTGAAAGCAATGACCCATGGTGCCCAGTGCTCCTGTAGCCCCTTCCTCAGCACCGTACACACCGCAAGTCGCACAGTCCTTTGTGGTAACCTAACGCTATGGAACCATTGTCCCTGGCCCCTCGTTCCCCGCACTGCTCACGTTTACCATACACCGTACGGCAAAATCCAAGGGTAAAAGAGCCCGGAAGTCACACACCGGAAGCACATGGGGGAAGGAAAAGCGCGACGCACAGGGAGAAACACGTGAGAAGCATAGAGTAAACCGGTAGTGAGGAAACCATAGAGTAAACCGGAAGTGTGTACAAGACGGGAAAGCAACTGAGAGCATGCTGGAGGACTAGATGCTTGGTGGAATCAGCTGACGGTAGAAGGTGGGTTTCTTGGGCAGGTTGTGACACTGGAGCTGCTCGTGTTTGTTACATACGGGAAGGTTATTGCTCTTCACCTGTTGGGGAACTACAAGTACCAGCATGTCATTACTGTGACTTGTAGTCGTTCTGATACAACTGAATAGCAGCTATGCGTTAATGGTGCATTGTATTGCTCCACAGAGCATCTTCCTGGTCCTTAAAGGGGCTTCTTTAATGACCTGTCAAATAAATGTACCCGCTGTGACGTTTGTGAATTGGCTTCCCAAAGAGAGGGGGCACTACTTGATGTAAGAATTATTTTTTTTAGGTGTCACGCTCCCCTTTTTTATTTTTTTTTTTATTTTATTTTTTTACATAGCTTTTCTTTATTCATGTGGCAATCTGTTATTTGTCTTTGCCTGAGCACTTGCCCCCTGTTGGATGCAACACATACAGTTACGTGGAGGGCTGCCTGTTCTAGGATAGGCATGCCCAACCTGTTGTAAACTACAACTCCCAGCATGCCTGGTCAGCCTACAGCAGGGCATGGTGGGAGTTTGAGCATCCCTGTTAGGCCTCTTGCATACAACGTTTTTTTTTTTTTTCCGTTTACATTCCATTTTTTGCGTTCCGTATACGGAACCATTCATTTCCACATATCGGCAAAAAGGTACTCCCAATGCCTTCCGTTTCCGTATTACCGCTGTTCCGTTCAGAGATAGAACATGTCCTATTATTGTCCGCATAACGGACAAGGATAATACTGTTTTATCAGGGACCAGCTGTTCCGCAAAATACAGAATGAACACGGACCGCAAAATACTAAAAAAAAGCCATACGGTCGTGTGCAAGAGGCCTTAATCTAGGACAGGGATGGGCAAACTGCGTCTCTCCAGCTGGTACAAAACTACAACTCCCAGCATGCAAAGACTGCTTGCAGCTATCAGCCTACAGCAGGGCATGGTGGGAGTTGTAGTTTTACAACAGCTGGAGGGCCGCAGTTTGCCCATCCCTGATCTAGGAGATTTGCCAACTTTTCCGGAAGCTTCCAAGATATTCCCGCAGAGTTGGCAGGCATGCTTTAAACCAAATTGTGTGCCAGGGTTTAGCGCTCTGCAGCAAACAAGTAGTGTGACTGGTATTAGGTGGTATAAATAGATACCTGCGCTCTATCTGCTATGAAACTACAACTCCCAGCATGCACACTTGCTCAGCTGTTTTTGTAACTCCCTTGGAAGACAAAGCAGCATTCTGGGAGTTGTAGTTTCAGAATAGCAGATCCCTGCCTGTAATGCGTGATCACTGAGTGCTCTGGATGAAAAGGCTCCCGAATAAGTCATAGGAACAGGAATTTCTAAAGACTTTTTCAGTGGAAAACCCCTTTAAATAGTTAAATAATAATCTAACAATTTTATGTCATGTGAACGTCGGACTCAAGCTTCTGTGAAACTACAACTCCTAGCATGCAAACATGTTCAGTGTTCTTCTAACTCTCATAGAAGTGAAAGGAGGATTCTGGGAGTTGTAGTTTGAGGTTGCTGATCCCTGGACCAGGTTCCGACTTTACATTATGATTAGTGGAATCCTGCATAACCCTGCTCCTCGCCTCTCGCTTTGCATGGATCTCCGGGACTGCACCCTTCACTGTGCAGAGAGAATCGGGAGGAGCCACAAAAGGTTGTCCCACAAAAAAATATTCATCAGTTTTGAAACCTGAATCTTGTAATTGCATATAGTTTAAAATTTAGTATAGCCAGTGAGTTATTCAATAAAATGTCTGTATAGCGCCACCTGCTGTTTGTTCTTATTTCTCGGCGTACTTCTCTGAGGTGGACACTCATGCTCAGTCCCATCCTTCAACTGCCTCCTAAGGTGTGATAGGGAGAGAGCTGCAGCACAAAGGACACACCCTCTTTAGCTGCAGCAGCAAAGATCTGCCCCCCCCTGAGTTGCCAGCCTGAAATAAATAAATGGATGGCGAGATCTCTGGATCCATGTGAGGTACAGGGCTGGTTCTAGCTTTCTTTAGAGATTGTCATTGACTATATGATGGCTGATTTTCATTTTTACATTAATCATGGGTAATTCCCATCTTATCAAGTGATGCTGTATCTTTAGGATATGCTATTACTTTATAATGAGCAGAGGTCCCCCTTTTTTTTTTCATTTGCTGGATGACCCCCTTCAAGGATCATGAGGGATTCAGGTAGTTTGATGTGGAAGTAATGGAAACCAAGGTAGGAAGCCCCCTTTAAAGGGATTGTCACTGCAGATTTGTAGTGTTAGGTACAAAGTTTTGCTTTCCTACAGTTTTTTTTTGTATATATGTATGGCCACCTAATAACTATTCACAGGTCTCATCACTGTTGATCTGCTTCCTTTTTAAAAAAAAAAAAAAAAAAAGCAAATTAAAATTGGGGTAAAACACAGCTAGTGCATTACTAAATCCTTCCAGATGTTGTGCTGAAATGTACCAGTGAGTAATTACGATATATATAGCCCTCATGCAGAGGAATCAACTCGGGTCTTTGTTGTCCCTAGCGAGCAAAATTAATAAAAATGTAAAATCTTCTAACCTTGTAGAGCAGAGCCTGCGCTGTCATGGACCCAGAGCAACCGGAGGAAGATGAGGTCATGGACCAGTTTATGGATAAATTCCGGACACAGAAGTACAAGGGGGCGTTTAATGAGGACAACTGGGAGGAGGTAATATTCTATTATACCACGCAGAGGAAAAGAGAAAACAGATTACGGATGAATGTCAGCCAAGTGATGGGTTTCATTTTACCCAAAAAGTCTGGTGCTATAGAGCAGTGTTTCCCAACCAGTGTGCCTCCAGCTGTTGTAAAACTACAACTCCCAGCATGCCTGCACAGCCAAAGGCTGTCCGGGCATGCTGGGAGTTGTAGTTTTGCAACAGCTGGAGGCACATTGGTTGGTAAACACTGCTATAGAGCTCTCTCTTATTAATCCCTGGGGGGGGTATTGCGCTCACCTACAGAATACATGCTGTATGGTAATCTCTATGTGACCCGGTGTGTGATTTCTTGTGATGTAACTTACATGTTTTAAATACACCATAGGAGTTTGAGAAGATTCCCATGTTCATGAAGAAAGCTCCAGAGGAAATTGACCCTGAAAAAGCCCCGGAGTTGGCCTGCCTCCAGTCTATGCTCTTCGACAATGATCGCACCCCTGAAGGTAGTTCCATCATTGACGCCTCACTGAAGCTTGATCGTTTTTAGAATTACCGTAAACCGTGTACTACTCTGCGGTGTACAGACAGTGAAAACAACGCTCTACTCGGATGGAATCGAGTCGTTCCATACTAGTGCGCGAGAGCGGCGTGCCCCGCAGTTCATACAGTTGGTGCTGGCTACAGCTGTGCTTTGTATTTTATTTCCCCACCATCTTTTAAATGTTTTTGCCGAGAGTAAATGGGCACATTCTTAACTGACCAGAGCAAAATCAGTATGATGATGTGAGTTCGGGTTAGTTAAAGGGGTTGTCTCACTTCAGCCAATGGCATTTATCATGTAGACAAAGGCACTTACTACTGTATTGTGATTGTCCATGTTGCCTCCTTTGCTTGCTGAATTCATTTTTCCACCACGTACACGGCTCGTTTCCGGGGGTTGTGGCCACCACTGCAGTGCAGATAAGGGGTGGTCGGGAGCTGCTGCACATGCGTGCCTATGTGCAACCCCACGTTCCTGGGGTGCAAGCACAACCACCACTGATGGATTGCAGGGTGGTCGTAACCATGGAAACAGGAAGTGTATAATGTGATGGAAAAATTAATCAAGCCAGCAAAGGAGGCAATATGGACAATCCCAATACATTAGTAAGCGGCTTGTATTAACTTTCTCTACTTGACAAATGCCATTTGCTGAAGTGAGACAAACCCTTTAAAACTGCGGTTGAGCCGTGTCACACTGGTAATACAGTCGGACGTGTAACAAGAGTATGTACTAGGCAACGTTATTTTTCCAGCATCCTCTAGATGCTATCAGGCCTGTTCACATTAGTTCACATTTGCTGCAGCAAGTTCCATCTCATTCAGAGGACAAATGGCTCAATAGGACAGTTAGGCTGGGGCTACACGGCGATCATGGCCACGACACCAGTCGCTGTGTAACAGTGCAGCCATTAGACTAAATGGGGGTGCAGTGTGACTTGCAAGTTGCCTTGATCCCCACCCTTAGAACTGCAGCCACCTGAGTGTCGTGCTACAACCCCAATAAATGGGGTTCATGCGACTGGTGTCGTAGCCAACATCGCCTTGTACCCTCAACCTAAAACATAAGATACATTCACTTGGAAGGCTTCAGTTGATTGATGTATTATAAGTTAAATGGGGTTTATGAGTTTAGAAAAAAAAAGCACCTATTTCTTCCAAAAACAGCACCCCCCTTGTCCATGGACTATGTCTGGTATTGCAGCTCAGCCCCATTCACTTAAGGCCTCTTTTATACTTGCGTTTTGAGGATCAGGCAGGCACTTCCGTCCCGCCGGATCCGTCAGAACGCAAGTCGCCTGAAAGCATTAGAAGACTGATCAGGATCCTGATCAGTCTTCGAAATGCTTTCAGGTTACTATGGCAGCCAGGACGCTATTAAAGTCCTGGTTGCCATAGTAGTAGTGGGGAGCGGTATACTTACAGTCCGTGCGGCTCCGGGCGCTCCAGAATGGCGTCGGAGCGCCCCATGCGCATGGATCACGTGATCCATGCGCGTGGGGCGCCCTGACGTCACTCTGGAGCGCCCTGGGAGCCGCACGGGCGGTAAGTATACTGCTCCCCCGCTCCCCACTACACTTTACCATGGCAACCAGGACTTTAGCGTCCTGGCTGACATGGTAACCAGTCAGAAAAAGCTAAATGTCGGATCCGGCGATGCGCCGAAACGACGTTTAGCTTAAGGCCAGATCCGGATTAATGCCTTTCAATGGGCATTAATTCCAGATCCGGCCTTGCGGCAAGTGTTCAGGATTTTTGGCCGGAGCAAAAAGCGCAGCATGCTGCGGTATTTGCTGCGTCCAAAAAACGTTCCGGTCCTGAACTGAAGACATCCTGATGCATCCTGAACAGATTTCTCTCCATTCAGAATGCATCGGGATGATCCTGATCAGGATTTTTCCGGCATAGAGCCCCGACGACCGATCTCTATGCCGGAAAACAAAAACGCTAGTGTGAAAGAGCCCTCAAAAAAAGGCTAAGTGCTGCCACACCAGACCACATGGACAAGAGTAGCACTATGTCTTCTGATCTCATCCATCCACTTTACCATTACCAGTCATGTCACGCAACATAACTGCTTCTTGCTTGTGGTTTATTAACAGAACAAGCCAAATCCTATAAAGAAGAGGGAAATGACTACTTTAAAGAAAAGAATTACAAGAAAGCCATCACTGCCTATACAGAGGGCATCAAGAAGAACTGCAAGGATGCAGAGCTGAACGCGGTGCTGTACACAAACAGGGCAGCGGCACAGTTTTATTTAGGTGGGTGCCCATTACTGGACTGGTTGCTATGGACATGTTGCCTGACAATCCCTTTGATAAAGCTGGGTTTGTTGGGCGTCCTTCCTTAGTAGTAAGACTAGCTCAGCTCACGGTGGGATTGGCACTGTGCTGAGAATAGAGGAAGTCGGCCTGGCCCCACTCATGCCATGTGACTTCCCAGCACCAGCTAATTAAGCAGTATTAATCAGATTTTTTGTAATTATTGTAAATGGGTCCTGTCCATGAAGGACTTTTAAGGGTTAAAATACTGATATGCTTAACAGTCAGGTTGAGAAGGTTCCCCACAGACCCCAAAAACAGGGTTGTCTACTTCTGGCAGAATAGTGGTTGTATGTACCTTCTGAGATATGTCATTATCTCATATAGACTTTATTGGTGATTGCGCGACACTGGCACCCCCATTCATAGCAGTGGTGATGGATCTAGCAGTCAGACCCCATTGATTACACCTTAAAGGGGATGGCCCACGAACCAGGATAGATGATAAATGTATGATGGCCGTTGTCCAACCCCTAGGAACCCCACCAATAAGAACGGGTCCCCAAGTCCCTTGTGTGAAAGGACTGCTAGGGCACATTCGAGACAGTCACTCCATTTACTTATGTGGGACTGCCGAAACGCTGTAATTGTCACTTCCAGAGACTGTGGATGAACAGTGATAACACGTGCAGTACAACACCATTCATACAGGGACTCACGTTTTTGTGATTGTGGGGGGCTCAGCCATCAGATCCCCTACTATCAGAACCTTTTTCCCATATCCAGATATAGTTCTTGAGCCAACCCCTTTAAAAGTATATCCAGTGGCTGTGTCATAATATATCTTTATGGGAGTGCCCCTTTAATACTTCCAGTAACATGATTGGACTGCCATCTTGTGGTAGGTTTAGGTGATTTGTTTCTCATAAACTAAACTGTTCTATTCTTTCAGGCAACTATCGCTCTTCTCTGAATGATGCCGTCGCTGCAAGAAAGCAGAAGCCTGACCACTTAAAGGCTGTGATTCGAGGTAATGGGCAAAATGTGTGCTAAAGAGTAGTTCTTGCGGATGGAGACCAAACTAACCATCATCTTAATCATCATTGTCATTTACTCTATTTGCATAGGGTGTTCATGTTTGCTGAGTTTTTGGCAATTATTAGGTAAACTATTGGTTGGGATCAGTGAATGTTTATCGGAGGGTTCAAGTTGCCTTAGATGTACAGTTAAAGGGGCAATGTTTTTTGTGCTGCCAAATCCTAGCATTTATGTCGGAGAGCATCCGGATCCCCAACGATTCCCATTATATTTAATGTAATCCGGCGTGCCATCGTCGCCATACGGCTGTGCCGGATCCACAGAGCCTGCCGGATCACTGTGCCACATGTGTGAATTTACTCTAATTCAGTATAAGTGATAATCAGAGCTTGTACTGATGTGTGCTTTTCTAAGGGCACTGCTCCCTTGTCTTCGCCTGCTGCATCCACTTGCTTCACAGCCAGAGACAGCTCTTACCTTAGGTTTTAGAAAGAGAATCTCAAATGTGACAAATATTGTGTGTTAAAAATAATTCTGACAATATAAAATGATAGAATAAAAAAAGAGCGAACTACATTTGATGTGTTGATAAAGACTTCCCATGTCCTGTTTTAGGTGCTCTGTGCTACATGGAAATTAAGAACTACCCGGACGCACTGAAGTGGTGCGATGAAGGCTTAAAGATCAGTCCAACCGAGAGGAAACTTTTAGAAACAAGGACAAAAGCAGATAAACTTCATGTAAGTAAAAAAAAAAAAACAGGCTACTTCTGGGCTGTTGTGAACTTAGTTATCAGTTATCTAATGTGTGTCATAGTATAAGGGCTCATGCACACTAACATGTTCCGGCCTTACTTGTGCTGCGGAGCGCAAGTTGCGGTCCACAATGCACGGGCACCGACCGTGTGGCCGCCATCTGCAGGCGCGGACCCATTCATTTGAATGGGGTCTGCGATCCGCGTCCGACTGTCCACACTGCAAAAATGTAGTGCATGCACTACTTTTTTGCGGTGCGGAGGCATGGCCAGAAAACCCACCGAAACACTCTGTAGTGTTTCCGTGGGCTTCCGATCTGTGCCTCTGTTCTGCATTCCGCATTGTGGAGGCTCATAGAAGGTTATTAGTGCACAGATAACCCCACTTTTCTGATGAGAGTAGATCATAGTCAAAGATCTCAAATATTAAAAGGGACAAGGCCTATTAAACATACTGTATGTCCGTTTGATATGGCTTTTACCAGTTAACTACCACTGATATGCATTAGATCCTTGTACTAAGTTCTAGTAATACTTTAGTACCGTAGTATCCGATGCTACAAATAGCTGGTGAGCCACATGCAGGGGGCCAGAAAGCTACGTGTGCCACCTGAACCGATTGACATTAGAAATGAGCAAAAAAGATCTGCCAGGGGGAGTAATACAGCAGACAACTGTTATTTGCCATAATAACAAACATGTCAGATCAGTATTGCATTGTATGCTGGTGGGAGTTTGCTACTTGTATAGATGATATAGAGTAAAATACTTTCTCCTTGTACAGAGGACTGCAGAACGAGATGCCAGGAAGTTAAGACAGGCAGAAAAAAAGAAGCAGGCAGAGAAAGACTCTCTTCTCCATGCAATTAAAGTAAGTATATTAGACATATAAAGGATAAGCCAAATATGCACATGGGGCTCATTTATCAAACAGAAAGGCCTCATGCACACGGCCGTTGCCCGGCCCGCAAACAGTGGGTCTGCAATATGCGAGCACCGGCCGTGTGCTCCCCGCATCATGGATGCGGACCAATCACAGAGTGCTTCCGTGGTGTTTAAGTCCATGCCCCGCACCGCAAAAAAATAGAACATGTTCTATTTTTCTGCGGTGCGGACGGATCACGGACTTATTCAAGTTGAATGGTTCTCGATCCGTCCTGGCCACCGGCGTGTTCGAGGACTAAATAAGAGGTATTTTTGGTCCACATTGCACATTTTGGTGCGCTGCCTGTTTTAGGCGTAGAAAATGGTCTAAATATAAGACGGCTCGTAGGCTGTCCTACATTTAGAAGTGGCGGAGGGTCTGCCGAAGTTATGTAGAGGTGGATCCACCGCATGCTATAGGGCATATTAAGACCGTCGTCTAAACGCCAGTCTTAATAAATGTGCCCCATGATGCGTATTACATGCAGCATTTCATTTTGAAAATCCACAGATTTTCAAAATCTTATGCATGCATGGAATTTGACCTGCAGCGCGTATTTTAAAATCCGCAGCATGTCAATTGTTTGTGCAGGTTTTCAGTGCATATTTCACCCTTTGCAATGCTAAGGGTGGGATCTGCAGCAAATTTGTGTGAAATCTCCTGACAAAATTAGCAAGACATGCAGATTTTGTTCATAATTGGTACAGAAATGTATCGAAACCTCACAAAAATGCCTACAGAAAATCTGTATTAACTAGACTGGTGTGTGTGTGTATGTATATATATATATATATATATATATATATATATACCCTAAATATTCAGAGCAAAAGCAGCACATGGAGCTCCCGTTCTACTATAATGTGAATTTATTCAGGTCCACCATCTCTGTGCTCAACAATGAGTCAGTTTCAAGCATGAGAAAGGCAGGCCTGTTATTGAGCAAAACGTTGTGTATAAAATCATTCACCAAGACTGTGGTATAAACAGCCCATCCTCATAAAGGCAACGTCCCATCAGGGTAGTCTTTGTCTACATAATATGTCAAAGAAGGGGGTCATGCTCTATTAGCCAAATTGGAAAGCCGCTGCAAAAAGCTTCTGCTCAGGAGCATTACATGGTCACCAGTTCACTAGAATGAGCACCGGGTGATACCACATTTGCCCCCTTCCAGCAACTTCCCCTGGTGATATCAGCTCATCTCTAGGGGTTTCAGCGTATAAGGCTACATTCACACGTCCGTGTGTGTTTTGCGGATCCGCGGATGTGCAAAACACGGACACCGGCAATGTGCGTTACGCATTTTGCAGACCGCACATCGCCGGCACTCTCATAGAAAATGCCTTTTCTTGTCCGCAATTGTGGACAAGAATAGGACATGTTCTATAGTTTTTGGGAACGCGATTGCGGATCCGCAATTGCGGACCCGGGCGGAACATCGTCTGTCCCCATAGGAATGAATGGGTCCGCATTTCCGTTCCGCAAAATGCGGAACAGAATTGCGGACGTGTGAATGAGGCCTTCAGATGTTGTCATAAGAAAGAAGAACTGAGAGGGTGAGCTCTCTCCATTTGCTTATCTGACCTCTCCGTACCTTGGCATAACACTTTGACTGTATTTTCCTCTTCTCCTCTACTTGACTAAGCATAACATGTATTGATCATGATTACTTAACCTTTACTATAGGATCGAGGAATAAAATTACTTGAACAAAGTAAGAAGGAAGACGGTGATGAAGAGGACGAGACATTGGGGGCATTGTACAATGGTATCTCCTGTTCTGAAAATGTAACTGGAGCACAAGTCTTTTTAGATGAAAACGGACGGCTTCATTGGCCTGTGCTGTTCTTTTACCCGGAGCACAGTCAGACAGACTTCATCTCTGCATTTCATGAAGACTCCAGGTAGAAGATACCTTTAGTATTACATATTGGGTTGACTTTGAATTGATTACAGAAATAATAAAGAGGTCATACAGATGTAGCCGAGCTACAATTGACTCTGAGAACACGTCACAGTCTCTGTTATCTCGTGACAAAAGCCATTGAAATCCATTGAGAATTTAGTTAACTTACTTAATGCATTAACCATCCAATTTAGCTCTGCTGCATCTGTACATGCATCCGTGTGTCTGCAGGAAGTGCTGGGATGTTGAAATTCACAGCAGGTTATTGTTAGAGCGTTCCTGAAATTTAAGGGCGTCTGCCAGCAGATTTGTCCCTATGACACTGGCTGACCTGTTACATGTGCGCTTGGCAGCTGAAGGCGTCTGTGTTGGTCCCATGTTCATATGTGTCCGCATTGCTGAGAAAAATGATGTTTTAATACATGCAAATGAGCCTCTAGAAGCAACGGGGCAGTGTTCACGTGATCCATGCGCTTGGGGCGCCCTGACGTCACTCTGGAGCGCCCCGGGAGCCGCACGGGCGGTAAGTATACTGCTCCCCCGCTCCCCACTACACTTTACCATGGCAACCAGGACTTTAGCGTCCTGGCTGCCATGGTAACCATTCAGAAAAGGCTAAACGTCGGATCCGGCGATGCGCCAAAACGACGTTTAGCTTAAGGCCGGATCCGGAATTAATGCCTTTCAATGGGCATTAATTCCGGATCCGGCCCTGCGGCAAGTGTTCAGGATTTTTGGCCGGAGCAAAAAGCGCAGCATGCTGTGGTATTTTCTCCAGCCAAAAAAACATTCCGGTCCTGAACTGAAGACATCCTGATGCATCCTGAACGGATTTCTCTCCATTCAGAATGCATTGGGATAATCCTGATCAGGATTTTTCCTGGCATAGAGACCCGACGACGGAACTCTATGCCGGAAAAGAAATACGCAAGTGTGAAAGAGGCCTAATGTGATCAGTGATCCCATATTTAGATATTGGGGTATGGGATAATCTACTTTGTTGTCATGTTCCTGCTTTTAACATTATTCTTTTTTATTTTATGTTAGATTTATAGATCATCTGATTGAAATGTTCTCCCAAGATTTGCCCCCATGGGATACAGACCAAAAATACTTGGCTCACAATCTAGAGGTCAGTGCTATAAAGACAGTCAGTCCAGCCATTATTCCTGTCACTGGTTGCCTAATTCACAGACATTGTAAGGTGTAATATAAAGTGAGGTTTAGATTCTACAGAGGGGAAAAACTAGTAAATTTTAGGTCTCTGTTCAAGGGATTATTCTGTTCAGAAAACCATATGTGAAAGATTAACAGAATACATGGGGTTCCTCCATTCACTAAACTCACCACTAGGGGGTGCGCAGTGCATCGAAATGTATACAGTTATTATTGAACTCAATGGAAGCTGTAAAATCTCTTTGTATTGAGCTCCTACTAATTGTGCTCCATGGAAAAATGCATTGGATCTATGATGGTAATGGGAGAAGTTCAGCCCAGGCCTCATATCAGTGGTGTGGTCTGCTTCCATGGTAAGCACCCTACTGTAGATATGCCAGTGCAGGGAAAATGTCGACAGCTCTCCTATCTCTCTGATCAATCTCTTGTCGCACTGGGCAGATCTTCTTCGAGGATGAAAAATCGCAGTTCTTTTACCAGGTGAATCCAGAGAGCACATTACTCCAGCTCATGCAGCATGGCAGGTGAGAATTCAGCCGTAGAACAAAACAACTTCAATTTGGGAAAGGATGATGAGTGTTCTAGTCATTCTGGAAATAGGAAGATGTTGACTGTCTATAATACACTTTCATGCAGCTCTAACTATTGCTTTACTGTGAGATATCCCTTTTCTGTCTTTTCTTAGGTTTTTTGTGAAAACTGGGACCCCATCCTTCCTCATTTTTGTGAAGCAATCCCCCTTCTGCAAAAAGTATTTTTCCGACAAAAAACTTCACAGGATACGGTGATCTGTAAGGATGTATGAACTTTGAACCGCGACATAACGTCATGTCATCTATATTGTTACTGGAGGCCTCGGCACGATATTCAGTCAGCGCAGCAGTAAATCAGGATACCCCTAGGGTTAAAGGGGTTGTTGGGAATTTGGAAAAACATGGCTTCGTTCATCCAAAAACAAGGCCACGTCTGCCCATAGGTTAAGGCTGGTGTTGCAGTTGAGCCTTATTCACTTCAAGACCCGTCTGCTTTGGCTCATAAAATAGGAGACCCCCTCTACGATATCCTTATGACCTAAGTGTATAGAAGTGTAGACTACTCCTTTAATCACCAGAAATCAACATGTCCTCACTTCTCTTAGACATTCCCATTAAATGGAGTCTGTCACCAGGAAATTCACTGTTACACCAGGTACCGTGCCTTGCAGCTGAATGTAATGATACCTTTCACTTAAGGCCCCTTTAGACGGGACAATTCATCAAGCGACTGTTGGGAAGGAATCGTTTCTTCCCAGCAGTTTCCTGCTCTTCAGTGGGGGAGACCACTGCATTTACATGCAGTGATCTCCTCCACAGTATGTGCAGGAGCAATTGTTAATACCATTGCTCGTCCCCATATTGAATCGCCGTTTACACAGCACGATCCGCTGCCGGCCAACAACTATTTTTGGGACTGCGTGAATTCTAAGATTATAAATCGGCTGCACTTTTACACCGCCAGATAATCGCTAACCGTGTACCGGGCCCTTTAATGATCCACTCCTTCATTCTGGAGAGAGAAGTACTTTTAATCCATATGGAAATTAGCAGTTATGTGCACTGAGGGCGGACCCAAACCACTCTGTGCACTTTTGCGCTCCCCGCTTCTTTCACTACTCCTTCCTGTGGCTTCTTGATTGACTATGTTTGGCATGATTGACTATGGTGTATAAAAATAAAAAGATTTTTAAAAAAGGGAGTTTTTTGTTTTTTTTAAAACATAATAAGGATTATGTGTCCATGTCAGGTGGACATGCTATATAATGCTTGACATGCTTGATATAAATCCATCTGCCATGGGAGATGTGCACAGGTCTCCATGTTATATTACTGTGTGCCCCCAATGTGTGTGTGTGTGTTATTCCATAGCAATAAATATTCCTTCCACCCCCTGTAATCCAATTAGTGATCCCATATTATACACCATTGGTACACTCACTGGTTGTTAAAGGGAAATTTGTTTCCAGTCTTGGAAATTTTATCCAATTTACACAGGCCGATGCAAGTGAATGTGGGAGGAATAATGGCTGCCGGAGCCTTTCTTCCCCCATTCAGTTCTAATGATTATGGGCAGCACAGATTACACAGGGAAGAATTGTTAACGACATTTGGCCCAATCAATTGGTCTAACGTCCCTTGCCACAATGATTGTCTTTTACAATTTGATTATTCTTACATGAAACTGGGTTCGGTAACATGTATCCCTGCAAAACATAGGAGAGTCTTGGCACCAATCTTTCACACTAGCGCTGTGAGGATCCGGCAATCCGTGTGTAAACGGATATCGTTTTTTTCCAGATCCGGTGATATACTGGATCCGTCTCATCCGGAATGCGGTATTTAATTTTTTTTCAAACATCAAAAGCTAAACTAGCTCCTCTTATATCCAGGCGCAAACCGGATCCGGCAATGCGGCAATTTCTGGTACACTTGGTACCGGATCCGGCATTAATACATCTCTATGGAAATTAATGGCGGATCCGGCAAGCTGCGGTATTTTGTCCTGTCAAACACCGTACAAGGGACGAAACGGAAGACATCCTGATGCATACTGAACGGATAGTTTTACTTTCAGAATGCATTAGGACAAAACTGATGTTTTATTCCGGTATTGAGACCCTTTACCGGATTTTAATACCGGAAAAGAATAATGCTAGTGTGAAAGTACCCTTGGGCTTTTTTTTGGAGTTTCCGTTGTCATTTCTGGTTTTCTGTTACGGCATAGAAGCAGAAAACCTAAGATTGCAGAGTATCAAATCTATCACATGAGCTGTCTGCAGTCCAGTGTAGTGAGGAGCGCTAAGCATTGTACATTGGGGAAACAAGACAGCAGCTACACCAGCTCATGGCCCAGTACAGAAGAAGCCAACACCTGCGGCCAGGACTCTGTGTACCTTACGTCTTAGGCCCCATTCACACAAACATATTTTTGGTCCACATCCAATCTGCATTTTTTGTGGATTTGATGCGGACCCATTCATTGCAATGGGGCAGCAAAAAATGCGGACAGCTCATTGTGTGCTGTCCACATCTGTGTGTCCATCCTGCAGTGCCACAAAAAATAGAACATGTCCTATTCTTGTCCAAGAATAGGCATTGTTACAATGAGTCAAAGAAAAAAAAAAAAGCAACACTGCCGTTATTCATATTTTCTGCGGATCCGCAAAATACATATGGTCGCGTGAATGCCCCCTTAAGGACAAAGGACATTGATTTGATCACAGCGAGGCTTGCATGCTAGACACAGATGAGGACTGGTTTTAAAAGAGGTGTAAAAGAAGCTAGTTACGGTACTTTAAGTTGGAGAAACCAAGTTTTCATTGAGGTGGATGGCTATGTCATCTATTGTCTGCCACTTACAATTTGGCTCTAAGGCCTTGTTCACATTTCTGTTTTTCACTGACACGCGCTGTCCACCTTTTCCACGGACCGCACACGTACCCATTTATTTTCAATGTGTCTGTTCACACATCAGGATTTGTTTTACTGACTGTGGGTCCGCATCCGATCCACAAAATCAAATCGTGTGCATGGGGCCTAATTGAGAAAGCCAGTCGGATGACTAGAGATTCCTCTTCGAGAAAAAAAAATACAAGTCCAGTTGCCCTGGCTTATTATTACTGTTCATACCATAACCTGGATGAATGAGAATCTTGGCGGACATGATGGACACCATTAACTTATGATGGAGTCTGTCGCGGTTTCGGAAACTATATAGCTGCATGCAGAGTGACAAAATCTGCAACAGAGCCTGCCCTCTATGGATGAAACCACTTTGTTTCTGCTATACTCCTCCATTGTGATCCCCCGAGACATGGCAGAACTTTTCGGAAGGTCTAATCCTAAATTTTAACCTTTTTTTTAAATTATTACTTTATGCACTTTTTTTTTTTTTCTTTCATGGATCCATCCCTTCACCCTGCAGTTGCTTTACCAGTTGGAGATGGAGCGGAGGACCGCACTGGATCTATGAAGTTTTATTCAGTGGTTCCATCCCCGATCTAAGCATTATATTTTATCAGTGATCAATATATACCTGCCATGTAACTAAAATGTCTATGGCTTCCATAATCATAGCCGTCTGTTTTTATATTTCTGCGTGGGCTCCTGTTTATAATGCAGCCATGCCGGATCGGTTATTAAACCATTGAATCCTGACAGATCTCATTGAATTTAATAGGGTCTGTTTGGATTTTTGGTACATGTGACTGCAAGAATAGCATGGAGGACCTCCGTGTAGTGGAGTGAGCTCGTTACTACAGCGCTGCTCCCATTGAAGTCAATGGCTGCAGCAATGAGCTCTGTCCGCTACACAGTTGATGGAGCTGCACCCGAACAGCTGATTGGCGGGGAGTGGGGTGTTGGACACGGCTGCTCAGCTAGTGATGGCCTGTCCTGAGGATAGGCCATCATGATAAAAGCTGGACAACCCCTTTAAAAGGTTGAACAGAGAAAGCCGTCAAAGGGCCCTCTGATGGATTTCGCTGTGAACGGGACTGGGCAGCCTGCATTGTGTGTGAACACATTCAGGCTGCAGAAGACAAACGGTTGTGAATTTTTAATGAGAACCAATTCTAAAAATGATTTTTATGACGTAATTGACACAGTTTAATAAAATAAAAAAATGCAAAGGTGTCAGTAGTCTTTAAGCTGTCCATACATCTTCCATAACGGTTTTCCGAAAGTTGTTCCTCATGACAGACATGCATGCTAGGCTCATGTGTTCACATCTTGCTTTCTCTGTTGGAGATCTGTGAATCTCACCAGAGGTACATAAAAGGTTTGATGGGATCCACTTCTTTTTTTATATGGCTTATTATATCAGTACGTTTTATATTGTCTTTATATAAAACAAACACAAATCTATATGGGGGGGTGACATGCGGCCAGTACAAGCTGTGATGACCCTCCGTTTGCTATTAACGCAGCAGAGTTACTGAGCTGTGATTTCGCTTAGTCAGAAACTTGTGTAATTGCCTATGGAGCGGGGAGAAAAGGGACCCGACCGTTGCGTGTGCTAAGGTTAGGTGTAATAATACTTAGAGAAACTCACTTAGTAGATATGATCCTCAGACCGCAGCTCCAGCTATTGTCTGTAATCTCACCGGATTCCTTTCTACTTGCGTGAAAGAATTTCAGCAGCACAAGGTCCAAGTGCATTGTTCTAGCAGTGCAACCTGTAATTTCAGCCAGCACAAAGGGGTCTCGGGGGCCCTCTCCGTAACGTGAGAAGACGTCTTCTTACTGAAAAAGGCAGAACCGCTTTTGTGGGCTCGGATAAAGGATGTGGAGCTGAGAAGAGGCACTTCTAACCAGAAGGAGGACTGGCCATTCTCACCAGGATTTGAGGGCCATTTCACAGCTCCATTGGAAACTTTTGGGGGTAACAGGATGAAGGGTTTCACATTGTCTAACCTAAGGACAGTCGCGGGCGTCTGTGTATTTCTAGGGGTGTGCGTCACCATCGCTGCACTCTGTCTGACCCTGGGACAACCTCGGAAAAAAGGTAGGGAATAAAATGCCCTGTTAAAATCCTACAACGTGCCATCAGGCTGTAGAGATTCACTGAAATCTGAACCATGGGAAAATGGTATATATCCTGCCTCATTTTATTTCTGGTATGATGCTAGCATCTGAAGCACAGGTCAGAAGAGCTACAAGTTTATACGGCTTCCTTATGGAAAATTTTTGACAAAATTAAAAAACAGTAAGTTTAGGGTCCATTCACACGTCCGTAGTATATTGCGGATCCGCAATACACCCAGCCGGTACATCCATAGAACTGCCTATTCTTGTTTGCAATTGCGGATAAGATTAGGACATGTTCTATATTTTTCGGGAGCCACAAACCGGATGATCGGCGGAATGCATCCGCATCTCTTTCTGCCCCATAGAGAATGAATGGGTCCAGATCTGTTCCGCAACGTTGCGGAACAGATCCGTACCCATTCTACGGACGTGTGAATGGACCCTTAAAGATTCTAAAGAATTGAACGGATTTCTGTTATCACTAGTCCATCAATAGAGGATCCATATTTACTAAAGTATTCCTAGAAGACCATTAGGGTACGGCCACACCATCATGTTTCCTGATGCAGTTTTTGAAGCCAAAATCAGGAGTGGGTCATAAAAGAAGAGAAAGTATAAAGGACAGATACAGCTTCTCTTTTTTGAATTCACTCCTGGAAGTATAGAACGAAAATAACGGAAGTGCTAGATTTGGCAAATAACAGATAGGAACGGAGCCTAACAGATCCCTTTGACTATAATGGGATACATTAGGTTTCCGTTCCGGAGATCAAACTTTGTAGCAGAGAAAAAAAGTCCTGCATGAGTATTTTTGATGAACGTAGCCTAATGCTGGCCTCATACAGTCACAGATTCTTGTGTCATCTGAATGTTGACGCTATATTTTCTTGTTTTTTTCTTAGGCCATATTATAGATCTGTAATGCAATACACATAGACTGCTGTGGGCTTATAGCTCTTTATGCCACTAATTCTATAGGAAATCTGGGAAAAGAATTATCCTAAATTACTACTACTCTAAAGACATAGGTCGCTCCAGTTCCACTGCTATTGGCCATGATTAAAGAGATTTTTGTAGAGCGTCTTCACCTGCAGATTTAGCTGCAGAAAATTTCTGCAACTAAAAATCTGTAACATTCCTCTGAAGGGGGCTTGAAGAAATCCAGATGCTTCCTTCCAAACTATCCTGTTCAGATGACTGGAACTGAGTTTACGTATCCAAAGTTTTTTTTACAACAAAATCTGCCGTGTGTGAAAGGATCCTTAGGCCAGACACACATGAGCGAGTTCAATGTGAGAAACTTGCAGCGTGTCAGTGAGAGGTCCCGTTCTGACCTCTGCTCCTCTTACAGCATCACATAATGATTTACATCCCTGTGAGACCTGTATCTATAGTACTACGCTGACAGCATTATGTCAGTGTAAGGGCTCATGCACGCGAACATTTGTCGGCCGTTTCCGTGCATTGGGGACCGCAATTTGTGGTCTCCAATGCACGGGCAACATCTATGCGGTTTCCACAGACGGATACAGACCCATTTAAATAGGTCTGTGATCCGTTCACACTGCAAAAAAAATTAGAACATTCCAGATTGAGTCTGCATCCGTGATGCAATGCAAAAGCAGCAGGGGCCCGTATATTGCGGACCCGCTATTTGTGGGCTTCAATACGAGCCTGGCCGGCACACAGTCGGGTGCATGAGCCCTAATTCCATGACTCTCAGGGTCACACAGCATTATGTCAGTGTGATTCAGTAGATTCCATAACTCTCACACTGACACACGCTGCAAGTTTCTCACATTGAATTTGCCCGTGTGTGAAGGGGCCCTTGGACACTGTTTGTGCTTCCTTATGGCATCTCAGAGAAGGTCAGTATTCTCCTCTTGGATTAATACTCGTCATAATAGAAGTCTATGGGCTGCAAAACGGATCCATCCTGTTTCCGTTATGCAGGGGAGTCCTCTCCTGCATAACGTTAACGGGACGGATTCATTATGCAGCCCATAGACTTCTATTATAAAGGAATGCCTCTAAAGTCATTCCGCTATGCATTCCGTCATAGAATTGCGTTATGGTCCGTGGTAATGGAATCCATAACGCAATTCTGCTTTTACCACAAAACGAAGCGTGAACGAATTTCATAACATGAAATTCTCTCATCTCTAATGAGGATCCAACACCCAACAATCAGCTTTTTCCTACAACCTCCGGAGATGGAACTAGTGAATGGAACAGGAAGCAGACAGCTCCGTTCAAAGTGTAGTGGTCGTGCTGGGTTACTGCAGCTCAGCTCCCATTGAATGAATGAGAACTGAGCTGCAGTACCCCAGCATGGCCACTACACTTTGAACGGAGCTGTCTGCTTCCTGTTCCATTCAAGAGCTAATTCCAGCATCGGGGACTGCAGAGAACAGCTGATCGTGGGGGTACAGAGCATTGGACCTTCATCAGTTGGATATTAATTACCTATCCTGGGGATAGGTCATCAATATCAGAACCCTGGAAAACCCCTTTAAGTAGCAGAGGAATCAGATTTTTTTTTTTGCTTGGCTTGATGTTATTATGTGGCTGTACCTAGTGTGACCACAGATATCCATGCAATAAAACCCCACCAATCATATTAAAAGGGTTTTTCCAGGATTAGAAAAACATGGCTGCCTTCTTCCAAAAAGCTGTCCATGGGCTGTGTCTGGTATTGCAGTTCAGTTCCATTGGAGTTAATGAGGCAAAGCTGCAATACCGCACACAACCTGTGGATAGGGGTGTTGCTGTTTTTGATAGAAAGCAGCCATGTTTTTCTAATCCCAGACAACCCCTTTAATGGATCGGTTCTATTCTTCTGAAAGATCGAATGGTTGATTAAGGCTGGGTTCAGACGTGAGCGTTTTACAGCGCGTTCCTATTCGCTGTAAAACATTCAACAGGCAAAAACCCATGTTTCCCTATGGGCATGGTTCTCTCCTGAGCGTTTTACAGCGTGTACGAACGCGCTGTAAAACGCCCTACGCCCAAAGAAGTACAGGAGCTTCTTTGGGGCGTATTGTCGCGCGTTCCCCATAGGAATACATAGCGCAAACGCACGCACGATTTTTACTTTCATTTTCACAATGCGAAAATAAAAGTAAAGATAGATCGTCGTACGCGCGAAGCGGGACGCGCAGGTGTGAACCCTGCCTAACAGCAGCCACCGACAAGACAAAAGTCTGCAGAATCCCCTGCTAGTCACTATTTTAAATCTCCCTCAGATCACCCGCCTCTTATCTTTTTCAGATTCAAAGCCTGCTTTCTCCGCCGGAGGAGACATGCTGGACTATCTGAAGTTACAAGGAGAAATTGCAACCCGTGATGGACTACTTGTCAGCTGGTATCATGGTGCAAACAACAAGAGTCAGACGCAAGAAGCACTGAAGAGTAATGCGTCTTCCATTCCTGATCGCTGCTTATTAGAACAATCAAGGCTTGGCTTAGAACATACAAATTCCTTTAATCCGGAACCTGTCACTTAGGGCTCATGCACACAAACGTATTTTTTGTCTGTGTCCATTCTGTTTTTTTTTTTTCACTTTAATGGGTCCACAAAAATAAAAATGGTGCATTCAGTTTCCATATGTCCACATGGCTGTTCCCGAAAGAAGATAGAACATGTCCTATTATTGTCCGTTTTGCGGACAAGGGTAGACGTTGTAATGCATCCGCAAAAAAAAAATGATGCAATATGGATGTTAGACGGATGTCATCTGTATTTTTTGCCGATCTGTCTTTTACGGATTGCAAAAAATATGATTGTGTGCATGAGCCCTAATTCTGGATTACAAGAAAAGTACGTCATACTTTACTTGCGAAGGAAAGCAAATCCCCTAAAAGGCGACCTAAAAGTGAATCCTAACATAAAATATCAGACGTTCTGGAACAGCAGATGCTGGATTAAAGGAATTTTACTGTGTCTGTGTTAGGGCTCATGCACACGACCGCATGTATTTTGCGGTGTGCAAAACACGGATCTGCAAAAAATACAGATGACGTCCAGGTGCTATCCGTATCGCATCAGGGTTTTTTTTCGCGCATTCGTTGTAACAATGCCTGTCCGCAAAACAGACAAGAATAGGTCTCGTTCTGGCTTTTTTGCAGAACGGCCATGCGGATACATGGAAATGGAATGCACACGTTTTTTTTTTTTGCCTTTCAGGGGATTTGTTTTCCTTCACAAGTGAAGTATGATGTATAATTCCTCTAATCCAAAATAAGGGCTCATTCACACGATCATATTAATTTTGTGGTTCGTAAAAGACGGAACGGCAAAACATACAGATTACGTCTGTGTAACAACTGCATTGCATCCGTTTTTTGTTTTTTTTGGCGGATGCATTACAATTAGGGATGAGCTCCGTACAGTATTAGAATGTATTGGCTCCGATGAGCCGAAGTTATTGCTTCGCGACGTCTCGCAAGACTTCGCTCAAGAACTTCATAAATTATTTTGTACTGTAAAAAAACATTTCCCAAACTGGGGTTTGGTTCCAAGTGTTTTTTTACAGTTCCAAATGTTTTTTTTTTTACAGTAGACATTAATTTATGAAGTTATTGCGCGAAGTCTCATGAGACTTTGCGAAGCAATAACTTCAGCTCATCGGAGCCAATACATTCTAATACTGTACGGAGCTCCTGCTCCGTACAATATTAGAACAAAGTTTTATGCGAATCGACTTCGGATGTTCCCGAATTACAATGTCTATCCTTGTCCGCAAAACGGACAAGAATAGGACATGTTCTATATTTTTTCGGGAACAGCCATGTAGACATACAGAAACTGAATGCACACCGAGTCATTTCCATTTTTTTTTTTTGCGGACCCTTGAAGTGAATTGACAAAAAACGGAATGGATACGGAGAAAAATAAGTTTGTGTGCGTGAGCCCTTAGTTCCTGGGTCTATAGGCTTACGTAGGGGGACGAGGCATCATGTGAATATTGTATTCACTGCCTGTAACTGAATAACAATGGGAACGGAAGGGGAAAAAAAAAAGACAGTGGAGGAGAGGTCATAATTGTGATGTTATACAATAGATGCTTTTCCCGCTGTGGGTGGCCATGGGATGACCTGGATTTGCCTTTCTATTAATTTTAACCCTTCAGTGACACTATCCTTTAACAGGTGTCTAGATGCCATTGTGAGCCCCAGTGCATTGTAGTTCGCGTGCATTGAGCTGTTTAATCCGAGTTACAAAAGAATTTATAGGCCATGAATCCTCTATTGTAATCTGCGGTAACATGACCTGTCGCCGTTTACACGCAGATTGCATCAACTGCTCGATTCCTAGATAGTCTTCTGATGAATTATAAACTGTGCTAAAAAGTTGCATTCCTATACGACAGTGTTCACATTTCTATATGTCACCTAAACTTGTAAATACGGGTCTGAGGGTGTACTCTGTAGTAAAACCCTGATCTGTCCCCTCTCCTGACATGTCTGTTGTAGTAACTACTTGCACCCCCACGTAACAACAATTCTGGGGCATCTCTTCTTATGACTCTATGTTGAACCATTCCTTTATTATTCCTTCTTAAAGTTATGAATGAATTGCTAGTCGTTTGCAATGAAGGTCCAGATGGGTGTTACCAGTCTGACATTATTCAATCGGTGCTGACTGTGCAGGGACACCCCCCCCCCCAAATTGGTAACACCCATCTAAACCTTCACTGCAAACGACTAGCGATTCATTTATAACTTCTAACAGGAATAATAAATGAATGGCACAACATAGAGTCATGAGATGTAGTAAAATGGCTTGGTCACTAAGGGGTTAAAGGGCATGTTCACCTCTACTGTTCACATTTTATGTATAGAAAAAAAAATTGAGGTATTTTTCCTTATGTTCTACTAATGCTAAAGGGGCCATTTACACCGGCCTGCGGGAACAAATATCCAGAGGAATGTTTGTTCCTGATCATCGCCGACAAAGTGAGCAAATGCACACGAGATCCCAAATCATCCTAAAATAAGAACTGTGGTTCCAGTTTACTCCTTGGGTTCTCGCCTTTGGACATTTGCCCCCCGTTTGCTATTCCCTAAAGCCGTCCCTGAAGGATTATCACAGGAGGTGACTGTATGTATGATTCCACAGGTGGTGTCATGGTCTTAGAGGCGGATGTCAACGTGGAAGGACATTTGACCCCGAACGAGACAAATATTCCTATTATGGCTCATCCACCCGCTGTATATAGTGACAACACCCTGCAAGAATGGCTGAATACCGTCCTCCAGTCTTCAAGAGGTACTGATACATTCTGAAAAGATCATATTGAGAAGCTTCTAGCCTTAAACAGGCCGTCTTACTTCGGCAAATGGCATTTATCATGTAGAGAAAGTTCATACAAGGCACTTACTAATGTATTGTGATTGTCCATATTGCCTCCTTTGCTGGCTGGATTCATTTTTCCATCACATTAGGGTACTTTCACACTTGCGGCAGGATGGATCCGTCCTGCCGCAAGTGCCCGTGCACTGCCGTGCTGCCGCTCCGTCCCTATTGACTATAATGAGGAGGGGGGCGGAGCTACGGTGCAGCATGGCAGTGCACGGCAAAGATCGCCGGACTGAAAAGTCGGACATAGAGGACTTTTAGTCCGGCGATCTCCGGCCGCGCACTGCCGTGCTGCGCCGTAGCTCCGCCCCTACCCCATTATAGTCAATGGGGACGGAGCGGCAGCACGGCAGTGCACGGGCACTTGCGGCAGGACGGATCTGTCCTGCCGCAAGTGTGAAAGTACCCTTATACACTGCTCGTTTCCAGGTGTTACGACCATCCTGCAGTCCAGCAGCGGTGGTTGTGCCTGCACACTATAGGAAAAAGTACTGTCCTTTGCTCACTCCTGCAGTCACAGGCACCAGAGAGGCCGTCGCTTTTTCCTATAGGCCCCTTTCACACAGGCGAGTTTTCCGCGCGGGTGCAATGCGTGAGGAGGACCCATTAATTTCTATGGGGCTGTGCACATGAGCGGTGATTTTCACGCATCACTTCTGCGTTGCGTGAAAATCGCAGCATGCTCTATATTGTGCGTTTTTAACGCAACGCAGGCCCCATAAAAGTGAATGGGGCTGCGGGAAAATCGCAAGCATCCGCAAGCAAGTGCGGATGCAGTGCGATTTTCCCGCATGGTTGCTTAGCAACGGGACCAGATCTTTATTATTTTCCCTTATAACATGGTTATAAGGGAAAATAATAGCATTCTTAATAAAGAATGCTTAGTAAAATGAAGAGGAAGGGGTTAAAAATAATAAAAGTTAACTTACCTTAGCCACTTGATCGCATAGTTGCGATCTGTCCTCTCTTTTTCAGCATCAGCTAACAACTAAAGGACCTGTGATGACGTCACATCACATGGTCCAATCAATCACATGGTCCAATCAATCACATGGTCCATCTTACCATGGTGGTGGACCATGTGATTGGACCATGTGATGTGACAATAGAAAACGGATCCGTCATGGCTATAGAAGACATAATACAACTGGATCCGTTCATGACGGATGCATGCGGTTGTATTATTGTAACGGAAGCGTTTTTGCAGATCCATGACAGATCCGCAAAAAACGCTAGTGCGAAAGTAGCCTTAATGGACCATGGATCAGAGTAGTGCTGTTTCTGGAAGAAAGTAGCCACGTTTTTGTAGACTTGAATTTGAGGGACATATTTGCGTGACAAAAAGCTGCCATTATTCCTATAAAGGCCCACTGTTTTCGTCTCATTAATAGCCATGTTATCGTTTTCTCCCATGTAGGTATTAAGTTGGACTTCAAGAGTATCCAAGCCGTTGGCCCATCACTTGACATATTACTTGCTACGTCCTCCAGGACTCCCATTAACCGTCCTGTATGGCTAAATGCAGACATCTTGGCGGGTCCTAATGTCAACCATGAAATTGGAGTAAACGCAACACAGTTAGTATCTGGTGATATATTTATTGCAATCTAAGTGGTAAAATTAGGCAAAAATTTGTATGGGGGAGATTTATCAACCTGGTGTAAAGGAAAACTGGCTCAGTGGCCCATTGCAACCAATCAGATTCCACCTTTCATTTGCCAAAGGAACTGTAAAAAATGAAAGGTGGAATTTGATTGGTTACTATGGACAATTAAGCCAGTTTTCCTTTACACCAGTTTGATAAGTCTCCCCAGTTGTGGTAGATTTATCAAAACTGGTGTAGAGTAAAACTGGCTCAGTTGCCCATAGCAACCAATCAGATTCTACCTTTCATTTTCCAAAGGAGCTCTGAAAGACAAAAAGTGGAGCTTGATTGGTTGCTATGGGCAACTAAGGCAGTGTTCCTTTACACCAGTTTTGATAAATCTCAAGGAGATAAAGCGGGAGATTTATCAAAACTGGTGTAACAGAAAAGTGGCTTAGTAGCCCATAGCAACCAGTCAGATTCCACCTATCATTTTCCAAAGGAGCTCTGAAAAATGAAAGGTGGAATCTGATTGGCTGTTATGGGCAACTAAGGCTGCTTTAACATTTGCGGTAGCCTTTTCCAGCATGGGAACAGCCTGCTGGCGGAAGTCCTCTCCGACCCCATTCACCATAATGGGGGAGGGCCGGAGGGCCGGCTGCAACACAACAAACATGCCGAGAGGCGGCCAGAATAAAACTACAGCACACTGCGGTTTTTGTCCGGCAGCCTCTCGGCATGTTTGCCGTGCTGCAGCCGGACCTCCGGCCCGCCCCCATTATAGTGAATGGGGCCAGAGCAGACTTCTGACAGCACGGTGGACTTGCGGTAGGACAGATTCGGCAGACTGTTTCCCCGCCGGAACACCCTGCTGGAAAAGGCTACCGCAAGTGTGAAAGTAGTCTAAGCCAGTTCTACTTTACACCCGTTTTGATAAATCTCTCCCAAAATATCTAATGTAGCACATAAGAGAACTTTAATACATAGCTGATTGATAGAAGAATGTCACCCACTTTGGTCCATGGGCAAAATCCGGTATTGCAGCTCAGCCCCATTCAATGGAGCTGCAATACCAGCCACAGCCCATTGTCAAACGTGGCACTGTTTCTGGAAGAAAGCGCAAGTTTAATCTGATAAAACCCATATAATGTATAATTGCAGGTTTCTAAACCTTATCCAAGAGAGGTTCCCAGACATCACCATCTCTCCAGGCTGGGTGACGTTATACCTACCACCTATCATCTCCAACAGAACTTACTCCAGAGAAATGGTGGAGAAGATGTACAATCTGGTGAAAGGTTTGACTCAAAGAATCACTTTCCCAGCTCGGGCCGTTTTGACCCGCTCAGCATGGCCGAATTTCTACTGGCTCCTGAAGCAATCTGACCGGTGAGCAGATTGTGGAGGTCTCCGATGCATGTACATACAGGTCTTAAAGGGGTTGTCCAGGATTAGAAAAACATGGCTGCTTTATTCCAAAAACAGCCCCACTCCTGTCCATGGTTGTGCACAGCTCCGTTGAAGGGAATGGGGGAGAGCTGTAATACTGCACACAGCCTGTGGGCAGGTGTGGTGCTGTTTTTGAAAGAAAGCAGTGGGGAACCCCATTAGATACATAAAACAGTGCACAGACATAGCAGTATATCCACTATAGGTCACGTTGCGTCTGTCTATGGGGGTCATTTACAAAGACCGGTGTTTAATGTGCTCCTCATTAGAAATCTGGCGCACCTACGGCTGTCCGTGCGCCTGGAGCGAGAAACTACTCCACTCCCGTAATTTGTCTGATCTCATACACTTTGCCAATACTGTATTACTCCGCACGAAATCTGTCTCCACGGACAGCACACGTACCCACTGATTTTAATGTTTATTTACATAAGTTATTACATTATAAGGGCTCATGCACACGACCGTATGTATTTTGCAGTCCGCAAAACAAGGATCCACAAGAAAAACGGATGACATCCGTGTGACTTCGGTTACATCTGTTTTTTGGGGGATCCATTGTAACAATGCCTGTCCTTGTCCGCAAAACGGACAAGAATAGGACATGTTCTAATTTTTCACGGAGCACTGATGCTCTGGAAATTAATTTTCAGCCTAGCAGTCTCCGTGGAATACGGATTACACACAGAGGGCAAAAAACAGACCAAACACGGATCCCTCATGGATGGACCACTGACCAGATTGTCACTCATATCGTCACGGACATGGACGTGTAAATAAGGCCTAACCCTGGGTTCAGACCTGAGCGTTCCAAAAACGCGCGTTTTACGCGCGTTTTTGACGCGCGTTTTTTTGCGCGTTTTTGCAAATAGGAAACGCGCGTTCGTACGCGCGTTCTTGTGATTGACTACTGTGGTGTCAATCACAAAACGCGCGTCAAACGCCCCAAAAGAAGCTCAAGTACTTGTTTATGCGTTGGCGTTTTACAGCGCGTTCAAACGCGCTGTAAAACGCTCAAGTGTGAACCACTCCCATAGGGATGCATTGGTTTTAATCTGTTGAGCGTTTTACAGCGCGTTTGAACGCGCTGTAAAACGCTCAGGTGTGAACCCAGGGTAAAAGAGGTTTTCCTATTAAATATATTAATCACCTGGCACACGTTACACCTCCTGGCTAGAGTGGATTTAAGCTCTGGCACATGTTCAGCAGGAGACGCGACAAACTTGTGCATTCACGCAACTGTATGTATTTTGAGACCCGCAAAATGCGTATCTGCAAAAAAAAATACAGACGTCTGTTTTTTGGGGTTTTTTGTGGACCCATTCTTGTCTGCAAAATGGACATGAATAGAACATGTTTTATCTTTTGGGGGGGGGCACGGAATGGACATACGGATGCGGATAGCACATTGTGTGCTATCCGTATTTTTGCAGCCTCATAGAAATGAATGGGTCTGTGTGCGATCCACAAAAAATGCGGATCGGTAGTGGGCCAAAAATGCAGTCATGTGAATGGGGCGTGCACATCTTAACACATTAGGCCTCATGCACACGACCCTTGTTTGTTTCTGCGTCCGTTCTGTTTTTTTTCACGGATAGGATGCTTCCCCATTTATTTCAATGGGTCTGTCAAAAAATGCGGATGGTCAACCGTTTTTGTTCTGCATCCGTGGTCCGTGTTTACATTCCGTCAAAAAAATAGAGCATGTCCTATTTTTTTCACGTTTGCGGACAAGGATAGGCATTATTACAATAGAGCTGCCATAAAAACAGATCTGCCCGAAAAAAACAGTCCGTCATCCGTTTTTTTTGGGCGGACGCCAAATTTGCGGACGGAACGGACGTGGAAATAAACAACGGTCGTGTGCATGAGGCCTTAGAAGGATCTTCCTGCGATGGGGTTTTTACTAAGACTGGCTTGTGAAACACTGGTCTTTAGTAAATGACCCCCACTGTATCAATTCCTTATGTATTTCAAGATTTCTCCTTGCTGTCAATATATAGGAATCGGTCATGATGGACACAAAGGTGCATGTCTCATCTCTCTTTTTGACAAAAGGCATTTTACCAATAAACTGAGCGCATGGCCGAGACTGGAAGCAACCAATGATGGTCCCTGACAGCAAGCAGAGATCTTGAAAATTGTCACATATTTCCAGGATAGCTTTTTTTCACCAAGCAAAATGCATTATTACGGCACCGTGTACGAGGGACTGATCTGTGCAAGGTTACTTAAGAGCACATCAGGGATGATATCAGCTGATAACTGCCTTATCTACACAGGTACAGCCTGACTTTATGGCAGGGGAGTTCAGACCCGCTTCAACTGGACGACCTTTTGTTTATCCGCGATAACAGTCGCCCTGAGGAGATCTATTATGACATTTACGATCCTTTGCTATCAGAATTAAAACAGCAAGCATGTAAGTTATCAGTCGAGTGTATGTAATGTGACAGGATAAAAGAGGACCTGCCCCCTCTCCTGACGGGTCTGTTTTAGTAAATAATTCTATTCCACATGAAGTGACAATTCTGGAACGCAGAATATAGAACAATGCTGCGATTTTCACGCAACGCACAAGTGATGCGTGAAAAACAACGCTCATGTACCAAGACCCATTGAAATGAATGGGTCCGGATTCAGTGCGGGCGCAATGCGTTCACATCACGCATTGCACCTGCGCGGAAATCACGCCCGTGTGAAAGGGGCCTAAGTGTGACTCTCCTGTACCCACAGCATGGCTTACACTCTGCCTGCAGCTTAAGTTTGTGACGCCACATGTGATTTGACTTGTATGTATTTTTTTAAGTGAATACAAGCAGGAGGAAACTGTTCTACACCGGGGGCAGTCTTCAGATGCACTTTCACCCCGACGACGATGATGGAATATCGGTGAAATGGTTTGATGCAGAAGTAAACATCTCCACAGTACAGAATCTTTTAGCAAGTAAGAAAAGTGTCTCCTAGCGTGGGCGTCATGATGCTGGGCCTTCTGTCTATGTCCTGTAGTAACTGGAACAACCCACAGTTAATATTAATTACACCACAAGACTCTATCCGGTTTGTGTTTTGTACAAATATCAAGTTGTGCTCTCCCGTGACTCCCTCCTGAGTCTTTTCCACTCAGACTGTTAAGGTAGGGTAATGGCTCTTCTGAAAGAGACCAGCCCTGTATGGCTTACTGGAAGTGCTCCATGATATGGAGCCTTAAAGGGGTTCTCCGGGCTGGTAATATTGATGACCTTTCCTCAGGATAGGTCATCAATATCAGATCGGCAGTGGGCCTGACGCCCAGCATCTCCGCCGATCAGCTGTATGAGGAGACGGCATGCACAGTCTTTGCCATAGACAGCAGCGGTGAGCAGGAAGAGAGAAGGAGATCGGCAGGGGTGTCGGACACACGGCGATCTGATATTGATGAATCAATAGTAAAATATAACCTACAAATATGTTCCCAACACAGGAACAAGAAAAAACATACCCATAAAAGTATCAAAAAATATTAGTTTATTACACAGAATCGAAAAAATATATATAAAACACCATAAATCGGGGATAACAATGTCAGAAATAGGTAAAAATGACCTTACGCTGGGTTCAGACCTGAGCGTTTCTGAGACGCGCGTCTTCCGCGTGTTTTTGTCGCGCGTTTTAGTCAATAGTAAACGCGCGTTTTACACGCGTTTGTGTGATTGACTGCAGTGTTGTCCAATGACCAAATATCCCTGTCTATATGAAGTTTGGCCTTTCCAGCATGTTGCAAAGTCTATGGGCCAAAACGCGCAACAAACGCCCCAAAAAAAGCTCAAGTACTTGTTTATGCGTCGGGCGTTTTTCAGCGCGTTCGAACGCGCTGTAAAACGCGAAAATGTGAACCAGTCCCATAGGGAAGCATTGATTTGCATCGGTTATGCATTTTACAGCGTGTTCGAACGCGCTGTAAAACGCGCAAGTGTGAACTGAGGGTTAGTGCTGTATGTGCATTATGGGGCGTCCCTTCTGTATATAATTATGTAACTAGATATAGGCTTAGTTATATGTAACCTGAATTTTATCATCTGGTCTCACCTGTAATCCCTTCCTTTTGGGGCGTGTAATACGTTCTTTTCAGAGGCAGTAGGGCGGAAGGCCAGTGTTTCCTTACAGCACTAAGGTCATTGTTACCTATTTCTGACATTGTTATCCTCGATTTATTTTTTGATACTTTTATAGGAATGTTTTTTCTTGTTCCTGTGTTGGGAACATATTTGCAGGTTATAGAATATGTATGTACATGCCCTTATATAATATTAGTTAAGGCTTATTTGTTTTTCATCAATATTAAAAGTCAGTTATCCAGGAAAAAATATTGATGATCTATGCACAGGATAGGTCATCCATATTCCATCGGAAAGGGTCCAAGACCCAGCACCCCCTCAGGAAACTGCAGTGCTCGCCAGAGCTCTGTTGAGTGTGGCAGTCTACCAGGTGGCTTCCAAGTACAGCGCCATACATCGTCCAGTGGATGTGCTTGGTATCGCAGCTCAGCCCCATTGATTTGAATGAAGCTGAGCTGCAACTAGGCCACGTGACTGATGTATGTTGATGTCACCTGGCCTAGTAAGAGGCCATGATCTTCACAGAGAGCCCATCCTCTTTTAACTGCTGATTGTCCGGAGTCCCATGTGTTGGATCCCCACCAATCTGATATTGTCCAGAGGACAGGTCATCAATATCAATTCCAGGATGACACCTTTAATGGCAATGGGAAGATAATATTCAAAGAATTATCTCACAAGGAAAGAGAAACATCTCCCTAGCGCCACCTTGTGGAAGTGGCTCCCTATGAGTCTTGGGACATGACAAGGGAACATGGCCAAGCCAAATATCCATCCCCAAAACAGCTGTCTACGGATGGATATCTGGCTTGGCCATGTTCCCTTGTCATGTCCCAAGACTTGTTAAAAAGTCTTATTTTTACTCATAGGGAGCCACTTCCACAAGGTGGCACTGGCGAGGCTGTCCTCTTTTCTTTGGAGATACCTCTTTGCATATTGTCCACTCAGACGGTAAAATGGCTGCCCTGACATCCCACTTTGCAACCTCAAATTTTGGTGACTTTCTTTTTTCATGAACATGCAGTATAGGATCATCCAATACCCTACCACAGTCCCTACTTGCATGATCAAGGCATTATAGGGGTTGTGAAAGTTATCCCCAATCCCATCCAACTAACTGAACAGTGCGTGTGATTCAACAGCTGGGACCACAACTGATTCCGAAAATGGAGGTCCCATTCCCCCCTCCTGAAGGGGCAGGAGGTCAAGCATGCACCCTGCCATGCTATTCTTTCTCTATGGGACTGCCAGAAATAGCTGGCTATCTCCGGCAGCCCCTTAGAATATGAATGGAGTTGCAGGGCTCATCCTCGAACTTCCGATCCTTGAGAACAGAGGAACAGGACTCCCTCTCTCAGGAACAGTCAGTTATCCCCTATCCTGTGGATATGGCATAACTTTAAAACTTGGTACAACCCTTTAAACTACATAGTTCATTTGTGCTTCTACCTCTTACTCTCCTGCTTCAGGCATTACAGCCATTTTTAATATGGCTCCCCTGATCATGGGGTACTGCAACATCCAGAACGTGCCCTCAGTGGTAATATCAATGTCCTAAAAAAAAAAGCAGGCTGATGCATGTCAGAGAACAAGCCCGTGACTTAGGGCTCATGCACACGAACGTGTGCCGGCCGTTCCGCGGATTGGGGACCGCAATTGCTTCTGTAGTGCTTCCGCGGGGTTCCGCTTCGTCCTTCCGCACCGCATCTCCCAGATCACGGACCCATTCAAGTGAATGGGTCCGTGATATGGGATGCACACAGCCGATGCCCGTGTATTGCGGACCCCTGTATGCGGGCCTCAATACGGCCACGGCCGTGTACATGAACCCTTAGGCTAGAAGATAAGAGCATGCTGACGAATAAAATTGCCTTTCTTAGCTTTTCTTTATGAGATGGACTTAATAGATGCTCAGCAAAATGCTCTACCAAATGAGCTTACAGGAAGACTGTTTAATTAAGTAGTTGCAATATTTACAACGTCCTCTCTCTTATAGGTAGTTTTGGAATGCTTACCCTTCATGTAGAAGTCCAATCACGATCACCGGTGGTGATCTTTGCCAAGTCATCAGCAGCATTTCCACTGGAAGATCTTCTGAAGCTGATTAATAGCAACAAAAATCTTTGGGGAGTTTTTCTCAAACCAAAAGACCATGTCTCACTCAACGAGACACTCCATGCCTTGAAGAGACTAAATGACCAGAAAGGCCTATATCTTCCAGTATGGATTGGTATGGATGTGTCATATAAGAGTTTCCGTACACCTGGGTATATCTATGGAGAAGACTTCCTCGGTAGCATCAACGCCATCTTTTCAGCTGTTACGATTGCTCCTGGCTGGCCCGTAGAACGGTTGGACGGGGGTTATACAGAGCTGATGGTGCAGGACATGCTTCAGCTCTGCGAAGGAGTCATGCAGGAGGTCTCATTCCAGCTACAAGCAGTTGCCTTGGGTAAGGCCTGGCGGAATACTATGAATCTAATGAAGGTCTCCCGCATGTATACTCTTACTGTGGAACACACCGCTGAGCAGGGGACATTCATGGATGGGTATCATGGACTGATGACCATCAGAACCCACACGGAAAACGGTGTCTATTACAAACTACCACCAGATTATTATTATTCGCTCATGACAAGTATCTACAGCACGTAAAGTAAAATCACTCAAGGACCCTCACTTGATGCACATTACTGTAGGACCAACTTAAATTATATAGATTTTTTTTGTAATTTCATCGTAAAACTCTTGGAAAATCCACTAGTTGATGAGGTTGGGTGTGTTACTGTAGTGTATATAATTGATCTATCCGTTCTCTACTGAACTATGGGATGATTGTGGTATGACAGGCTGGGTCACACAAAGCACCTGGTCGGCTTTGGACAATGGAAGATGTATTTTTAGGAGAAGGTCCAGTGTCGTCTATCATTCCATTAGGAATTGTTGGCATACATGTAAATTCGACCTACGAGAAATATACTGATCCGACATTGTCCTCTTAATGCGTTGATTTACAAATATATACAATAAAATAGAGTCCTAATATGATGGATTCCTTAGAAGACTTTGTCAAATGCAAATATCATGGCAACGTACCTGAAGCAACTACGCAGGGTCTAAATAATTCTTTGTTCCTGAGGCAAAAGAAGATAATTTTGTGCTGAAATAATATTAATTGGAACATTTATGGACATATTAATAGGATGTGCCTCAAACGTTCAATAGGTGCTGGTCCCAGAGGTGAAACCCGCTCCTACCTCAAGAACCTGGCTCTGAAGTGAACAGAAAGCACACTGTACTTGCCAGGGGTGGACTGGGAACTTAACGTGGCCCTGGAAAAAACTAAAAATGGCCTCATTTTCTAGTGGGGTGCAAATTGGTGGAAGGCAGGGCTAACACAAGTAGGCAGGCCAGCAATACCATATTGCGACACACAATGCCACCCAAGAGAGACAAATACCACAGTCCATCACAAAATCCTGCCCCTAGTAGAACAAAATACATCCCCAAAAAATTCCACTGGACGGCCGTGAGGAGGGCTCAGGGGGACCACTGGGAAATTTCCCTGTAAGGTCTATTGGCAGTCAGCACAACATACTCTCCACTTGCTGCACAAGTCTAACAGCCCCTCCTTTCACCACTATGGGACTTCCGAAAATAGCCAGCGCTCAGCTGTTTTCAGAAGTCCTATATCAGTTAATGGAAGGTGGCTGTGCATGCACGGGTTGCTCTCTGCTCACATTGGGGCCCTGTTCTGGAGATGGGAGTGCATCCCAGAGGTGGGATCTGCACCTATCAGACATTAATGGCATATCATATCGATATGCTACTAATATTCCAGATGGAAATACCCTTTTAAAGAGGGTTTCTGGGACCTAGGTACTGATGACTTATCATCAGGATAGGTCATCAATATCAGATTAGTGGAGAATCTTAAAGTTGATTGAACTGGAATCCAATACTCAAAGGGCAATCAAAAAATATAACTTTTATTCATAGGATAGTTAAAAATAATATGTCCCATTCAAGTGCAAAAATACCTATTGGGGACCACAGGTAAATACACCTCAATCCACAGTCATGATCCCCAACGAAAAAATGTTAATATAAAAAATTGGTGCACGAGAATGCCCTGCGTCTGACTCACCACTGTACCCTGTTACTAGGAAAGAGGTAGCAGCCTGACCACAGGGCACTCGTCCTGATAAGGGAGACCCCATCCGGAACCTGTCCCTATACACTGCTAGGACTATATGTCCCTATGTGAGGAAATACTTAATTAGTGTCAGATGTCAAAAGGGTCCATAAGGAGAATATCCAAACAGATCCCGCTCACATAAATGGGAGTAATAAACCTCCTAGAAGGGTCCCAGTGCTGGTAGAAAAAAGGGGTTCCAGGATAGTGGATAACCCACAAGTGGCTAGCCTCATAGATAGAAGGCAAACATGCTGCGAGGGTTCGGTTCTCTGCCCCACATTTAGGAAGCCAACATATGAACACCGCCTGCCGCTTTTTAAATGCTAACCTCACCCCCATGCGCTGATGCACGATATTCCACATCCAATGAGCGTCCACGCCTGCCCGCACGTAGGCCCGGCGTGGGCGCCTCATGCGAATTGGGAGCGAGGCTTGGAGCGCATAGTTATCTATTACGGATGTATACAAAAGCTACTGCGCGATCTCGTCAGTAGGTATCGCGCTTACTTCGCTGGTTATTCAAACAGCAGCGGTGGGCAGTCCTCTCTGGTACACGTGACTGCCCAGCTCAACAAGGTTGCTAGGCGACGGGATGCGTCGCCGCTATCCCTATGAGCTACAGAGCAACAATCAACCTAAGCAATAGGTATTTTGGCTAATGCTGGTCATCGCATGAGATAATCAGTCAGTGGTAGTTATCAAAATATAATGAGGTAGATCGGACACAATCATAGGTCACAAATAACGGTATCCCCGCAGCCCAAGGTACAAGCAAGGGGGCAGGGGGCACCGTTAGTTAAAAGATTAGACCTAGAAACGCTATAGATATATTTATACACAATGACAGTAAAAAGACCCACAATGGGAGATGGAAGGTGCCACTCAACTGTGGGGAGATTATCATATATACCTGAAACAGACACTAGGTAATATAAGAAAGAAAACCGCTCAACTGTGGGTCCGTGATTGAACTAGATCAGTGATGGGCAAAGTGCGGCTCTCCAGCTGTTGCAAAACTACAACTCCCACCATGCCCTGCTGTAGGCTGATAGCTGTAGACAGTCTTTGCATGCTGGGAGTTGTAGTTCTGGAACAGCTGGAGAGCCGCACTTTGCCCATCACTGAACTAGATCCGTAACAGCGACAAATGCAGCACAGGACACAAGATGTTACATATCACTTCTTTTTATTGACAACATTGAATATATATCATACAATGATTTCAAGCTACATCTGAAGAACAGTCAAAATGCCACAAACAGTTTCACAAAAACAAAAAGTGCCCTATGTGCAAAGTGTCAAAAATGCTGAACTTGAGAACTACACAGTCATGATCAAACAGCCGTGACAAACCATCAGTCTTTAGCTTGCACTCCTCCCTACCTAACGCATCGGTGGCCTATGCCCACAACAACCAATCACAGCGCAGCTTTCAATTATTAAGAGCAGCATACAAAATGAAAGTTGTGCTGTGATTGGCTGCTACGGGCATCAAAGACAGATTTTCTTTTAGACTATTTTCATAAATCTGATCCGTGTTTTATGGCCGGTTAGAGTCCTTCACATTGTCAATAAGAAATTGCTCACAGGCTTGATAAGTGACAGCGAAATCTGACGATAGTCCGGTGATGTTGGTAGTTAATTGCGAGACAATTCCTGGGGTAAACTGATTGTAATAGGAGATCTGCAGAAGAAATAATAATAAAAAAATTAATAAATACTCCATAATACCTTGCTGATATAAAAGCTCGTATGGCTGGCATAAAGGGCATCTGTCAGCAGTTTTGTCCCTATGACACTGGCTGACCTGTTACATGTGCGCGTAAAGCTAACGCCCCCATTGCTCCTAGAGGCTCATTTGCATATATTAAAACATCACTTTTCTCAGCGATGCGGGCACATATGGGCATGGAACCAACACAGATGTCCTCAGCTGCCAAGCGCACATGTAACAGGTCAGCCAGTGTCATAGGTACAAAACTGCTGACAGATGCCCTTTAACTTTAAGTAGAAAGATTGCAGATTTTGGCCCTCCAAAAAAACATTACAACCAATACATGGTTATTCAAAACCATTGTTTAGCCATGTATTCAAATGGGCAATAACATATCTACAGCGGGGGCAGCCATAGCGGCTCATACAAGGCCCGCAGACCTGCAATGTTCTTTTTAAAGGGAGTCTGCTACCAGAAAAATGACTGATAAACCAGGTACAATGTCTTGTAGGACTAGCTCAGCTGAATGTAATGGCACCTTTCACTTAGTGATCCGTTGCTTCATTCTGGAGAACAAGTATTTTTAATTCATATGCAAATTAGCAGTTAAGTGCACTGAAGGCGGACTCAAGCACCCTTGCTCCTCCTGCTTGCTCTGCCAGCCCCTCCTTTGTGATTGACAGGGCCAAGTAGCTATGTAGGAACCTAGCCCTATCAATCAAAAAGAAGAGGGAAAAGCTGGCAGAGGAAGGAGGAGGAGGAGCAAAAGTGCACAGAGTGGCTATAGTGCACTTACCTGCTCATTTGCATATGCACCAAAAGTACTTTTGCTCCAGAATGAAGCAATGGATGGCTAAGTGAAATATATAATTTCATTCGGCTAAGCTAGCCCTGCAAGACATTGGGGGAGATTTATCAAACTGGTGTAAAGTAGAACTGGCTTAGTTGCCCATAGCAACCAATCAGATTCCACCTTTCATTCTTCACAGCTCCCTTGGAAAATAAAAGGTGGAATCTGATTGGTTGCTATGGGCAACTAAGCCAGTTCTACTTTACACCCCCATTGTGTCTGGTTTATTAGTAAATTTCCTTCAAGTGGTGGCTTTCTGCTGGTTGGCACTTTTATGTTGGCTCGCTTTTGCGGTAGATCTTATATATGACAGGTCGTTATACTGCAGCACAGTACACTGTACTTTGGGTCTTTCGATAATAGGAATGCCTCTAATCACGGAAGACCCTACCACAGATGACTTGCCGATGGTCGTGAATCTGCAGAGCACATAGAACCTACAGAGGGCATCAGACATTTTGTCATCCAAGATAGAAGGGCCTGGTGTTTCTTTCTCCCTCCATGCCATTTGGCCCAATCCTGCACCCACTCTGATGAGGGTAGTCCTGGACAAATTCCAATTTCTCACCAAAAGAGGTTTAGACCAACCTTGGCTGGGCTTGCACTCTCCAAGGGCCCTATAGCAGCAGCATGGGCTATGCCACTGTAAATGTACGATTTGCCCTTCTGACCAAATGCATGGCATATGGTAAGCATTTGTATACTCCTTGCAATGTATATTTTTATATAACCGTGCAAAACATGGTTTAAAAAAAGACCTTGATGCCCTCAATCAATAAGCAGACTAAAGACTGTTACCAAAGACATAACACGAACCTCCTGGGACGACCTAATTATCCATGCGATCTGTAGCACACCTGTCCCCAGGGGCGTCGCTAAAGGCTCATGGGCCCTGGTGCAAGAGTTCAGCTTGGGCCTCCTTCCCTCAGTGCTTTGTGGTCAGGGGAAGAGAAGCACATAGCCTTCATGCTGCCTGAGGCAAAAGTTTAAATGCCCCTACCCCCGTTCCCCCATGCCAAATTCTTGACCTAACCCTTTCCCTCCAGCCAGAGGTGTAACTTGACCAGCATGCACTTTCTATAATATCGGTGTCTTCTTATGCGGCATAAGGGTCTTTGGGACCCCTCAGCACCCCCTATAGCTACGCCCCTGCCTGTCCCCTGAGGTGGTAGGGAAGTCATTGGGACCCTTAGGCACCAGGGCCTGGGTGCAACTGCTACCTCTGCACCCCTTATAGTTAGGCTCTTGGGACTAACATAACCTCGCTCCCTGTCTGCTCATTTAGGCCAAATAATTAAAAACAATACCTTTGTCATGGGTCCTTGTGACCAGATACAGAGTCCGGAGCAAAGAGTCTCTCCCCGGGTGTACTCCTCACAGGGGGGATGGGTAGAGAGGGTAACCGAGCGAAACGCTACAACATAAGGGTCTCTGTAAAAGGACATATGCCATGAGTATACGAGATTTGAGGAACTAAATAGACAAGTGGTTTAGGATCAGATCTTACCCAACATCACAGGGTAGCCGCCGAGAAGCCAGGATGATGAAATCTTGAAGCTTGCCATCTGCACTACGCACGGTGCTGACTACGTGATAAATTGCGTCATCTTCATTCACTTGTTGCAGGAGGCGGCATTCCCTACAGAGAACACGCGGTATATAAAAATGCGGGAAAACAGATTTTGTTTTATTTTCCCCATTTCTTCCCTCACTTGTAATAACGGTCCCATTCACTGCGACGGGTCAGATCAGAGAGCAGGTTGAAGGTTTGTCTTGCATCAATGGACACCAGAATTTCAACCTTGAAGGATAGAAATGAGCCGTCCTCCAGGGTGTACAGGCGGACCTATGTGGAGGAGAGGACCGGACCGTTATACAGAAGGTCACTCTTTCATATACTTTGCACAAACGTTCTTTATGAAGCAGCACACGTTATTATGCTCCATGTCCTCATTTTTCTTTCTTTTTTCTTAAAGGGACACTTCCATAAAAATTAGCACACTATATGTAAATATTCTATTTTTTTTAATTATAATTTTCACTCCATGTATTGTAATTCCTGTCCTGACTGTGTTAAAAGTCCAGACAATGAGGAATTTACAGAGGACAGTCTTCTAGCTTAACTCGCTCAGTCAGACCACCACTGAGGCCAGAGAGAGCCTCCCTGTAGTGACTCAATTAGAGCATTACACTAATCCATGCAATGCTCTTTTGTGGGCATCTTTATCTAGGCCTATCACAAGAACAATTGAGCCGTCATACTGTTAACCCAATTTTACACCTACTATTAGAATACCGATTACCTTGCCGATAAGATTTTCCTCTCACAGCAGGCTGACAATGGATTACCTATCTATATAGGAGGTCTTATTATATGTGTTGACTGCTACAGAAGGACAATATTTGATATTTAATTTTCAATACTGACACCCGGGACGCTGTGGTCTTCTCACAGTTTAGATGATGTCACGTGGCCTAGGCACAACTCAGTCACATTCAATTGAAGGGGGCTGAGCTGCAATACCAAATGTAGCCGCCTATACAATGTACAGCGCTGTGAGGAGGCCGTAGCTTCCTCAAACCGCTGATCTGGGGGGGGGGGGGGGGGGGGGTCACGGGTGTCCTGAGGCTAGGTCATCAATTAAAAAAATAATAATTTTTGTAAAACTCCCTATAGAGGGTTAAAACTATTTCAACATTTATGTGACCGCAGTGTCAAAAATGATCAGTCAATTTTTTGTTGGTTTTGGAAGCATAGCTGTATTGCAATATGCCACAATATATTGTTATTTTCTGGAGAAGGAGTTTGGAACATGACTTCTATATATTATATGTTTAAATTCAGCATTATTAGGCCTCATGCACACGACCGTTGTTTTGGTCCGCGTCCAAGCCGCATATTTTGCGGCTCGGACGCGGACCCATTCACTTCAATGGGGCCGCAAAAGATGCGGACAGCACTCCGTGTGCTCCGTTCCGTGGCCCCGCAAAAAAAAAAAAAAAAATAGAGCATGTCCTATTCTTGTCCGTTTTGCGGACAAGAATAGGCATTATTACAATGGATCCGCAAAAAAAACGAATTCGCAAAAAAACCATACGTTCGTTTGCATGTAGCCTAAGGATTGGAATGCGGAGCAGCTTCCGTGTTTTGCAGATCCGCAGTTTGCGGACCGCAAAACACATACGGTCGTGTCCATGAGGCCTTATTGAGATATTGTACATCAAATTAAAGGGAACCAGTCACCCTGAAAATCCACTTCAATCTGCAAGCAGCACGTTATAGAGCAGGAGGAGCTGAGCAGATTCATATATAGTTTTATGGGAAAAGATTCATAGAACTTGTAATTTATTCATTTATCTCAGCTTTTTATGCCAACGAGTCATGTGGGCAGTGTTACTCACCGCTCACTGATTAACAGTCGCTGAGTAGGACCGCCCACATGACTCCTAAGTACTGTATAACAAGAGCAATGACATAAATTAAGTTATACTGGATCTTTTTCCATAAAACTATATATCAATCTGCTCAGCTCCTCCTGCTCTATATTATGCTGCCTGCAGATTGCACTGTATTATATTAGGACAGGTTCCCTTTAAATGCTTACAAATGAATAAGACATTAATATCTAGTACCTTATTGATTTCGGAAGCCAGGACCCAGTCAGTTTTAGACACCAACATTTTCAGGGCAGACACATTGTTGTAGCTGAGGTAAACCTGCGGAGGATTATAACAGTGGAAATAACAGTAGCACCAGCCATACACATAACAATAGCATCGGCCGATCAATTGTATGCCGATTGTATGTCGTACATTTGTACAAATCATCTGAACATCAATTTGTCAGATTTAACTAGCAGATCAGGGAGATGGCTTTAAAAAAAAAAGTAGTATTTTGGTTTTAATGATTACATTTATGTAGACCAGTGTTTCCCAACCAGTGTGCCTCCAGCTGTTGCAAAACTACAACTCCCAGCATGCCCGGACAGTCTTTTGCTGTGCGGGCATGCTGGGAGTTGTAGTTTTGCAACAGCTGGAGGTACACTGGTTGGGAAACACTGATGTAGACAATAGGATGTCAAACAATTTTCTAACACACGTCTATTTAAAAGTTTGCTTGCAGAACATTATTATATCCAGGGACATAGCTATAGGGAACACAGAAACTGAGACTTGGCCCCTAAGCCACAGGGGCCCACAGGGTCCCCCCTTCCCAGTAACGCACCGCCAATTAGACATCTACTGGGAGCACTAAATAGGGGCATTTTGTACCGGCACACCTAAGGGGGCATGCTCTTGCACTGGCTCACATTATAGGCGGCACTATGGGGACGTTAAGTGGGAGCGTTTTTTGTACTCGCACACATTTTAAGGGTACATTTTTTGCACTGCCATGGATTTTAAGGAGGCATTTTTTGCACTGGCACACATTATAAGGCCTCATGCACACGGCAGTATTTTTTTGCGGTCCGCAAAACGGGGTTCCGTGATCCGTGTCAGTTTTTGCTTCCGTTGTGTTTCCGTGTGTCTTCCGTTTTTTTTAACGAACATGACCCAAAAGATTTTACCAAAAGACAGGCTGACAATTTTTGCCAAGTGCCTGCCAAGGGATCCGCAAAAAAAACAGACGCGGAACGTGGATGATACACGAATGTCCATCCGCATTTTTTCACGGTCCCATTGACTTGAATGGGTCCGTGAACAGTTTTTCACGGACAAGAATAGGACAGGTTATATTTTTTTGACGGACTGGAATCACGGACCACGGACGCGGAGGACAAACGGTGCATTTGCCGAGTTTTCCACTGACCCATTGAAAACCAATGGGTCCGCAGAAAATCACGAAAAACGGCACAACGGAATCAAACAACGGTCGTGTGCATGAGGCCTAAGGAAGCATTTTTTGAACTGGCACCCATTAAAGGGGGCATTTTTATAGTGGTATACATTATAAGGGGGTATTTGTTTCTATTGGCGCACATTATAATGGGGTATTTTTGTACTGGCATGCATTATAAGGAGGCATTTTTCGGCTTAGCACAATTATTTTTGGGGGACATTATGTTTACAGCATTATTAGTGTTAGGGACATTTTTTGCTGGGCACAGTAATTTTGTAGGGCACAAATAAATAAATAAAATAAAAAATTTGAATATCCCTTTAAGCCAATGTAACAGGATTGCCAAAAAAGGCAAGTGATTGGCCAATTTGGAAAAGATTCCGGGCCACTTTTCAAAAGTGGTGAGAGGCACAAAGATTTGCCAAAAATAATGTAAATATGGTATGCTCCACAACGTACACATTTTTTTTTAGCCAAAAAAATAGCTGAAATCCTTTAAGAAATTTGCCTACACAGGTAATTATTTTTTTTTTTTTTGGGGGGGGGGGGGGTACCTGGGCCTTGCCCAAAACCAAGGCACGAAAAGGTGCATGACCTCCCTAAAATGCACACATTTTATAAAAGTTGTAAGCTCAAGAGGTTTTCCCATTTCAAAGTCCTTGACCTGAAGAGCCTACAATCTAATTAGTGCAATATATATTGAGTTGCACCGGGCCCCTGATGTTTGAAGCGGACCAAACTGAACCCATAGCCATATAAGCAGAAGTTCAAGGGGTTACAGATTTTGTATTGGGCCTAGGACCTTTGGGTCATGCCTCTGTTCATACATTTTAGAATTTTCTATTAAGGCACGGACAGACGCAAGACTGACGATCCTCAGTAAATTACCTGATTGCAGGGGTCCCATGGGACGGACAGAGGCACCTCTGACTGTTTGCAGGAGATGACATATTTGCTGTTAACAGAAAAAAACCTGCATAACTATCAAAAAGCCAAGTCTGATTATAGTAAAATTACTTTATAATTACAATTATGCTGCCCAAAAGTAATCAGCCAGAGGCTGCAGGAAACTGCTAATCGGTGGACATGCGGGGTGTTAGACCCTCACCTTTCAGATATTTATTATCTATTCTGAGGATAGCTTATTAATATCAAGAGCATGGAAAACCCCTTTAAAATGCACTTTTTACATCACTATCTGACTGGTGTGGGTCCGACTCCCGGGTCCTCCATCGATCAGCTGTTTGAGAAGACACCGGCGCTCGCAGTAGTTGCCGCATGCTTCTCTCTGCTCACCAAGCACAGTCTGTATATTGTTTAGCGGCTGTGTCTGGTAATGGGGCTGAGCTACACCAAGGCCATGTGACCAGTGAACGTGATGCTGCGAGAAGGTTGCGGCGCTACTTCTAAAACGGCTGATCGGCAGGATCCCAGGTGTCAGACCCCCAACGATCAGATACTGATAATCTATCCAGAGGATAGGTCATCAGTAAAAAGATCTCAGAAAACCCCTCTGAATGACACAGTTACAAGATGGCGGAGATAGGAGCTATAAGGTACACCAGTGTCTGTTGGGTTGTGGGAGGACACGCCCCTTTGTGTTAAGCCCTTTTCACAATTCTGGCATGCAACCTTTAATCAATTCTCCCAACGTCTCTAGATAAAGGGGTCTAAAAGTGTGAACATAAACCAGGAGGCGGCCTCATCTTGACCCCAATAAAGATTTTAACCGTTGAAAATTGTCCCTATCCTAAACAAAATTATTATTTTTTTTTAAGGAGAGTAAGGCCTTATTCACACGTCCGCAATTCTGTTCCGCATTTTGCGGAACAGAATTGCAGACCCATTAGTTTCAATGGGGACAGGCGATGTCCCGGCCGGGTCCGCAATTGCGGATCCGCACTTCCGGGTCCGCAATTGCGTTCCCGAAAAAAATAGAACATGTCCTATTCTTGTCCGCAATTGCGGACAAGAAAAGGCATTTTCTATGAGAGTGCCGGCGATGTGCGGTCCGCAATTTGCGGAACGCACATCGCCGATGTCCGTGTTTTGCGTATCCGCGGATCCGCAAAACACAACGGACGTGTGAATAAGGCCTTAAACTGATGTACAGGGTAAAATTTATCAAAACTGGTGCAAAACTAAAGCAGAGGAGTTCAAAATGGCAACCAATCAGATTTGTTCTTTCATTTTCAAAGGGGCTTCAGGAAAATAAAAGCTGGAGTCTGATTGGAGACTAGTTCTGATATATGTCCCCTGTAATCTTAGAGATTACATAGCACCCGGCGTTGCTTTACCGGTCCAGCCTAATCTTCCTGCGAGCGATTGCTTCTCGATACCGCCTTTCTCCATCCTATTAAAAAAAAAAAAAGAGGGAAAAAAAACAGAAGTCCTATGTAAATGCAACATAAATTAACTGGAAAGGCAGATCACCACATTAAGGCCTAATTCACACTTCCGCAATCTATGTCCACACCCGTTCCGCAAATTTGCGGAACGGGTGCGGAGCCATTCATTTTAAATGGGGATGTGATGGATGCGGAGAGCACACACTGTGCTCTCCGCATCCGCATTTGCGGAGTGCGCCGCCGATCTTCCGGACGGCGGCTCCGCAAAAATATAGAGCATGTCCTATTCTTGCCCGCAATTGCATCTCTATAGGGCAAAACACTACGGACGTGTGAATTAGGCCTAACCCCTCATCTTTATTCTTCTCTATTATGTGGAATTAAATTATCTGCCAAAAAATATTTGCAAATATGTGATATACATCCAGTGTATGGATTACGGGATGGAAAGAAAATAAAAATTAAATGATAAAAATAAAAAAACTCGGGATATAAAGTTATAACGTGCTATAAGATTTGCTGGAACCGTAAGGAAGAGTCACTTACCCCCGGCTCCGGTTTCATCCGAGGAAGGATACACGGGTGATTGTTCTCATCCAGGACCACGAAAGTCATGAAAGCGCTGTTTATATGTCTTCTGGGCACCCCCACGTCATGGCAGAAGGCCTCGACACAGACCCCAACCTCCATACTGCAAAGACACGTTCACAATGACACCAGCATGATAATGACCCTAGATATTTGCCAAAAGTAGTCCTTTCTTCAAAGACTGACAGAGCATGCTGGGAATTGTAGTTCTACACGAAGACGAAAAGTCGCACACAATGCTAGGACAAGATCTCCAGTTCATGGTGTTACGGAGTCGATCAGATAGGCCCTCATGTCAAATACTACGACAGGGATACTCTCTTTTATGACTGTGTAGGTTAAAGACCCCGTTCCTTCCCCACAACTGCCCGCTCGTCAGTGGAGGTGAAAACTGCCTATTCATGCAGTGATCCCCACCAATGTACGGGGACGAGAGATCGCTACTGCCATCGCGCCTCCTCATACAGGGTCATTGTACAATGTGCTGCCCACAAACGATAATTTAGGCGTCACCATGAGCGACTGATTCACCCAATGGCGGCACCTTTACACTGGCAGATTATTGAGTAGGAGTGATTTTATGAACATTTGTCCCTGACAATTCGGAAGTGTAAAAGGGCCTTTACTAATTGCCTGTTAACTGGACATTTGAGGGACGGTCACTGAATGGATTTCTGGGACCCCAAAAATTGTGGGAATGGCCGGGAATGAAGAAGAAATGTTAGGCTAGGTCTACACGACGACATTTGTCGCATTACTGTCGCGCAACAATTTTTATAATGGTAGTCTATGGTGTCACATTATGACATGTTGCGACTGCGACACGACAGTTGCAAAAAAAAAAAAATCCATTCAAGATGGATTTTTCTCGACTGTTGCATCGCAGTATGTCGCAATGGGACACCATAGACTACCATTATAAAAATTGTCGCGCGACACATATGTAGTTGTGCCCTATGTGTCGTGCGACTTATTGTCATAGTGTAGACCTAGCCTTATTCCGGGAGCACTGAAGTGCCAGGACCTACTCAGTTACCCAGCCGTTCCGGTGCTGCCGCCCCAGTGCTTGCGGAGGTCAGCACTTCTGGCGTGGCAGCAATGCCACGTGCTGCTTCCAATCACTGTCCTCAACAGTCATGTGAGGTAGCCCGGGACATGCCAGACTACCCTAGATGAATGCTGAGTAGTGGTCACGTGTAATAGTCAAGTAAGACATCACTGGAGCTCCGGAAGCACAGCGCCCTAGGAGTCACAGCACTGGAACAGTGCTTGAGTTTTTTGGGGTCCCAACGAACTCCTTTAAGTGCTTTTGCTTCCTATAGAAACAGATGTTGGAAATGAGCCATTAGCATTCAGCTGGTATTTCTACACTGTTCTTGATATTCCCCTGCGCCGCTTGAGGATGCGCTTCGTTTTTGACAAAGCGCAGGCCTCATCATAAATTTAGTGCATCCTGCGGCAGTCTGTGCGCCTAGACTGAAATCTACGCCAGCTTTAAGCTGCCGTAGATCACGGCCATTATTTACACCAGAAAACTGATGAATGAGCCAGGGCCCAGTCCGACACTGGATTGGACAATATGGGAGTGGTAACACCCAGTTGCCAATTTAGTCATACATTTCCAGGAGGAATAATACAGGTAATGGAACGAGACAGAGAAGGACTGAAACATAAATAGTAGCAAATTAAATAAGCCACTTATCTCCATTCCATCTCAATATAAATGTGATAGCAGAAAATACACTATTATGTGCCGCCTCTATACTGGGAAAACACAATAAACCCATAAATGTTCTCTTCTTCAGAGCTTTATCTCAGACGGCCTTGGTCTTTGCACAAGCTTCAGGTGTGCAAATCTCCAGCCAGATAACGTTCACCCAGTATTCACTGCTTACGTCAAGGGCAAAATAATCTATTAAAGGGGTTGTGTCACAAAACATACTCCACGTTTTTCAAACCAGCACCCGGCTGTTTGTGCTTTTCCATCATTTTTGTCCCGTCTCACTGGGTTGGTCGAACGCGCTCAGTTTAAATCTTCAACTGCCACCAGCCATATGTTGTGGTAGTTAGAGGGAGAGAGCTGCAGCAGAAAGGACACTCCCTCTGAAGATAATCTAGCAGATTAATGAATGTGGAGATCTCTGGATCCATGTAAGGTGCAGGACTGGTTCTAGCTTTGTTAGAAAGGCATTGTCATGTACTATATGATCTCTAATTTTCACGTTTTACATCAATCATGGCACAACCCCTTTAAATGCCTGGCTGACGTATGCAAAAAGATGTAATTCTCGTTTTGGTGGCATTATTTACATACATATTATGCAGCCGTGGTCATGTGAGAAATTACACAACCTGAACCGTGACTCACACCCGGGCAGGTATGGGTTGAATGCTCAGTCTATGCTCTTGGCAATTTAAATACCAGCAGATCAGGTTTGATAATGCTGTGCTTGTGAAGGACAAGAGCAGTTCTTCAGGTTTTGGAAAAGAATACATTCCATTGTATAGCTGCTATATAGTTATCAAACATTATGAAATTCTCTTATAAGCGGAGGTAGCACTTGCTGAAACAACCATGTGGAACGCCCGTGGTTATGATTTCTCTCACCCAAGTCCCGCAAAAATACCCAAAAGGGAGTCACTTATTATGATTGGCGTTTTAGACGCCGGTCTTAAAAACCCCTGTGCTGGCGGTGGATCTCCCAAAGTTATGAAAAGGCGCCAGCCTCTACATAACTTTGGCGCATCCAGCTTCAGTCTAAATGTAAGAAAGCTTCCGAGCTGGCTTACATTTAGACCATTTTCTACGTCTAAAACAGGCATCCCTTTCCCCGCCCACTTTTTTTAGGCCTGGCGTGAGCGGAGAAAAGTTGCAGATTGCAGAGCAACTAACCGTTGCGCCACAATCTACACCAGAAATACACCTAATATAGGCAAATTTCTGGATAATAGATGAGCCCCAAAGATTTAAAGCACCACACAAAAGGAAGGGCCTTGGCTATTCTCTGACCCTCTGAGACAGATGGTCCTACTAGAGTCCAGGACAAGTAGTCGTCTCATCCTGACGCTTAGGATGACGTTTGTGCCCTGGCATCTAGGTTGTTGCCCAAACATCCCACAGGAAAGGAAGTCCTAGTTTTGGCTTCCCCTGAACTACAAGTTGGGTTGCAAAGTGGTGTGATCCTCCGTGATGAGCACATGCATTCCCCTACACGGTGACAGTGGTCGTGGCCAGGATTGGTGATCCCATAGAAATCAATGGGATCGCAGGGCAAGTAGCAAAAAATCCAACAATGCTGGATTTTTTGCGACCCCATTCATTTCTATGGGCTCACCGCTACTCTGTGATCCTAGCCGTGCACCAGACCTGGGGGTACCTGCAAATAGTATGTTATGTTGCATTATAATGTGTTATGCTATGTATGAACACCAACAGATAGGGTATGGTTGACATCGGGAATAGAACTAATCATCCCATTCCTCCCCCTCTTGGTAGGAGTGAGCTGATTCGACTTCCTGCCAGGAGGAGGCAGAGTTAGCTAGTCTACTGAGGAAGCTAGACCATCTGCTCCAGCTCCAAGGGTCTTAAAGACCACTGAATTAGCTCAACTGTGAGGAACCCTGCTCCAGAGAGACTGAAGGTCCAAGGTTGTGGAAATTCTTCAGAGCTAAGGCGCTACAGTCAGCAGGGTGAACAGCCACTATTGCTTCATGGATCCTGCTGCAGGTGAGGGAGAACATGTTAAGACATCCATCACCATAGCCAAGCTCAGACAAACCTAAAATTTGTATCTATCAAGTGGACACCTACAGCCAGAGGTGCCAGTTTATAGCCGTAGTGAAGGGAAATCAGGAGAGTGAGAAGGACTACCCTAAAGTGCTATTGTCTGCCCCCTTTTTTATCAGCTGGGGATAGAAACATTGCATCTTGTATTGACTACAGATGGATGAACTGCAACACATCCTTTGCACCTTTTCACTGCACCGAACCCCAGATAATGAGCGCCTGAGGAAGTACACCGTGACATAATCTTGTCAGGGCCACTACTACTCCCATCCTCGGAACAGGCTCCTTAGGTGCTCGCTGCAGCCGCAACAACTATTGCTTAACCAGTGGTAGCCTATCATGGGCATCTAAGGCCTTATTCACACGTCCGTAGTGTTTTGCGGATCCGCAAGTTTGCGGATCCACAAAACACCTTGCCACCGGCCCTATAGAGATGCCTATACTTGTCCGCAATTGCGGGCAAGAATAGGACATGCTCTATATTTTTGCGGAGCCGCCGCCCGGAAGATCGGTGGCGCGCTCCGCAAATGCGGATGCGGAGAGCACAGTGTGTGCTCTCCGCATCCATCACGTCCCCATTCAAAATGAATGGGTCCGCACCCGTTCCGCAAATTTGCGGAACGGGTGCGGACGTAGATTGCGGACGTGTGAATAGGGCCTAATAAGGACACCACATCCTGAAAGATCCGGGTGAAAGAGAAAATAAGTAACTGAGGTGCTAATTGGCCCAGACCAATGGTTGGCAAATTCACCTGTATAGAAGAGTCAGGCTAAAATAGCAGTGTGTGTGGAAGGAGAAGACTTCTGTACTACAAAAATAAAAAATAAAAAAAGCATGTTCCTCATCGGAGTGTTCTCCAAGTCACTAACCCAAGGACACTTTTTATCTCAGCCTCATATCTCAGCACTGATCAGGTGGTCCCAGGTCGTCTGCAGATAGCAATTAGGCCAACCCTGGTCTAAATCAACCAATGCACCCATCTATTACATTGGCTACAATCCTATCCGCTGATCAGAACACTACCAGATAGCCGAGGACAATAATATACGCAGAAAGGGTTAACATTTGTCCAAATAAGCTCTGAAACATTGCTGGACTGTCCGATGCCAAATAAAATAAATTTTGAATGATGGAATGGACTAGGTCCTTATTAGAGGTATGTGAGGTTTGGTACTGACCTGTCTTTAAAGGCATTGTTGACAATGGCCTTTAGGATCAATCGGTCCCCAACTTGTGAGGGTCCCCGAAAATGGAACATTTCAATTACCTTCAAAGTTGGATGAGCGTGACAAAGCCGGCTGCGGAAATCAGAAAAGCAACTTGTTACCAAAAGAGCTGAATGATGAAACTGGTACTTGGTGCTAACAGAAGGATGGCATATGCCAATGGAAGTACACAGTGAAGAGTGTCCATCATACGTCCACGCTGCCAGTCATATAGACTCTATCAAAATATTACAAGGCAAGGTGCCATGGTAGCCATGATAATTTTCTCTGTTAAAGTGTTAAAGTGAACAGAGGGCGCCGTTTAGAATCTAATAAATCCTAGATTCATACCTGGCAGCTATTGTGGCAACATTCTCCATCCAGGCCATTATCTGTCCACCAAAAGTATTGCCCTGGTGGTTGGCATGTGGAGGCAGCACCAGTTCAACGCTCTCCACGCGAGTTTTCTGGGCAAGGACTTCTCCATTCATCCCTCCTTCTCTGCTTCTTTCTACAGTTCATATATTAGAAAACACATGTCACATTATAAGCAGGTGATTTTTTTTTTTGCTGCCTCATGCGAGAGCAGGATATGATAATGGGAGAGAAGCTGAGCTCTGTGATATATAAGTTTATATGATTATAAAGAGTAAATCCTGGCAGGACTCCTAGGAGAGACAGTAAGAGTCCTGATGACCCCGCCTTCACACAGGATGATTGACAGCCATCTGTGTGCATACACTGATACAGGAAGAGCGGTCAATCATCCTGTGTAGAGGTGGGGTAAATCAGGACTCTCACTGTCTCTCCTAGGAGTCCTGTGAAGATTTACTCAGCTTTTTTTTAAAATCAGAAATCCTATAAGAGGCTTCCACCTAGCAGTGATCCCTGTGACATTACCGGCACGAACGGGTGGTCTTTAGCATTGTCCTAGCCTGTTTTACAGGCTAGGGCAGAGTTAAAGACTGCCCATTAGTGCTGGTGAAGTCACCGGGCTCACTGCTAGGTGGAAGCCTCTGCCTAGCGTAGCCCGGTACATCACCAGATATACAGAACAGCATCAAATGTTCCGATGCTCAACTCAGAGGGGCTGAATGGGGGAAGAAGGGGTTATGTCAGGGCTCAGCTTTAAGTGCAAACATTGAACTTACTGTACATGAAAATGTGACTCTTTGTGCAATTTTTTCAGCAAAATTGTGGGGGCCCACTACCACCAACACGCTGGCCTCTTTAGATGGGAACCTACACGATCAGTATATCACTAATACAATTCAGGATAATCCATGTTTTCAATGTTTGCACATGTAGTATATGTAAATTGGTCCAAAAGCCCAAGAACAGCCAGCAATCTCCAAAAACTGTTGATGCTCTAATATGTACCATCCTGCTGGGTGCTCCGAGTCAGCAGGTCCTTTATATTGTCAGTATGGACTAATCTCATACGTCGTCTTTCAGCAGCAATACTGTGCTCCAGATGCTCTTCTTCAGTGAGTGGAGTCAACGGTTTTAGTTTCACCTGCAAACACATAAGGGGAATATTTCATCAGAAAATTACCTATTGTTTAAATGGAATTTTTATGTTTGTTATTTTTTTTAAGAATTTTTGATAATGATAATTGTTTTTAGATATTCAAAAAAATCCTGAAATCTTGCAGTTTTCGCACTGGCCACTGAGCCTTCTATTGGCTGACACTTCCTATTGATAGCAGTCATGTCATTGTCATCACAAGTAGTAGTAAAATAAAAACTTAACACCTGTATATCCATAACACAGGGTCCACCAGTGTCGGTAAGTGATAGTCACAGCTCACCACCTCCCCTCCCTGCACAATGACCTCCACACAGGTCACAAAGCATGCTCACTACATTCTCCCATAGAAATCAATGAACATCTCAGACGGCAAATATTTTATTAGTATCTTGTTTTAATTCGTAAAAAAAATACAGGTGATACATTCACGCTAACAGGGTTTGCTAGTAAAAAAAATAAATATAAAAAAATTTTTTTTAAGAATTTTTGATAATGATAATTGTTTTTAGATATTCAAAAAAATCCTGAAATTACATGTATTACAACAGCAAGTTATAGAATTTACTAATATACTTTAATCATCTAAAGTGCCCTATCTAAAGATGTCAGACCCAGTCCCGGCGCCCACACTTCCAGACTGTGCTCGACAACACAGCGTTGTGTGTTGGCACGTCATCAGTAATTTGTGTACAGGGTGGGCTAAGTCACTGGCTTATTTCAATAGCTAAGCCCACCTTGTTCTTGCCCTATTTGTCAGTGATGGAAAAGGGCCTGGCTTAGCTATTCCCTTCATGCACTGCCCTGATGATGTGCTAAAACGGGAAATGCTGCCCTGTGTCGAGCACAAGCTGGAAATGGAGGCATATGAATACCATTAGTAAGTTGTATAACTTTCTATTTTGGCGTCTGTAATAAAAAAAATTTAACCCCTTTAAAAGAGGATTTCCCAGAGTAAAATATTGATGATCTATTCTCACGATAGGTCATCAATATCTGATCGTGGGGGTTAACTTCCTGACACTCCCACGATCAGCTGTTTCCAGTGAGCAGTCTCTTTCTAGGCCAGAGACGTCACTCTCATCAGTCACATGGCCTATATGCAGCTCAATCCCATTCAAGTGAATGAGCCTGGGCTGCAATACCGAGCAATGCCACTATACAATGTATGGCGCTGTGCTTGGTATGCTGTAAGGAGGCTACAGCATTCACCCGAGCGCAGCAACCTCTTTAAACAGCTGATCTGCGGGGGTGCCAGTTGTCGGACCCCCACAGATCAGATACTAATGACCTATCCTGAGGATAGGTCATCAATATTGTACTCTCAAAAAATCCACGTCATTATTTATAACTTTTCTATATTATACTCCTCTACATTGAAATTGCAACACCAAGAAAAACATTTTTTGGAACTATGGAAACCACAGGATCGATAAACATGTTAATGATAAGGAAATTATTAAAATAAGGGAGACAAAATATTCAAAAGGATCTTAATTTCTTCAGTATCGAGTATGAGCGCCACATACAGAAATACACGCCTTGGCATGCCATCGACGAGGTTATTAATGGTTGTTGCGGGAATGTTCTGCCACAATGAATCCACTTGAGCATGCAAATCATCAAGATCTGCTGCTGGCAGTTCCCTTTGCAATTGTTTTCCCAATCACCGGGACACGCAACGCTTAACAGTGCTGACATCTCAGCCTAGGCGCGTAGTGATCTGCCAAGGTGATAAACTTTCTTCCCTCTCAGTGTGCGACAAGTGGCCATAACTGGGATGGACGACTAACAGGAGGCATCGCACAATCATCCCGCACGGCTTGATCCGATTTTTTCGGTTTCATGTGTCTAAGAAAACTTGGCTTTTACTCTGGCTTTTATGCTCCTCTCACAGATTGGAGCTAGGTGCTTGAAAATGTGATCCTCTGCAGATTTTACACCTGCCACTTCCTCAAATTGCGTAACCTTATGGCTTGTCCTTCTTGGTGTTGTAATTTCAATGTTGAGAAGCGTATTACTAGAACTGTATTATTGCGCTAATGATAATACAATTACTATTAACTTTTTTTTTTACTTTACCTTTTTATTACCCTGTGGTTGTGCAACAAAAGTAGCAAATGCCTGACAGACTTTCCATTCTTTTCCATTACACAAGTCTTCTGAAGTGACGTGGATTCCAACCTAAAAGGACAAAAACATACACTGACATGACGGTTAGGGTGCACGTTCCATGGAGGCAGACAACACGGCTCCTATGGGGCCCCTGGAGCCTGTGGGCCTATCCTACGGCTGCGCCGTATGCCTACCTATAAAACTGGCTGACATGTTGCATGTGCGCTTGTCAGCTGAAGGCATCTCTGTTGGCCCCATGTTCATATGTGTCCGCATTACTGATAAAAATGACGTTTTACTATATGCAAATCATATATGCAAATAAGCCTCTAGGAGCAACGGGGGCGTTACTCTTACACTTTGAGGCTCAGCTCTCTGCAACTGCCACGCATTCTCCACTTTAGAAAAAGGCCAGGTGTGACCACATTTACAAAGCAATCCGGGCACATATAAACATGGGGCCAACACAGATGCCTTCAGCTGCCAAGTGCACATGTAACAGGTCAGCCGGTGTCATAGGGACAAAACTGCTGACAGATGCCCTTTTTGCTCCTACAGGCTCCCGGGATAATCCAATACTAATGCAGTTTTAGTGATGGCTTTAAAAAATGTGTTTAAAGGGGTTTTTGCAGAATTTTCATATTGATAGCCTATCCAAAAGATAGGTCACCAATATGGGATTGGCAGTGGTCCAACCTCCGACCCTCGCCCCAAATCAGCCTCCTCGCAGCTTACTGAGCACAGGAACGTCCATGTGACCGATGAATGACTGGTCTCATGGAACACCACGGCATCTTTGCACATCTGATCGGCAGAGTGCCAGGAGTCGGACCCCCAACGATCTTATATTAATGGCCTATCCAGAGGATAGACAATTCGATTTGAAAATCCCAGATAACCCCCTTAACAATCTCTTACACCATATAAATGTCATAGTCATCGATACACACCTCCATACTGGAATTAAAGGCTCGGTTCACCTTTGTCTTCAGGTTAACAACATGTCCCACACTGGAAATAAAAAAGAAAGACTGTAAATCATATACATCATCCATCTTAGGGCTCATGCACACGACCGTTGTTGTTTTGCGGTCTGTTTTTCACGGATCCATTGTTCTGCATTTGAGTTTTTTTTCTCTGATTTAGGTAATCTTCCGTTCCGTTATTCCACAAAACATATCCGTATGGGTTCCGTTTTTTGCGGATCGGAAACAGTAAATTATAAATCACCAAATACATGAATAATATGGGTTGGGCATAGCATTTCTACAGTATGGACCTGCAAAATACGGATGACATACAAATGTGTTCCGTGTGCATTCCGTATTTTTTGCGGTCCTACTGACTTGAATGGGGTCTCGGACCGTGATTTGCAGAAAATAGGACATGCAGACAAACGGAATGCACACGGGTAAGGCTACATGCACACGAACGTATTTTGTTTCCGTTCCGTTTTTGCGGATAGGATGTGGACCTATTCATTTCAATGGGTCCGCAAAAAATGCTGACAGCACACCGTGTACTATCTGCATCCGTATGTCCGTTCTGTAGCCCCGCAAAAAAATAGAGCATGTCCTATTCTTATCCGTTTTGCGGACAAGGATAAGCATTATTGCAATGGATCCGCAAAAAAAACGGATTTGCAAAAAACCATGCGTTCGTGTGCATGTAGCCTAAGGATCCGTCCACTTCTGTAAACCTGGCCTTCCAGTGCAGACTATAGAGGTCAGGTTCCTGCATAATCATCCCGTCTGGCCCTGTCAATCAAGGAGAGGGAGGGGCTCGCACAGGAAGGAGGAGGAGCAAGGGTGCACAGGGCAGCTTCGGTCCGCCCTCGGTGCACTTAAAGGCTCATTTACATATGGATTAAAAATACTTTTTCTCGGGAATGAAGCAACGGATCGTTAAGTGAAAGGTATCATTACATTCATCTTAGCTAGCCCAGCTAGCTGGTGCTGTCAAGTTTATAGGATACTAAAGCGAGAGTTTCCCATTTACCAAATCTCTCACACACAATGTGGAACTTGCACCAGTGGTTATATAATAGACAGAACTGAAGACTTGAATTGCTTTGCTTCAAATGTCCACTAAAATTCGCAGTTTTAGCTATAAAATATAGTTGAACGGCAATACCTTATCGTATGCTCAAGATAGATGTCATCCATGGAGGCAGTGACACACGGGCAGCCTGCGTGCCTCTCGGCTGTAGAGGAATTTGCAAGGGAAACAGTCAGCAATGATGCAAATATTCTTATAATCCATGGAAGAGCACTTATACAAACTCGCTCCTACATTATATATTGTAGGAGATCATGCAGGACCCAGCAAGTTACAACACATAGGGGGGGGGGGGGGCACTACACATTGTTATGGGGGCATTCTGACACTTACTGTACTGACTGTGGGGTACCATCCCACTATCATTATTGATATTGTGGCTATCAATATAGTTGTTGTTTTTTTTATGCACAATACATTTCCCTCGGGTAGCGCCCCCTGCTGTTTATTCTTCTGGTCCACCTTCTCCTGCATTTACTGGTGGACGGACATGCTCAGTAGCTTCTCTGCTCCCTCGGGATCTCATAGTGAAGCGGCCAGACAGCTTACATTCATTTATCCCTAAAGTCATAGAAATATATAGCTATATCTCTCTCTAGACAGTGGAGAAGGCCATCATGGGGCTGTAGCTGAAGGACTTAAGCCCAGGGGAGGCAGAGATTAACAAGAGCTAATTGCAATGCATACTGAAAGATGCAGGGGATTGATGAGCTGCTGTCCACCCACAGAAAGGGAAGAAAATACACCAGATATTCGAGTAAAAGAGTTTTAAATTTGTGCAATAACCCCTTCAATAGGCAAGTATGGTGGGGGTTTTATTATAAAATGCCCGTATAACCAAAGCACTGTATACAAGACTCGTAAGTCGCTTCCACGTCCATTCTCACCTGACAAGCAGGCTGCCGTGTCTATCCATTTCAGCAGCTGTCCAGTGCTAAGCTGACCGCGGTGGTTGGCGTGACATGGGAGCACCATCTGACTCATACGCACCTCTGTAGGGTTTCGTACATCTCCGTTTCTACTCTCCATGGCACGGCGGGACAGATATGACCTGAAAATAATGAATACTTCAGTACCAATGTCAGACTGGAGTTTCTTGTACCCTCCAGAGGAAATTATTCTCTGGGCCCAAGCCCCATATCATCAATATGTCTAAGGCCCTATTAACACGTCCGCACCCATTCATTTAGAATGGGGACGTGATGGATGCGGAGAGCACACACTGTGCTCTCGGCATCCGCATTTGCGGAGCACGCCGCTGATCTTCCGTCCGGCGGCTCCGCAATAATATAGAGCATGTCCTATTCTTGGCCGCAATTGCGGACAAGTATAGGCATCTCTATAGGGCTGGCGGCAAGGTGTGTTGCGGATTTGTAACTTGCGGATCCGCAACACACTACGGACGTGTGAATAGGGCCTAATAAGTTTTGTTTCAAGGAACTAGAACCTAGTGGCAGCTCCAAATGGACCTTTGGGGCCCACTATGGATCAGAGTCGGGCCCACCAGAGGATCCTCTGGTACCTGATGAGACAGCCCGATGCTGTTTAGTACTATGTTGTACAAAAATCGTCAATGTAGTGCGGTGTGAGCAGCGGTATCTATCTGGCGATTCTCGCATATTTGCGGGTTGCAGCCGGATCTCCACCAGTCTCCGTTCAGGCAGGGTCCAGCAATGCCAGATCCCGAGAGCTCCAGCAGGCTGTTCCCTGCCGGATCTCTGAACCGTAGTGTGAAACTAGCCTTAGGCCTCTTGCACATGACCGTATGGCTTTTTCAGTATTTTGCGGTCCGTTTTTAACGGATCCGTTGTTCCTTTTTTTGTTTCCGTTTCTGTTCCGTAGTTCCGCGAAAAAATCTCTGTATGGTTTCTGTATGCGATCCGTTGTTTGCGGATCGCAAACAGAAACATAAATTTTTTTTTAGCATTAATGTAATGTACAGTAATGTGTTTTAACAGTAAACACATGGGCAAAGTGGGCATGGATCCGCAAAAAACGGTAGACGTACGGATGTGTTCCGTATGCATTCCATATTTCTTGCTGACCCATTGACTTGAATGGAGCCACGGATCGTTGTTTGCGGGCAATAATAGGACAAGTTCTATCTTCAATAAAAAGGGATTTACGGAAATGGAATGCATACGGAGTACATTCCGTTTTATTTGCGGAACCATTGAAATGAATGGTTCCGCATACGGAATCCACAAAAACGGAACGGAAAAAAAAACAAAAAACTTTTGTGCGCAAGAGGCCTTAGGATGTCCATTCCAGGTTTTTTTTGTGGACCGTATACGGAACCATTCACCTCAATGGATCCGCAAAAAAATGTAAATGACTCCGCGTGCATTCCGTTTCTGTATGTCCGCATGGCTGTTCTGCAAAAAAATATAGAACAAGTCCTATTCTTGTCCGTTTTGCGGATAAGGATAGGCATTGTTACAATGGATCTGCAAAAAAAAACCAAAAAACTGTACAATACGGATGTCACGCGGACGTAATCCGTATTTTTTTCAGATCTGTGTTTTACGGACCGCAAAATATATATGGTCGTGTGCATGAGCCCTTATACAAAGACGCCTCGCACCATTCATCAGCTACTGTGCGACTCTAAATACTAAATAGCCTGCAACAGATGCATTCACTACTCCAGTCTAAGGCTGGGTTCAGACTTGAGCGTTTTACAGCGCGTTCCTACGTGCTGTAAAACGCTCAACAGGCGAAAAACCATGTTTCCCTATGGGCATGGTTCTCACCTGAGCGTTTTACAGCGCGTACAAACGCGCTGTAAAACGCCCTACACCCGAAAAAGTACGGGAGCTTCTTTGGGGCGTATTGACGCGCGTCCCCCATAGGGATATATAGCGCAGATGCGCTATTTTTACTTTTATTTTCACGATGCAAGATAAAAGTAAAGATAGAGCGTCGTACGCGCAGGTCTGAACGCAGCCTTATTGCAGTCTAAAAAACAGGCAAACTTGATAAATGTGCCCCATTCATCTTAGAACCTAAGGTCAAAAAACACCACAATTAAAAAAGAAAAAAAAAATGTTTACTATGTTTACTATTCCCCATAGACTTCCAAGTAACAGCTGAGGCTGACATTTTTGACTAAAAAAAACACCAATTAAATTGGCGTAAAGGAAAACTGGCGTAGTTGTCCATAGCAACCAATCAGCTTCCACCTTTCATTTTTCAAAACTCCTTTGGAAAATGAAAGGTGGAATCTGATTGGTTGATATGGGCAACTAAGCCAGTTCTACTTTACACCAGTTTGATAGATCTCCCCCATTGTGCGACGCCAGCCAAAAAGCGGTGGAAAACCACCCCAGGCTGGCATAGACTCCAGCACCTTTTACAGGGTAATAAATAAATCATAGGTGATAAAGCATAAAAATTATTTGCACATTGCAATTTTAGCCAGCTTTCCAGTCACTGCCATAAGTTATATTACACTGCGCTCACGTATAAAGCTATGTATAGGAACGAGCTAGGCAGCGTTTACATCTCTGTTTAGGAGATCCGACGCAAAAGGCGGTTTTTGTCTGGCCAAAGCCAGCCATTTATGGCGGAAAGCAGCCGGATCCCCGAACAGCTGTCCGGATCTCCTAACGGACATGAAAACGAGGCTTAAGATGATCATACAAAGTAAGCGCTGGTTAGACGCAGCGGTACAGGGATGGACTCTTGGTACATTCACACGGCTAAAATCCGCAACAGAAATTATTTTTCCGCTTCGTTTTTTTTTGCGGACCGTATGCGGAACCATTCATTTCAATGGGTCCGTAAAAAAAAAAAAAAAGTTACTCAGTGTCTATTCAGTTTCCGTATGTCCGTATTTCCGTTCCTCAAAAAAATACAACATGTCCCATTAGGGCTCATGCACACGACCGTATGTATTTTGCAGTCCGCAAAAAATACGGATGACATCCGTATGCATTCCATATTTTGCGGAACGGAACAGCTGGCCCTTCATAGAAAAGTCCTATCCTTGTTCGGAATGCGGACAATAATAGGACGTGTTCTATTTTTTTGCGAAACGGAATGCACACGGAGTAAGGGCTTATGCACACAAACGTATTTTCATTCCGTTTCCGTTCTGTATCTTTTTTGCGGACCGTATGAGGAACCATTCATTTCAATGGGTCAGCAAAAAAAAAAAAAAACACGAAGGTTCTCCGTGTGTATTCCGTTTCCGTATTTCAGTTCCGCAACATTTTGGGTCTTGTCCTATTATTGTCCGCAAATCACGTTATGTGGCTCTATTCAATGGGTCGACAAAAAATAAGGAATGCATACGGATCACATCCGTTTGTCATCTGTATTTTGCGGATCCATGCCCACTTTGCCCATGTCTTTACAAACATTACAGTAATGATTACAAATTTTCTGTTTCCGTTTGCGACCCACAAAAAACGGATCGCATACGGAAACCATACAGAGTTTTTTTTTTTTGCAGAAATATGGAACGGTAACGGAAACACTACGGATACAAAAGAAACTTAACAACGGATCTGTCAAAAACGGACTGCAAAACACACGCCCTAACTTCCGTTTTTTACATATGGTACAGAAACGGAAAAAAAAAATAAGTTTGTGTGCATGAGCCCTTATTGTCCGCATTACGGACAAGGATAGAACTTTTCTATGAAGGGCCAGCTGTTCCGTTCCGCAAAATACGGAATGCACACGGATGTCATCCGTGTTTTTTTTGCGGACCGCAAAATACATACGGTCGTGTGCATGAGCCTTCAGTGTCAGATCTCAGCCTGTGCGAACATACTCCGAGGGAGAACAGCCGAGAAGAGAGAGCTAACACACCAGACGAGTTACATAAAGCGTGCAGAGAGCTGAGCAGACATAGGGGAGAGGTAGTGAGAGGGTTAATAGTAGCGAAAGAGAATGTCTATATAGAATATAAACGAAAAAAAAAGGAGACTTTACTATGACATGAGCCTGCGTCCCTCCACCTGCTGCCTGTCCCCAGACGAAGGCATAGCTGCGGAGTCCCTCCCCTCACATTGCTCCGCCAACACTTCCTCAATCCAGCAAGACAGGCGTGGAGCAAGCCTTAAACCGGCAGAACCTGGCTGCTACTGAAATCCAATGCCTCTGCGGGTTCTCAGCTGAGCGCCGCCACAGTTTATCCACCCCTTTCCCAGCACACAGACCTACTCCTTTATATGCAGAGATCCCATCATGACATGCTATCAGGGCTGCACTACAACAGCTTACAGCTCCTTCCCAGGGCTAGAAAGAGTTAATTCTATTCCCCGTCAACTTCCAAAAAAAAGCAAAATGCATATAAACTGTATTTTACGGCATATGAATTAAAATGCATAATGCGTAAAAAGCCAGGTGTCACAGGGCTGACTGATACAAACAGGAGTCTTAGCTTTGCAGACGTCGCCACTTTAAATGGAGTTGTGCATGTGGCAGGCAGATTCTGTCCCAAATTAGGGGGATTATGGGAAGATTTGGGTCAGATGGGGAGCTGCAGAGGACAAGTAGTCCCTGCAAAGTCCTGGGGTCGGTACGTTGTTGCAGCGCGTCGCTGTGTTCTGTGTCACTTCCCCGAAGCCTGAGGTTACCAAAGGGCATTAGCATTTACTAGAGAACCGCCTGTACCAGCCTGCGGACGCCTGAGGAATAAATGTCAAGTTTGTTTGGCAGTGCCCAAGCGAGTTCTGCCTAGCAACAAGCAGAGGGGGCTCTTGTCCAGACTTTGGTGGTCACTGTGCAGTTTTAGTTATATAAGGGAGGCGGGACTGTTATGGATTCCGCTACCACTGGATTCCGCTACCACGGACCATAACTTATGGTCCGTGGTAGCGGAATCCATAACGGAATGTTTAGATAACCCGAACCTTGTACACCGAACTTGAAAACACAGGTTCGCTCATCCCTATGGACAATTTATCCCCAAATCTCGGACAGTCAACATTTTTTACGGACAAATTGGAAAACCATATTGACTGATGAAGATTATAAGTAATTTATATCTATAGCTCAATATACTGATTATAACTCATGGCCAGCATTTACTGCGAGCTGTAAAACTATGATAATTACTAGGGAGGAGCGAATTGACTTCGGATGAAACATCCGAAGTCGACTTCGTTTAAATACCATATGGAGCGAGCGCTCCGTACAGTATTAGGGCTCATGCACACGGCAGTTCCCCCGCCGTGGCCATATTGCGGCCCGCATACGGCGGGTCCGCAATACTCGGGGTACCGGCCGTGTGCACTCCACATCACGGATGCGGACCCATTCACTTGAATGGGTCCGCAAATCCGGAGATGCGGTGCGGAACGGAAGCACGGAACAGAACCTCACGGAAGCACTACGGAGTGCTTCCGTGGGGTTCCGTTCCGTGCTTCCGATCCGCAAAAAAAATAGAACTTGTTCTATCTTTTTGGGGAACGGACGGATCGCAGACCCCATTCAAGTGAATGGGTCCGCGATCCGCATGTGGCTGCCCCACGGTCGGTGCCTGTGCATTGCGGACGCAGCAGGGGCCTGCCAGAACACGGTGGTGTGCAGGAGGCCTTAGAATGTATTGGCTCCTATGAGCCGAAGTTATTACTTCACGAAGTCTCGCGAGACTTCGCATAATAACTTCATAAATCAATTTCTACTGTAAAAAAACATTTTCCGAACTCGGGTTCAGTTCCAAGGTGGGAACCAAACCTGAGATCGGGAAATAGGTTTTTACAGTAGAAATTGATTTATGAAGTTATTATGCGAAGTCTCGCGAGACTTCGCGAAGTAATAACTTTGGCTCATAGGAGCCAATACATTCTAATACTGTACTTATGTATTATGCAAATTAACTTCGGATGTTCTATTTGAAGTTAATTCGCTCATCCCTAATAATTACCATCAAAATAATCTAATCATGTACCACCATCCTAAAAAAAAAATCACGAACACATCTATTTTTTTTCACAGACACAGGAAAAAAGTTGCCTATTTTTACGGACTGTCCAGAAATTCCTGGACGATTGGCAACCTCGAAGGGAGATGTCACACGTAGGGGGTGATTTAATCATAGAGTAGCGTTTTATGGCACGTCTCGTCACAAATTAGGCACTTTCTCCGCCAGCACAGGGGGGGAAACAAAGACACCTCCCCCCATGACCCCCAAGAAGACCATTATCCAGTGTTCAAAGTGAAAATTAAAACGGTATTCCAGTTAGATTGTTATCCCCTATACACAGGATAGCGAATAACTATTAGATTAGTGGGGGTCCTACCACTGGGACCCCCACTGATCAGAAGAACTGGGACCCTGTATGCCCTGCAGCCCTCCTAAAATGAATGGAGTAGCCAGTCAGGCATGCGTGCAGTCGCTTCATTCATTTCTATGTAAATCCTGGAGAACGGAGAGCACTGTACTCGGGGGAGGGCTGGCAGCCTGAGTCCTGGGGGGCAAATCCGGTCAAGTGGCCCATTGCACCACCGAATCAGCTCACCATCCAGAATATCAGTCTCTTTTTAGAAAAATAGGCAGTATTTACATTACTGCCAAGGAACACTCATCAGACGGCCACTAGAGGTGCTTCTTAGTCCAGTGTTGCACAACGTGCAACACTAACATTCACACTAAACAATCCTCATAGAAAAGCATTAATTCAAAGCATCTCTATAAAGCCACGCATCCGCAATAGCCTCCCAATGCTTCCCTATGGGAAAGCAGTGGGTTGGCTATGATATACTCGCACACTGCACATTCCTGTGCATTGTATTGATGGCATGATCTGTAATACTCTCACAAACTGCACATTGTATTGTGGTGGAGGGCGTGATTGCATGCTAGGGTGTGGGAAGGCGGGATCCAGGAGGCCAAAGTTAAATTACTACATTAGTAAATGTTTGCTGGTTTTATGTAACTCATTGTCACATTTTCAAAAGGCAGTGTTTACATTAAAAGGCTTGCAGAGACATGCTATAGACACCAGAACTACTACGTTTAGCTGTTGTGGTTCTGGTGACTATAGTGTCCCTTAAAATAGAGAAGAAAAAATAGAATCAGGACAAAAATATCAAATAAAATGGCTGTATCATTATTCTAAAAATTAAAAAAGCACAACTTCTGAAACAAATATATAGTATTTTGCAGATTCCTTTTTTTTTTTTTTTTTACAATGTGCAGGTAGTACCGTACTACTAACCCCCTCCATCCACCCCTCCCTCCCCCTTCTCCATCCCTCCTCTTCTCCAACCACCCAGCACTCTTACTCACATAAAAAAAGTAAAAACAAGTTATATACATTATATAGTGAATTACTGTAAATACTTACAGTTCTGAAGACTCCAGCAGGCTCAGGATCAGTGCTCTGGGCAGCTGGGCTCAGGGCTGGAAGTTGGCAGGGCTCTGCAGTTTAAGACGGAGACCGGGGCTCAACCTAGCCTTGCAGTGCCTCTGTGTGATGTCACGGCGTGCGGCGTATGCAGGAGGAGCAAGAAAGTACCGTATTTTTCGCTCTATAAGACGCACCGGCCCATAAGACGCAGGTTTTAGAAAGGGACAATAAGTAAAAAAAATGTTTTAATATACCTCGGGTCAGACCACCACAGACCACCAATCAGACCCCCAATGTTAATCAGACCTTAGCTAACAGCCCCAATGTATAAAGACCCCAATAAGACCTCAGCTCAGACCCCCAATAAGACCTCAGCTCAGACCCCAATATGAATGACCCCCAATCAGACCTCAGATAAGAGCCCCATGCCTCTCATCATCCCCCAGTAGCCTCATATCAGTTCCCAGTTGCTTCTCAGCCCCCAGCAGCCTCTCCATCAGCCCCCATTGCCTCTCATCAGCCCCCAGCAGCCTCTCCATCAGCCCACAGTAGCTTCTCAGGCGCCAGCAGCCTCTCCATTAGCCCCCAGTGGCTCTCATCAGCCCCCATTGCCTCTCATCAGCCCCCATTGCCTCTCATCAGCCCCCAGTAGCTTCTCAGCCCCCAGCAACCTCTCCATTAGCCCCCAGTGCCCTCACCAGCCCCCAGAAGTGTCCATCAGCTTCATAAATATAAAATAAAGTAAAAAAATGTACCCTTTCCTGCTCCTGGACGCCGCCGCTCCTTTCCTTCAACGCAATCTGCATCCTCCTGCTGTCAGGTGTGCTGTGAAGCCGACAGCCGAGGACCAGGAAGCGGTGAGTAAAAAGCCTTCACCGCTTCCTGGTCCTTCAAGTGGCCAGCGCCTTCTGCTAATTTACAAGTGGCCAGCGGGGCTCAGTTGAACCTGGGGAGCCCAAGGCAGCTGCCCCTTTTGCCCCGCGTTAAAGACAGCCCTGCTTGGTGGGCGGTGCCCCCCAGAAAGAACTGGGACAATTGTCCTGCGTTAAAGACGGCACAGCGGCAGCAGACATTTTTAACATGCTTTAGGGTGGCCTGGGGAGCAATTGCCTCTCTGCTCCCATTCCATCCCGCCCCTGGCTTTACTCGGCCATCTCCGGAACTCCTATAGAAATGGATGGAGTGGCCATGTACATTTGCAACTGGACAATCCGTTGGCTGCAGGATCCCCGTTCTCATGATCGTGGGAGTCCCAGCAGTAGGCAGAGCCGGCGCTTCCATATAGGCAAGAGGGGCAATTGCCCCCGGGCCCCCGAGTCCTTAGGGGCCCCAAAGCCCACCATCTGCCCGACAATATTAGGGGCCCATGGCCGCTCTGAACTCCTCTCTGCCTCTTTAAAAGAGCTGCAGGGGTGGACTGAGTGGTCAGGTACTTCGGACACGGTCCGAGGGCCCTGCCGGGAAGGGGGCCCACGGCGGCAGGGCAAAGGGAGATGAGCGCTTCCTTCCATTGTGGAAGCGCTCATCTCCATAGTCATCTGTATCGCCGTCCTCAGGACAGCGATACAGATGGCTGTGCTGTGGGGCAGGGGAGGGAGAGGCGTCTCCCTTCCCTGTTCCTCTGATAGGCTGCTGGCACAAGGCTCACACTCTATCAGGGGCCGGTGCAGGCGGCGCAACGACGTCATCACGCTTCCTGAGCCGTACAGCGCGGGACACAGGCTGGAAGAGGCCTGCATCGCATCACTGCCATAGAGGTAAGTATAAGTGTTTTTTTTTTTTTTTTATATACCGGACTATCTATTAGGGTCTATTCACACGTGAGTATTTTTACCTTTCCAGATAAATGTTCAGTTTTTTTGCGGATCCGTTTTTCTGTACAACCCTCCGTTTTTGTACTAAAGTGCATCTGAATCCGTTCCGTGTTTCCGTTGTGTTGTCTCAAAACAGAAAGCACATGGCACAGAGGGCTGGGTTAAAAAAAAAAATTTTTATTTCCTGTAAACAGATCCGCAAAATCGGATGACATTCGGACATTCGGATGGTTTTGTGCATGGCATCCGCATTTTTGCAGGTCCATTGACTTGAATGGACAACGGACCCGAAAAACAGACAGAGAGTAGGACAAGCTTAATTTTTTTTCAGGATCCGCATCCTGGAAAATAGGGAAATGGAATGGATTCCGTGATTCGGACAGCACCATGATTGGTGTCCGCATTTTTGCGGAGGCAATTGAAATTAATGGATCCGAAAAAACGTTCCGATTTAATTCGGAATGGAAACGGAGTGTTAAAAAGGATGTGTGAATGGACCCTTACTGGCACATGGGGATGGGGGGTTAAAGAGGCATTTGTTACTGGCACGTGGGGGGTTAAAGAGACACTTGTTGCTGGCACATGGGGTGGGGGGGGGTTAAAGAGGCACTTGTTACTGGCACATGGAGGGAAGAGAGGCACTTGTTACTGGCACATGGGGGAAGAGAGGCACTTGTTACTGGCACATGGGGGGAAGAGAGGCACTTGTGACTGTGGGGCCATCTATGGGGCCACTTGTAACCGGCACATTATTATGGGGCACTATGGGGGCTATTACTGAGGCCACAAAGAAGGGGTATTTTATATGGGGGGCTTTGTGTGGTTTCTGCAGGGGGTTTATCGGTTTCTGCAGTATAGTATTGGGGAGCACAGCGGCACAGTATTGGGAGTAGTAGAATGATTTGCCCAGAAGATGGGAGGATGATGGAAAAGTAGTAAGCTAAGATTTTTTTTTTGTTGGCAAACTGCAGAGACGGAAAATGGCGAAAAAATGGTGATCTGTTATGAAAGGAGAAGACGACAGAGAACATCTACATCAAAAGAGATGTCACTGAATGTAAGAGGTATGGGGCGCTGTATTTCTGTATGCTGCCATTGAGGGGGGGAGGGGGGATAATGTAACGCAAAGGGGGTGATGACGTGACATTAAGGGTGGGGGGGCATTATTGTTTTTCGCCCCAGGGCCCCATTTCACCTAGAACCGGCCCTGGCAGTAGGACCCCTACAAATCTAATAGTATCCTGTGGATAGGGGATAATTTACTCTAACCAAAATAACACTTTAAAGGGGTTGTTTCACTTTAACAAATGGCATTTATCATGTAGACAAAGTTAATATGAGGCGCTTACTAATGTATTGTGATTGTCCATATTGCTCCCTTTGCTGGTTGGATTTATTTTTCCATCACATTATACACTGCTCGTTTCCATGGTTACGACCAACCTGCAATCCAGCAACAGTGTTCGTTCTTGCATCCTATAGGGAAAAGGGCCAGGTAATGTGCGCTCCCGCAGTCCCGGCCACCAGAGCATCCGGCTCTTTTTCCTATAGTGTGCAAGCATTACCGCCACTACTGGATTGTAGGGTGGTCGTAACCATGGAAACGACCAGTGTATAATATGATGGAAAAAATGAATCCAGCCAGCAAAGGAAGCAATATGGAGAATCACAATACATTAGTAAGTGGCTTGTATTAACTTTCTCTACATGATAAATGACATTTGTTTATGTGAGACGACAATCTTTTAGAAATGGACCTAATTTTTAAGATATCTGTATCGTTAATGTTTCTAAAGATAGTCCAAAGGTGTGCCTACAAATATTTGTATTACCAAAATATTTAATTTGGCAAAACTTTATGGGGGAAACATGGCAGCTTGTCACTGAAATTATACTCAAATACTCTTGTTAGCACACTCTGGTGGTAGAAGCTGGTTACTGCATATGAGACAATTAGGATAGAATACATAAGATAGATTAGATAGATAGATAGATAGATAGATAGATGTACTGTGACATCACTGTGTTTATTATCTCTGTACTGTGACATCACTGTGTTTATTATCCCTGTACTGTGACATCACTGTGTGTATTATCCCTGTACTGTGACATCGCTGTGTTTATTATCCCTGTACTGTGACATCACTGTTTATTATCCCTGTACTGTGACATCACTGTGTTCATTATCCCTGTACTGTGACATCACTGTGTTTATTATCCCTTTACTGTGACATCACTGTGTTTATTATCCCTGTACTGTGACATCACTGTGCTTATTATCCCTGTACCGTGGCATCACTGTGTTTATTATCCCTGTACTGTGACATCACTGTGTTTATTATCTCTGTACTGTGACATCACTGTGTTTATTATCCCTGTACTGTGACATCACTGTGTTTATTATCCCTGTACTGTGACATCACTGTGTTTATTATCCCTGTACTGTGACATCACTGTGTGCCTTATCCCTGTACTGTGACATCACTGTGTTTATTATCCCTGTAGTGTGACATCACTGTGTGTATTATCTCTGTACTGTGACATAACTGTGTTTATTATCCCTGTACTGTGACATCATTGTGTGTATTATCTATGTGCTGTGACATCACTGTGTTTATTAGCCCTGTACTGTGACATCACTGTGTTTACTATCCCTGTACTGTGACATCACTGTGTTTATTATCCCTGTACTGTGACATCACTGTGTGCCTTATCCCTGTACTGTGACATCACTGTGTTTATTATCTCTGTACTGTGACATCACTGTGTTTATTATCTCTGTACTGTGACATCACTGTGTGTATTATCCCTGGACTGTGACATAACTGTGTTTATTATCTGTGTGGTGTGACATCACTGTGTTTATTATCTCTGTACTGTGACATCACTGTGTTTATTATCTCTGTACTGTGACATCACCACTGTGTTTATTATCTCTGTATTGTGACATCACTGTGTTTATTATCCCTGTACTGTGACATCACTGTGTTTATTATCTCTGTACCGTGACATCACTGTGTTTATTATCTCTGTACTGTGACATCACTGTGTTTATTATCCCTGTACTGTGACATCACTGTTTTTATTATCTCTGTACTGTGACATCATTGTGTTTATTATCTCTGTACTGTGACATCACTGTGTTCATTATATCTGTACTGTGACATCACTGTGTTTATTATCCCTGTACTGTGACATCACTGTATTTATTATCCCTGTACTGTGACATCACTGTGTTTATTATCTCTGTACTGTGACATCACTGTGTGTATTATCTCTGTACTGTGACATCACTGTGTTTATTATCCCTGTACTGTGACATCACTGTGTTTATTATCTCTGTACTGTGACATCACTGTGTTTATTATCTCTGTACTGTGACATCACTGTGTTTATTATATCTGTACTGTGACATCTGTGGCAATGTGAACACTGATGTGTGCAGTGAAGCCCCAGGGAAACCGTCAGACAGGGCTGTTTGCACCAAGAGCGTGTCACCAAGGTGCCTGGCCTTGGTGGAGTGAAAGCCCAAGTATTAGTATTAGTATAGCTGGCTCAGCCAGTTCCAGGGCGGGCTTTTACTGGGAACAGGTAATGTGCTGGGTGGGTGCCTGTTCCCCATGCTCCAGTCCGGGATTTTGGACAATGCCCATGTCCAGGGATTCTATTTAATCCTCTTGTTGGACATGGGTGGGGTCTCACTCTGGGAGAGAGTGGTTTGTGTAGCAGAGTCCTGGTGAGGCTCTGGGAACGTGATCTCAGCTGAGGAGGGCTGAGGGGCCACGGGGCTAGGTGCTAGCCACAATTTATGGACGTTCGGCTGGGAAAGCCGCATGAGTTCCCGTGTGTGTGAATGGGGTCTTAGGTGAGTCAGCGATCTTATGTATTAGGTAGTGCCTAGACGGGCAGGTGTTCATTTATTTTGTTTTGTTTGAGAAGACTGCCAAATAAATGCACTGTTTGGACATGAAATCCGTTGTCCGGAAGGAAGTTTGTGTGAATGATCCCCGAGACCAGAGCTAACCCCCCCACATTTGGTGTCGGATGCGGGCATGCGCAGTGAGGCTGGCGTGAACGCCGAAGTTTTGTTTTTCTAAAGTGTATGGAATATATTAAGCCAGCAAAGCTGCAAGCAGGAGTTTCTGACAACATGGAGGCTGCTGTGAAGGCTCTCATAGAGGCTAACGTGCAGCAGCGGGAGACCAACCAACTACTGCTACAACATGTGATGGCGTTACAGGCGGCAGGAGCGTCCCACCACGTCCATGATGCCCGGAAAGCGGTCCGTGCGGCGATCCCAAAAATGACCCCCGCAGACGACGTTGAGACGTACCTGGCGGTTTTTGAGAAGGTCGCCGTGAGGGAAAAGTTACCCCGTGACCAGTGGGCTGAGGTGGTCGCTCCGTTCCTGGCTTCCGGACCCCAGCAGGTGTTTTTGACTTGTCGGACGACCAAGCGGCAGATTATGACACTGTGAAAGGAGAGGTCCTAGCCAGACTGGGCGTGAACGTGCTGGTCCGCGCCCAAAGAGTCCACCAGTGGGACTTTAAAACGACTGAACCCGCTAGGCCGCAGTTCTACGATCTGCTGCACAGGCTGCAAAGTGGCTGCAGCCCGACCTACTAAGTCCCACTGCCATGCTGGATCGACTGTTGGCGGACATCTTTTGGAGGGCCCTGCCTTATCCCCTCCAGCACTGGATCGGCCAGGTATCGCCCACCAATGCCCTGGAGATGGTCGACCTGGTGGAGCGCCACGAGGCCACCAGAAACCTGCAGGGGACTCTTGCGGGAAGGGGTCAGTCAAACCCCGGAGGCCTCTGCCCCAGATCCGACGTCCGGCGACAGAGCGGCCTGCCCGGAATATACCCCTGCGAGTCCGCCTCCCGTGGTATGCTGGAGGTGTCAGGAGCCAGGCCACATCAGGGCCGACTGTCCGCATCGGGATGAGCCGATGGATATGAACTACGGGGTCGTCACTCCTGTATGCACGGAAGCTGTGCGCAACTGGCACCCGTGAGGTGCAGGACCATAACCACCTGTGTCAGGTAGAGGTGGGAGACTCTCTGGCGGTGGCTCTGCTGGACTCCGGGAGTTTAGTCTCCTGGTAAGGGCTGCACTTGTACGTCCTGCGGAGTATACTGGCCGTAAAGTCGGGGTCCTGTGCATCCACGGAGACCTGAAAGACTACCCCACTGCACTAGTGACTTTGTCCACCGCGGCTGGTAGGTGGACCCACGAGGTGGCTGTCGCTACTAAACTCCCACACGAACTGATACTTGGGAGGGACTTCCCGGTTTTCCGGCGCTGTGGCCGGTAATAAAGGTATCTGAGGGACTCGAGACAGGGGTGACCCTAGTGGAGTGGCCTGATACCACTGGAAGGCCAGAACCCTGGGAGCCCGAGTCTGACGGGCCAGCGGTAGGGGTGACCACTGCTCCAGCGGTAGAGGGGGAGACAACCCCACTGAGTGTAATGGTGGGAGACACGGAGGACTTGCCACCGGGACCTGAGTTGGCAGACCTCAATGTCTCCGGGGAAAATTTTGGGACCGCACAACACCGGGACCAAACCCTAACCAGGGCCTGGGAGAATGTGCTGGAAATTGATGGTAAACCCCAGAAACCAGGGGCTGAATTAATGTTCCCACGATTTATTGTTCTGCAGGATATGTTGTATCGGGTGAACCAAATCCGAGGCGAACCTATTGAACAGTTGGTGGTGCCCACAGCGTATCGCAAGCTTGTCATGGAGCTTGCCCACCAACATGTTCTTGGGGGACACCTGGGGTGGCAGAAAACCCAGGACCGCATACTGCAGCGATTTTATTGGCCCAGTGTGTCCAAGGTGGGGATTAGCTCAGCAGTGCCCCTTGAGGGAAGGATTGAGAATGACATGAGCGGTATATATGACGCATGTGCTGTGACCGATAGCAACTCAGAGAGAGAGGCTGCCGTGTTGAGGTCTGGCCAAACTGATATGGTTACTGGTAGCAACCAGACGATAGTTATACCTGACGTGACAAGAGGCGAGTGGGGAGATGGCGGCCTAGTGTCTGAGACCCATACCCAGGCAGGGCTAGATGACAGGACATGTCAGTACAGCTGCAATCATGAAGACGGTTTCTCTCTCCCTACATGGTCCCTAGGTACAATAGCGAAGGGTCTACTGCCTGATGCCCAGAAGAAAATGAAAGTCTCCAGAAAGTTACACAAGCCTGTAGTAGACATTGACAAAAGTCTTGGCGAGGTCCTAGGAGATACTCCTACGTCTGGTACTGCTGCAGAACAGAGTAAAGAGCCGCTGGATCCAGAGGCCAAAAAAGGGAGTGCATCCAACAAGCTGATGCGAAAAAATCAAATACAAGCGGAAATTCTCCAACTTCAAGAGGAACTTGCAGTTTCTGAGCGATCCAGACTTCATGCAGAGCAGGAAAGAAATGAACTGGCTGATGAGGTCTTAAACAGTGCCTCAGAAAAATCTGCCCTCTTGGAGGAGCAAAGACATTTGGAAGCCAGTATGGCGCAACTTCACCAAGAGTTGCGTGATCGAATAGTGGACCTGGACAACCAGAGACAAACTGTGTCTAGATTGGAGAAGAAACAGAAGATGTTTGACCAGCTCCTGGCTGAAGAGAAATATGTTGCGGCCCGATATGCCGAAGAACGTGACCGAGCGGAGGCGGAGGCTGATGCTCTGGAGAAAAAGTCCAAGGCCATCTCCTTGGCTAGAGCCCTTGAAAAAGCGCTTAAGGAGCGAGGTGAATTGGAGAGGCTGAACAAGCAACTCAGAGCAGAGTTGGAAGTTCTCAGGAGCTCAAAAGATAAAGTCTATGAGTTGGAGAGGCCTAAGCGTGCTCCTGCGCAGCAGGTGGAAGAGAATGAGATACCTGAAGAGGAAGATTCTCTAAAAGATGCCAAGAAGGCAGAGCCTGTTAAGAATGGGTCTGGAGATGGTGGCGCTGTGGTCCCAGCCGAGGCAGAGAAGAAAATGGATGATGTATCTGCTGAACCAGATGAAGGTGCTGAGGTAGATGCAAAAGCCCAGGGACTCGTGGCGGTGTGTGGCCAGGACCTGGTCATGAGAGACATTCCCTCTGCTGTCAATGCCTTCCAGAAAGCCAGCAGTCTGCTGGGGAAGAAATACGGGGGACCGACGACCAGGATGAGGGTGCTGTCTACTCCGATGGGCTGGCTCTCCTGAATCCTATCCGAAGGGAGAACCATATCCGGGTGAATCTCTGCAGGGATTGCCAGAAGACGACGAGTCTGGTGAAGACCCTGATGTACCCCGTACCTCCAACCATGATGAGAAAGAGGAGGAGTTAAGAAATCAAGTATATGATGCCGTGTCCAAGAAGGATGAGAAGGCTAATCAACAGAATGAAGACTCCAAAAGAGACTCAAAGGCTAAAGAAGCTAAGGCCGATGAGTTGGAGTGGGAGAAATCCTGGTATGCCCCAGAGACCAAAGAGAAGGATGAAAAAGAATCTGCTGAAGTGGGGCATGCCACTGAAGAAGCAGAAGACTCTGAAAGTGGAGCCAAACTTGACGTAACCCCTGTGGGGAGTAAAGGAAAAAGAAAGACGCTATTTGTTGATAAAATAAAGAGACAAATAGAGGCAAGTCTTAAGAAGCGTGCTCGGTTGAAGCAGCTGTGTAAGAAAAAGGGAGAGAGAGATAAAAAAATAGAAAGAGAGGGTCTGCCTGTCCCGTGGAATTGGGAACCTCTTAGACACTATTTCTTGGGCAACAGGTCAATGTGGGTGACAAACCAAGCCTTGCTGGCTTGGGTATGGCAAAATAAAGGGAAAATGATGACGCTGACCACATCTTCCAGAGGGAATGTTGAGACAGAGGCTAGAAAAGGGCGGATGCCCTGTCAGGAGCATCCGGTTGGTGTATGTGTTAACCCCCACAGGTGTGAACAGAGGGGGGGGATATGTGGCAATGTGAACACTGATGTGTGCAGTGAAGCCCCAGGGAAACCGTCAGACAGGGCTGTTTGCACCAAGAGCGTGTCACCAAGGTGCCTGGCCTTGGTGGAGTGAAAGCCCAAGTATTAGTATTAGTATAGCTGGCTCAGCCAGTTCCAGGGCGGGCTTTTACTGGGAACAGGTAATGTGCTGGGTGGGTGCCTGTTCCCCATGCTCCAGTCCGGGATTTTGGACAATGCCCATGTCCAGGGATTCTATTTAATCCTCTTGTTGGACATGGGTGGGGTCTCACTCTGGGAGAGAGTGGTTTGTGTAGCAGAGTCCTGGTGAGGCTCTGGGAACGTGATCTCAGCTGAGGAGGGCTGAGGGGCCACGGGGCTAGGTGCTAGCCACAATTTATGGACGTTCGGCTGGGAAAGCCGCATGAGTTCCCGTGTGTGTGAATGGGGTCTTAGGTGAGTCAGCGATCTTATGTATTAGGTAGTGCCTAGACGGGCAGGTGTTCATTTATTTTGTTTTGTTTGAGAAGACTGCCAAATAAATGCACTGTTTGGACATGAAATCCGTTGTCCGGAAGGAAGTTTGTGTGAATGATCCCCGAGACCAAAGCTAACCCACCCACATTACTGTGTTTATTATCCCTGTACTGTGACATCACTGTGTGTATTATCTCTGTACTGTGACATCACTGTGTTTATTATCCCTGTACTGTGACATCACTGTGTTTATTATCCCTGTACTGTGACATCACTGTATTTATTATCCCTGTACTGTGACATCACTGTGTGTATTAACCCTGTACTGTGACATCACTGTGTTTATTATCCCTGTACTGTGACATCACTGTGTTTATTATCCCTGTACTGTGACATCACTGTGTTTATTATCCCTGTACTGTGACATCACTGTGTTTATTATCTCTGTACTGTGACATCACTGTGTTTATTATATCTGTACTGTGACATCACTGTGTTTATTATATCTGTACTGTGACATCACTGTGTGTATTATCCCTGTACTGTGACATCACAGTGTGTATTATCTCTGTACTGTGACATCACTGTGTTTATTATCTCTTCACCAAATTTGGTGAAGATCGGTCCAGTCGTTTGGTCGCGCATAAAGAACAGACAGATGGACGGACAGACAAACGTCCAGACAGAAACTCATTTTTATATATATAAGAGATGAGCTTTATTCATTCCGTCATAATAGAAGTCTATGGGCAGCAAAACGGATCCGTCCCGTTTCTGTTATGCAGGAGAGGACTCCAATGTATAACAGAAACAGGACGGATCCGTTATTCAGCCCATAGACTTCTATTATGACGGAATTAATAAATACCACAGTAAATACCACAAAAAGAAGCGAAAACGAATTTCTAAATATGAAATTCGCTCATCCCTATTTTTTATCTCTGTGCTGTACATTATTTCATTGCTCTGACACCCTGTCCCAGTTTTTCTATGCCACCCATGATTACACTTTACTCCCTGGTCGCAAAATATAAAATTGTATTATCTACTAATAACTTATAATGTGTCATAAAGTGTAAATCATAATATAGCATCACTTGAAAAATGTATCTATAGTGCCTTAAAAAAGTATTCCAGGGGTGTAACTATAAGGGAAGCAGGGGAAGCGGCCTGAACTCGGGCCCACCCAAGGATGAGGACTAAAAGATTTTATTGTCAGGGTCCCCACAATATTATTTTAAAAGGACATTATATATAGTGATGCTGGAAAAAATGGACGGAGCGGCTGATGGGCCTCGTCTGAGAGAGTGATCTTGACTAGTCACAGGAGTGGGGGTTGCAAAGAAGCTGCTGAATTTGCTGTGGGGCCCATTAATTTATAGTTACACCACTGAAGTATTCATACCCCCCTTGAACTTTTCCACATTTTTTCATGTTACATCCACAAACTTAAATGTATCATATTAGGATTTTAGGTGATAGACCAACACAATGTAGCAAGTGTGTGAAGGGAAAAAAAAAGATACATGGTTGTAGGTCTAGTTTTGCTGCAATTACAGCTGTAAGGACCCATTCACACGGGCGAGTTTTCCGCGTGGGTGCAATGCGTGAGTTGAACGCATTGCACCCGCACTGAATCCGGACCCATTTATTTCTATGGGGCTGTGCACATGAGCGGTGATTTTTCCGCATCACTTCTGCGTTGCGTGAAAATCGCAGCATGCTCTATTCTGTGCGTTTTTCACGCAACACAGCCCCCATACAAGTGAATGGGGCTGAGGGAAAATCGCAAGCATCCGCAAGCAAGTGCGGATGCGGTGCGATTTTCCCGCATGGTTGCTAGGAGACGATCGGGATGGGGACCCGATCTTGATTATTTTCCCTGATAACAAGAGAAGAGAGGGTTAAAAATAAAAAATAAATTGAACTCACCTCTTCCTCTTGATCGTGTAGGTGCCGGGATCATTCTTCTTTCTTCATTCTGCTGGGTAAAGGACCTTCGCGCGACATCACTGGGTCACATGGTCCAATCAAAAGCTTCCATGATTGGACCATGTGACTCAGTGACGTCACCGAAGGTCCTTCAACTAACAGATATGAAGATAGAAGATGTTCCTTGCACCTACGCGATCAATGGGAGGAGGTGAGTTCATTTATTTTTTATTTTTAACCCTCTATTGCCCTGCTAACATAGCATTCTGTATTTAGAATGCTATTATTTTCCCATCTAACCATGTTATAAGGGAAAATAATAAAATCTCCAGAATACTCAACCCGAAACCGGACTTTAGTGATGAAGTCCGGCTTTGGGTCTGAGTACCAAACATGCAGATTTTTCACACGCATTACAAAAGTCTGCACACGCATTTTCCCGCAATGCACCCGTCTCTTATCCGGGCGTCAAACATGATGCCCGTGTGAACCCAGCCTAAGCCTTTTGGGGTAGGTCTTTACCAGCTTTGCACATCTAGAGGCTGACATTTTTGCCCATTCTTCTTTGCAAAATAGCTCAGGCTCAGTCAGATTGGATGGAGAGCGTCTGTCAACATCAACTTTCAAGTCTCGTCATGGATTCTCAATGGGATTTAGGTCTGGACTGTGACTGGACCATTATAACAGATGAATATGCTTTCATCAAACCCATTCCATTGTAGTTCTGGCTGTATGTTTTACCCTGGGAACACACCTGGGCGTTTTTCAGCGCGTTCGTACGCGCTGTAAAACGCCCTACATGTGAAAAGCCATGCTTCTCTATGGGCATGGTTCACATTTGGGCGTTTTACAGCGCGTTTGAACGCGCTGTAAAACGCCCAACGCGCAAACAAGTACCCTAGGTTCACACCTGAGCGTTTTACAGCGCGTTCAAACGCGCTGTAAAACGCTCAAGACATGAAAACCAATGCTTTCCTATGGGAGTGGTTCATACTTGAGCATTTTACAGCGCGTAAAATGTGCTGTAAAACGCCCGACGCATAAGCTCGTTCAGGAGCGTTTTTTTGGGCGTTTGTCGCGCTTTTCCTCCCATAGACTTCAATGGAAACGCGCGTAAAACGGTCTAGGGTGTAGATATGCCTTTTTCTATTGGTCTCCAGATTCACGAACGCGCGATTCCTATTTGCAAAAACGCGCAAAAAAACGCGCGTAAAACGCGCGTTTCAAAAACGCTCAGGTCTGAACCCCGTGGTACATGAGCTTCTTTGGGGCGTTTTAACGCGCCTATGGACAATGTTGCCATAGGGGAAAATCACTGAATCGCGCGTATGACGCGCGTTTCTTAGTTACAAAAACGCGCATCCAAAATCGCGCGTAAAACGCGCGTCATACTCGCGCGATTCAGAAACGCCTAGGTGTGTTCCCAGCCTTAGGGTCGTTGTCCTGCTGGAAGGTAAACCTCCGCCTCAGTATCAAGTCTTTTGAAGCCTCTACCAGGTTTTTCTCCAGGATTGTGCTGTATTTAGCTCCATCCTTCTTCTCATGCACTCTGACCAGCTTCCCTGTCCCTGCTGAAGAAAAGCATCCCCGCACGATGCTGCCACGACCTTGTTTAACAGTGGGGATGGTGTGTCCAGGGTGCTGTGCAGTGTTATTTCTCCGCAAAAACATAGGGCCAGATTTATCATTACACTTCCATCTTACTCCAATTTCACATAAGTCCAAAGTCACTTTTGGCTCAGTCAGATTTATTAATGGTCCTTTAATACTGTGATAAATGTGGTTTGATGGCAGCAGTTCATCCTTCAGTGAACGGCTTTACAAAAGTCGCACATATTTACAAAAAAGTTGCATGTTCTATTAAAAAGTCGCATAAGTCAAGTCTGGTCCTCACTGGAGTGAAATTGGGACTTTTTTGCGACTTTTCAAAAAAGTCCCAATGATAAATCTGGAGTGAAACTCATTAACATGGCTAACCACGCCCATTTTTACAAAACTGGAGTGAGTGGTGTACACATGTAAAAAAGTCGCAAAATTATGCGCAAATGAGTGTGAAAAGTCGCAGATGCCCTATTTTGGGACTTTTTGATGCCAGAATTCTGGAGTGAAGGTATGATAAATCATGGCCAGTATGTTTATGTGACTTTTTAAAGTTTGTGGTGTGGATTTTTTTTTTTTTTTTTGCAGGGGTCTTCACAGAACTCCACCTAGGCATGTACAATGTCTAATTAGTCACATAGGTTCATTACCCCTGGCACAATCTCTCCTCCCCCTCCATTGTTTGTTTACTCCTCATTGTCCACTTGTCTATAGAACGTGTAATGCTCACAATAACCACAAGATGGCAGTATGTCTTTTGCCATTCAAGTCAATAAAGCAAAACAAGGACATTTTTTGTATGTTGTATTCCCCAGAGACAACAAAAGAACCAATACTGGGTAAGTATTTCTCCCAGCAACCCTAATTTTAGGGCGGAGGACATTTTAAATTTACAGCAGAAATGTCACGATAACTATGGTGTAGATTCCTTCCTTAATATATTAGCAGCCATATATACAAAATTGTTTTAAAGTGTGGCGAAAAATAACAAAAAACAAGGAAGGTAAAAGAAGAATAAACTACAGACTGAATTTTGATAGTAGATATATGACATGTGAAGACCCCACAACTCCACCACCCCGCTCTGACCCCATTATTAGGAGACCTGCCAAGTGCTCTGTTGATTATGACGTATGGAGAGACACGTTCATCGGTTTTCTTATTAGACCTATATAAAAATTGCACAAAAATTATAGTGCAGAAGAGGTTACAATGTGATAGGAGTCGACCACAATAGGAGGCAAGGTAATAATAATTATTATCCTGGCTATAGGTTGTACAGAAGTGACTACTGATGACATCTAGATCAGTAAGACTATTCACCCCTCCCCCGGCCCATCCCTGTGTCTGCAGAATATCTGCAATCCAAAGTGATTACTGGGTTTAATGGGATAATTTTATTCTATTCTGGGCGTAAATCAGTTTCACCTATCCAGCAGATACCTTTCAGTTCCACTCATTACCAGGATGTACATGGCAAGGGGCTAAGTATTCCACACTCGTAGATGACCTTTCCAATTTTTTTTAATATCAATTATAAAATACCTACAAAGACACAGCTACAATGGGAAATTCCTATTGAAAAAGTCATATGCAAAGAGGTATCTCCCAAGGAAGCGACCATCTTACTAGCGCCACCTTGTGGAAGTGGCTCCCTATGATTCCAAATATGACTTTTTAACAAGGCGCACTGAGGAAGGAGCGGCCGAGCGAGCGTCCGCCTCTCAGCGCGCCTGCGCCGACTGAAGACCGGTACCACGCAGGCACGAGATTTTGAACGGTAGACAGGGCCAGCTGGAGGAGGAGAGCGCTCGCTGGCCCTGTCACTCAACAGGAGGAGGGGGCGTTTTTCTGAAAGGAGGATGCGGCGGCTACCAGCAAGTAACCGCCCTACTTGCTGGTAGTGAGGTAATTAACATATTATAAAATTGCGTTTTTTAGCAAAATTAACCTACAGAAAAAGTTAAAAACAGTAGATATAGAATAATCGTCCTATAAGCATTTTTGTGAGCCCCCCCAAAAAATGACCCATTCATTTCTATGGGGCCACGCATGCATCCATATTTTTTGTGGATTTGTGTGGCCGTTCTGCAAATGATGGAACACGTCCTATTCTGCTCTTTATTTTAGATAAGAATTGCCATTTCTGTTGATTGGAGGGAGTAAAATGTGGAGTGCACATGGAAGGTATTCGTGTTTTGCAGACCGAAATACGGACACTGCTGTGTGCAGGAAACTGTAATGTATGGATATGTTGGGTCCGTTGGAGCAGCAGCCGCTGTCCACTTTGGCTATTAAATGAGATGAGATGGATCTAAAGTAGGGGGTCATGCAGTAGCCCAGCCTCCATAAAGGCTCCATGGGGCACATTTATCATGCCAGTACAATTTTACACTTACTTTTGTACCTGTTTTTCTGTGGGTTGAAAGTTTCAGTTTCTCCTATTTAGGCCTCACGCATGCGGCTGTTGTTGGCAAACAAACAGCAGGTCCGCAATATACAGGCACCGGCCGTTTGTGCACCGCATCATGGATGTGGACCCATTCACTTGAATGGGTCCGCAATCCAGACAGTGCATGCACTACTTTTTTGCGGTGTGGACCATCGGATGCATGTTGCGGACCCCATTCAAGTGAAAGGGTACATGTCCGCATACGACGGGCACATGGTCGGCGACCGTGCCTTGTGGACCACAAATTGCGGTCCGCAGCACGGTCACAAGCCAACAACGGCATTCTGCATGAGTCCTTATCATGTGTTTCTATTTGAGCTGATAAATCCGTTTTTTGCTATTCTTTTTAGATTGTTTTAAGGCGTCTCATATTTTGTAGGAGTTATTTCTGTGGCTTTTGAAAATCACTGATCTAATAGTTTAAAAAGTCGCATTCTCTCCAGAAAAGTCACAAACGTGTTTTAAAAAGTCGCATCCATTCATTTTGCCACTTTATATCTTCAACATAGTCGCTTAAGAGCCAACTAATCGTGCCAGCTCGATCTCTGAAACAGACAGCAAAATAAAACATGCGCAAATACAGTGAAAAGTCTAAGAAATGCCCAAACCTAACAATAAATGTGATTAAATAGAAAAGTCTGCCCAACATAGATAAAATACGACTGAAACAGGCACAAAACCCTTTGATAAATGTGCCGCCATGTGCTGCTACAGAGCATCCAACGGGTGCCACAGGTTTGGCGATATTCTAGGGGGAGATTACCTCTATTCATGCAACGCCAGATAGAGCATGGCACAATTTTTTTTTTGTATGAACCCCCATAGGCATACAGACCCAGAGATATGGTGGAGGCGTGCACTACTATGGCTGCCTTGTTATGTCTGCGTAAAAAAACGGAGCTATAATACCATTGTGTACATTAGACCTAAAGCTGCCTAAAGGGGTACTACCCTATAAGTGTGTGATCAGTGATTTCCATCAGTGACTGTGGGCCAAAACCAGGGGTCGAGCCCACACAGAGATAAGTAAAGATGAGCGAACTAGTGTTTTCAAGTTCGGCGTACAAGGTTCGAGTTCGGGTTATCTAAGAACTCCATTATAGATTCCGCTACCACAGACCATAAGTTATGGTCCGTGGTAGTGGAATCCGTAACTGAATTCTTAGATAACCCGAACATTGTACAGTAAACTTAAAAATACAAGATCTCATCCCTAGAGATAAGACAGTCATTTTTGTACATTTTTTGCTGACGTTGCTGCCGGAAGATGTGAAGGGCATGCACCTCATCATAAATTAGACGCCTCTTTGGTTTTTAGCAACTTTTACGGCTTTTTCCTGGGGTAACATTAGTACATTTGCCCCTGCTCCAACCCCGCCACCCCTTTGTGTCGAACGCGGCACAAAATAATAAAATATTGTAGCAAGGGCATTTGAAAAGTGGCCAAAAAAGGGGACTGTGCAACAACTTTACGCCAAAAAGAGTCGTAAACCTGTTCGTAAATAAGCCCCAAGGTATAATAGATAAATTTGCGCCTCCTCTGTGTTTTTGACCTGCACCCGGATTTGGTTCATAATCACTGATCAAACACTGACTGTGTAAAAGCGGATTTACTCTTTATGTTTGCTTTTAATGATCGCGCATGCAGTATATCAGATTGTCTATCTCGGCCAGCGTCCGTCTTAAGGTATAGCCTGTGAGCGTCTTCGGCAACCTTAAAGAAAGAGAAAGGTTTGTGCTTTCACAGCCAATTTACACCCGCCGGTGTGTGTTAACGTCTGGTGCAGGACCAGAGGAGAGAATAGGGCAGGGACTGTTAGCACAGCCACACGTGGAGCGCACACAGGGGGTGGGGGGAGCGCACACAGGCCATCTAATGTTACAGGAGGGGGGATGTGTCCTCCTGGGATCCTGCTCTCAATCTCCTTCCTGGTGATGGGGGAGCTCTCGGCGTCACACGCCCTCCTCCGCCAATCACAGGCCGGCTCTGGCAGTTTCAAGGCTCCCTCGCCAGCTCTGGAGTCGGTGAGACAAGTGCGTGACACGGTAACAGCTGGCGTCATGGTGACACCGAGAGGTGCTGGGCACCCATGTACAGTCACCACTGCCATGAGGCGACATCTGTCGTCACCGGACACACTTCCTCACACCTCCTGCGTAACGTAAACATCTCGGCTACTTAGAAATGGACAAACGCCGGATAATTTTCCCCCAATCCGGTTGATATATTGTTATATTTTTCCAAAAATTTTTTGTTTACTGAAGGTCTGGAATGACCTTAAAAAAATAGCTTTAAAGAGGCTCTGTCACCCGGTTCAAGCCTACCCTACCAGGCATATAACCTGGTAGGGCTGATGACACAGACAAAAACCATACCTTTAGACTACATGCACACCACAGTTTTTTTTGCGTCCACAAAACAAACGGATGCGGCATCCGTTTTTTTTGGAGGATCCGTTTTCTTCCACAGATCCCTTATAATAAATGCCTATGCTTGACCGCAAATGTGAAAAAAGTAGGACATGCACTATTTTTTTTTGCTGAAGGGAAACACGGACGCGGAACACAAACGGATGAGCTATCAGTATTTTTTTGCTGACACATTGAAATGAAAAGGTCCCCATCCTATCCGCAAAAAAAACCTGAACGGACGCAGAGAAAAACATGTGCATGTAGCCTTATTTGTCGTGTAGTAGGTCCGGTATGGCCGAAAAAGCAACTTTTAAAAATATTCAAATGAGGAATTCGAGCACTCAGAGGCGGGCTTATGCCTTCCAAGCACTGCTTTGCGACACCTCTGTTCCTTGCTAATGCCGGCCTTCTGGACCTAACCACCCCCATGTCCTTTGATTGACAGCACTAGACTCGCTGGTTTAGCGCTAATATCGCGCATCTGCGCACTTGCATCCGTGCCGGCACGTGTGCAGCATCCTATTGCCAGCGCCTGAGGATCCCTTGCACCTTAAGAGGTATTTACGAGCAAGTAGTTGAGACGCCAGTTGCAGTTAAGCAACAAGGACTTGGAGTCCCCTTTGTAAATGGTATGGGTGGAACCCAGGGCAGGAGTGGTGTAGAGAGGCCTAAAATGTCTCTGTAGATGTTGTATGCACGTGTCACGGTGCTCCTACCTGGATATCCGTGGATCACAGACGTGGTGTAGTCCGAAGGCTACATAAAACATCATTTTTCTCAGCAGCGCGGGCACATATGAACATGGGACCAACACAGACGCCTTCAGCTGCCAAGTGCACATGTAACAGGTCAGCCGGTGTCATAGGGACAAAACTGCTGACAGATGCTCTTTAATGAGGACCAGAAGGGAGCCCAATTTTAATCTTTGCTATGGGGTCTTGTCACCTCGTACGCGTACCACTGACCCACTGGAGCTTTACAGTAGTGATCTGACCCGCAGGACATATTTACAGCCTAATCTCATCAAGCTACATAAAAATGGTGATTCACTTTAATTATTAATTAAGGAAGCAGTGAAGGTCCCTCCCTCGAGACCCCTCACTGTTGTTTGTGGTAATTATAGCCCAGCACTCAGCAAAGCTTTGGTATCCCTTTGGCTTTGCTGTGATTTTTGCCCGTCACTGGGAAAGTTTGAATCGGAGTCTATGTAGACAGGAGGACCCTCCTCGTGATGGACCGCCACCATTGTGGTGCGAGAAGAAAACTAAACGCTAGGTCAATATAGAGGACTTGAATTGATGAGTTTGTATCAGCCAGCTATCGGATGCCATATTATGCTGCTATATGAAGGCACTATATGGCGGTATGACATCATAGACAAAAAAAAGACTGACAGTTTTTAGACAACCTCTATCTGCATTACCTATTAAAGGGGTATTCTGATTACAACACATAATTCTATATCCAATGGATAACTGTTAAATTATTGGTGGCTTTCCAACCACTGGGACCCCACCAATGATGAGAATGGGGATCCTGTGTCCCTCCATTTGAATAGAGCAGCGGTCGAGCATGCACACTGCCGCTTCAAATTCTATGGGACTGTCGGAGATAGCTGAGCGCAGTCCCATAGAGAGGGGGAGCAGGTCCCCTGTTCCTGTGATGATAGGTGTCCCAGTGATTGGACCCCCACCAATCTAACTTTTATATCCTATCTATTGACTAGGGGATAAATAGTTGTTACTTGAAAACCCCTTTAAGACATAGATAAACTAGAAGGGGACTTTTTCTATGCTTGTACTATTCCATTAGGGGGCTTTCCTTTTCGGACCCTTGATCAATTATCCAGAGACTTTAGCCGCTAGAAAAAACGTCCTCCACCCATTAATTTCAGTGGACTCTGTGTAATACTTAACTTCCCCTGCGGGGGCACTGTAGGGAAATTACACTTGCCCTCAGGTTCCCGCACAGATTATAGCCGATCACTGGGGGTCCCAGCAGTGGAAGTCCCTGTGATTGGGATATCAATGGGGAAAAAACCCTTGAACAAAGAAAGATTGGGACTGGCAACCCCTTTAGTTTTGTGATAAGAGTAGTACAGTCATCTCTAGACTTAGTTCTTGCCACGCACATGACATAACTATAGGCCAATTTTGGTGAGACTGGCTGACCATCTATGTATGGGGGAACCCTGACTATCCCCCAGCGGCAAATGCCAGGAAAGATAAGGATCAGGCAGTTGGATTTCATCATGCCCGACTCACTGCCAAATTGATCTGTCAGGCTTTCTCCCATTTAGGACACACGCATCCACAGCCGAGCTGTGCGTCCCTCCTTCTGACAAATTAAGTTTTTTCCAGCTCCCCTGGCACTGAGCCATCATTTCAGCAACAGAACTGGACCAAACCAGGACATCGAAGACTCACCTTTGTTTCATAGCTGCATTGGACCAGTTTAGTGGACACAAGTCCTGTGTGTTGTTATGTACACCATGCACACAGAGATCAGTCCGGGGCTGAACATTAGATTTTCTCGACATTATGGAGTACAGTCAGGGGCGTAGCTATAGGGGGTGCAGAGGTAGCAGTTGCTACCGGGCCCAGGAGCCTGAGGGGGCCCAAAGACACTTGTGCCGCATAAGAAGACACACAAAGCACTGAGGGAAGGGGGGGCCCAAGCTGAACTCTTGCACCAGGGCCCATGAGCCTTTTAGCTACGCCCCTGAGTACAGTGTATTATAGGTTCCTCTGTGTTCTCTTTCCTTACTCTAATTTGCAGACTGCCATGACACAAATCTGCTTTGGTGCCTCTCTTCCTGGAGCTGAGGTGGAACGGAGCTTCACTATGGGTCATGCACTCATGCAAGGTTGGAGGAGCAGAACCACAGGTGTAACTTGAAGCTCCAGGGCCCCAATACATCATATGTAATAGAGCCCCCACCTACTGTGTCCCATTTATAATACTGGTGACTAGTTTGGCATAGAAGACCCCTCAGACACCAGGGCCCAGGATGCAAGTGCTAGCTCTAGACCCCCTATAGCCGGGATGACCAACCTGCGGCTCTCCGGATGCTTTAAAACTAGAATTCCCACCATGCCCTGCTGTAGGCTGATAGCTGTAGGCAGTCTGGGCATGCTGGGAGTTGTAGTTTTGCAACAGCTGGAGAGCCGCAGGTTGGCCATCCCTGCCCTATAGCTACTCTCCTAGGCCAGGGATGGGCAAACTGCGGCTCTCCAGCTGTTGTAAAACTACAACTCCCACCATGCCCTGCTGTAGGCTGATAGCTGTAGCCAGACTGGGCATGCTGGGAGTTGTAGTTTTGCAACAGCTGGAGAGCCGCAGTTTGCCCATCCCTGCCCTAGGCAATGCTCTACTCATCAATCAGCAAATAAGACCTTGTGCACATGACCATATCCATTTTCAGATCCACAAAACGCGGATACTGGACGTGTGCGTCCCACATTTGCTTTTCCGCACGTCTTGCCCTATGTTAAAAATGCCTATTCTTGTGTGCAAAACAGAAAAGAATAGGACATGTTCTATCTTTTTTTGCAGGATGAGACAACGGACATACGGAGGCGGACAGGTTCTCAGAGCTATTTCGTAAACCCCCCCCCCGCCACTAGTTTAACACTTTCTAGGCCTATGGTCACTGCTCCTCTCATACAGTAGGTGCCCAGCAGGACGTAGTTTACAGTCAGAAGCAGTCTACAGTAAGTTTGTCAGTAGATTACAGTAACAGCTTCTGCAGAAATGCCTGACTCATGGCTTATTTTTTTCTACATGTATCTCTTTCCCAACAGTACCTTACATTATTAGACGAGCTGCTGTCCGCTTCCCTGAAACCGAGTGGTTACATGGGACTTCTGTTAATAATCTCAGATCAATCAGAGACAATTTTGATAACATCTGCATTTTTATTTTATCTATTTCTAAAAAAAGAGAAGTACAAGTAACATGAGCTGCACAAAATAAATTCCCTGTTGCAGTACACCTAAAGGTCTTCGCAAACTGTTCCAAAATTTGGCGCAATTTTGCACATGTCATTTTAGAGGAATCCTCAGCACCTAGCTTGATTATGGGTGTGGCTCAACAGTGGAGTGTGATTTAATTGGATAGCGACGTGGTCTAAGGTGCAACATTTTGCACCAAAATTGCTCCTTAAGGGTGCATTCACACGACCATATGAATAGGTCTGCATCATTTCTGCAATATTGCGGAACGGGTGTGGACCCATTAATTTTAATGGGGCCACAAAAGATGTAGACAGCACACAGTGCTGTCCACATCCGTAGTTCCGTAAAAAATATAGAGCATGTCCTATTCTTGTCCACAAGACAAGAATAGGTATTTTCTAAATGGCGCCGGCCCTGTAGGTGCCACAAAATGCGGAACGCCCGCAGCCGGCATCTGCAATTTGCGGACGGCAAAACACGGCACGGTCGTGTGAATGTACCTACTCTAATTCAGGCATAAAATTTAATTGCAAACTAAGCCAACCAACAGTTGGCATAGAGTTAGACAAAAGTTTCTGTCCCTGCACCAGATTCATCACCCAGCCAGAGCCCCTGTGATAAATCTGCTGCAGGTCTACACAGCCCATCTCAACTCAAATCTGCCCCACTGTGCTTAAACGCCTTGCTGCAAGTGGACCTAACTGTCCTCCCATTTTTGTAGTGTGTTCCAACAAACGCAGTGTCAGACTGGGCTTTCTTGGATCCACCAAAGGAAATTATTCACCCAACCCCTCTATCATCAATACAGTCTAATAGGTTTGAAATCAAAGAAATAGACCCTTGTGGCAAATGATTAGCTCCAAAGGCAGCTCTAAATTATTTTTTTTTCTCCTGGACCTTTGGAGCCCACTATGGCTTCAGACACTGAGCCCACCCCACCGGAGGTTTCTCCAGATCCAACCCTAAATGGGCATACAATGCAAGGCTCCTGTTGCAGTGGTTGAGATCAGATAAAACTCCAATCCTGGCCATCCGATGCCATTGTCGAAGGGCAGTTTCTGGCAGACTGGAAATGTAGTCTCCTGACAAACTACAAGTAATACATACAGACACAGACCTGTTTCAAAGTGGGTATCCCCACCGCCTGCCAGGCCTTCCCCAGCAATCTCCATACTCCTGTCCTGCCTCTGCCCGGATGTCTCCAGTGCTGCTCCCAAGTACTCTGCCATCAGCCAGTTCCATTCATTTGCAAATCAGTGACCCCCTACCTCTACACACAGCCCTCCCATTACTTAGAGACCTTCAAGATGACAGTCCTGTAGCTGTCTTCCTAAGCTATGCACTGGCTCAGTTGTGGATGACCATGTGTAAAAAAAATATATATAGATATATTTGGGTCCTGGAAGAATTTTTGGTACAGTTCAAACGCAAGCTTGTGTAAAGGTTATGTGTCTTCCGTGGAGACACAGATGGGAGAACGTTCCTGGTGACAGATGGGACTTTAGTTCCACCCCTCAATCCCTCCCTTCAGAATCTTGAATACTGTTCTTACAATAGAAATGCCTCCTCACAGTTAGTACTGTATATAGGACATACTGTATGTAGAACTGTTTTGTGTTCATTATATATACTGTAATAATATTTTAAGCCACAAAGAACGTTCCTTCAAGTCGCGCTCTCGGGCCTCTGGTGCTCCACCTGTTGTGAGACTACCAGTGTAGTTAGGAAATGCTGAGAATTGTAGTTTTGCAGAACCATTATGCATACTTTTGACAAACTTTTTGGCCTTTTTTCTATATGGAAGGAGACATACATTGATTGCAGCATCGGAGGTACTTGGGAAGGGTTATCTAAACCTCTAATGGTTCATGGGCTGGCCAGCTTTCCTCTAATGTGGTTGCCTTTGATCTGCTGCTCTTCCACTATTATGAAACCGCTGCTCCTGTGGCAGCTGTTAGGGCATGCTGGGAGTTGTAATTCTGCAATCAGTATATGGGTTCTTCAACTAAAAAGGTCACAAAGTTTACCAAAAAGTTTTCAGAATGAAATCAATTACTGTACATCAGTAGGCTTCAAAGGTAGGTTTTGCTTCACACATCTCAATAATTCAATTCAGTGCCCTGGCAGAATGGCTTTTTGGTGCTCACCTAGGATCTTGTGCCAGGGGCCCATTTCCCACCAGCACCCATCACCCTACGATGTCTCTGTGCCTTAGACCAGTCTATTGTTAACATGCCCATACACCTTAGATGACAGTCTGCCAAACCCGCAATGAGCTACCTGATCCTCCCCCAACAGCAGATTTTTGGGGAAAGGAGAATCGAGCATGCCATAGGCCTCTGCTGCTGCCATGAAGGGGTGTATTTGGTCTGCAACAATATTGAGGTAGGTGGTCAAAGTAACATCTACAGGACCCAAAGTTTCCCAGCGGAACATCGCCCCCAGAGCATGGCATGTCCTCCATTGGCTTGCATTCTTCCCATAGTGCATCTTGGTGCCATCTCTTTTCCAGGTAAGTGATGCGCCTTCACTGGCTAAAAGAAATTATTAATTATCGGACCAGGCCTCCTCCTTCCCTTGCTCCACGGTCCAGTTGTGATGCTCATCGTCACGGTGCGGTTCACTGTGACAGTTGTGGCCGTGTAGGCTGGCTGCAGGTCCTCTTGCGTACTGGCTGCAGGCTGACACCTGTGTATGCTGCTTGCTTCGGGCTGCGTGCTGGCTGTGGTGTCTGGTGTGAACTATGCCTGTGAATGTGTGTACTCCCCGTGTCTGTATCTCTGTGCAGTTCCTGTCTCTGGTGCGTGTAGGCTGGCTGCAGGCTCCCTCAAGTGCTGGCTGCAGGTTGACTCCTGTGTATGCTGGTTGCTTAGGACTGTGTGCTGGCTGCAGTGTTGTGTGTGAACTGTGGCCTGTATCGTTTGTTCTATGGTTCTGGTACTCCTGGTTCTGATGGGCTTAACATTCTCTCGTCTGTTCCTGGGTGTGGCTTATCAGGTGCCCTCTTGGCAGCTATATCTATCTGTGGGATGTGGGGCTTGTGGTCAGTCTCTTGTGTCTTGCTGGGTGTAGAACCTCTCTGCTCACCCAGTAGGTCAGTCTGTCTTGTGTCTTACTGAGTATAGCCCCTTGCTGCTGACCCAGGTGGTTTTGCCATCTGCCCTTGTTTGTGGTGTCGTCTTGTATGATGTTATTCCTTTGCCTGATCTTCTGTACCTGTTCTGTGTCCTGATTCTGATTCTGTTTCATGTTTAGCCTAGCAGTACTCTATAGCTTGGCAGTGCCTACTGCTTCTGATCTAGTCCGTCCCTTGTCTTTCCTGCAATGCCTTACTGCTCCTGTCCCACATGTGTCCTGCCTTCATGAGAGGGCTCCTGGGTTCTCCGGAGGGAGGATCTCTAGTCTGTGTGCAGCTCTGGCTGAGACCGCCATGCTTCCATTCCGCTTGGGGTCCAGGCACCTGCTTCTGTGCTGGTTCCCGTTTGTCTCATCCATGTCCTGAGTTTGCTTGGGTTCCAGTTTTGTTGTCTGTTCCGCTGGTGGTTTCACCAGCCTGGTTATCTGCAGGTAGGGGCCAAGTGTACCGGAACCTTTCTGGAGGTGTGACCAGTGAGCCCTCGGTCCAGTTCGTCCCCGCTACCAGGGGCTCTGTGAAGAACTGAGCTCACTAGCTCTCCGCTCTCTGGGTTTTGCTTCTGGTTTGCCGTGCACTTGGTTCTGTGGTAGGTCTACCTCTATTGCCTAACCTGCCTGTCTCTACTGTCATGTAATACGTGTGTAATAAAGCACTGTGTTAGTCCCTGGTCTGTCTCTGCCTGTGTCCTGTTTGCAAGACGTCCCGGAGGTCTGCCTTGGGCCTCTGGCACGTGACACTCATGTGTCAACATGGATTGGTCTACAGCTACACAACCCAACACACAGAAAGCTGCCATGCCCTCTGTGTTCTGACACCTTTCTATCATTTCAAGCACTAAAGGGGTTCTCCAACTGATTTATACTGATGACCTCTTCTCAGGAGAGGTCATTGGTATCTGGTGGGGGTCCAACACCCAGAACTCCTGCTGATCAACTGTATGAGGACTTGAGGAGGCCTCAGCGCTCCGGAACACTGTGGCCTGCTCATAACTTACCAAGCACAGCGCCGTACATAGTATAGTGGCTGTGCTCGGTGTTGCAGCTGGGACTGACCTGTGCCTAGGCCATGTGACCTTTAAATGGGACATCACTGGCTGCAAGAAGACCACGGCACTTCAGTGCCCCAAAAACAGCTGATCAGCGGGGGTCTCAGGTGTCGGACCCCCACCAATCGGATACTGATAACCTATCCTATTTTTATCAGTCTGAAAACACCTTTACCTTTTTCCTGGATGAAATGTGTGTGCCCATGACCCTGTCCAGTTTACCAGTTATCCTTTCTGGGACCACTTTGGTGGGTACTAACCCCTTCATCTCACGTAAAACCCATAAGACCTGGCATTTTGGAGATCCTTTGACCCAATTTTCTAGCCATCACAATTCGGCTCTCGTCAAAGTTGTTTAGAAGATCCTTGCACTTGCCCATTTATCCTTCTTGCTTGATATATCCCAGCTCACGGCGGGGCCATTGGTTTTAATGTTCTGGTTGATCATGCACATGTAACAATGTTGCAGCTCTACACACAAGGCCATACATACTGAATAATGGCACAGACTGACAACACATTTTTGTACATTTACCACACGTCATTTTTATTTTGCACTGATAATTTTGTTTGAACTTTGCAAAATGTAAGTTTAATTTAATCTTCCCCATAACTGTATTTCCTCTGCCTTCCCCAGGGATCCTAATAAGGGTATAACTGTGGTTGGCAGCTAGATAAGTGAGTTACAAGTCAGAGAGACTCGTCAGTCATTCTGTCAGGAAGAGAGTAAAGAACAGTCCAAATGTATATGTACCATATGATGGATTAACACACAGTGAGGGCATGGCCACTAGTACCATTTTCTGTTGGCGATAATTTTTGACAATGATTAAAATGAACCTGATAAGTTAATATATTAATACTTTAATATAGTTCTTTAGTCAGGATAATTAGTGGTAAAAAACTAAGAATGCAGGAATGAAACAAGTCACCATGGAGTCCCATAGCAAAACTTAGAATGAGGTCCTTCTCTACCATTACCACCTTAAGCTGCAAATTAATAATTATTTTGGTCTTTCTAATGCACTGGGATAATGAACAACAGTGATGTAACAAGAGAGGGCAAATGCACAGACAGTACAGGGATAATAAACACAGTGATGTCACAGTACAGGATAATAAACACAGTGATGTCACAGTACAGGGATAATAAACACAGTGATGTCACAGGACAGGGTTCATACACACAGTGATGTCACAGTACAGGGATAATAAACAAGTGATGTCACAGCGCATAGATAATACACACAGTGATGTCACAGTACAGGGATAATAAACACAGTGATGTCACAGGACAGGGTTCATACACACAGTGATGTCACAGTACAGGAATAATAAACACAGTGATGTCACAGGACAGGGATAATAAACACAGTGATGTCACAGTACAGAGATAATACACACAGTGATGTCACAGTACAGGGACAATAAACACAGTGATGTCACAGTACAGGGATAATAAACACAGTGATGTCACAGTACAGGGATAATAAACACAGTGATGTCACAGTACAGGGACAATAAACACAGTGATGTCACAATACAGGGACAATAAACACAATGATGTCACAGTACAGGGATAATAAACACAGTGATGTCACAATACAGGTATAATAAACACAGTGATGTCACAGTACAGAGATAATACACACAGTGATGTCACAGTACAGGGACAATAAACACAGTGATGTCACAGTACAGGAATAATAAACACAGTGATGTCACAGTACAGGGATAATAAACACAGTGATGTCACAGTACAGAGATAATACACACAGTGATGTCACAGTACAGGGATAATAAACACAGTGATGTCACAGTACAGAGATAATAAACAAGTGATGTCACAGTATAGAGATAATACAGACAGTGATCTCACAGTACAGAGATAATAAACACAGTGAGGTCACAATACAGGGATAATAAACACAGTGATGTCACAGTACAGGGATAATAAACACAGTGATGTCACAGTACAGGGACAATAAACACAGTGATGTCACAGTACAGGGATAATAAACACAGTGATGTCACAGTACAGAGATAATATACACAGTGATGTTACAGTACAGGGATAATAAACACAGTGATGTCACAGTACAGAGATAATAAACACAGTGATGTCACAGTACAGGGACAATAAACACAGTGATGTCACAGTACAGGGACAATAAACACAGTGATGTCACAGTACAGGGATAATAAACACAGTAATGTCACATTACAGAGATAATAAACACAGTGATGTCACAGTACAGAGATAATACACACAGTGATGTCACAGTACAGAGATAATACACAGTGATGTCACAGTACAGAGATAATAAACACAATGATGTCACAGTACAGGGATAATAAACACAGTGATGTCACAGTACAGGAATAATACACACAGTGATATCACAGTACAGAGATAATAAACACAGTGATGTCATAGTACAGAGATAATACACACAGTGATGTCATAGTACAGAGATAATAAACACAGTGATGTCACAGTACAGAGATAATAAACACAGTGATGTCACAGTACAGAGATAATAAACACAGTGATGTCACAGTACAGGGATAATGCACACAGTGATGTCACAGTAAAGGGATAATGCACACAGTGATGTCACAGTACAGGGATAATAAACCCAGTGATGTCACAGTACAGAGATAATAAACACAGTGATGTCACAGTACAGGGATAATAAACACAGTGATGTCACAGTACAGGGATAATACACACCGTGATGTCACAGTATAGGGGTAATAAACACAGTGATGTCACAGTACAGGGATAATACACACCGTGATGTCACAGTATAGGGGTAATAAACACAGTGATGTCACACTACAGGGATAATACACACAGTGATGTCACAGTACAGAGATAATAAACACAGTGATGTCACACTACAGGGATAATACACACAGCGATGTCACAGTACAGGGATAATAAACACAGTGATGTCACAGTACAGGGATAATAAACACACTGATGTCACAGTACAAGGATAATAAACAGTGATGTCACAGTACAGGGACAATAAACACAGTGATGTCACAGTACAGGGATAATAAACACAGTGATGTCACTGTACAGAGATAATAAACACAGTGATGTCACAGTACAGGGATAATAAACACAGTGATGTCACAGTACAGGGATAATAAACACAGTGATGTCACAGTACAGGGATAATAAACACAGTGATGTCACAGTACAGAGATAATAAACACAGTGATCTCACAGTACAGGGATAATAAACACAGTGATGTCATAGTACAGAGATAATAAACACAGTGATGTCACAGTACAGAGATAATAAACACAGTGATGTCACAGTACAGAGATAATAAACACAGTGATGTCACAGTACAGAGATAATAAACACAGTGATGTCACAGTACAGGGATAATAAACACAGTGATGTCACAGTACAGAGATAATAAACACAGTGATGTCACAGTACAGGGATAATACACACAGTGATGTCACAGCACAGGGATAATACACACAGTGATGTCACAATACAGAGATAATAAACACAGTGATGTCACAGTACAGAGATAATAAACACAGTGATGTCACAGTACAGAGATAATAAACACAGTGATGTCCCAGTACAGGGATAATAAACACAGTGATGTCACAGTACAGAGATAATAAACACAGTGATGTCACAGTACAGAGATAATAAACACAGTGATGTCACAGTACAGGGATAATAAACACAGTGATGTCACAGTACAGAGATAATAAACACAGTGATGTCACAGTACAGGGATAATACACACAGTGATGTCACAGCACAGGGATAATACACACAGTGATGTCACAATACAGAGATAATAAACACAGTGATGTCACAGTACAGAGATAATAAACACAGTGATGTCACAGTACAGAGATAATAAACACAGTGATGTCACAGTACAGAGATAATAAACACAGTGATGTCCCAGTACAGGGATAATAAACACAGTGATGTCACAGTACAGGGATAATAAACACAGTGATGTCACAGTACAGGGATAATAAACACAGTGATGTCACAGTACAGAGATAATAAACACAGTGATGTCACAGTACAAGGATAATAAACACAGTGATGTCACAGTACAGAGATAATAAACACAGTGATGTTACAGTACAGAGATAATAAACACAGTGATGTCACAGTACAGGGATAATAAACACAGTGATGTCACAGTACAGAGATAATAAACACAGTGATGTCACAGTACAGGGATAATAAACACAGTGATGTCACAGTACAGAGATAATAAACACAGTGATGTCACAGTACAGAGATAATACACACAGTGATGTCAGTACAGGGATAATACACACAGTGATGCCACAGTACAGGGATAATAAGCACACTAGTCTATAAAGTATATGGCTGCCTGTCCTTGTGATTTTGTGTTTTCTAGAGTAGAAAAGAACAGAAGACCATACATACAGAGTAAAAGTGTGAGTTTAGTGAAAGGCATAAGGGTCTGGACCATTAAAGACACCATTTAGAGTCATTTTCTGCCCATGCCACATGTATACACTTCATTAATAGATCACTATGTACTATGTGGATTTGCTCGTGAGATGACCACAGAGACATATTATAATTTTTATTTGAAATTGCAATCTGTATCCAGTTAGGTGATGTCACTGCCCCATGGTTAGGCACAATTTGGAACCACCAGATGTATTGAAGAGCTAGGTGCTCCCAGTGACATATGGTCGGTCACAAGAAGGCTTAACTAGTGTTATACCTCCAGGTCAAAAACCTGCTGCATGTAAAAAGATCATCATTCAGTCCACCTTTTTTATAGGACATCACCTATTTTGCAGGACATCTCTAAATAGCTTTAGGCCTCTTTCACACAGGCGTCACGTTTGACGCCCGGATAAGAGGCGGGTGCGTTGCAGGAAAATGCGCGATTTTTCTGCGCGTGTGCAAACATTTGTAATGCGTTTTGCACGCGCGTGTGAAAAATCGGCATGTTTGGTACCCAGACCCGAAGCCGGACTTCATCACTGAAGTCCGGTTTCGGGTTGAGTATTCTGTAGATTTTATTATTTTCCTTTATAACATGGTTATAAGGGAAAATAATAGCATTCTAAATACAGAATGCTTAGTAAAATGTGGATTGAGGGGTTAAAAATTAAAAACTTAACTCACCTTATCCACTTGATCGCGTAGTTGCGATCTCTTACTCATTCATTAGCTGCCGTCTAAAGGACCTGTGATGAGGTCACTGAGCTCATCACATGGTCCAATCTCATGGTCCATCACCATGGTGATGAACCATGTGATTAGACCATGTGATGTGAAGTCACCACAGGTCCTTTAGATGGCTGCGAATGCTTGAAGAAGAAAGGAGAGATCGGCAACTACGCGATCGAGTGGCTAAGGTGAGTTAAGTTTTTTTATTTTTAACCCCTTAACCCCTTAAGGACACGGCCCTATTTCACCTTAAGGACCAGGCCATTTTTTGGAAATCTGACCAGTGTCATTTTATGTGGTGATAACTTTAAAACGCTTTTACTTATCCAGGCCATTCTGAGATTGTTTTTTCGTCACATATTGTATTTCATGACAGTGGTAAAATAAAGTCGAAAAATTTCATTTTTATTTATAAAAAAATACCAAATTTACCAAAAATTTTGAAAAATTTACAATTTTCCAAGTTTCAATTTCTCTACTTCTAGAATACATAGTAATACTGCCAAAAAAAGTTATTGATTTACATTCCCCATATGTCTACTCCATGTATCGATTATTTTGGGAATGCCATTTCATTTTTTGGGGACATTACAAGGCTTAGAAGTTTAGAAGCAAATCTTGACATTTTTCAGAAATTTTCAAAAACCCACTTTTTAGGGACCAGTTCAGGTCTGAAGTCACTTTGCGAGGCTTACATAATAGAAACCACCCAAAAATGACCCCATTCTAGAAACTACACCCTCAAGGTATTCAAAACTGATTTTACAAACGTCATTAACCCTTTAGGTTTTCCACAAGAGTTAATGGCAAATAAAGATAAAATTTCTGAATTTCGATTTTTGGGAAAATATTTGATTTTAATACATTTTTTCCAGTAACAAGGCAAGGGTTAACAGCCAAAAAAAGTCAATATTTATTGCCCTGATTCTGTAGTTTGCAGAAACACCCCATATGTGGTCCTAAACTGCTGTATGGCCAAACGGCAGGGCACAGAAGTAAGGGAACGCCATATGGTTTTTGGAAGGCGGATTTTGCTGGACTGGATTTTTGACACCATGTCCCATTTGAAGCCCCCGATGCACCCCTAGAATAGAAACTCCATAAAAGTGACTCCATCTAAGAAACTACACCCTCAATGTATTCAAAACTAGTTTTACAAACTTTGTTAACCCTTTAGGTGTTCCACAAGAGTTATTGGCAAATGGAGATGAAGTTTCAGAATTTCAATTTTTGTTACCTTGCCTCAAAAAAGTGTAATATAGAGCAACCAAAAATCAAATTTACCCTAAAATAGTACCAACAAAACTGACACCTTATCCCGTAGTTTCAAAAATGGGGTCACTTTTTTGGAGTTTCTACTCTAGGGGTGCATCGGGGGGGCTTCAAATGGGACATAGTCTCAAAAAAACAGTCCAGCAAAATCCGCCTTCCAAAAACCATATGGCGTTCCCTTCCTTCTGTGCCCTGCCGTTTGGCCATACAGCAGTTTACAACCACATATGGGGTGTTTCTGCAAACTACAGAATCAGGGCAATAAATATTGAGTTTTGTTTGGCTGTTAACCCTTGCTTTGTTACTGGAAAAATGGATTAAAATGGATAATTTGCAAAAAAATAGCTGTTTTGGGACAGTTTTGTATTTTTTGTTATTTACATCGTTGAACTGACAGGTTAGATTGTGTGTTATTTCTATAGAGCATATTGTTACTGACGCGACAATACCAAATATGACTACTTTTTGGGGTTTTTTGTTTCAGTTTTACATAATAAAGCATTTTTGAAAAAAATGATTTTTTTGTGTCTCCACATTCTGAAAGCCATAGTATATATTTTTTTTTTTTTGCGATTGTCCTATGTAGGGGCTCATTTTTTGCGGGATGAGATGGCGGTTTGAATGGTACTATCTTGGGGTGCATATGACTTTTTGATCACTTGCTATTACACTTTTTGTGATGTAAGGTGACAAAAAATGACTTTTTTACAACGTTTTTATTTTTTATGTTTACGGCGTTCACCTGAGGGGTTAGGTCATGTGATATTTTTATAGAGCAGGTCGTTACTGAACGCGACGATACCCAATATGTATACTTTTTATTTATTTATTTTGGTGTTACACAATAATATCCTTTTTGAAACAAAAAAACATGTTTTAGTGTCTCCATAGTCTGAGAGCCATATTTTTTTCAGTTTTTAGGCGATCGTCTCAGGTTGGGTATAATTTTTGCGGGATGAGGTGGCGGTTAGATTGGCACTATTTGGGTGGTCATATGACTTTTTGATCGCTTGCTATTACACTTTTTGTGATGTAAGGTGACAAAAAATGGCTTTTTGACAAAGTTTTTTTTTTTTTTTACAGTGTTTACTTGAGGGGTTAGGTCATGTGATATTTTTATAGAGCAGATTCTTACGGACGTGGAGATACCCAATATGTCTACTTTTTTAAATTTTTTACATTTAACAATAAAAGCATTTTTGAAACAAAAAAATCATGTTTTAGTCTGAGAGGCATAGTTTTTTTATTTTTTGGGCAATTGTTTTATGAAGGGGCTCATTTTTTGCGGGATGAGATGGCGGTTAGATTGGTACTATTTTGGGAGGCATACGCCTTTTTGATCGCTTTGTATTACACTTTTAGTGATGTAAGGTGCCCAAAAATGACTTATTTACACCATTTTTGGTTTTTTTATGGCGTTCACCTGAGGGGTTCAGTCATGTGATATTTTTATAGAGCTGTTTTTTACGGACGCGCGATACCTAATATGTGTAGTGTATTTTTTTTTTTACTTTTTATTCAGTGATTTGTGTTTTTTTATTTTTACTTTTTTTCACTTTTTACATTTTTTGGTTTTGGACCCAGACCCACTTGGTTCTTGTAGATCCAGTGGATCTGGTGTCTATATAATACAGTACAGTACACTATATAGTGTACTGCACTGTATTTTTACTTTCACAGTCTGGTCAGACTTCTGCCTTTAGCAGAAGTCTGACCAGAGTTACTATACCATGGCAAGCAGGACGCTTCTGAAAGCGTCCTGCTGCCATGGTAATCATCACCCACTGCCATTAGAGAGCAGTGGGTGATGGATAGGAAGGGAGGGGAGCTCCCTCCCTCTGCGATCCCATCCTGGGGGGGGGGCTGCATAGGCACAGCAGCCCCCGATGGGAGAGGGAGGGAGCTCCCTCCCTGTTAACACCTTCCATACCGCGGTCCGTCCGGACCGCGGTAAGAAAGAGGTTAAACGGCTGGCATCTGCAGCACAGATGCCAGCCGTTTTTCTATCAGAGCGCCAGCAATGTGCTGGCACTCTGATAGAACCACTAGACACCAGGGAATTATTACAAGGGAGGCGGGCGGGGGATTGCTATTGCGATCCCGCCTGCCGCACCGCCCGCCTCCCGCACCGCCTACCGCCGCCGCAACCACCCCCCCTGCACCCCCGCCGCCATAACAAGATCGGGGGATGCAGGGGGGGTTAATATGATTAACTTCGGGGCAATTAACTCTCTGATCCCCGCGGTCTGTATCAGAGATCCCTAAAACCGCTGCAAACCGCAGGTCTGAATTGACCTGCGGTTTGCAGCGATCGCCGATACGGGGGGGTCACATGACCCCCCTCGGCATTAGAACATGGTTCCTGCTGATCTACATCAGCAGGAACCATGTTGCTACGGCGCCCACATCGGGCGCAGTAGCAGTTTAAACACAGGGCGTACAGGTACGCCCTGTGTCCTTAAGGACTCGGACATTAGGGCGTTCCTGTACGCCCTGTGTCCTTAAGAGGTTAATCCACATTTTACAAAGCATTCTTTATTGAGAATGCTATTATCTTCCCTTATAACTATGTTATACGGGAAAATAATAAAGATCAGGTCTTGTCTCTTAGCAACCATGCGGGAAAATTGCACTGCATCCGCAGTTGCTTGCGGATGCTTACGATTTTCCCGCAGCCCCATTCACTTCTATGGGGCCTGCGTTGCGTGAAAAACACACAATATAGAGCATGCTGCGATTTTCACGCAACGCAGAAGTGATGCGTGAAAATTACCGCTCATGTGCACAGCCCCATAGAAATGAATGGGTCCGGATTCAGTGCGGGTGCAATGCGTCCACCTCACGCATTGCACCCGCGCGGAAATCACGCCCGTGTGAAAGGGGCCTTAGTGTTACCATTTCCCATTATTTTCAAGATCTCTACACCTGAAAACCGTACACACCTAATGCCTTTCACAGCTTATAATGCCACATGGACTTCATAGATGGGATCCTCTCTTCAGGACCACCTTTTATAGCTAGAAGCAGTCACTTCCTCTCCGGAGAACTCACCGCGTCCTTAGAGAAGAGGTTGTCTAGATGGAGAAAAACCCTTTTTAGTAAATTCACACAAGCCGTTTTTAGAGTAGTTTTTGAATCTTTGTAACTTCTCCTGTGTTTGGCCTAAAAAAAAAAAACTATATAAAACTACATGTGTGAGTTCAGCCTTGACTGGCTTCTCCACTTTGGACAATATTGACTTGTTTGGAGGCTTCCTTCAAAATAATCTGACCAAAGAGGGCCCCTCCACTGGCACCCCTAAGCCATCAGCAGTAATCTGCTGAGAAACCTAGAAGAGTTCATTTTCCCCACATCCCCACATTTCTATCGCGGCATATGGAATCCATAAGGGGCGGCTTCCACCAACCCGAACTGTTGAACAGCAGAAGGACCTGGGGTGACGTCACCGTCATGTGATCAGTGCAGGGGGCGATCAAATCCAGTGCTGAGCCACGCCCCCTGCACTGATCACATGACGGTGACGTCACCCCAGGTCCTTCGGCTGTTCAACAGTTCGGGTTGGTGGAAGCCGCCCCTTATGGATTCCATATGCCGGGATAGTCCGCGGTAGTGGAATCCATAACGGGATGCGGCGATTACCACAACCCGAACGCCGAACTTTTTTTTAAAGTTCGCTCATCTCTACTCCCTAGGTCCAAATATTTACATGCCTAGGTACACTGTATAGGTTCTGGCACAGGTGACTGTCTGAAACAGCTGATGGGTGGTGGCTGGGGGTGTCGAACAGCCACTGAACTGATATTGACGACCTATTCCATATCTACATCATGGACTACCTCTCTAATGTAATGTATAATAGGCCCCCCACTTTATGAAAAACTATTGGCATAAGAAAAAGTCACTTTTTAGAACAGAAGTGGTAGATAAACCAGTAAGTATAAAACTGGATACATATGAGACAATGATAGTCGTCCGTGGGATTGTTTGTATGAATGATCCCACCAGCAACATCCCAGACTAAACTGGCTTTTAAGAAAAAATTGACTTCCTGGTCCTCGAGCACAATGTCAGATGATCAGCCAGGATTCGGCTAATCATACCATAAAAATGTCGTTTCGGCCGACAACGGACAAGAGTCGCAAACTCAAAATCCGCAATTACGGACAACTTTTATCTCACCCATGTTTGGTCAGCACTAGGCTTTGTTGAAATGACTACTTCTTTTTCTGTGGTGGTCTGCTGCACTATTATTGCTGCTAAAAACATCCGAAACTGAAGGACGCCATTTTAAGCCAATGGGATTCATCGGGGATACATTAGAAAGCCCATCAATACTACTGATCATGGCAGGTCTGAGAATCAAAAGGACCCCATACACAGGGGCGTAACTATAGGGGAAGCAGGGGAAGCGGCTGCTTTGGGGCCCTGACCCAGAAAGGGCCCATTCAAGAGGAGGAGGAGAAGTACTAAAAGACTTTGTCAGGGCCCTTCAACAGTATTACAGAATGACATTATATACAGTGGCAGTATAGACAGCTGCCGGACCTGGTCTGAGAGAGCGATCTTTACTAGCCACAGCAAAGGGGGCGGCATGAAAGGAAGGGGTTGTGAAATAATTATTGGGGGAGGGGGCCCCATACAAAAATTTGCTGTGGGGCCCAGTCATTTCTAGTTACGCCACTGCCCATACACATTACTGTATTGTTGGCCCAACCTGAATATCGAATATGTTTGGGGAGCTCCCGACCTGGGGGAGGCAAGGATCAGGCGAACTGAACATTTTCACCCGATCCTTTTGTTCTTCTTGGTGATAAGCAACCGCCAGACGTGCCCGGCAGCAGATCTTTCCTCTCTCCACATCGACAATACATACAAGCTTGTCCAAAACGAACATGTATGAGGGAGTCGGGAGGGCTAGCTGTCAGCCAAACAATCTTGCTGCCAAAAGCTGCTGGATGTATATGGCCGGCTTTACTTACTTGTCCTGTAAATACACTTTTAAAATGATGAGATAAATAAATGATGTGAGCAAAGAAATGATCATTTTCTAAATGTTACAACATTATAACTAATCAATAGTAAATGAAATATAGATGAGGATGAGCCTTGTTAGAATTGTTACTTTTTAGCACAACAATGCCCGTTTATGCCATTGGATGCAGCCAATAGAGTAAGGCTAGGTTCACATCACATCCATTCACTGTAGAGTTCCCCTTTAAAAAAAATATATATATACTGGTGAAACTCAAAAAATTAGAAAATCATGCAAAAGTTCGTTTATTTTATACTGTTTTTAACAACGCACAAATTTCTGTGCGGATTTCTGCAGCATATCCGCACCAAAATCTGCAATTTCTAATTGCGGATTTTGGTGCGGATTAGAGGCGGTTTTGCCGCAGATCTCATCCCTCATTGGAAAAGGGTGAAATCCGCAGCTAAACCTGCAAACATAACTGACATGCTGAGGATTTGGAAATCCACACGGCAGGTAAATCTCCGCACAGAAACAATCCACAAAGTGTACATAAGATCTGTGTAATCGCATACACTTTGCTGGAACTGAACTATGCTGCGGTTTTTCCGTACAGAGAATCTGCATCGAAAAATGTTGCATATTTCACAATGTGTGCAGGTGGTCTTTACACTGTGATCTCAAGTGTGAGCCCAGCTTTATACACTGCTTATGAAAACCCTCGGACTGGACAAAACATAAAAACATGCTCCATGAAATTTCTTACCATGATACTTTATTCTTTGACTTTACTTTACGTTTCAAGCAAAATTAGCGATTGCATGGAGTTTGTATTTTCTCCCCGTGTTTGCGTGGGTTTCCTCCGGGTTCTCCGGTTTCCTCCCACTGTCCAAAGACATCCTGATAGGGAACTTAGATTGTGAGCCCCATTGGGGACAGCTTGATGCTAATGTCTGTAAGGCCTCTTGCACATGAACGTGTTTTTTTTCCGTTTACGTTCTGTTTTTTGCTTTCCGTATACGGACCATATACGGAACCATACATTTCAATGGATCCGCAAAACAAACGGTACTCCGTATGCCTTCTGTTTTTGTATTTCCGTTCCCTTTAAAGATAGAACATGTCCTATTATTGTCCACATAACGGACAAGGATAGGACTGTTCTATCAGAGGCCAGCTGTTCTGTTCCGCAAAAAACGTAATGCCTACGGACATCATACTGAAAAAGCCATATGGCCGTGTGCAAGAGGCCTAACATGTCTTATTATTGCTCGCAAATCACGTTCCGTGGCTCTATTCAAGTCAATGGGGCTGTAAAAAAAACTTTACGGATACGGAATGCATCCGTATGTCTTCCGTATCCGTTACGTTTTTTTGCAGAACCATCTATTGAAAAGTTTCTGACCAGCCTAATTTTTCAATGTAATTACTGTATACTGTATATGCCATGCTTCCGTCTCCGTTTGCGATCCGTAAAAAATGAGTCACATACGGAAACTGAACAGAAACTGAAACACTACTGAAACGAAAGACGGAACGTATCGGTGAAAAATGGACCGCAAAACACTGAAAAAGCCATACGGTCATGTACAAGAGGCCTAAAGCAATGCAGGATATGTGTAAAATAAATAAAAATAGATAAATAAACAATAACTCTCATCTTACCTAGAATATTGCACATCCAGGTTATAATAAAAAAAAATGTTAATTGATTAAATTACCCATAAGAAAGCAATTCTGTGTTCCTGGAAGTAGACCCATCGGACACGCTGACCGAATTGATGCATCAATTGACCACAAAATATGCAAAAAGTGCCTGTGATAACCCCCAGCTCCGTCTCTGGCGCAGTATGTTTTGGAGGGACCATGCTGGTTTTTGTGCCCTTGGCTAGACAGTCCATCAGGATGCTTCCTGATGCAGAGAAAAAGAAACTCTGTCACTGTCTGACATAAAAGGGCGGCTCTCTTTACTGGAGTCATAAATGACAATGGGATGCTGTGCGCTGACCCTCGGGTGACCTGACGTTTTCATTGGAAAGTGCTGGTCTCGGGGAAATCCATTGGAATAAAATAATAAGTCTTCACGCGTTTCCAGCCATGTCACTTGCAGAGGGTTTGCCTGATATCATCTTATCAGTAGAGGGGACTGGAGATGTTGGACTTGTCTCCTGGAGGTTTACATCAAAGGTGAAGAAGAGACAATTCACATTTGTCATCAGAGCAAAAGTTCAAAACCCCAAGTACCTACCATGAAGGATCTGCTCATAGCCCGCCAGGTATGTTCCAGCACATGTCGTCTAGAACAGTGTTTCCAAACCAGTGTGCCTCCAGCTGTTGCAAAACTACAACTCCCAGCATGCCCGGACAGCCTTTGGCTGTGCAGGCAGGCTGGGAGTTGTAGTTTTGCAACAGCTGGAGGCACACTGGTTGGGAAACACTGGTCTAGAAGGATACTAAATCTAAACATGAGGCTAGGGAGACACTGAAGCCTGCCGAACCTGATTTCGGCGGAAGCCTTCAGACTGTCCCCCAATGAGAGATAAAAGATCAGGCAGTTGCATTTCCACATGCCCAATCTGTTCTCAGGGAGATAAGCTGCCACCAGAGGTGTCTGACAATGGTTTACTCCCCATAAGGAACACATGCATGCTTGGCAGAGTCAAGCATGCATGTATATGGGGGGGTCAGAGAGATAGCTATTGGCCAAAGAAGTATTCTAATGTGTATGGCCCTCCTGACTCCACAGTTGCTGAAGCATAGGGAACATGCACTGGTGCCCTGCTCTGAGAGAAATTTGGGTTGCAGTCGCACCTGAATCCTGGTACCTGATTGCACCCGATGCCTCCTCTATCATATATAGGGGGGCACCAGAACTGTAAATGGCACATTATGGTCGGAGGCCTTATTACAGACTTTGCATCAAGGGCCAGGATCTTCAAGTAAAGTAAGGCCTCATGCACACGACCGTAGGTATTTTGCAGACCACAAATTGCTGATCCGCAAAATACACATGCCATCCATGTTGGATCTGCATTTTTTGAGAACCTATTGAGCGGGTCCGTGGTTTGCATTTTGCGGCCAAGTATGACCCCATGCACACGACCGTATTTTTCGCTCTGCATCCGATCCACATTTATTTCAGTGGATGAGTGGGCTGTCCGCCTCCATATGTCGATTCCGCAACCCCGCAAAAAACCCCAGAACATGTCCTATTCTTGTGCATTTTGCAGCCAAGAATAGGCATTTGTCACGTAGTGCGGGACCTGCGGAAGGAGAAAATGTGCGATGCACACGCAAAACCGGTACAGTCATGTGAATGGGGCCTATTGGACATATGGATGTGGAAGGCACAAGGATCATCCAGAGACACATTGTCTCCACTGGGGCCACAATGGGGGGGGGCACTAGTTCTACTGGGGGTACAACTGGGAGCCATTATTTCTAATGGGGGCTCAACTGGGAGCCATTATTTCTACTAGGCTCAACTGGAGGACAGTATTTATACTGGGGGCCATTATTTCTACTGCGGGCAAAACTGGAAATTATTATAGATACTGAGGGCACAACTGAGGGTTATTACAGATACTGGGGCACTATGGGTAGCATTATAACTCCTATAGGCACTACAGAGGGGCATTATGTATACTGGGTTCACTATGGGGGGCATTATATATACCGAGGGCACTGTGGGGGACATAATATATTTTGAGAGCGCTGCAGGGGTTGTGGTTTTAAGCAAAAGTCAATAAAATTCCTCCATTTTCTTTAACCAGCGGGTGATTGCTGGTCAGGTGCACATGCCAAGAGATCCCTTTCCTTAAGTCCAGCCCCCCATCCATTCCTGTTTAGCCCCCCCCCATCCATTCCTGTTGCAGAAGCCTCTGGGTTTGCAGTTCTCTTGTTTCTGCAGTCTGGGATCTGAATTCATTTTGGGTCTGAAGTCTGAAATAATTTTGTTTGACTCTGGATGTCAAAGTGGAAAAAATTAAATTAAAAAAATGCAATTTCATTTTTAAAAAATAGGTCATCCTCCGCCTCACTCACATTGTACAACTTCCATGTTGGGAAAAGTGGAACAGGTGCTTCCTAAATATGGCGCTCCTTCTGACCATCATATTTCTCAATGTACGGACACCAGACAACTGGGTTTTTCTTGCTGCCCTTCTATTGAAAAACTGGCTGCTTGCAGCCACCACTAGGGGGAGCTCAGCGCATAGAAATGCATAGTTATTATCGCTAACAGTGGAAACTGTAAATAATTCTCTCCGCACTGAACTCCCCCTAGTGGTGGCTGCTGGAAAATGAGACTCCCCTGAGACTCCCTCCCCAATCGCTTCATAGGAAGGCTCCATGGTAGGTACCCCACCGCTTCTGAGACGTCTTCCCTTTATCAAGGAGGCAGCCCCCAGGTTCTATGTTGCGGGCGGGTACCTGCAATAGTACAGGTAACATGAATTGTACCGTGTAGGAATTATAGGTGTCATTTTTCTTTCATTTTTAATAGGCAAATATTGCAATCTGCTGATAAATATTAATTTTTATTAGGACTCTCATCACACGGAAAGGATTAGATAATTCGGTGGCTTCTCCTCGAAAGTCTCATGTTGGGCACGCTTTAGAAGCTGTCTACTGAGAAGGATTTTCCTGGAAGCGCACAGAATGCGGATAAAATACTTGTTTCCGTTCCAGCACAAACTGTGCTCTGAAAACCGCACTGAGGCGGCAGCAGCTGTCATATCTACTGCGCGCGAGCCTCTTCTCACTAATGGGATAAAAACCGAGACGCTAACAGGATGGAGGATACCTACGGCAGATTATACTGCTTTACCGCCTCTCACGCCACAGGTCACTGACTGCTAGAACCGTTCTTAAAGGAAAATCAGAAGAGCACCCGTCAGCAGAATCAACCCTATTACACCAGGCGTATAGATAGAAGATCACAATATATATAATATAAGATCACAATAAAGCTCTAGGTAAAGTAAGCAATAGAAATGGAAAATTAGTAAAAACTCAAGTATCTCTATAAAAACCCATCTGCAAATTTGGCCGTGTCGTTCCTGAGAAAATAAAGTTTGTATTGCTTATTCAGATGAGGGCTTCAGTGCACTGGTGGGTGGGGCCACGCCCCTCAGGGCACTAAAGTCTTTTTAAGGGCTCATAAACGTATTTTTTGTCCACGTCTGTTCCGCTTTTTTGCGCCCAGTATGTAACATAGTATATAAGACCGAAAAAAGACATTTGTCCATCCAGTTCGGCCTGTTTCCTACAAGTTGATCCAGAATGTGCAACCATTCATTTTAATGGGGCCTCAAAAAAACGGAAATAACTCTGTGTGCATTCCGTATCCGTATGTCCGCAAGTCTGTTCCCCCAAAAAATAGAACATGTCCTATTTTTGTCCGTTTTGCGGACAAGGACAGGCATTATTACAATGGATCCGTAAAAAATACGGATGTCATCCGTTCTTTTTGCGGAACCGTGTTTTGTGGACTGCAAAATACATACAGTCATGTGTATGAGCCCTTATTCTCAGAAACGTACTCGATTTTCACACATCAGATATGATTTAAATTCACACGACCGTATGTATTTTGTGGTCCACAAAATGCGGATCAGCTAAAAAATACGGATGACGTCCGTGTGACATCCGTTTTTTTTGTGTGGATCCATTGTAACAATGCCTATCCTTGTCCGCAAAATGGACAAGCTCTATATTTTTTGCGGGGCTACGGAACTGACAGTATTTTTTGCGGATCCATTAAAATGAATGGGTCCTCATCCAATCCGCAAAAAAAAAAAAAACGGAACGGACACGGAAACAAAATACGTTCGTGTGAAGGTAGCCTAATTAGGAAAAAGCTTATTGGCATACAATGCACCAAAATTATTAAAATTCACGCACCAATTAATAATTTTGGTGCATCCTACAGCTTTGTATCTTTGGTGGCTCCATTGAAATGAATGGGTCCACACCCATTCCGCAAAATCGTGGAACGGATGCGGACCCATTCATACGGTCGTCTGAATGAGCCCTAAGACTGGTGTTTGTAAGGCCAATTCAGCGCGGAAAACGCAATACACCTCCACTGATTTAAATGGGAAAACCGCTTGTTAATTTTTACAGCACTTTTTTTTTTTTTTTTTTTTTTACCCTTGGGGTTTCTAATATCACGCTGCAGATAAAAGAAGGGGTGGCCATTCAGCTGGAATGCTGGGACTTGTAGTTCTACTACTGGAATGCTGGGTCTTGTAGTCTACAGCTGGCATGCTAGTACTAGTAGTTCTACAGCTGGGAATTGTACTTCTATAGCAGGAATGCTGAGGTTTGTGGTTCTACGGATGGAAATGCTGGGACTTGTAGTTCTACAGCTGGGACGAGAAGTTCTACAGATGGAATGCTGAGATTTGCAGTTCTACAGCTGGAATGTTGAGGCTTGTAGTTCTACAGCTGGAATGCTGGGACCTGTGGTTCTACAGCTGAAGGCTGGTATTAGTAGTTCTACAGATGGAATGCTGGAGTTTGTAATTTAACAGTTGGGATGCTGGGGTTTGTAGTTCTACTGCTAGAATGCTGGGACTTATGTTTCTACAGCTCGAATGCTGGGACCTGTGGTTCTAGAGCTGAAGGCTGGTATCAGTAGTTCTACAGCTGGAATGCTGGGGTTTGTAGTTCTACACCTAGCACGATGGTCTCTTCCAGGAGCCCTCAGTGTTTGTCGGCAGTCTCGCGGGCAGGACGCTCCTCTCTGTCCCTCCTGTCAGTCTCTTTCCAGCAGGCAGTCCCTCCTTCCCTCCTTCCCTCCCCCCTCCGCCTCCATCCTCCCCGGACGGGCGCTCGCGCATTGTGGGGGGCAGTGTCTCTTCTTGGAACAGCAGCGCTCATAATCGGGCCGGCCGAGCAGTTTCCAGGCTCCCCTCGGAAAACAGCCAATCAGAACATTCTGAACCTCAGACAATTTTAAAGAGACAGGAAGCCCCAACTCGTTTGACTTAAAGGGGCAGTAGCACCAGTTAGAGAAAGAGGAGAGGTGGTGGGGGGAGCGATACCTCCAAGGAGGGAAATGCTATACGATTTAAGGGGGAGGGAGGGTAAGTGAGCAGAGGTCTAATAACCCCAGAGGAAGAGATCTGTGCTATAGTCAATAATGAGGAGCAATAATATAGCTGCTTCTGTGTGAATCCCAGATTAGAGGCTGAGTGATCTCTGTGCAGATACAAGGCACTGCTCTGATCAGGCATTAAGCCCCATTCACACATCCGTGAGCAGGTGGTGAAGCTGTCTCTGACGGATCCATGTGTGGTCCGTGTGTCCGTTTTTTACTGTCCGTGTTTCACAGACACTGAACAGCTGGAAAAGAATTTTCATGAAACATGGAAGGCATCCGTGTTGCATTCGTGGTTTTCACGGACCCATAGACTATAATGGGCGTGAGGGACCCGGGAACACGGACCAAGACAGGACATGCATCCGTGCTGAAAACACGGACCGTGCTAAAACACTGACGTGTGAATGAGGCTTTAGCCATAGATGCCTTGCATCAAGGGGGTTAACCCTTTGTCAGCCTGTGCAGTGCCCTATGACAACACTTCCTGTCATATTTGATCATTCTTATTAACAGTGTTATTGACTGCACAGCAGATCCATAGGTTCCAAGTCCATCCATGTCATCTGCAATAGCCAGGTATCCACCCAGACACCATGCATTATTGGGCTGCGTTCACACGTTGCGCCGCCATGCAGATTGCAGGTAAAAGTAGCTTGGTTGCTCACGACGTGGTTTCTGACCCAATGTAATCCCTGCCTCTTTATACCAACTTGGGGTCATAGGCCATTACTAGAACAAATTGGAGCCTGAAACTGTAGGCGCTCCATAGGCCGCTGCCTGGTGCCCACTGGTATCATAGCCTCCCATATGAAAGGAGCGGCGCAGTTCATACAATGGCGATGTAATGGCGTCACATACCGATATGTGTTCTTCAGCGTGTTACAATTATTTTTTTATAAATAGGCGACATTCTGAATATTACTTGTTCATCCTAAATTGGGAATGCAGTGTTTGTACCTGTTGTGTAGGCTACACAAAGCCCTGTGTATACACAACACAAGACCTGTGGGTGCTCCAGGTACCAAGGGCCTCACGTCAACCAACCGCTGCAGACGAAAACTGGAGCCAGTGACGCAGACTAACCAGTCCTGAGGAAAATCTGGACCGCCAGAGGAAATCATACTGAGGGTCCGCTCTCTGTGCGTACAGGACCTTAAAGGGGTATTCCCATCTTGGACAATGGAAACAGAGCTAGACTGATAGTTGCGGAGCCCGCAAAGTGCTGGAGGGTGCACTGCGCATGTGCGGTCACCCTTAATTCATTTCTATGGGACTGGCTCAGCTATTTCCTTAACCCTGGGAACACACCTAAGCGTTTTTCAGCGCGTTCATACGCGCTGAAAAACGCTCAACATGTGAAAAGCCATGCATCCCTATGGGCATGGTTCACATTTGGGCGTTTTACAGCGCGTTTGAACGCGCTGTAAAACGCCCAACGCCCAAACAAGTACATGAGCTTCTTTGGGGCGTTTTAACGCGCCTATGGACAATGTTGCCATAGGGGAGAATCACTGAATCGCGCGTATGACGCGCGTTTCTTAGTGACAAAAACGCGCATCCAAAAACGCGCGTAAAACGCGCGATTCAGAAACGCCCAGGTGTGTTCCCAGCCTAAAGGGGTTTTCCGGGCTTGGACAACGGGGGCATATCGCTAGCATATGCCCCCATTGTCTTATACGTGCGGCTCCCACCGCTGGGACCCGCACCTTTATAGAGAACAGAGCCCCAAAAGTGAAGGAGGGTGCACTGCGCATGCGCCCTCCATTCATTTCTATGGGGCCGCCGAAAATAGCCGAGCACTGGCTCAGCTATTTCCGTCGGCCTCATAGAAATGAATAGGAGGATGGGCCGCGCATGCACCGTACGCTACCATTCATTTCTATGGGAGAGGCAAGGAGAAGCGCTGGGTAGTGGATGGACCCCGGGAAATCTGGGGTGCCACAGCTCTCTCTGCTCCATTCTCGATATAGGTGCTGGTCCCACCGCTCTTATCAGACAATGGGGGCATAGGCTAGCGATATGCCCCCATTGTCCAAGATGGGAAAACCCCTTTAAGTCCCATAGAAGAGAATGTTGCGGTGGCTGCGCTTGCACAGTGCGCTTCCTATTCATTTCAATGGGACATACAAATGAATGGAGGGTGGCTGTGCAGTAGGAGATGGGACCTGCACCTATCAGACATTGGGGGAATATCCTAGCGATATGTCCCCAATGTCAAAGATGGAAATACCCCTTTAAGGGCCCTGTTTTGTAAGGGGTCCATTAGTGTCAGAGCTTGAGCCCACCGGAGGATCCTTAGGTGGGCCAGTCCATCCCTGTGCACGTGGGGGGTCATCTACAAAGGCCAGCTTTTTACGGTCTTTTGTGTTTCCCTTTTGCACTGCCATAAAAATGTGAGTAAATGACCCCCCATGGTTAAGCACGGATATTCCTGCGCCGAACCCACAGTGTCCTACAGTCCCAGCTAAGTAAATGAGATCAAAATCACATCTACAGGGTGCTGAAATTTTCAGAACGGAAATTTACTTGCTTTGCGTATTTTGAAATCCACACCGTCTCAATTGCCGGTGGTCATTTTCAGTGCAGATTTCACCCTCTGTCGTCACACGTCCATGGTCCGTGGAAAACCACTGATCCATAAATACACACAAAAGGGGTTTTCCGAGATTTTGATACTGATGAACTATCCTCAGGATAGGTCAGGGGTCAGCAACCTCCAGCCCTCCAGGTGTTGTGAAACTACATCTCCCATCATGCACACTTGCTTGGCTGTTCTCTAAACTCCCACACAAGTGAAAGGAGCATGCTGGGAGTTGTAGTTTCACTACAGCAGGAGTGCTGAAGGTTGCTTTTCCCTGGGGTACGTCATCAGTATCTGATCATATGGAATCTGCTTTGCTATTTTTGTGGCATAAAAAGGTTGCAGGCGTCCAACATTTGTGCATCTTTTTTGTGACTTTAGGTGCACTTTTTCGACAATGAGTTTTGCTACTTTCAAAAGTGAAGTGAAACGTAGGTCAGGATTAGAGATTAGAACAGTGTTATGACCTTTTTATAATGTGGTGTACTTTTACTGAAAGTGGCAAAACCATATCACACTTGCGCCAAAATTATGCCAGAAAAGCGTCCGGATCCTATTATAGTCAAAGGTGATCCGGTGGTACACAGTCGTATCCGGCAGTGCAGTGAACAGAAAAACGGATCCGATAAAAACGGACCGCAAAACACTGAAAAAGCCATACGGTGGTGTGCAAGAGGCGTTCGGGCTCGTTCACATCACCGTTTGTCTTTTCTGTTCTCCGGCTCCGTTAAGGAGCAGGAGAACGGAAAGGACGGATGCTGTACATAACTGACACCAACGGAGCCTAAAGACCCCATAGACATTAATGGGATCCGTTTGGTGTCCGCTCAGAACATGATTTTTGAGCGGACACGAAAGTCCTGCATGCACTACTTTCATGTCCGCTCAAAAATTATCCGTTGGTGTCAGTTATGTACAGCATCCGTCCTTTCCGTTCTCCTGCTCCTTAACGGAGCTGGAGAACGGAAAAGACAAACGGTGATGTGAACGAAGCCCTAAGGCCCCTTGCAGACAAGCGCCACGGATTAGGTCCGGATGCGTTCAGTTAAAAATGCGCAATTTCGAAAGCAAGTCAATTTAGTTTTGTCTGCGATTGCGCTCAGTTGTTCAGTTTTTTCCACGCAGGTGCAATGCGCAGTGATACGTTTTTCACGCGCGTGATAAAAAACTGAAGGTTTACAAACAACATCTCCTAGCAACCATCAGTGAAAAACGTATTGCATCCACTCTTGCTTGCTGATGCGATGCGATTTTGACGCAGCCCCATTCCCTTCTATAGGACCAGCGTTGCGTGAAAAACGCAGAATATAGAACATGCTGCGATTTTCACGTAATGCACAAGTGATGCCTGAAAAACGCTCATGTACACAGACCCATTGGAATGAATGGGTCCGGATTCAGTGCGGGCGCAATGCGTTCGCGTCACGCATTGCACCCGCATGGAAAACTCGCTCGCCTGAAAGGGGCCTAAGTAGATGAGAATATAAAAATCTCATTTACATGGTGCGGAAAATTTCCGTGAGGAAATTGACCTGCAGTGCAGATTTTAAATCAGCAGAATGTCGATTGTTTGTGCGGATTTTAAGTGCAGATTTCATGCAGAGGGTGAAATCTGGGGGCGAATATGCAACAAAATCCACTACAAAAGTAATGTGGATTTTGATGCAGATTCTGGGCGCAAACGCATAAGCTACACTGCATGTGCCCCTATGCTGAGCATGGTTTGCTGCAATGAATTTGTTGCAGAATTTTCTGCAGATTTTCTTCGGATTTCATCCTCTGCAACCCGGACAAGAGGCCAATTTTCACTGTATATTTTTACATCTTCTTTTAATTTTCATAGTAGTGTGTGGATGATACTTCTCAAAATCGTATCCACTCTGCTGGTGCTGGATTAGGCGCACACAAATCCGCAGCGGCTAATCCACAGTTAAACCGCTATATGTGAACATACCTTACAGCCATGGCAGCTGCAGGGAAAAATTGGTGGGCGTGGCTGTGCATCCGTTTGGCCTTACCCTAAAGATGCGCCAAACTTTTCACAGTGGCTCCGTCTGAAAACGAGTGTATGGCTAGACACATTTGCATAACTTTACACCAACTATTTGCGCCAAAATTATGGTTCACATGGTCTCATCTTAATCCACACTCCTTTCTGCTAAGGCCTCATGCACACGAACGTGCGCACCCCGTGCCCGTATAGCGGGCCGCAAATTGCGGCCCGCAATGCTCGGGCACCGGCCGTGGGGCAGACGCAGCGGATCGCGGACCCATTCACTTGAATGGATCCGCGATCTGCCCGTTCCGCAAAAAGATAGGACATGTTCTATCTTTTTGCGGGACGGAAGTACGGAACCCCGCGGAAGCACTCCGTAGTGCTTCCGTAGTGTTCCATCCCGTCATTCCATTCCGCACCGTTCCGCATCTCCAGATTTGCGGACCCATTGAAATGAATGGGTCCGCATCCATGATGCGGAATGGCCACGGAGTGGTGCCCGTGTATTGCGGATCCGCAAATGCGGTCCGCAATACGGGCACGGGGTGCACACGTTCGTGTGCATGAGGCCTAAGTCCCGCCCCCTTGGCAAACTGGAAAAAACTGGAACTAGGTGCAGTGGATTATTCTTCTGCCAAATAAAATGCCCCAATTTTTTTTCCACATTTTACAGCAAGCTGTAGGCTGAATCAAATTAGTAAATTTGTCCCAATGGGGGTCGTTTACAAAGACCGGCTTCTTCTGTTCGTCTTTGTCCCATAAACCCACCGCCACCCGGGTTGTCGGAAAGATTCAGCTAACATATGACGAGGCATGCCACTTGTCACAATTTAGGCGCACCTCCAGCAGTCTATTAGTCTATGGGGAACATTTACAAACTGGTGCATAGTAGAACTGGCTTACTTGCCCATAGAAACCAATCAGATTCCACCTTTCATTTTTCACAGCTACTTTGGAAAATGAAAGGTGGAATCTGATTGGTTGCTATGGGCAACTAAGCCAGTTCTACTTTACACCAGTTTGATAAATCTCCCCCACTGTCTTTTTACGCTGTTCTTAGTTTCCTCCTTGCGCTACTGTAAGACTCATCTAATATATGACGAGGTGAGCGCCTCTTCATAAATTAGGCGCATCTGTGACAGTCCTTGCGCTTGGTGTAAAAACTGGCTGGCTTGGTTTTTTCACTAAGATTTACGCATGTTTCTAGTAAATTTGCCAGCGCTGGAGTCTCGTCCCCAGCACGAACCTCTTCATGGCCAACTGCCAGACATGGCATAAAACCAGCCATGCGACTAAATATTGTCGCCCGGTTAGAAAAGGGGACTTGTGCCTATTTTACATAAGAAATTGTCGCAAGTCCCTGACTGGAGTAGTTTTCACTCAACTTTTACGCCTGTTTTGAGGTGTAAATAATAGTAAATTTTCCAGAGCCGAAGTCCCGGCCCTGACCCCGCCACTCCCAAGTGACGAGGATCGTGTGACGACATATTGTTACATATATTTTGTTTTTATCGTTTAAAAAGTTGCAAAAAGGCGTAAATTTTTTTGTAAGTGACCCCCAATGCGTTCCTGCCTGCAGTGCTGGTGCTTCACAGTGTAGTCCACAAGTCATGGTAAGGTGTCAATTTGCGGCATTACCACATCTTGCTCTTGTCAATTTTTTGGGGCATTAGTTTAGTTCCCTTAGGAAAACATTAAACCAAGGGCCCAGGTCACAGACTCATGGGTGACGCCATACTCAGTGGAGGCCTAGCCTCAGATGTGTAAAAATGAAATTCAACTTGCCTGATTTTTGGTTCTCAAGGGAGATAAGCCTACGCCTAAGGCTATAAAACGATCCCGTCACAATAAGACAACCGCATTCATCTGCCATGAACGGATCCGGTTGTATTATGTCTTCTATAGCCATGATGGCTCCGTCTTGAACACCATTGAAAGTCAATGGGGGACGGATCCGTTTTCTATTGTGTCAGATTCTGTCAGAGAAAACGGATCCGTCCCTATTGACTTACATTTGGCTCCGCTTCGTCAGGCGGACAGCAAAATGCTGCAGGCAGCCTCCAGAGCGGAATGGTGACTGAACGGAGGCAAACTGACGCATTCTGAGAGGATCCTTTTCCATTCAGAATGCATTCGGGCAAAACTAATCCGTTTTGGACCCTTTTTGAGAGCCCTGAACGGATCTCACAAACGGAAAGCCAAAACGCTAGTGTGAAAGTAGCCTAAGGTGTCTGGTGGTAGCTAAGGCTACTTTCATATCTACGTTTTCCGTTCCGGTATTGATATCTGTCATAGGGTCTCAAAACTAGAGGAAAACACTTCAATTTTATCCCTATTCATTGTCAATGGGGACAAAACTGAACCAACTGGAACAGAGTGCACCAGAATCCATTTTGTTCCGTTTGGTTGCGTTCCCAGGGTGAAAGCAGCGTTTTTGTGTGCAGCACGGGATACTGATCAAGATGGATCCGGCATGAAACACAATGTAAGTCAATGGTGCTGGATCCGTTTTTTTGTATTACTGACTGGATGCGTTTTTGCTGATGCCCTGCTGGATGCAGCAAAAAAGAAGATGTGAAAGTAGCCTAATTCCCCTCTCTCCGATGGGATCATATGCTCGCCCGGTCAAACCAAGCATGTGAATGGTGAGGTCGGTGGGAATATCTGTCACCTGAATACGCAATAGCTATTGTCTTGAGGGTTTATGGCCACCTGTATGGTTTGGCCCGACGGTCCGGCTGGCTGCATGTAGCCAAGTCACGCGTCTACCGGTAAAAGCCAATGACTGCACAACTTTGAGGTAAAATGCCGCAGCCATCGCCTGCTATGGGGGGGGGCATGAATTGGCATCCGAAGCACAGGACACTCAAATAGGTAGTTTATGACCGTACAGTCATACGTTTTACGTGGATTTGCAAGAAAGTTTTTGCCGTGCAGATGAAACTCATGGTTTTAATGTGCTTCACCTGTACAAACCATGCAGCCAAAAAAAAAACGCATCACAAAATATTTTGATGCAATCTTAACCATGCGGTCAAAAATGCACCTTAACAATCAGAGACCAGTTAGCACTTTATTTGATTAGTAAACCGCCTGCACTGGGGGCGATGGCCGCCACGTTGCCTAAAGATGGCCATACATGAAAGACTTCAGGCTTCATTTATGAGAACTGTCTACAAGCTGTACTGTCTTTGTTGCCCCTAGCAACCAATCAGAGCTCAGCTTTTATTGCCTAAGCCACACCGGTAAAATGAAAGCTGAGCTGTGATTGGTTGTATATCTCTCCTGTATAGAGCTGGATCAAGTGGAGGCCCATCGTTTTTTAGGGCGACTTTTTTACACCCCGGGGTGTGGGTAATTACGCTGGGTTTGAAGTGTATGACCCACTTTTCCCCATCTGTTGGGTGAAACAAGGTCTGGCGTGCTGGTTTTTACCATGCACGATGAGCCTGGAGATTAGCAGAGCCAGGGGGTATCTGGCCGCTGCTTATCTTCTCTTGTATAGCAATAAACACACCTGCTGGACCACTGGGAATGGTGGAGCCCCTCGGCAAATGCCCCTTGTGCCCTCCCTATAATCAGGTCCTGATGCTGTTCTATTAAAGGGGTCGTCTTACTTCAGCAAATCGCATTTATCATATAGAGAAAGTTAAAGGGGTATTCCCATCACAGACATTGGGGGCAAATCGTCCTCTGGAACCCGCACCTACGCCGAGAATGGAGTGGGCAGAGCAGGGTTTCCCAGGGTCCCGCCACCGCCAAGCGCTTTCCCTATCCAAGTGAACGGGAGAACACCGCGCTTGTGCGGCCACCGATCCCATTCATTTCTATAGGGCTGACGGAGATAGCTGAGAGGCTATTTTCGGCGGCCCCATCTAAATGAATGGAGGGCGGCTGCTCATGCGCTCTCCACCACCTTTCTCCGCTCTGTTCTCGGTGTAGGTGGGACCCGCACCTATCCTAACAATACACCCCGTTGTCTATAACGGGAAAACCCCTTAAATACAAGGAAGTTACTAATGCATTGTGATTGTCCATATTGCCTCCTTTGCTGGCTGGATTCATTAGACCCATGCTTTTTCCTACAGTGTGCAAGCACGACCACCACTGTTGGATTCCAAAGTGGTCATAACCATAGAAACTAGTAGGTAAAATGTGACGGAAAAATAAATCCAGCCAGCAAAGGAGGCAATATGGACAATCACAATACATTAGTCAGTGCCTTGTATTAACTTTCTCTACATGATAAATGCCATTTGCTGAAGTCAGACGACCCCTTTAAAGCCTTTCTCAGACGCATTACTATAAGGGGTGCAGAAGCCTTGAGGGTCTTAAAGGTCCCTCTGCCACATAAAAAAGCCACCAATTATGGCACCCGGTAGGTGGGGATTCTGATACAGGTTTTGCTTAGGGCCCCAGGACATTCATGTTACACCTCTGTCCTCCATATTATTATCGCACCCATGGCTAGAGGTCTACATACAAAATGTACATCGTGTACAGCCACATGGGGCCCCTGCAAGCAAGGAGATTGACTGGTCGGACTGGCCCAGCAGAGGATCCTCCAGTGGGATCTGACGATAATGGATCCCTAATAAAACAGGGCTCTTAAGGGCCTTTATACATAGCGTGTGGGCCCTCAGAATCATTTCCTCTGGTGGGCCCAAGGGTCTTCAGTCCGACGCTGCCTAGAGATGAGGTATAAGGGAAGGATTTGCACCTGTTCTGTTTTTTACCCGCGCTTGGTTTTGGCTCACAATAAGTGATGGAAATCACTGAGCAAACACTGACCATGTGAAAGAGTCCTAAAGAAGCAGTTGGACCTGGAGCCGATGGACCATCCCAAATAAAATGGGGTACGTCACTTTGTAAAAAAATTGCATGCCCCAAATGTGATGGACAGTGCAGCGGAGGTTCCTGAAGGGCCCTCCAATGCGGATGTGATCAGGAACCGGGCCACAAATGGCTTAAGGGATAGTAAGGAGTCTGCAGGAGCCACAGGGTAGCGGTGGGCCACGCATTATACGGTATAGTCGCATTGCATGTGGTTAAGCTGTTGCACCAATCCAATCACTTGGCAATGGTGAGGTTGGGTTATAATAAATATGGTGCCATGGCCACGTTCTACTGTAGCATGCCCTAACCCTGCATGTAAATGCCATGGCACACTGGCATCTTACCGCCCCCCACTGGCACCTGCCCCATCCCTGCATTGGGCACAGCAGTGCCTACATGATGTTATTGTCTCAGCCATGGTGGCAGGTATGTGTATACAGAGGCCGGGGCCGGCCTGCACGGCTGATGGATGGCACACAAAGCCTAGTACACACAATGGGGGATACATGCACAGTGCACACAGGGGACGGCTCCCCCTCCCATTGGCCGGCCGGGTGGGTGAGGGGCAGCGGAAGGTCCGGGCTCCTCCTCCTCCAGGACACGTTCTCATCACATACACACAGTGCATGCAGCAGACTGGGGGAGACCTGGGCCAGGCCCGGGACACACAGAGCGCGGACAGCGGGAGATGGGGTCAGGCGTGAAGACGACGACGGGAGCCCGGGACTGAGCTGCGCACCTTCCCTGCAGCTGCTGCTTTACCGCCCGGACTCGCACTTGGTAGCAGACCGTGTAAGGCACCGGCCGCACGGACACAGCGCTCCTCCCCGCGCCGGGAGTCTTCGCCGGGTGTCGGTAGGCCGCCTCGGCTCCTGGCCGCTCGCTCGTCATGTTCGCCAAGGGGAAAGGCTCGGCGGTGCCGTCAGACGGGCAGGCCCGGGAGAAGTAAGTGGGGCCTGGGGAGTAGGGGGGAGGATCATGGTCGGGGTCCTCGGCGGCTGCCTGTGTCTTTGTGTCCGGCCCTCAGCCATTATGTGCCCGGGACCCCCACAGTAATGCCCGCGCCCCCGACCCACATGTACCCCTCAGTACCGTCTGCTGCCCCCCGACCCACATGTACTCCTCAGTACTGTCTGCTGCCCCCCGACCCACATGTACTCCTCAGTACTGTCTGCTGCCCCCCGACCCACATGTACTCCTCAGTACTGTCTGCTGCCCCCGACCCACATGTACTCCTCAGTACTGTCTGCTGCCCCCGACCCACATGTACTCCTCAGTACTGTCTGCTGCCCCCGACCCACATGTACTCCTCAGTACTGTCTGCTGCCCCCGACCCACATGATGTACTCCTCAGTACTGTCTGCTGCCCCCGACCCACATGATGTACCCCTCAGTACTGTCTGCTGCCCCCCGACCCACATGATGTACCCCTCAGTACTGTCTGCTGCCCCCCGACCCACATGATGTACCCCTCAGTACTGTCTGCTGCCCCCCGACCCACATGATGTACCCCTCAGTACTGTCTGCTGGCCCCCGACCCACATGATGTACCCTCAGTACTGTCTGCTGCCCCCGACCCACATGATGTACTCCTCAGTACTGTCTGCTGCCCCCGACCCACATGATGTACCCCTCAGTACTGTCTGCTGCCCCCGACCCACATGATGTACCCCTCAGTACTGTCTGCTGCCCCCGACCCACATGATGTACCCCTCAGTACTGTCTGCTGCCCCCGACCCACATGATGTACCCCTCAGTACTGTCTGCTGGCCCCCCGACCCACATGATGTACCCCTCAGTACTGTCTGCTGCCCCCGACCCACATGATGTACCCCTCAGTACTGTCTGCTGCCCCCGACCCACATGATGTACCCCTCAGTACTGTCTGCTGCCCCCGACCCCCGACCCACATGATGTACCCTCAGTACTGTCTGCTGCCCCCGACCCACATGATGTACCCCTCAGTACTGTCTGCTGCCCCGACCCACATGATGTACCCTCAGTACTCTCTGCTGCCCCCGACCCACATGATGTACCCCTCAGTACTGTCTGCTGCCCCCGACCCACATGATGTACCCCTCAGTACTGTCTGCTGCCCCCGACCCACATGATGTACCCTCAGTACTGTCTGCTGCCCCCGACCCACATGATGTACCCCTCAGTACTGTCTGCTGCCCCCGACCCACATGATGTACCCCTCAGTACTGTCTGCTGCCCCCGACCCACATGATGTACCCCTCAGTACTGTCTGCTGCCCCCGACCCACATGATGTACCCTCAGTACTGTCTGCTGCCCCCGACCCACATGATGTACCCCTCAGTACTGTCTGCTGCCCCCGACCCACATGATGTACCCCTCAGTACTGTCTGCTGCCCCCGACCCACATGATGTACCCCTCAGTACTGTCTGCTGCCCCCGACCCACATGATGTACCCCTCAGTACTGTCTGCTGCCCCCGACCCACATGATGTACCCCTCAGTACTGTCTGCTGCCCCCGACCCACATGATGTACCCCTCAGTACTGTCTGCTGCCCCCGACCCACATGATGTACCCCTCAGTACTGTCTGCTGCCCCCGACCCACATGATGTACCCTCAGTACTGTCTGCTGCCCCCGACCCACATGATGTACCCCTCAGTACTGTCTGCTGCCCCCGACCCACATGATGTACCCCTCAGTACTGTCTGCTGCCCCCGACCCACATGATGTACCCCTCAGTACCGTCTGCTGCTCCCGACCCACATGTACCCCTCAGTACTGTCTGCTGCCCCCGACCCACATGATGTACCCCTCAGTACGGTCTGCTGCCCCCGACCCACCTGATGTACCCCTCAGTACCGTCTGCTGCCCCCGACCCACATGATGTACCCCTCAGTACTCGTCTGCTGCCCCCGACCCACATGATGTACCCCTCAGTACCGTCTGCTGCCCCTGACCCACATGATGTACCCCTCAGTACCGTCTGCTGCCCCCCGACCCACATGATGTACCCCTCAGTACTCTCTGCTGCCCCCGACCCACATGATGTACCCCTCAGTACCCTCTGCTGCCCCCCGACCCACATGATGTACCCCTCAGTACCCTCTGCTGCCCCCCGACCCACATGATGTACCCCTCAGTACCCTCTGCTGCCCCCCGACCCACATGATGTACCCCTCAGTACCGTCTGCTGCCCCCGACCCACATGATGTACCCCTCAGTACTCTCTGCTGCCCCCCGACCCACATGATGTACCCCTCAGTACTCTCTGCTGCCCCCGACCCACATGATGTTCCCCTCAGTACGGTCTGCTGCCCCCCGACCCACATGATGTACCCCTCAGTACCGTCTGCTGCCCCCCGACCCACATGATGTACCCCTATAATGTCTGCTGCTCCCCTAACCTTTGTTTTTATTTAGTACCATGGCCCCCATGGTGATTCCTTCGTCTCCCTTAGACACTGGCGCCTCTTTAAAATTTATGTACCATAATTGGAAGTTTGAGGTCCCCCATTAATGTCTGTAGCTTGTTATGCAATGTATGTTGCCCTATTCTGTTGGCTCGTTACCAGATGTCATGTCCCCCTCAAAATTTCCATCCTTCCCCAAGACTTTCTGTATACAACAATATATTTGGCACTCTGTATGTGCCCCTCTGATAATGATCTACGCCCCCATACCCATGCCTTCCTGTTGCTTCTGTACCCATAGAGTAATCTCTTTTGCTCCCCTACTAAGTTTTGGGTGTTCCCCCAGTCATGTGACCTGGATCCCTTTAACTATATCTGTTGCTGTACCCAATTTATGGACCTCCTGATGATGATGCCCGTGTCCCAGAACCATGCTGTACCCCCACTCCTCTATCTAATGATGCCCCCTCCGGTGATAACTGCAGCCCCAACATTTTTCTCCTCTCGCCTCTGAACACTTACTGTCAGGGTGTGTGTGTGTGGGGGGGGGTTTGTTACTTTATCATCGTGTCATCAGGGGAGACTTCCAAGAAGTTGGGATTCTCCGAAGTGGACCTCTCACCATTCATGACCTGGGAGCTCCGATGCTTTGGCTTGGGTTCGGTCTCATGAGCTGCATGAGAAGATCCTGGGATTTCAGCCCGGTATTCCTTGTTTTGTCAGACTGAGCGGAGTTGTCGACCTGGCGGGGGCGCCACTGGGGGACACTTTGGGCTTTTTTTCCATGGGCCGAAATGCGCACCAGTCGAAGAAATGACAAGTCAACCAGCGCTGGTATAAAAAGCCTTTACGTATGTTGGTGCAAACTGTATGGGAGTGGTGCAATCATTTGCCGCCGTTCAGTTTTGCATATTGTCGTCAGCACCTCCTCTCTTTACCAGGGGAGACGTGCCGCTGAAAACTTTTTATTTTAGCGGCTATGTAAAAGATTCGATCAGCCGCTTGTGTCCCCTGATCAGTGGAAGGTTTAGGCGGGCCGATCGGATGAATGTTCCTTCCCGTAAAGTTGCGACTTCTTAAAATTGATTGCATGTTATCAGGATTGCTCCCGATTAGTCTCGGAGCCTTCTGGGTACGCCTCGAAGACCTGTCGACGGACTCCAGTCGTTTATAAAACAGCCTGTGGTCTGCTGACAGGTCCATTGATTCCCTACAGCCGTAAATGGCGGCCTGCGTTCCTCTAGGGCAGTGTTTCCCAACCAGTGTGCCTCCAGCTGTTGCAAAACTACAACTCCCAGCATGCCCGGACAGCCTTTGGCTGTGCTGACATGCTGGGAGTTGTAGTTTTGCAACAGCTGGAGGCACACTGGTTGGGAAACACTGCTCTAGGGATTATAGGTGGGTCAGCTCTGGGAACCCGGGGTCTCCTGCCGCCCTGCATGTCGTTATTGTAAGAATACGGATGGTCTATGCTCAGGATAGGTTAGATTGGTGGGGGTCCAACACCCGGGCCCCCTGCCGATCAGCTGTTTGATGCGGCGCTGTGTAGTGGCTGCACTTGGTATTGCAGCTCAGTCCCTTTCACTTGAGTAGGACTGAGCTGCGCCTAGGTCATGTGACCAAATAAATGTTACGTCCCTGGCCTAGGAAGAGGCAGCGGTAGCCTCTTCAGTCAGCTGATTGGCGGGGGGGGGGGGATCCGCCACTGATCTGATATTGATGGCCTCTCCAGAGGACAGGCATCAATGTAAAAATCTTGGAAAACCCTCTTTAAGCTATTCTTACATGGCATATTGGGGAGCGTGCTATGTTATTGCGTGTCCTGCACCCCCTCCCCCACCACCACTTTTAGGCCACATGCACACGACTGTTGTGTGTTTTGCGGTCCGCAAAACACGGAGGGTGTCTGTGTGCGTTCCGCAATTTGTGGTACGGACCCGGCGGCCGATTATAGAGATGCCTATTCTTGTCCGCAAAACCGACAAGAATAGAACATGTTATAATTTTTTTTGCGGGGCAGCGGATGCGGACTGCACACCGAGTGCTGTCCGCATATTTTGTGGCCCCATTGAAGTGAATGGGTCCGCACCCGTGCCACAAAAACTGCGGCCCAGAGCAACGGTCGTGTGCATGAGGCCTTATTTCCAGTCTGTACATTCAGTTAGGCTTCTTTCACAATTGCATTTCGGTTTCCGGGTTTGAGAAGCTGCGGAGGATCCCAAAACTGGACCAAAATGATTCCGTTGTGTTTGATGCATCCGTTCTGCTCGCGTGCAGTTCTGTTAATGCGAAACGGAACTAAACAGATCTGCCACTATAAACATTGTAAGGCTTGATGCACACGACCTGTGTTTTGCGTCCGCCCAAAAAACGGATAACGGACCATTTTTTTTTTTTGACATCCATTCTAATGCCTATTCTTGTCCGCAAACGTAAAAAAATAGGACATGCTCTAATTTTTTGACGGAATGTAAACACAGACCACGGATGAGGAACAAAAAAGGTTGACCATCCGCATTTTTTGACGGACCCATTAAAATGAATGGGGAAGCATCCTATCGGTAAAAAAAACTGGAACGGACGCCGAAACAAATAACGGTTGTGTGCATGAGGCCTAAGTAAGGGGTTGACAGATCAGTTGTTGTTTTTTTGGATCAGAAAAAATAGATCCGGCATCGTTGACTTGCGTTGTTTTTAGCGATGGTTCCGAATTGTTCCGTTTTGATGACCCAAAACTGCAATTTCCTGTCCGATCACTAAACGGATTGCATACTGACTGCAGCATACCCCATTCACAATACGTTGGCCCCTAAACGGAACCGTTTTGGCCCGGTTTTGAGATCCTCTGCCGGAAACCTGATGTGAAAGTAGCCTTATTTATACGTATATCGGCCTTTCCAGTTTCCCTCTCCGTTTCCATGCTCTGCTCCATCTCTGTAAAGTTTCCTCCCTGCGCTGTCTTCCTGTCTTCCATGGTTCAGGTTTCTTCTTTTCCTGTTTCTCTGGGATTTCATGCATCAGGACCCCCACCCCCTTTTTCCTTTGTACGCTCTTTCCAGCAGTGATCTCTTGTCTGCCGTCTGATCATCTGTACGTCCCAAGCGACGCACGGCATAAAGTGCACGCACGTGTACATATATTGCATTGGTGCGGAGTTGCAAGTGAATTCGCGATCTGCGGCAGGATTTCTGCAAGCCCCGTTCAGACGAGTGATGCTATAGTGAACATTTCTGCAGTTGTCCCCCCCCCCCCCCCATAGGACCCCATTTAGATGAAGGGAACTGTTTTTTGGTTGCAAAGATATCTGCATCAGATCTTCCGTGTTTACTGCCTGCATTTTCTGGCTCTACTCGTCCCATTAACATGCATTCTTGGCTTTCTTCCCCCCCCCCCCCATTCAGGGCTTGTTCACACGACCGTGTGGTTTTGCAGTCCGTTTTTCATGGATCCGTTGTTCCGTTTTTGGATCAGTTGTGTTTCCGTTCGGTTTTTCCACAAAAAACAGGAACTTTGTAATCATCGCAAACACATGCAAAATGGGCTGGACATAGAATTTCTACAGCACGGATCCACAAAAAATGGATGACATACGGACTTGTGTTTTATACGGACCCATTGACTTGAATGGAGCCTCTGAACTTGATTTGCGGACAATAATACGACCTGACTCAAAATGTTGCGGAACGGAAATATGGAAACGGAATGCATACGGAGTACATTCCTTTTTTTTTTTTTTTTTTGCGGAACCATTGAAATGAATGGTTCTGTATACGGAACGCAAAAAACGTTCGTGTGAACGAGCCCAAACTTAGGGGGAACTGACAATTGTCTTAAGACCTGGTTCACACTTCAGTGTTTGGTCAGTGATTTCCATCAGTGATTGTGAGCCAAAACCAGGAGTGGAGCCTCTGCAGACAGAAGGGCCGTATAACAGCAACAGATTATCTGACAGATTTCTTGACCAATCATTGGTCAGATGGCCATTTACACACCAACTATTGGTCTGATTGGACAGATATTTATCAGATATCGGTGATGGAAACTGACCAAATCACTGAAGTGTGAACTAGGCCTAATGTGTATGGCCAGCTTTAGTTTTTCCTGCTTTTCTGTATTACCTGGTTTATTCCCAAAATGCAAATCGCCACAGCAAGTGCTGAGCCAGCATTGAATGCTGGGAGATTGCAGCTCTGAAGCTTACAAATAAATCTCTGAAAAACATTTGTGGCATCCATCAGACGTGCCGTAAATGTCTGCTGGATTTGGGTCTCGCCTCTGACATCTGCTCCTATCTCAAGAACGGGATAGCGACATGAATGAAGAGCATTTTTACGCATTGCATGCACTGCTATGGGACTTAAGAAATTAGCCGAGCCAGCTCTCAACCATTTTCAGAAGTCCCATAGCATTGAAAGAAGAAAGCCACGCATGTCCAGGTAGGGGATATCCCTTTAGAGGTCTGTGGTACCCTGTGCTCCTTTTCATGACATGAGTCCTCCACAGACTGTAATTGTGGTTCTTGTACATCGCCCCTCCACTGTAGGCATGCTGCTTCCAAGGATAAGAAGGATCCATCCTTATCATTTTCATCTTTTCTAGGCTTGCTCTTTACGTGTATGAATATCTACTTCACGTTGGTGCCCAGAAATCTGCACAGACGTTCTTGTCAGAGGTAAGATCTAGATGTCTTTATTGCTATCATTTAGGCCGGGGCTCCAGGGGGACGTTATGCACGGCAATTACTGCAGTCACGGTAGATCACCGTGCAATAGCAGACATGATTGCTGTGAATGCTCACCTATAGAGGTGCATGAAGTTGCATGTGGACATGTTGTTTCATGCACCAGGTAGGTTATCCCTAACGGCAGTAATGCAATTTCCATGTGGTTGGACAGTGTGTGCAATCACTGCTGCTAAAACCTCCATAGGGTAACATTAGCAGTACTGGCTTATTGTCTTGCACTAGGATCTATTGCGATCAGAACTCTTGCTTGAGACAGGCCCAGGCCTGAGACATCTGCAGAATGCAGGCTTCTATTTACAGCAGACGTTATTCTGCCTGCACCTCTCAAGCTTCAGTAGGGGACAGGAAAGTCAGGACTAGAGATGAGCGAACTTTTAAAAAAAAGTTCGGCGTTCGGGTTGTGGTAACTCGCGCATGCCATTATGGATTCCACTATCGCGGCATATGGAATCCATAAGGGGCGGCTTCCACGAACCTGAACTGTTGAACAGCCGAAGGACCTGGGGTGACGTCGCCGTCATGTGATCAGTGCAGGGGGGGCGTGGCTCAGCACGGGATTCCATATGCTGCGATAGTGGAATCCATAACGGGATGCGCGAGTTACCACAACCCGAACGCCGAACTTTGTTTTTAAAGTTTGCTCATCTCTAGTCAGGACACTTTGGCTGATCTCACACCTCTTGCTTGGAAAGGAAACTACTGATACATATGGATGTCCCAGGATTCGGGATTGCCACTTACCGCCCCTTTCACATGTGCGTTTTTGCTTTCCGTCCAAGAGTTCCGTCCTCGGGGCTCTAGGACGGAAAGATACTGATCAGGATTATCCTAATGCATTCTGAATAGAGAAAAATCCGTTCAGGATGTCTTCCGTTCAGTATGTGAACGTTTTTTGGACGTTGACAAAACCGCAGCATGCTGCCAAAAATCCGGAAGACATGCCGTAACGCCGGATCCGGTATAAACGCCCATTGAAGTGCATTAATCCGTATCCGGAAATAAGCTAAACGTCGTTTCGGCGCATCGCTGGATCCGACGTTTAACTCTGCGCATGCGCAGCAGCAGTTCCGATCGGGGCCCCAGTGTAAGCTGGGGCTCTGATCAGTTACCCTAAGTTCACACTTGCGCGTTTTACAGTGCGTTTGAACGCGCTGTAAAACGCTCAACACATGCAAACCAATGCTTCCCTATGGGACTGGTTCACATTTTCGCGTTTTACAGGGCGTTCGAACGCGCTGTAAAACGTCCTACGCATAAACAAGTACTTGAGCTTTTTTGGGGGCGTTTGTCGCGCGTATTGTGATTTACACCACAGTAGTCAATCACACGAATGCGCGTACAACGCGCATTTCCGATTTGCAAAAACGCGCTGTAATACGTGCGTAAAACGTGTGTTTCAAGAACGCTCAGGTCTGAACCCAGGGTTACCATGGCAGTCAGGACGCTACTAAAGTCCTGGCTGCCATGGTAAGTACTCCGCAGCAGTGTACTTACCTGCGCTGTGGCCTCCAGGCACTCCTTCATGACGTCACATGTCCGGGCGGTGCATTGATCTACGCGCCGCGGGGACCTGTGACGTCATGAAGGAGCGGCCGCAGCGCAGGTAAGTACACTGCTGGCAGAGTATCATGGCAGCCAGGACTTCAGTAGCGTCCTGGCTGCCATGGTAACCTGAAAGCATTTCGAAGACTGATCAGGATCCTAATCAGTCTTCAAATGCTTTCAGGCGACTTGACGGATCCGGCGGGCACTTCAGATCCTCAGAACGCAAGTGTGAAAGAGGCCTAAAGGGGGTTTGTCCAGGATTAGAAAAACATGGCTGCTTTCTTCCAAAACGGCACAACGCTGTCCCTGGGTTGTGACTGGTAATGCAGCTTGGCTCCATTGGAGTTGGTGCTCATGCACACGACCGTCGTTTTTATCTTTTTTTTTTTTTTTTTTTTGTGGATCAGATATGGACTAGGGTTGAGCGAACTTGTTTTTTAAGTTCTGCGACCAAAGTTCGGGCTCGGCTTATCGAAGAATCCCGTTATGGATTCCACTACCACAGACCATAAGATTCTTCGATGAACCTGAACCTCGGACGCTGAACTTTAAAAAACAAGTTCACTCAACACTAATATGGACCCATTCACTTCAATGCCCTTTTTGTGCCCCCTCCAAAAAAAAAATAAATAGAATGGGTCCTATTTGTGTTCGTTTTGGGGACAAAGATAGGACAGTTCTTCAGAGGGCAGGACGTACCGTTCCACAAAATGCGGTAAAACACATGGCGGTATCATGCGGATCCGTAATCTGTAGACCGCAGCAACGGCTGTGTACATAAGGCCTTAGCGGGGCAGAGCTGCAGTACCACATAAAACCTGTGGACAGAGTTGGTTCTGTTTTTTGGAAGAAGGCAGCCATGGTTTTTCTGCTCCCAGACAACGCTTTAATTTATTGCTGAACTATTAAAGGGGTTGCTTTATTTCAGGCTAGCCTAGTGATACTCCATCAAAGTCAGATAGGTGTGAGCCCCACCTCTGAGACCCGCACCTATCTCTAGAACAGGCCCCTATGAGTGACGGAGAGCGCACCGTACATGCGCAGCGTGCTCTTTATTTCTATGGGACTTTTGAAAATAGCCAAACGATTGCGCTCGCCTGTTTTCGGAAGTCCCTTAGAAATGAATGGAGGGCATACGCAGCTGGCCTCTGCTCGCCTCAGGAGTCCCACCACAAGCGTCTAAGATGAGACAACCCCTTTAAAGTCAAAAAGACCGGGAGAGCGCCAACATGGCACAGTCTGCTACTGACACTGTGACCGATCATACATTTTAGAAAATTAAAGGGGTCTTCCAGGACTTAAAGGCTGTCAATATCAGATCATTTGGGGGCTGACACCGAGCACCCTCACCGTTGAGCTGTTTTGGTGATCTGCGGCACCGGATCTTCACCTGGATCCGTTGTGTAGTGGTCGTACCGGGTTACTGTAGCACTGCCATTCGCCTGGTGCCAGACACAGATGGTGGCAGCTTACCTCCCGGGAGAACAAAAAGATCAGGCGTTGTAACTCAATGCCCCTGATCCGTCTCTCCCCTGACATCTGTAGATAGAGTTGGCAGCTCCCCATATACATTAGATCAGGGATCGGCAACCTTCGGCACTCTAGCTGCTGTGAAACTACAACTCCCAGCATGCAAACATGTTTGGCCGTTCTTTTAAATCTCATAGAAGTGAATGACGCATTCTGGGAGTTGTAGTTTCTGAAAAGATGGCGTGCAGGAGATTGCTGATCCCTGCATTAGACTGTCACCGGCAGCATTAGTCTTCGCCCAGTTTTCAGGCTTTCCTGCTCTTGTTTTTACCGTTTAGCCTATTTTCGGGAGTTTTAAACGTCTCGTTTGTTGTTCTTACAGATAAGGTGGGAGAAGAATATCACATTAGGAGAACCTCCAGGATTCTTACATTCATGGTGGTGGTGAGTGAAACATTGAGCAAGTTTGTGTTTTTTGTTGTGCCTTTTTTATGCAGCTTGAAAACCACATTGTCCAAATTTTACCTAAATGTGGCGGAGATTAGTACTAGTACTTAGTACTTTTTTTTCCTCCTTTTGCTGCGTTTTTGTCTTGGGTTGCTTTTCTTCATTACCTGCAATAAAATAATTCATATAGTGATTTAACATAAAATATCACAACAATTGATGCCTGCAATATGACACGGTTGGGGGGGATGAGACATACTGTACTTTCCATAGCATCTTATATTATAGTTTGTCGTCTTACTCTGTTCCTCTCCCTCTTCTCTGCGCGCAGTGTGTTCTGGGACCTGTACTGTGCAGCGCCCGAGCGCAGGGACACCTGTGAACATTCAAGTGAAGCGAAAGCTTTCCACGACTATGTAAGTAGCCGGAGGTTTTGGTTTTATCCCCTGTTCTGGATATAATGCACAGATAAAATGTGGTGGTTAATAAGATGGTGAATCCAAAAGAGAGTCTAACGGTGTGGTCTGTTGTCAGAACTTTTACGGTTAACTCCCATTGTGTATGTCGGCAGTATAGATTGGATGCAGGTCTCTGACTTATGCCACTGGCTAAGCATTCTTTGGCACATATGTCCCATAAGATCCTATGTATCACGTGGGAGGCCGTGGATATGCAATGCAGTTCTGGAGCCTCAATTTGGATTTTTTTTTTTTTGTTGCCATTCCTTTATTATTCCTGCTAGAAGTTATGGATGAATTACTAGAAGTTTGCACGGAAGGTCCAGCTAGGTGTTACTAGTTGGGGGTGTGTCCCTGCACAGACTGTGCATGGACACGCCTCTCTACTGATAACACCCAGTTTAACCTTTCTTCTAAAGTTCTAGTAGGAATAATAGAGGGCTGGAACAATATAGAAATGAAGACCACAATTATTTATTGGGCAATTCAAGCAGTTACCAAAAAGGACGACGGGCACTTGAAATCCTGGTAGTTGATGAATTCTGCAGTGTCAGGACTCTTACATCGGTTGCCTCACACACATTGCTGTCAGGTGAGGCTCGATCACCGGTCTGGATTGATTGTCAGACTCCCCTTTCCTCCAGTATGGACAGATTGTTACTACATCATGGTAACTGGTCGTCCTCCTGTGCAGGCGTTTGTGGATCTCTTGGTCAGGACTGACGGGCTTTCATATCATAGGTAACGTGTGCGGTGTAGTGCTGGCAGACAGTGATTGCTCGGTATTATTTCCTCTGTTGCTTATCTGTGTTGTATATGGCAGCATTACCGTGAAGATGCACACTTGTGGTTTTTCCAATTTTTTTATGGTTGTGTTTCAATAACTTGTGTGCTGCACATGCAATGATCTTGCCATTGTCAGGTCTGTGGTCAACTTTGCAGAGCTTGCTTTCTTTTTTTTGGGGGGGGGGGGGGGCGCCGGGGGTCAGCTACTAGTGCATGATATTACAATAGAATTGAAGGATAAGCAGCTGCCAGGTAGCCCTGAATCCACTTACCTCTGGACAACGATCTTCTATTGTGAGCTGATGATTATAGACTGTTCACTTTTGCATGCAATTATTAGTACACAAAAAAATTGCCCAAAAATTTGGTCCAAAAAAAGTAAATTTGTGAAGAAAAATTCCACCATTTTGCATCTACAAACAGCCCAGTGTGTAACCCCTTCCTGCGGTCACAGGATTGTCCCCTCCTCCCGCACCCCTTACCAACCTTACAGGCTAAGGGCTTATGCACATTAACGTATTTTCTTTCCTTGTCCATTTCGGGGTTTTTTTGCGCACCGTCCGCTGAACTATTCATTTCAATGGGTCCGCAAGAAAAAAAAAAAGTGGAGGGAGAGAAGTAAAACATGACTGGAGGATCAGACTACTCGCTGGGTTTGTTTGTAGTCTGTAGCCATAGCGACACGTGGTTCTGCATAGGAGCTGTATAAAATAAAAGAAAGAGGGTTAAAAATGTTGCTTCCTAACTTTTATTTTATAGTTGCATTGGAGGAGTAACAATTGCTTGCAAAAACGTACATGACCTTTGCAAGATTGTACAAGTGCCTGAATTATAATGAAGGAATGTTTGTAGAGCCGGTACAAGTTGTATTCAGTAATGAGATGAGGTCAGCCACGTAAGAAAGATGTCATCGGGAGGAGAGTCCTAAGGATCTGATTTTTTTTTTTTTTTTTGTTTTTTCCCCCCTTGTATGCCTGGTCCTGTGACTACACATTATCGCCAGAAGTGATCCGGTGTGTGACCTGAGGGGTCATGTGTCAGGCTCCCATCCTCCACGGCCTAGCCTTGTGGGTGGCCAAACCAAATTTTCATGTTTATCCAGTCTGGGTTTCAAGCCTGCATGTAATGTATGGTCACAAAACGCATTTGTGCACACTTTTTTTTTTAGCAAGTATACATCCACATGGAATGTAAAATGCCGCAAAAAAAAATTGCACACAGTACATGAGGATTTTGCCCTTTGCATTGCAAAGAGGTGAAAATCAGCAGAACAACTTGACGTTCTGCGGTTTTAAAATATGCAACGTGTGTCGGTTTTTGCACAGATTCCACACAGGATTTTTTACTCCGTGTGGTTGGTATGTTTTGTTTAAATGGGCGGTCTCTGGAAGGGCGATATTAATGGCCTATTCTCAAAATAGGTGATTAATATCTGCTCAGTGGGGATTTGACTCCAGACAGCCATTTGAAGAGGTCGTGGCCTGTTTTTTTGAAGCTCTGTGCCATTCACATAAATAGGACTGAATTGCAATACCAAGCACAGCCATTATACAGTGTGTGGCGCTGTGTTGGGGCTGCAGCCCTCCCCAGAACGTCGCTCTCTTGCAAGGGGGTCTGACCCCTCGATAAGAAATCTGCAGCTTGTACGTCCGTGTACCAGACGGAGGAGTCCTGTATTCAGGGCTGGTATGATATGGTGTTAATACATGAGTACTACAAGGAAATGGAGAGTCGTGACCGCTCATAAACAAATGAATAAATAATCCGCTGATGGCCTGATCTCTAGCTGGGCCCATAAATTAGTAAGATAACTAGAAGTGTCGATGAAACCTTGTCCTCCTTGCTCAGTCCGGAGGAAGAGTGTTTTAGATTTCCGATGAAATATTAATACAACCAGAGTGGTAAGATATTCAGTAAACCGTCCGAAATCAATATTGCAAGGGATAAAAACATTCACTTTTGAGGTTTGACGAAGACTGATTTCTAGTGACGACAGGAGGTGTGTCTCGGACTTCCTCCTGCAGGCGCTGTAGCTAAGCTGTAGTCACTACCTCCTGCAGGCACTGTAGCTAAGCTGTAGTCACTACCTCCTGCAGGCGCTGTAGCTAAGCTGTAGTCACTACCTCCTGCAGGCGCTGTAGCTAAGCTGTAGTCACTACCTCCTGCAGGCGCTGTAGCTAAGCTGTAGTCACTACCTCCTGCAGGCGCTGTAGCTAAGCTGTAGTCACTACCTCCTGCAGGCGCTGTAGCTAAGCTGTAGTCCCTACCTCCTGCAGGCGCTGTAGCTAAGCTGTAGTCCCTACCTCCTGCAGGCGCTGTAGCTAAGCTGTAGTCCCTACCTCCTGCAGGCGCTGTAGCTAAGCTGTAGTCACTACCTCCTGCAGGCGCTGTAGCTAAGCTGTAGTCACTACCTCCTGCAGGCGCTGTAGTCACTACCTCCTGCAGGCGCTGTAGCTAAGCTGTAGTCACCACCTCCTGCAGGCGCTGTAGCTAAGCTGTAGTCACTGCTCTGCCCTTCTGGCAGCCAAGGAGCAAAATCTGAGGATAATAAATAGCAGGGAAGCCTCCCCCCCCCCCCCCATAGGTACTGACTTGCCTATAATATCTGAGGTCATGATCGGACGGTGGCTTTACGTTGCCCATGACATACAATTTATACTTCTTTTCATCCATGTTTTAAAATGTCGCAGCACTGATAAAGAATGACTCTTCCTGAGGGTGAATTGACATTTTGGTCGATGAGTCAATGCTTAGTCACCCGTTCGCGCACCAAAACTCCCAATTAACTCTCTTTGTGACCGATCGCTGGGCATGTCGCTGCCAGTTATTTATTTATTTCTCCCTGAAAGATGGGAGATCTGACGTCACTGCTCACAAGTGTAAGAGATTTAAAGAGACGGTCGCCTGGAGTTCTGCCTTCTGTCTACGTCATATGCAATCTGGTCTTCCATGTAAGAAGCCATTTTTAGGGTACCTTCAGACAAGTGTAAAATAAATAAATAGAATAAAAGCATGTTTTTTAAGGGGTTCTTAAACACTGCACCCCTTCAGTTGTATGGGTGCTGGTGATCCATGAAAACGGGCCAAAATAGGACAGCTTATGTTTTGATTGCCCATGTTTAAAACATTTAAAAATGGGAAGAAAAAAAAACCTGTTGTGTGAATACAGCCTTGGGCTAGGGAAGGAGAGCTGCCTTGGAACACCATATACAGCTTCTACGCTGTGTCGCATGATCCTACACTTGCATTGCTTTCCATCTTACCCATACTTACTGCTAAGATACCCAGTATATGTTCTGCTACGTTCACCTGTGCCAATCTGGCTGTTCTGCCAGGGAAACATCCTGCCGGAGTTCACCGTATTTGGCCACGCCGGACACTGCCCGCTTACTGTCGGATCCCCGAAAGTTGGCTTTTTGCTGGAAAGCTTTGGGATTCCATTATAGTCATTGCGAATCTGGAAGTGCGGGGCAGTATCCGGCTAGGCTGGGTGAAGGCAGCCAATTGCTGGCCGCGACAGGATCTAGCCTCCCTAGCATCGCGGAGAGATTCAGCGGCCGACATGCAGGCAGCAGAAGCGTTCGGGTGCCGGGGTGGTGAGTACAATCTGTGTGAGGGGCCAGGTGTTTTTGGGGTTGGATAACCCTTTTAAAGGGGTTAAAATCCTGTGTTGCTGCAGGATCCAACTACTCAGGATTTGTTTGTGGTCTGTTACCGTGGAGAGGTATAGGTCTGCACAGGAGCTGTATACACAAACCATTTGAAGCTTAGCTTTGATCCATGAGGCCCATTTTCTCTTCCTTGTAAGAGTTAAGGTGGATTTACACGTACCGATGAGAAGCAGATATTCGGGAAGGAAGCGTTCCTTCCGGACAGTCGGCTTCTCGTTCAGTGCAGCGATCACCTCCACAGTCCTCCTACGGCTGTATAGTTTCTGGGCAGCAGGTCGCTGTTTAGACCACGTGATCTGCTGCCCAGAAATGATCATTTAGGTGCCTGTGCAAACGACAGTGTCACCCGATGAACCAGCGTTTCGCTCGTCGGTCGGATGATCGTCTGCACCTTTTTACACGGGCAGGTTGTCGGGCATGAGGGTTTGCAAGAATGTTCGTTCCTGATAATCTCCCCGAATATTGGGCTCTGCAAATCCACGTTTAATCTGGCCGTACACATTGGACCTGCTAACCGTCCACCTTGCATGGCGGCATCAGTAGTCGCGTGGGCAAAAATCACATGCGTTTTTATCACAAATTGAACCAGGAACCACAGAAAACGCTGTGAAATGTGCTCGGTCTCTCTGGTGTGTGTTACGGGTTTCTTGGGGGTTTTATGTTCCTCTCCACTTTTTGTCTATCCTCAGTGTAGCTCTCCAGGGGGTGCCGGCTCCCGGCCCATAAACCTCACTTATCTGTTTTTATTGTTCTTGGTCAAGGAAACAAAAGGGACACAAAGCCGTTCACATTTGCAGTTCTGTGCCTCCACATGGCTAAGAACAAAAAGCCTCTTTTACATGGGAGGTAACGGACAGCAATAAATCAGTGAACCAGACTGGAACACCTCTGCCCCAGCATCGTCCTCCTTTCACTGGCGCTCTGCTAATTACCAGCTTTGTGCTGTCTCAAGGGCCCGGCATCTCACGACACCCTTGGATCGTGCTGAAAACTCTTGATATCCTCAAATCCTGGCATGCACGACAAGTAGGATGTGGACGATTATATTCTAACGCGACGTAAAATTCTGCCCCTCCCATCCCCCTCCTCAGGAGCGCTGAGGTCTTCATCCTTCACAATGTTTTGCTGCTCGGCTATACAGCGAGGATTAGCTGGACTTCAGCGCACAGGTGTCCTGCGGAGCAGATGTGGATTAAGCCGCTGGCTTCTGTACAGCGCTGCTCACGTCCCGCACGAAACTGTAGCTTTCCTTATGGCGTATCTGGGACTCGAGGACGTCTTGTGCCTTCTGAGGCCTGAGGAGAACACCCGGCGAGGACTATAGATCCAGGGTCGAGGGACCTGTTCCCGTCACTTTGCAGGCAGCAATTTTTCTGATCGGATCATGGCAAAACTTGTAATGCTAGCTTCAATTTGGTGGAATTTTGCATGGACAATGGGATGTGGACAATTCGGCTCATCGTCCGTTAGGGGCAACCAATCAGTCATGGTGCATTGATCCATCGGAGTTGCAAGAAAGTACCAAGGCGTTCTGCAATTACGTTCAACACTATTTGAACATAATTCGTTGCCAAAATATTACTGAACGGCGTGACTAGTGACTTCTCCCCCGCCCTTCCCTTGCTCCATAGAGGACGGTGCAAAGAAATGGCACAACCACTAGGGTCTGGTATTTTAACAGAAAAGCACCCGATGTGGGGTCCTGTATTTTCATTTGAAAGGCATACATGGATCTGGCCATCCAGTGGGAGAGGTCATATTAAAGTGGTCCTCAAGGCTGCAGATATCGATGACCTTCAGGCCATCAGTATGTGGTTGGTAAGGGTCTGCCCCACCGGTCAGCTGTCTTGGGCTGCCATGCCACTGGGAACTATATAGTGTACCTCTCTGGAGGCAGATGGCTCCGTACATTTTGTATTGGCCATGCTGGGATACCGCAACTCGGCTCCTATTCAGGAATCTGGTGCCATAAACTACACAGTGGATGGAGCCTTCTGCTTCCACTCTGCACACTGCTAGTCTCCTGACACTACAGCAGCCAGAAGGAGCTGTGCAGTGCCAGTTGTCAGACGCTCACCGATCTGATACGTCTGCAATATCTGTAACCCAGACAGTCCCTTTATTATATGGCAATATTGCCACATGTTGTTGCATGCATAAGAACTTGTGTGGTCGCTTTTGTGGTCCTGGGTTCAATATGCGACCAAGGGCAACGTCTGCATGGGTTTCTCCTGACGCTACAAACATACGAAGGCTACTTTCACACTTGCGTTTTGGCTTTCAGTTTGTGAGATCCGTTCAGGGCTCTCACAAGCGGTCCAAAACGGATCAGTTTTGTCCTAATGCATTCTGAATGGAAAAGGACCCTCTCAGAATGCGTCAGTTTGCCTCCGATCAGTCTCCATTCCGCTCTGGAGGCCGACACCAAAACGCTGTCCGCCTGATGAAACTGAGCCAAACAATCTGGCTCAATAGAAAACGGATCCGTCCTCCCATTGACTTTAAATGGAGTTTATGACGGATCCGTCTTGGCTGTTACAGATAATACGAATGGATCTGTTTATGACGGATGCATGCGGTTGCGTTATTGTAACGGATCCGTTTTTGCAGATCCATGACGGATCCGCCCAAAACCCGAGCGTGAAAGTAGCCTAAACACTAAGGGGTGAATTGGCTTCCTATGAAACTGACCCTAGGGTGTTGAGGATGAGAGCCTATATGGCACTTACTAACTTACCTGCGCCTTAAGTCGCGTATGTGAGAAAAGCACATTACAAATGTCTTTGCCTCCTCCAAGTTGCACCTTCTATGAATCTGAGGTTTGTTGGACAAATTTTGGTGTCCTGTAGAGTCCAACGAAACAAGGAGAACATCGGTTGTACGGTCTATGTAGGCTGTGGTTTTTAAAGGGGTTGTCCAAGTAAAAAAAAATGAAGCTGATTTGCCATTTCCAAAAAAAGTTAGAGCAGAAACTTTGCAGTAGCCTGGCAGCGTAGCTAAGAAGGCGCCTTCAGCAGGGGAATTAAGAAGGAACGATATCAGCTGCCAGAGGGGGAAGGAGGGCGATTCCATTGAATTAGCAGCCGCATTAAAAAAAAAAAAATGAAAAAATGTATTTGTTTAGGCAAGAAACACTGCAAATTGCAGCTAAGTCATTCAGGGCTTTGGATATGGATTATGGGATAGCCACTTTTAGTTGCACAGGAAATGATCTGCAGCGTCCCAGCGACGATGGGTACAATTGTATTTACTGTGGCCTGGGCAGGATACAGACGTCCCTATAGTGAAAGGCGTGCGGCCACTGATCACTCAGGGAAGGCCGTCGTCTTAATGATTCCCCCAGGATCTATAGGGCAGCTGGGCGTGCGCTCCCCGCCTTGTAAAGCAAACAGCCAATATCTGCCGGTGGCAGTGGAGGTGCCGGATTCACTTGTCACTCCGTAGCTGAAATAAACAGGCGGTTGTGCCGCTGTGTAAACATAGCCTGGTAACATAACCCGTCTCTAATGTCAACGATGGTGCCAGGGTGAGAGCCAGCGATTGCAGAGAGATCACTACTTGGCGGTCGTATTTAGTAATATATCATTTACATTCTTCCTTTTATCGTTTTTTTTTTTTACATTTTATTTTAAGCAACTTCTGTTCAGTGGCTGCGTCCACTGATGGTGGGGTTCTTGCTGCCGGGACCCCCAGTGGTCAACTCCTACTCATTGGATTGATGTCGGATGATTTTGGTAGTGCCGCCTGACCCTCTAATGTAAGGTGGGGGTGTCTTCTTGACGTTCCCCGGTGGCAGATGTTGCAGGAAGAAAGGTTCAGGCTATTGTATTTCAGTATGCCCGATCGCTTAGTCTCAGGGGGCAGAAGCAGCTGCCCCCCATTCAGAACACATGCACGCTTGGCTGACCTGATCAGGCTTGTCTATTGGGGATATCTTGAGGATTACACCTGCATGCTCGGCTCGGCTGGCCAGAGCATCCCTCTACATGTTAATGGGATTGTGTAAGCGTAGCTGCTTTCTTCCAGAAACCGTGCCACACGTGGAACGCAGCATTTTAGATGGCCGTAATGCCTGCCTAACGCTAGCCGTGCCTACGTCTTTACAGGGCAGGCTCCTTCTGATAACGGGTTAATAGTCTTTACGTGTGGAAGCTGAATGCAGGTCTGACATGGATGTGTACGTGTGTTAGGTATGTCAAGACAAAGGTGGGGATGACATTCTTTTGTGCTGAGGAGATAAAAATGAATGCTTGCTTCCCCTCCCCCAACGTGCATCTGGCGTGAGAAGAATCCGGGAGATTAGGGGTAGAAACTCTGAACTTCCCATCCTCCGTCCAGGGAAGACGTTATACAGGCTCTGCAGCTCCTTGGTGGTGCTACATAAGGAGCCGAGGCGGGCGGCTGAAGGAAGTGCATGCTTATGTCTCCTACACTGGAGGTCCCTGCAGCCGGCCGTACATGACTGCTTGTATTTCGGGGAGGAGGGGGGGGGGGTCACTTCTGAAGGTTTTTGTCTAGCTGTAAGTTTAAAATGAGAATATGCATCCATTGCTGCCATGATCAGTGGTCTGGGCTGCCATTGATGGGCTGCAGATCTATCATTTGGCATGGACTACTTTTTAACTGCAGCTCCGAACAACGACCAAAGAAAATCCGTCCCTTTCCGACCGGTATCTCCCATCATCTGATAGGGCTAGGTGCCAATGGTGGGACTTGCACCTATCTCAAGAACCGGGTCCTGCATTGAGCCGGGACCTGCACTTATCAGTTATGGCATATCTTATACAAATACCCCCTTATATCAGCTGACTGCACTACTGTCATCACCCCCGTGATTGGTCTCCTTTTAGAGTTTATCTGAATTCCAAAAGAGTTTATTCCGCCCCTTCCGTATTGGGTGCCATTCACATGACCGTATTTTTGCTCCATATCCGCTCGGCATTTTTTTCTGCATCGGATGTGGACCCAGTCATTTCACTGGGGCAGCAGAAAATGCGGACAGCACACTGCATGCTGTCCACATCCATTTGTCCGTTCCGCAGCGCCGCAAAAAAAATTAAAAATTTCCTATTCTTGTTCGTTTTGTGGATATGAATGGCATTGGATGCAACATGGATGTCATTCAAATTTTTTGCAGATTCTTGTTTTGCGGACCTCCAAAATGCGTAGTTGTGTGAATGCACCCTTAGAGACAGTAGATAAACATGGCTGCTGTCTCCCTAAAACCGCATCTCGCTTGTCCTCAGGTTGTGTGCAGTATTGCAGTTCAGCTCCATTGATTTAAATGGAGAGGTGCTGTAATACCAAACATAACCTGTGGACAAGTGGGGGCTGTGTTTTTGTGGAAGAAAGCCGCCATCTCTTCTACTCTGGGACGACGTGTTTTAAGTTTTTACATGCTGCCTTATTCAGTACAATCCCAGACCCAAGACCATCCTCTATGCTGACAACCTTGCATGACGTCTCGCAGCTCGGATGTCCAGGGTCGCGCTGTATCGTAGGCGTCTGACATCGTGGTGATGACCTCAGGCGATGCCCATGTCATCCGTCTGACATCAGTGTAAAGGTTGGCTTGTGCAATGGAGCATGAAATGACAATATTCACCCTTCCGGGGCATGAACTGTGAGCAGAATACGGGGTAGTTATTTTAGTCATTTCATATAGCGCCAACGTATTCCACAGCGCTGTACAGATTGTCCTCCCTCTCGTCTGCCACTATTCCTTATAATGTAAGTTCCGAATAACCCATTGGATTGCTTCATGTGTATGGGCTACTTTCACATTAGCGTGTTTTTTTTTTTTTTTTTTTTTTGCGGATCTGTCATGGATCTGCAAAAACGCTTCAGTTACAATAATACAACCGCATGCATCCGTCATGAATGGATCCCAATGTATTATGTCTTCTATAGCCATGACGGATCCGTCATGAACACCATAGAAAGTCAGTGGGGGACGGATCCGTTTTCTATTGTCAGAGAAAACGTCTGCAGGCAGCGTTTTGGTGTCCGCCTCCAGAGCGGAATGGAGACTGAACGGAGGCAAACTAACGCATTCTGAGCGGATCCTTTTCCATTCAGAATGCAGTAGGGCAAAACTGATCCGTTTTGGACCGCTTGTGAGAGCCCTGAACGGATCTCACAAAGGGAAAGCCAAAACGCTAGTGTGAAAATAGCCTTAAAGGGGTATTCCAGTTCCACAGGATAGAGCAGGCATCCTCAAACTGCGGCCCTCCAGCTATTGTAAAACTACAGCTCCCACAATGCCCTGCTGGAGGCTGATAACTGTAGGCTGTTCGGGAATGCTGGGAGTTGTAGTTTTGCAACAGCTTGAGGGCCGCAGTTTGAGGATGCCTGGGATAGAGGATAACTATCAGATTGGTGGTGGTCCTACCGTTGGGGCCCCGGAGGAGCGGCCGGTCGGGCATTCATGCTGAGTGCAACATTCAGCCATCTCTGGAACTCCCATAGAAATTATTGGCGCGGCCACGAGCATGCCCAGCTGGCTTCTCTGTTCTTTTTTTGGGGCAGCTGCAGGGGGTACGGCCCCTGTTCTACTCCTGGGTCCCCCACTGATCTAATAGTTATCCCCTATCCTGTGGATAGGGGATGGCTTAAACAACCGGAATACCCCTTTAATGCTTGGAGAGTATGCGTGCCGTCTGCATCTGATCCCTACTTCTGACAACATAAGATAAAAACTTTGCAAACCTGATACGTGAGATCCCTCTCCCCATAATTCTGTTTGATATCATCCATTTGGGATGTATTTCCATGGCCTGGCTGCGGCTGTTCGTAACTATATATAAAATACATCTATGGAGGGAAAAAATCATGCTGCAATTGGTTATTATTGGGTTAATGCTTAGTAATTGCAGATCACAATTGTCAGGATCCGTACTGTTCCTGTGTGCGGTACGGCGTCCACTGCCTTTTTTGTAGTCGGCCGTCACCATTCACCCTGCTAATATAAGCTGACAGCCCCCTATTGATGTGATCGAATGGCGGGCAATACACAACTTTGACATATGAGTCAATAGTCTACGAGCACGTTGCTGGATCCCGGCCAGACATCATCCTGCCTCTGGAAAGGCCTGTGATTCCTCCAGACCATCTGCTGCTGGTAATTTGAAGACTTGTTCTCTTGTGAATAAGACCGTGAAGCCGGATGACGGTTCTTGTGCTACAGATCACGAAGGTGCAACCACCCAGGAGTCTCGAGGACTTCTCTTTTACCAAATCGTGTCGCTATAAAATGCATTAGAATGATCGAGAAAATCATTGCTTGTAGCCCCCCCCATGCGTCTTCCAGATCTCCACTCAGGTTGCCCAAATTGAGATGACCATGCGCTAGAATTTTCAGACGGCTGTTTTTAGGTGACTCGGCTGTCCTTCACGGTTGGTCCGTGGAGGGTGAGGTCTCGGACGACAGCGGCATGATGGAAAAACAACCGGTCGATCTGTGCCGTGATCAGTGGTCTTCGGTTCGGCATCCCATCCATGGAAGCCCAGACAAGAAGTGCCAACATGGCTGATCTATTTCAGTAGATATCTTTGATACTGGGTGTCTGCATTCTGCAATTTCTTAGTTCCATATTCTAGAATGGATATTCTAGTGTGCAAAACGGACATTTGCCGAACAGCCGCACACATGGAGAGTGCACCATCCTGTAGAAATGAATGGGTCCACGTGCAATCTGCAAAAACTGCGGATCCAACGCAGACCAAAAATACAGTTGTGTGCATGAGGCCTTAGATGGATGTCCCATGTGGGTTTGCCATAAAATGAGGTCTTGGAAAGGGAACGGTTTTATAAGATACCGTAGGACGGTACACGGTTAATTGCATGCGTGGCTCTTTCTGTGGCTCCCAGAGTGTAATTCGGAGTCCCCACACATTGTATAGAATTTGATGCAGATTTCATCCTGTGCATTGAAAAAGGTGTAAATCCATCCTGCGACAGATTGGCAACGTAATGGACGTGCTGTGGAGTTCAAAACCTGCATCGCACCCATGGCCCCTACAAAACCAGTGCATGTGCTGTGATTTGCTACCTGTTTTCGGTATAAATACTCTGCGATAACGTAGCGTGCAAACTTGTCCTTTAGTGCCCTTTAACGCACACACTCGCTCTGACACCTTTTCCTCACTAAAAACATCATAGAAACCCCCTGCTTTTTATTTCCATACTTGTTTTTATGGTTTGTTTTGCTAACCGCACCCCCTTATAGGGCACAAGATGTGGCCCTATAACCCACTACGGCTGGGTTCACACATGACTGAATAGCTTTTGGGTCTTTGTGTGGCAAATCCACCGCGTCGTACCAGCAAACTGGATGAGATTTTGGGGGCGGGGGGGTTTTGCAGCGGCACCCTTCTAAAAACAGATGCTGACTATTGGGCTAGGTCTACACGGCGACATTTGCTGCATTAATGTTGCGCGGCAATTTCTAGAATGACAGTCTATGGTGTCGCATTGCGACTGCGACACGACGGTCGCAAAAAATCAATTTGAAATTGATTTTTCTGCGACTATCACCATAGACTATTTTAAAAATTGTCACGCGACAAATGTTGCAGAGTTGTGCCCTATGTGTTGCGCGACTTATTGTCGTGGTGTAGACCTAGCCTTATGCTGCAATTTCTGGTACGTGTGGACGTTTCCTAAAAGCTTCAACATCCCGCATTTTGGGGAGGAGGGGGGAATTGCCATAGATCCAGAATGCCACATAATTAACAATTACCAGCACCGAGAACAAACAAACCCAAAAACACTTGCCCTGCCTTTCAGATCTCCTATAGACTTTAAACATCTGGAGCTGGGTTTTTTTTGTGTGCAAAAACGCACAAAAAACCCCTTTGCGAACCCATCCTAAACGGCAGGGTCAGGAGTCCACAACTCCCGGCTGCCTGGCCGGGTTATTGAGCATATGGGTGAGGGCAGGAGGGCTCCTGTGATGTCAGCTCATAATCGATGGCTGCTTGGGAACCTCTCTCGGCCTCTGCATCTGCCGCGCGCCGTCATGTGTCTCCTCTCCCCATAGTTCTGCCGCTGTTCTCGCACCGCTGTCACTTTTTGATATCTGCACAATCTGTTGGGGGGGGTGCGAAGCGAGATAAATCTGAGGTCACCTCTATAATGTATCCGGCGTTTTCTATACGTGAACTGGAGATACTTGGGGCGTGACCTTCGCGACTGAGGAGATTGTTATCCTTTTGCAAACGAGCTGCTTGTTGGGTTGCGCGGCCACAGGATTATCCGCCAAACTGGACAGCATCCAGTCCGCCAAATGGTTATATCTGTGTTTCATTGTGCGGTATGAAGGGATAGGCCGCGGGGGTCGTTGGCAGCCTGTTCCAGTTTAAAGTGCCGTTTCCGGGGTTCAGCGTTTTTTTTTCTTTCTCTGAGGGTTTTGAACGGCACGTGGCCACTACAGGCCCAGTGGCGATCACTGTAGCAAGTCATTTAAAAGTTTTTTTTCTTTTTTTCCTTCTTTTACGCAGGCCCCTACTCCTATAATAAAAAATGAAATAAAAATCCCTTTACAATTGGAACGATCATTTTAAATTTTTTTATTTGCGTAGTAGCTCGTTCATACCTGGCAGCCATCTTTCTGAACGCTCTACTTTGACTGTTGACCGTCATTTTGTATGAATTTTTTTTTTTTTTTGGGACTTGTGTTTTAAAAGACCAATGTTACAGCGCGGAGAGCACGCATCTATACCCATATTGCGATTTGTGCGGCTTTTTCCGTACCTTTGATTTAGTACTGTATACGGAGCTTCTTTCCGTCATTCAGTCTTTCTCGGGGGTTATACCTCTGTGATAGGCGGCAGTAGGGAGACCCCATGTAGCAGAGCTTGGAGTGTGCCTATGGATCTGTAGTACAGGACCGCGGTGCCATGTGCCTCTAGGCCAGCTTTTTCTATGCGTACACTTTTTCATAGCCTTCGTGACAAAACGAGGTCTGCGGCAACTTCTTCCTGGACGTAAGCAGTTCATGTAGGTTTTCTTTAGGTTTCCACTGGCGCTGGGTTGGAGATCAGGCTCGGCTTTGTTTCTCGTCCTCTCACTCTTGGCCCTTTTTGAGATTTGTGTCTGTTGCAGCAGTTCAGGGGTTAACGCCCTGTGGTTCAGAGAAGGGCAAGCAGCTCTGTGGAGGACTGGGAGCAGATGCATTGGGTGGGGGTGGGGAAGGGGCAGTATTTGCATAACTGATTAAGGCCTTCAGGGGGATTACTGGCAAAGGTGGGGGGGAGGGTTTGGTGATGGCACAATGGATGCTACAAAGGATGCAGATACTCGGCATTCCCCCATAATGCCCTTTTATTGTAAGGAATTTTTTATTTATTTTTTTCACGCCTGACCCCGGGCTAAATCTGTGCGTCAGAGATTTATGTGCATTGGCGTGTGTATGTGTGTGTATATATATATAAAATCAGACCTGCTCCTAATACAAGACCGTGAAGGTTGCAGCAATGAACCCGTTTTACTCAATTGGGGATAATCGCTGTGGTTTCCTTGGATACGGCCCCCTTATATGCAGGTGACTCCGTGGACGACTTCCTGATCTCCTCCATGCTTTACCCTGTAGACTCTCTGGCATCCGAAGTATTTGTGTGGCCGTGAAGCCCCCTGTTCCCTTTCACTCTCCCCAGTCCCAATTTTTTTTTTTTTTATTCGCCTAATTTTTCATGTGTGTTCACTTCCATTCCTGAAATGTATGCTATATAACAGTAAATCTATAGACGATCCTATGTGTTGCCTCCATAGATGTGTACAGGGCTGCCCATACACATTAGATCAATGGGCACTGAACTCCCCCAGGTTTGGTGGCACTAGCTGAACTTCTGGTATATGGGGGTGTCCCAGAGTGATTGGACATACTGGATTTCCGCATGCTTGATCCTTTATTCCCATGGGAGAAAAGTCTGCAGGCGCTTATTCCCTGATCCCTACATGGGGGAGGGAGTAATACCCGGTCAGCTATCTAAGGGCTCATGCACACAAACGTTTTTTGCGTTCCGTATACGGAACCATTCATTTCAATGGATCTGCAAAAAAATGGACGGTACTCCATGTGCGTTCCTTTCAAAGATAGAACATGTCCTATTATTGTCCGCATTACAGACAAGGATAGGACTGTTCTATCAGGGGCCAGTGGTTCCGTTCTGCAAAAAACGGAATGCACACGGACGTCATCTGTATTTTTGCGCACCGCAAAATGCATACGGTCGTGTGCATGAGGTCTAAGATGTATGGCTACAATTTTTTCATCCGTGTGATATCCGAATTTTTTTATTTTTTTTGCAGATAGCCCACTGACCCAATCGTTTCTATGGGGCCATGCACACACCCGTATTTTCTGTAGATCTGTGTGGACGTTGCACAAATTCTAGAAGATGTATTCAGGTCCTTATTGCAAATGAGAATGCTCCTTTCTATTGACAAGTCGTAAATTGCGAAGTGCACTGTATTTTGCAGATTCGCAATTTGCCGACTGAAATACGGATACGGCTGTGCGCATGACGTTCGACTCTTAGCAATTTTTCTCTCTATAGGCCAATTGGGAGTCTGAAATCTCCTGATGATTGTTGTAAAAACGGTCACTCGTTGGATCCGGTCTTCTGCGCTCTCCATGCACTTATTCCCTATTGATCCGGCCGAGTACAGCTGCGGTGTAAAGCATGACGGCGGTGGACAGTCTTGGTCAGCACTTGATCCCAGGATAATGTCCTGCCCATGAAGGGAGAGAGTCCCGACACTGCGTACACTGAATGTCCCAGCAGACGCGAAATTGTCTTATTCAATCTTACTTTATTTTCCAAGTAATATACGGGCTGGGACGGCCCGAAATGCGTCCAGAATATTGCATTTTCCTTGGAAAATAAAGTGAGACTGAATAAGACCGTTAAGTTTCCGCTGGGATATCTTATGTATCTGTGAGCGGTTGGTATGGTAGCTTGTAATAAGCAGCCATATCGTGTACACCGTGCGGATTCGGGTGCAAAGTCGCTCTAAGCCCCGGCGACCACACTTTGGCATGTGTGACGAGTGTAAGCTCTGGTGTCCGGCCTCTACTCGGCGTATTGAGTCTGATTGATGGCTGTCCAGCAGCCGGCCCGATACAGATGCCCCCCGCCCCGCACCCCGGGACACCCTGTAGTCCATAATAGGAGACGTGTGAACAAAGAGCTGGGCCGGCCTGTGTGTCTGACATCTGTTCACACCTGCTTTGTGCACTTGCACACATTTGCACATCCGGTGCTTACATTTCTCTCCTTTGCACTGAAAAGAAAAACAAACTTGTATCCGATTTGACTGGTGCCGGAGCGACATTTCATTACGGGTCCAGTTCTGTTGCGTCACGTTAGACGCGCAGGCTTATGGTTAAAAAAAACTAAAATATCCCGCGTGCATTCGCTTTGGAATTGGATTTGATAGGCAGCGTATATACCGAAAAGACGCAGATCTAATCCCACCGCCAATCAGTCAGGATCTTGACGGATCTGCTCGGGCATGTGATCTTTGTGGTGGAGACGGGGATAAGCAGCCGTCGGCTACTACCGACGACGCTTATCTCTGGTAATGGGATCAGAGAGTAGGCAGTCAAGTACCATAGATCTTGTGTCTATAGACCGGTTTATGTATATGGGGCTTGCAGGAAATCCTAATGCTAGAGCAGGGGACAGCAACCACCAGCGCTCTAGCTGTTGTGAAACTACTAATACCAGCATGCCCCACTGACTCCTGTGGGAGTTAGAAGAGCAGCCCTGCGAGCGTGCATGCTGGGAGTTGTAGTTTCACTGGTGCAGGAGTGCCAATGGCATGTCCTAGCTATATATACAGCGTATAAGCGGGGGATACCCCTTGAAGGTGACATTCGTGCACATTGGTCTGCGGTGGGCGACGTGATCTAGTGACACTTATCTCCAAAAAGAATTTAAAAAATAAGACAGGACCAACCGGGTGGATTTATTTATCTCCGGACCCTATGTGTCTGCTTAATTGCACAGATACCGATGGCCTACTGTCATTTTGTCAGCCTGGCCAGTCGATAAAGCTTTACAGAGAAGCCAGTTCAACAACAGTGACATCCAATATGGCTGCACTTCCTGTTGTCGCATTGCCATAGAAAAATGCTAATATCTCAGAAAGTAAATGGAACGTAACGGCCAGACGTCATCCGTCACTCTGACTCCTGGCTTACTCATGTCTGAGCCATCGTTACTGTGTGCGAGGAAATCCTCTATAAACTCGATTGGAAATATTGAGGAGCACGGCTGTATCGGAGGGGTGGGGGTTTTATCCTCTTTGGTCTCGTGGCTCTCCGACCTGATATCAGGTGACGCTGTTGTGTCCGCCGTCTGCTTTGAGAACAGCAGGTGTGACAGTTCTCGCCGACTGCAGATGATGTGATTACTTTAATTAGTTAAGAGACTTAGCTGGATTCCAATTAAACGTACCTGACCGCCCCGCTGGCTAAACCTGTCAGCTGCGCTCTCATTCTCTACGGTCGCCGGAGACTGGCCAGAGCGGCAGACAGCGCCGCGTGTGCGTTAGACTCCGCGTGGCCATTCTTCCAGTCTAGAAATGACTGCCCCCAACTGTGTGCTACCATGGAAGGGGGACGCCCCCTCCCCAGCGCCCAGATTCTATACATTTAGCTGAAGTATCGATCGATTTGATACGCGGAGTACAGGAATGCCATATGTGCGGAGAACAGGATCTTGATACTCGGAGAAGAGGCTGATGGGCACTTATGCATGGAGTGCACTTCACAGAAGTTATTTTCCATGATAAATCATTGTGTTGTAATGCAAAGAGAGCGGTATGTATATAGCAGCACGTCACCCAGGCCGCCATTGTTATGCTGATTGACGCTCTTTGATGGCATTGTGACACTGCTGCTGACTTGCTGATCTCCTGCTGAGCCTGACCTGGAGGGAGTGCAGGAACTGGTACAAGGGCGCCCTCTGCTGGTGGAAGGAGGGAATTTTATGTATATCATTTTTTTTTTTTTTGTCTTATTTTTGTGCCTGCTGCACCTTTTGCTCTGACATGGAACATTGGAACATCTATAGGACCTGTTTCCAATTTTTATAAAAAAAAAAAAGTCTAAAAATAATGGGCATCCATGCAAAGGATACGGTACACCTGTCATGGAAGCAATTTATTCAGCTAGAAAATCATTGTAAATATCTGTATGTGATTAGAAAATATGTTATGTTTATTGAATGGGGTTGTAAATGCCAGCTTTAGTGACCCAGCGTAAGATGCCCCGACATGGGCACTTTCCAAACTGATTGTTAAAGTGGTTTTCGGAGATTCATATATTGATGACCTATCGGCTGTTTAAAGATGCAGCAGGGATCCAGTAAATGCTGTGGCCTCTCTCTAAGGGCTCATGCACATGAATGTATTTGCTTTCCATGTCCATTCCATGTTACTCCGTATGTATTCTGTTTACGTATGTCCGTTCCGCAAACAAATAGAACATGTCCTATTGTCCGCATAACGGACAAGGATAGGACTGTTCTATTAGGGGCCAGCTGTTCCGTTCCGCAAAATACGGAAATCACACGGACGTCATCTGTATTTTTCACAGACCGCAAACTACCTACGGTCTTGTGCATAAGCCCTAAGCCAGTGATGTCGCATTGGTCGGTGACTTGACCTATGTGCAGCTCAGTTTCATTCAAGTGAATAGGCCTGAGCTGCAATACCAATCACAACCGCTATACAATGTACAGCGCTGTGTTTGGGAAGCTGTGCGGAGGCTGCAGCACCCACTGGAGTGCCACGGCCTCTTCAAACAGCTGATCGACAGGGGTGCTTGGTGGGGGTCTTGCACCTATCTGTCTAGCAGGCGCACTCTCGAATAACCTTAAGGGTAGCTGCACACGTTGCGGATTACGTGCAGATTTTTGCATGGAAAACCGCAGCTTAATATGGTAAAAGCAAAGTGTATGAGATTTGACAACACTCATGCACCCTTTGCTTTTTGGTTCTGTGCTGAAATGGACCTGCTGTGACGATTTTGATATCCGCAGCCTATCCGTTCTTTGCGCTATTCTGCACCTTCTGTAGAGTACATTCCCCATAGATTTCAATGGTGGTGTTAACATATACAGAAAACGAAAAATGCTCAAAATCCGCTATAAATCAGACAGACTTATGGGCAGTTTTCCTGATGCGGATTTCATACAGATTAAGAGCACATTTACAAGAACGTATGGGTCCGCAATGAACAGACACTGTCACTGATGCGGACCTGTTCACTTCAATGGGTCTGCAAATCCGCAGATGGAGATCGGTGCGGAATGGAAGCACTACGGAGTGCTTCTTTGGGGTTCCGTTCCGTACCGCAAAAAGATATAACATGTCCTATCCTTTTGCGGAACGGAGGAATGCGGACCCATTCAAGTTGAATCGTTCTGGATCCGTCACGGAAGCCTCACGAACGTTCGCCGTGCATTGGGGGCAGCAAATTGCAGCCCCAATGCACAGAACTGAACACATACGTTTGTGTGAATGAGCCACAAGTCAGCATATTTCGCCTCCGTATTTGCAATGCGTGAAACACGTGATCAAAGCTGAACTAATACGGTATCGGAGTTGAAAATAGTTTGTCTGGTTGCCACCAATAAGATTTTAATGAATGTAATGCAAATTGTAAAGGAAGAAATGGCAATGAAAGTCTGCGTTATGTGGCCTTCACTCGTGGCAGATATTTTCAGAAAAAATACATTCGTGTGACTGGAGCAACTTTTCTGCACCAAAATCTGCTGTACGTGAAGACGTCCTTAAAGCGGTTTTTCACCTTTCTACGCCTAATCTCTTCTTTCCCCCGGCTATCATAAGCTGAAACGTCGGCATTTGTCCCGATTGTTGTTAGCACGTACCCCCGCAGTCACTTTCTGTAGTACTGGTATGAGCGCCCCATGGTTCCAGTGATACAGCGAGTGACCACTGCAGCTTCTGCACAGGATCGCAGGCGGGCAAACAAGGCGAATAGTCTGGGAAGTCCAAAAGAATACCCCCCCTTCCCCATGATTTAAACCCTCTGGGCTTGTGGCCTTTTAAATGGCGGATAGCACATGTTATTGGCATGAGTTGTCCTGGGCTTTGTAGTTCCACAGCAGCTATATAACCACATGTTGCTTACCTCGGCTCTAGATCATTGACTCTTTCTCTTCTCTCCACAGAGTGCAGCTGCTGCCCCGAGCCCAGTGCTTGGTAACATTCCTCCGAACGATGGCATGCCGGGAGGGCCGATTCCCCCTGGATTCTTCCAGGTAAGATCTGTACGCCGCCTCTAGATCTTGTGCATTTTGCAGCAGCTCCCTCTCGTCAGCCTTCCAGCGGGCACATCGCCTGGTGCAGCAGCCAGATCTCCGATTAGTGGGCGTACAGGTGCCGAGGCGTCCTTGCTCTGCTACGCTGCTGCTAATTATGGGACTCGCTAATCAGCAGGAATTATCAGTGGCATTAATGTTTAGCAAAGCTGTTAAACAAATGCTTGCAAAATGGCTAATTAATTTCTCTTAATTAAGGCAACTGCTGGTGGTAACTAGCCATGCTGTCTGGCAGAGGGTTCAGGGGACAGGCTTCTGTTCACGGTGTTAAGGGGATGCATCACAGCTGCAGAGTCTGCTCCGCCGAGAGGGTGCGGTGGTACTGAGCGCGGTCTGCTCCATCTGCGCACGCCAGCCTCTAAACGGAGCAATATTTCTGTTCTCCAGAAATGCGCCAAGGGTGATTCATGATGGATGGAGGTTGTGCGCCCATTACTAAGCTGTGTTTTTTTGTTTGTTTTTTTGCATGTTGTTTTCAGCAGGGTCCACCGGGGTCACAGCCATCTCCTCACGCACAGCCACCTCCTCACAACCCCAACATGATGGGTCCTCACAGTCAGGTAAGTCACTGATGCCATGGCTCATTTACTTTAAGGGGTTTATGGATTTTGGAAGTCTGCTGTTTACCCCAGCTACTGCTCAAGTGGGGGACGCGGAACTTCTCTTCTCGAACCTGGTGGGACCCCTAGTGATCAGGCGCTTATCCTCATTTGTAACTGGGGCATAGGCTTAACCACTCTCCAATGGAAAGCCACATAAAATACATCTTGCTTGTCAAGTGACCACCTAAGCTCTGCTATATCTATTTTTGGGCGGATTTGCATGTAGCTTTGGTTGTACGTGTGTTTTTTTTTTTTTTTTGTCTTTTAATACTTGAATTTGCTCTTTACAGCCTTTTATGTCTCCTCGATATGGTGGTGGACCCCGACCTCACATAAGAATGGGAAACCAGGTGAGAAGTGAATGATGGCTCACGTCAGGGGTCAGAAACCTCCGGGACTCCAGCTACAAATCCCAGCGAACACATTTGCTCTGCGGCTCTTGCAACTCCCATAGAAGTGAAAGGAGGATTCTGGGAGTTGTAGTCTCACAGCAGCCTGAATGCCGGAGGTGCTGACCCCTGGGTTATCTAGTTGCTAACCTCTAACAATGTGCTGCAACATCGCTGACGGCATTTACAGGTTTTAGATGACATGCAGAAAAATGGAATGGAGAGAATATCGCTCAATTGTATTTTCGGCTGCATGCACACCACTGTTTGTTTTGCGGTCCGTAAACCGCGGATCCAGAAATACAGATACCTTTCATATGCAGTCTACCATTTTCTCAGTCCCATTAACAGAAATGGCTAATATCTAATGTCTGCAAAACGGACAAGAATAGGACATGTTTGATAATTTGCGGGACGGATGACGTGCTGTCCGTTTTATTTGTTATTTTTTTGGGGACCCATAGTAATCAGTGGGTCCATGTGCGATCTGTAAGAACGCAGATCAGATGCGGATCCAACTACAGTCGTGTGCATGAGGCCTTTGTTTGTCAGAGATGCATTAAAGGGCCTCTGTCAGCAGATTTGTTCCTATGACACTGGCCGACCTGTTACATGTGCACTTGGCAGCTGAAGGCATCTGTGTTGGTCCCATGTTCATATGTGCCCGCGCTGCTGAGAAAAATGGTGTTTTAATATATGCAGATGAAGCTCTAGGAGCGACGGGGGCGTTACCCTTACACCTAGAGGCTCTGCTCTCTCTGCAACTGCTGCGCCCTCTGCACTGTGACAGGACCAGGCAGTGTAAACATCACACCTGGTCTGTCATTCAAAGTTCAGAGGCTGCAGCAGTTGCAGAGAGAGCTGAGCCTCTAGGTGTAATGGTAACGCCCCCGTTGGTCCTAGAGATTCATTTTCATATATTAAAACATCATATTTCTCAGCAATGCGGGCACATATAAACATGGGACCAACACAGATGCCTTCAGCTCCTAAGCGAACATGTAACAGATCAGCCAGTTATATAGGTACAAACCTGCTGACAGATGCCCTTTAAGATTATAACGTATGTACACCATACATGTTATACAGATGTTGGCTGGGGTTTGCTCAAATTACAGCTGTCGCCTCTAACCTGCATATTTGGAGCTGAACGCGCTTGCTTTTTGTACGTGGGGGGTATGTGGCTGCCAGAGACATCCAGCACGTCCAAAATGGAGATCCCACCATTTATATTAGTGCAGCAACAAAACCTCTTTCCCCTTGTCTTCCATTACTCTGTCTCATTGTAGCTTCTCTCTCCTGCAGCCACCGGGAGGAGTCCCCGGATCACAGCCTTTGTTACCAAACTCCATGGATCCAACCCGACAAGGTAACCCTCTGACAAAGCCGAGTGTGCTCATGTCACCATTCCTCTGCGGCTTCCTAATAGCTTGCCTTTTTATACTTAAGGACACCCTGGCATGGGAGGCCCCATGCAGAGGATGAACCCTCCTAGACCAATGGGCCCCATGGGTCCGGGACCTCAGGTGAGCCCCTTTTATATTGGTACTTCCACTCCTCCTATGTTTTTTTTTCTCTTCTTCTTCAGTAATAGCTTGGCATGCTTCTGTACTTTACTAGCTCTTCCATTTCCTACTCTCAGGGATTCCCAGCTTTTGCACATGTCCTAAAAAATAGTGCAGCTCTGTAGGAATAGGATTGCCTGCTAACACACTATAGGAGAGTATGGGAAACAATAATGGCCAGCACTTTATCCCAAGTGTAAAAATACAAAAAGGGGAAAAAAGCTTTAAGATGCTAACAAAGACCCTACTAAAATATAGTGGAGAATCATTTGATATTTGGTTGACATCAGGCCCCAAATACCGTAATATTCTCTTCTGGCCGTGCCAGCCACTGAGGCACACTGAATAATTAACAATTGTGAATGACCAAAAGCAGTGTTTCCCAACCAGTGCGCCTCCAGATGTTGCAAAACTACAACTCCCAGCATACCCGGACAGCCTTTGGCTGTGCAGGCATGCTGGGAGTTGTAGTTTTGCGACAACTGGAGGCACACTGGTTGGGAAACACTGACCTAAAGTATTAGGAGCTTTCCCACAAAAAAAAAAATATGGGACTGCTAATCTTAAAGGGGTTGTCCCATCTAGACATCCACAGGATATGCCCTGAACGTCCACTAGTAAATTGTTAGACGTCACTTCGAAGAGTTTGTGGTTATCAGGCGATGATTCCTAAATGAACTCTGCTTCGGTTCTGAGGTACCAGTTGGAACAGAACTCGAGTTCGGTTTCAAGTTTTAAAATGGTTTTCCACTTTAAAAACCAACTACCGAAGTTATTCAATGAAGTCTGGCGTGACTTTGCGACTAACTGACTTCAGCTCACCGGAGCCCATACATTCTAATACCGTGTGGAGACGGATCTCCGTACAGTGTTATTCTGAAGTTTTGACTGTGGCGACTTCAGATGCAGCATCCGAATCTCGCCTAACTCAGTGCTAAGTGCGATAGCCCCGTGACCAGATATGCAGTCAGTTTGGGTCAGCGGGCCCGCAGTCGGCCCAGGAGAGGCGGGCGATAGAGCCGATCGCGGCCGTGTGCATGAGCCCTTAGACTGCTACTGAACATGTAGCTAATAACCAGACGTATGGAAATAGAGATGTAGACCCGCGATTGACACCCGACCTCCAGAGCGACTTAAAGAAATTAACGAGTCTAGTGGCAGACGCCTTACCCCTTTGGGATCAGGAGAACAGATTTCTTGCCTCTCACGACTTGAAGTCATTAGCGCCTTTGGTTGTTCTGTCATCTGAAGCGCTTATGGCGCGGATCAATTGAACCATTAATCATGTTCTGCTTCAACTAATTATGATAATGATCGACGCGCTTGTTTACGTAATTTGCATTTAAAGTCCGGTGGCATGTTATCCTGTGACTAACCCTCTCGTTTTCTTCTCTTCCATTTCTTTCCGGATGATTCCTCGCTACTGTAGTCTGATCCTTGGTTATCATTGCAGAATTATGGAAGCGGGATGAGACCACCACCCAATTCTTTAGGGCCTGGCATGAACATGTAAGGAGGGCGTTTCAGGGGATAGTGGCTTTGTTTTTTTTGGAGAGGACCTGTCTCCTCCCCTGACTTCTGTTTTAGTCATTAACAGAATTCTACATTTAATTCAACAACTTTGGAGTTTCTTCTCTATTAGCTCTGTGCTGTGCCGTTCTTCTATTATTCCTATTCGCAGTAAATGGATATAGGTGTCACTGCACAGTCTACTACTGGCTGCACTGATTGGATGGTGTCAGACTGTGCAGGAACACCCAATTGATTTATACATTTCTAGTAGGAATAATATAAGAATGGCTCAACATAGTGATAGAAAAATGTAATTTCATGTGGAATACAATTATTTAATAAAACAGAAGTGTCGAGTGCTTGCAGGACGTCTTTCAGGGCATTTTTTTTATTCCTCTTTTTTTTTTTTCTCTCTCTCCCTGATCAGGGGTCCGGGTGCAGGCAGGCCGTGGCCAAATCCAAACAGTGCAAATTCGGTAAGTGTTGCATAAGTAGCAGAGTTGTGTTAGTTCCTATGCTTTCTTATCCTTCTGTATTCTTATGATAAAGGATCTTTACCTTGTACATTAAACACGTAGTCACCATGTAGGATGTGAAGGTCAGCGATTGACTCCATTTGCAGAAAGTAGTCCCTTGTGCCTCCTGTTTCCGTACACACAAATATAGTATAATGAGGCATATTGCCCAAACGTACACCAAAAACATTCTTATGACATGTTAAGCCAATTTTATGCTGGACACATTCAGGGGTTCTTGTTGGGGAATTTCTTAACATATATGCCAAACGTCCAAAATGTGTGATGTGAACAAACCCCAGGGTACCATGTATGTAGATTTTATTTAAGTAGTTCTTTATAGTTTGAGTTCTCCCACAAAACACACTTATGCTCTATCCAGAGAATAGAAAGGGATAAGTGTGTGACCGCCGATCACGAGGCCTTGTGTTCCTCCATCTAAATGGAGCGGAGGTCAACTCTATGGGACTTCTGGAGATAGTTGAGCGCTGTACTCCGGCTGTCTCTGGCAGTCCCATAGAGAATGAATGAAGCAGCAGTGTGCAAGCGTGATCTGCCGCTCCATTCGTATGGGGAAGCAGGACTCCCATTCTTATGACTGGCAGAGGACCCCTGTAGATCACTTATCCTGTGGATAGGAGATAAATGTGTTTTGTTGGAGAATTATTTTAATAATGATGATGTATTCTCAGGATAGGTCATGAATATCAGATCGGCGGGGGTCCGACACCCAGCACCCCCACTGATCGGCTGTTTGAAGAAAAGGCCACGCTCCCTGCGAGCGCATCCTTCCCTTCATTGTTTATCTGCTCGCCTTCGGCATCGCGGCGGTGAGCAGTGTAATTACAAGAAGCCGTCCCATTCACTTTTATGGGACGGCTTGTTCCTGTACAAGTGTATATTACAGAGCCGTCCCATGGAGGGTAGCCTCTTCTTAAAACAGCTGATCTTGAGGATAGGTCATCAATATTAAAATCTCGGAAAACCCCTTTAAGTGAATAAAAAGGGACACGTGTAATCATCTTTGTCCTCTTTTCTTAGCAGATTACATACTCGTCGTCATCGCCTGGCACATATGTGGTAAGTAGAAGGTCATTCTTTGGGGTGTCCTCAAATAGCCATGACGATCACTATTGAAATGAAAATCTGTACTTGGGCATAAATTATTCCAGTGAGAATATATTCACACCTTAACCGATAATGTGTGTACACGGGGGTCACTGATTTTATGATGGAACGTGTACCTGTGACACAAAGCAAGGCTTGGATATGTTTTTTGGACACCTCCAGGACATGGTGTTAAAGCATTATTTGGTTAAGAGAGCCCTATAGATCCATTTCCATCAATTAGATGAGGTTCTGTTGGGCTCTCCCGGCAGGACGGAGGCGGTCATGTAAGGAAATGTCATGGCTGAAGTGTTTTCACGTTGTAATGCGTTGTTTGTACCTTTGCAGGGTCCACCTGGTGGCGGAGGACCTCCAGGAACACCCATCATGCCCAGTCCTGCAGGTATGTATGTCACAGAATGTGTGGGTTCTGTTTTCTGCTTTATTACTTTGTACAGATGTCAATATAATAAAATAATATCCTAACACCCCATTCTCCATCACAGAATCAACAAATTCAAGTGACAACATTTACACAATGATAAATACTGGTCCACCGACAGGGAACCGCTCAAATGTAAGTGCCCATCAACCTGTGTCCCCTAAAACCTCTACTCCCGGCGTGCTCTGATAGTCACAGATGGTCCAGACCTGCTGGGAGATGTATTTGGAGCAGCTATGGAGCCACGGGTTGGTCTAGTTCTGAAGAACTTGCCTGTGCGTCAGTCTAGCCCAGGCTGTAAGATTTTAATGAATAGGGTCAGCTACTGGATTCTTATCAATTACTTGAACTGAGCCAAGAAAATTCTTTTAAAACTTGGGGACTTCCTGTGAGAGGCTGTGAAGATGTCCGTGCAGTCCTGTAGAATTGGACGTTGTGCTTGGCATTTGATCACACTAGCCTTTAAAATTTGGTGACTGTTCTTGTCAGTAAATCGGTCACCTTACTAACATACAAACTGTATAAAAAGGTTCCCGTGTTGGAATATCCTAGGAACACAAGTGCCGCCACGGTGCCATATTGCAGTATTTACGGAAGGTGTCGATGCATTTCAGGGTTATCTCAATAAGAGAGCATACGTTACATTTCCCAAGCAGCGTCCAGGTGATCATTGCGGAAGCGGACTTTCTTCACGAGGCATCCGCTTTAAGGCTAGCCAAGTCATAGAATAAGACGGAAGGGAAGATAATGCTACTTAGTGGTGAATACCAAGTGTTGAAGTTATCCCCTATCCACCGTAGAGGAGATAACTTACTGAATGCTGGGGGTCTTACCGCAGGGAGCCCCACTGATTCTGAGAACGAGGGTCCTGTTCTCCTGCACTGATGGACCGACAGGCCTCACATGCGCCCTGTTGCTTCATTCATTCCCTGTCGCACTGCCGGAGATGAACTATTTCTGACAGTCCCATGGGGAATGAATCTATCAGCAGGGCGCATATGCGGCCTGCCGCTTCATCAGGACAGGAGAACGGGACCCCCGTTTTCGGGATCGGTGTGCGTCTTAGTGGTCCCGACGATACTTATCCCCTATCCTGTGGGTAGAGAATAATTTGAAAACTTGTCACAACCCCTTTAACCTCCCTGGCGGTAACCCAGAATGTGGCTCGGGGTTAACTTTCACTACTGGCAGCGGTAACCCCCAAACCAAACTAGGGGTTACCATGGGGCAATTACAATGTGGCAGGAATGGATGCGGACAGCACACTGTGCCGCGCGTCCGCAAGAATGTACCGCTTCGGGTACAAAATTAGTGAAAGAATTGACCGCCAGGGAGGTTAAAGAGGACCTGTCAGGACTGTAGCTGCTGTTCCACAGCTTCCAGCGCAAGAGCAATTGGTGCTGGTAGTTTCGTCTGTTGATACTAGACACTGTCGAGGAGTGGCGCTGGCAGAGTCTGGGCATGCTTGCTCGCTTCCTGTTGAGAATTCATGCTGACAACCGCCCCCTTAACAGTATATGACCTCAATGGCATATCGGGTAGGTGTCTGTGGAATGATTTATACTGTAAGTGTTCTAATTATTTTATTTTTTTCTAGTTCCCAATGGGACCCGGCTCCGATGGCCCCATGGGAGGAATGGGTGGCATGGAACCTCATCATATGAACGGGTCATTAGGTAAGCGATGTGAGCTTTCAAAATATTGTATGTCATTTATTCAGAATCTTCTCTTACTTCGCGCCCTGATATATCTACTCACAAAGTTTTGATTTTTCTCTCTTGTTAGGGTCTGGAGACATGGACGGACTCCCTAAGGTGAGGCGCCACACGTGCTAGCTGCATTTTGCATAGTGGTCTCAGTGAAGGGGGTGTGGATTGCATAAAAATCTGGTCAAACCCAACATCAAGGGTATATACACAAGCGGCAGAATTGTTGCAGAAATTTTTTTTGACCGTTCAATTTCTCTGCAAAAATGCATGCATCAGCAACCTCATTCTGATGTATGGAAAAGATTTTTCCATTGTAGAAAATGTCTGCAACAAATCTGCCACATGTGCACAGTGGTCTGTAGGTTCATAAGATTGTTTTAGGGAAAAGCATCATGTGCTGTTCCCCAATATACGGAGTTGCTTCTGGTGTAAAAATACCATTGATCTCTGAGAGCTTTGCTGCCATGTCCTGAAGTTAGTACACAGTGCAGGCTGCCTTTGTCATTCTCTATCCCACACATCATAGACAGATCTCTAGGACAACAGGGAGGAATTCGATTTTGCTGCTGTTAGGCTAGCTTCACACTAGCGCTTTTAGATCCGGCAGGGAGCAGCCTGCCAGATCTCGGCATCCCGTCATTGCCGGAAGCTACCGTATTACTGTATGGCCCCATTCACTATAATGGGGATCCAAGCGCATCCCTGCAAATATGCCGAGAATCGGCTCGACGAAAACCACTGTGCGTAAAGTTGCGGCACTGTGTTGTCGATCCCCATTATCGTAAATGGGCCCGGTAGGTATTGGATAGCGTCCGGCAATGACGGATCCAGACATCTCTGGCTGCTCGCTTCTTCAGTTGTGCATAATGCAGTTTCCTCTTGTGTATCTATAATATATAAGGTATATTAAATGTTTACCTCTGTCGGTGTAGGGACCTGGAACACTGTACCAATAACTCCTTCCCCTCTTACACAGTCGGCTGTGTTACTCATTATGGTGAACACGGTATAAATTTATATAAATATATTTAAAAAAACGGGCATAAATTAATGTTGCTGCCCGATCCCCTGAAGACACCGGTTTTCCGGCAAAACATGTCGGGAGGCAGCAAGTGTGTTTGTGTGTTTTAAGCGCAGTAGTTGGGCAGGGACAGCGCACACTATGAACAAGCATATAGAGAAAGGAAAAGAAACCAGATAGTATGTTGCCAGTGAAAGTGCGACTAACTGGCTACGTTATTTCATACCTAATAAGCTGCTAGTGAGAAATAAACAGCAGCTCAATTAACCTCTTGGGGTACTTTCACACTTGCGTTACTGAATTCTGGCAGGCAGTTCCGTCGCCGGAACTGCCTGTCTGATCCGGCAATCTGTATGCAAACGGATACCATTTTTGTAGACTGATCCGGATGCGGATCTGTCTCACAAATGCATTGCAATACCGGATCCGTCTCTCCAGTTCTCATCCGGAAAAACGGATCCGGTATTTATCCTTATCACGCCAGTGTACGGAGAGAGGACGCCGGACTAAAACTACGACATGTCCGACTTTTTAATCCGGCGGCCTCTGCGGGGCTACGCCGGAACGCCGCCTCCGCCCACATTATAGTCAATTGAGACGGAGAGGCAGTCCGCCGGCACGGCGAAATAGCGGCACGACTGATCAGACGGGGTGAACAGCCTGTCGGAACCGTCCTGCCGCAAGTGTGAAACTAGCCTTAGCAAGTAAGGCACGTGTGATTTAGACTTTCGAAAGTCTAATGACTTAGTGAAATTAAACTAAGTGTTATAAATGTCACACATGGTGCTTATTGGTCCTTTAATTTATAACTAAACTGATTCTGTGCCCTTCTCTATAGTTGCGTGCCTCTTTAGCTGGTAGTAAGGTAGATGTAATTGGGATAAAGATTTACAAGAATAGGTGCACTACTGTGGTGGATGCAATCAACAAAATCTGACCAAACCCTCTCACTGATGTTAAAATGAGACTTTAGCCAATATATCCTTATATGAAAGACATACCGGAGCCCGCGCACCCCGTCAAGGTATCTCAAGTGACACTGGACCTGTAGTTTGTAGATGTATTGTGGCAGTGTATCAGAAAGCTGTGTGTATGTCTTGTATCTGTAGATATCCTGACTGAACGATGTGATGGATAATCTTCTCTCTTCCAGAATTCCCCAAATAACATAAGTGGCATTAGTAACCCTCCTGGGACACCGCGAGATGACGGAGAGTTAGGAGGAAACTTTCTTCATTCCTTCCAAAATGATAATGTGAGTCAATTTAACACACACTGCGAATCCCATGAAAGGATTTATTCTAAACATGTCTAAGGCCTAAAAAATAAAAAAAAGTGTGTACATATTATTTATACTGTGTGTGTGTGTGTGTATAGATAGATAGATAATCCAGAACTCCTAAAATACAAATAAATACATTTATATGTGGAAAATATAAAATCTAATTCAGCTCCAGGTGTAAAGCAGATATTACAGCTCTTGCCCCCATGGTTTCTACAGCAAATTCCTATTTCAACCTAATTAAAGGGCGTCTGTCAGCAGTTTTGTCCCTATGACACTGGCTGACCTGTTACATGTGCACTTGGCAGCTGGAGGCATCTGTGTTGGCCCCATGTTTATATGTGCCCGCATTGCTGAGAAAAATAATGTTTTAATATATGCAAAAGAGCCTCTAGGAGCAATGGGGGCGTTACCCTTACACCTAGTCTCTGCAACTGCTGCCCTCTGACAGTGAAAGCATCACACCTGGTCCTGTCACTTAAAGTGCGGAGGTTGCAGAGAGAGCAGAGCCTCCAGGTGTAAGGGTAACGCCCCCGTTGCTCCTAGAGGCTCATTTGCATGTATTTAAACATCATTTTTCTCAGCAATGCGGACAGATAGGAACATGGGACCAACACAGATGCCAAGTGCACATGTAACAAGTCAGCCAGTGTCATAGGTACAAAACTGCTGACAGATGCCCTTAACGCTGATTGCCTATAAGCATCTGAACATGAAACGATGGCAAGTCTAGGTGCTCCCTAGCAATTAGCAGTTACCCACAGCCGATAATGCAAGTGTAATGTTGCACGACTCCGCTTCTCTAAAATGACGACTTGCTAATGTTCAGCTCATCTCCACCAATTTGGCGGCAGAAACCTTTTGTTGATCAATGTTTATTACCAGGGGGATAAAATGGTGCCTATTGAAATGAATCCAATACATCTGGGGGTCAGCAACCTCCAGTTGTTATACAACTACAACCCCCAGCATGCTGTATTCCCTACGTTGGGCGTTCTAAGAACTGCTGAGCTGGTGTGCATGCCGTAAGTTGTAGTATCAAAACAGCAGGAGTGCTGTAGGTTGCTGATTCACTGCTAGGCGGAAGCATACTTCGGTGCAGGGCAAGGGAGAGCGTCGGAGTATAAAATGCTCCACTTGGAGGGGCGAAGAATGGGTTATCTCACCCCGGACACCCCCTTTAACAGATAACCATGCTCAGAATCCGACCGATTCCCTTTAAGGATGATGTAAAGCTTATTTGATAGGCGTAGAAGAGCGCATTTGTTAGCGACATGTTCCGCCAAACCATTAACACCTGGTAATTGTTCTCTTTCAGTACTCTCCCAGCATGACTATGAGTGTGTGACAACGGGGACAATACTCAACTTAGCTGCTGCTCGGAAGGTCACGGTGATTGGAGAAGAGAATTGTCTGGCATTGCAGAAATGAATAGAACAGCGCTCTCTGTTTGGTTTCATGCAATAAAAAGCCAAAACTTTTTATTCCATCAAACACAGTAAAAAAAAAAAAAAAAAAGGAAACAAAAAACTGTCAAGACAAGAAAATCCTGCTCAGAGGATCTATACCTGTACAGAGAACTTTTTTTTAATTTTTTTTTTCCTTCAAGAGGAGACTTCTAGTTATAAACCCAATTCGCTGTCTAATTTTTTTTATTTTTTATTTTTGCCCCAAATATTCTATGTCTGTGATGTGATATTCAAGGAGAATAGCTGAAATAGGAAACTTCATGTGTCTTTTAGTTTTTAGCTTTATTTTTTTGAAATGAACTGAGATTCTCAGATGCCCACGTCCCTCCAAAGAGTTTTTCTGTCTCATGCAGTCTAAAAACCGCCTCCGGATTTTTTTTAATTTTTCTTTTATATATATATTTGTTTTGTTTTTTTTCCACTGTGCAGAAACTCTGGTTGGACCTGCACCCTTTACCTCATACAGTACAACACTTGATATTTGTTTAAACACCTAAGACTCTCTCTATATATATTTTTTTTTTCTTTTACCTCTACAAGAGCGATAATTAACTAGAAACTCCTAGAATCGAGAGGAAGCCCCCGCTGCAGAAAGGGATGTTTTATAGGATCATGGCGCCTACGATGTACAGGTTTGTGGCAAGGTTTCTTATGGACTGTCTTCAGGCTGCAGACTTCAATGAGATTAATGCATAAGGTGGCACTGGTTGGAAGGAGCCGGGCAGCAGAAAGAAACGCCCCCTGCCAGGCTGCCATCTTGTTCTGTGCATAACCACTGCCTGGTCTGGTTTTCAATCATATCGCCATCGACCCAGAACAAGTTCCGCTGATATACAACACTGTCATTTTTTACTTTTTTTTTTAAATTTTCCTTCAGTCTGAAATGAGAAACTTTTAAGGACAGCTACACCTGTTTTTTTTTTTTTTTTTTTTTTTTGCTTGTTTGTGTATTATAAAAGGGACAGTCCATGTACGCTGTCGGCTGAGTTTCTGATCAAATTCTCACGTGTTCCAGGGTTTTTGTAAATTAATTTCCCCCCCCCCCCCTCTCATTTTATTTGTCAGGAGTAACTGAAGGAGGGAACATTAGCAGCTCCTCTCAGGACATTGTTACAAGAAAATTCCTTGTGTATTCAAAAAGGGATAGTTAAATTATTGTCTCTTGATATGGGACAGCTTGGAATGATATGGTTAATTTTTCCGCCTCCATGCTGTATTAAATTTAATAAATTCAAACAGTGGTCATGATTTTATTTTTTTTAATTTTCATGCCTTTTAAAGTCTACTACAGCACGCACCTGTACACACAGCACTGGCCCACCAGAGGATCCTCCGGTGGGCCCCAAGCGTCTGGCCAAAAAAAAAAAAAAAAAGTTTGGAGCCAATAACTTAACTTAGGTCTATTTCTTTGAATCAAAATCTATTAGACTTTATTAACGATATAGGGTTTTGGGCCCTGAGGTGGTGCCAAGAAACCTTAGTTCAACCCTGGATGCCGGTTGCATGCCAAACCGCTGCTTGCTTTCAGTGAAGAGGAATTTGGGGGGTTGTTTCTGGACGCTCATGTTAGTGGTTTAGCATCAGATCTTTTTATCACCCATCCCATGAACAGGTGATGAATGTCAGTTTTGGTAAAGCCCCTTCAGAGTGGTTGGCCACTTGGATGACCTAAACCAGGGATGCCCAACCTGCAGCCCTCCGGCTGTTGCAAAACTACAACTCCCAGCATGCCTGGACAGCCTACAGCTATTAAGGCATGCTGGGAGTTGTAGTTTTGCAACAGCTAGAGTGCTGCGGGTTGAGCATCCCTGACATAAACTGATGTGAACTGGCATGGAAGACTTGTAACCTCCTTACATCAGCTGCTCAGTTCCAGGCTCCTTGCAATTTACCTCAGCTTTCACTTATAAAGCAATATTGCGGCCCCTTCAATTTGTTCAGTTTTATTTTTTGCACATTAAAAGCCATGCATGTGGATTTTATGGCATTTAAGTGGCTTTCTCTAAACTGCAAACTACTTTTCTGGCCGCTCCTCCAATGTTTTTGTGTCCTGCATTTCAGATTTCTAATAATGTTCAGTAAACATCTGGAGCTGGTGTTTTTACCCACCCTTGTGCCTCATTTACACGTCCTGATGAAATCTGTGATTAAGTGGTCAGTGATGGGTCTGTGTTTTTTTTTTTTTTTTTTTTGTTCTCTGGACCTATAGAGCAGTGTTTCCCAACCAGTGTGCCTCCAGCTGTTGCAAAACTACAACTCCCAGCATGCCCGGACAGCCTTTGGCTGTGTGGGCATGCTGGGAGTTGTAGTTTTGCAACAGCTGGAGGCACACTGGTTGGGAAACACTGCTATAGAGTATAATGGCCTTGATGGTCTCTGTGGACACTGACAAAATAGAGCCTGCTTCCATGCTAAAACACGAAGTGTGAATAGACATTAAAATGAATAGGTGCATGTGCTGTACGGCGAACATGTACACAGCACACATCCGTGAATCACTGACTTGTGAATGAGGCATCAGGCCTCATTCACACATCAGTGATTGTGAGCCAAAACCAGGATTGGAGCCTCCATGGAGATGAGGTGAAAGATCTGCACCTGGTTGTGGTTCAAAATCACTGATCAAACACTGACTGTGTAAATGAGGCATTAGGCTGCATTGCAATTGGTTTCTATGGGCAAGGCCGGTTCCCTCATTTAGTTTTGACAGTATGTTCATACACTGTGGATTTGATGCAGAGGTTTTTGAAACTGTCCCATTCATATGAAATTTGTGTGTTGTAGACAAATCCATGCAGAGGGGTGGAACTGATTTTCATTCTCAGAAGTTTTTGCGTAGATTCTACTGCAATTTAGTGTGAAATCTGTCAGACGAGCTTTGGTATGGTAGCCCTTATCACGGCTCTCCTCCCGGCCGGGAAATAGTAGGGTGCTTTGGCGCTCTGCTGTTTCAGTAGGGCTCATTGCTGTGCGTGAGAGCTACAGCAAGTTATACGGTCTCCCTAACCCTGGGTTCAGACCTGAGCATTCTTAAAACGCGCATTTCAGCGCGTTTTTGCAAATAGGAAACGCGCGTTCTTGTGATTGACTACTGTGGTGTCAATCACACGCGTGACAAACGCCCGAAAGAAAGCTCAAGTACTTGTTTATGCGTCGGGCGTTTGAACGCGCTGTAAAACGCTCAAGTGAGAACCAGGGCCATAGGAAAGCATTGGTTTTCATGTATTGAGCGTTTTACAGCGCGTTTGAACGCTCAGGTGTGAACCCAGGGTAACTCAAACAGCATAGCTTGTGCTACACTTTCAGTAGCTCTCATGCACGGCTTTTTTCCCAGAGGGGAGGTGGTCAGAGATGAGACAACCCCTTTAAAACTGGTATCTACTTGGATTTGGAGAGCAGAGACCGACCTAAACTTTCAGCGTTCTTCAGATGGGTTTCACACCGCATGAGCCTGCAGCAATACAAATGCCGCAACATTAACAAAAACCAATCAAATATATTTTAGCTCATAATGAAGCCAATGAAATGATAAAGTTCCCCAAAGATGTCCATAACTTTGATTTACGGTATTTGACTTATTACAAGAAGAGTGCACCCCCCCCCCCAGGACAGATTTTACTACTGTTTTTATACCCCATTCAGAGATCCAATGATTTTTCACATTGGGTGATTAGGTTTTGTTAAACCCCACACTTGCTGTGCTGTACGTTGTTGCTGAATTTGAGCAAATTCTGCTGCAAAGATGTGATGTCTGAATCCAGTCTTATACATAAAAAAGTGACATCTGCTGCAAGACACAACTTTCTATAAATATTCAGGTTTAATCAATAAGTTGTATGTACATATATTTTGCTAGTAACTTAGACTGCTCCATTCAGGTACATTGCCCAAAATTTCATGAAGGTTTCTGGCTTGAAACCGGCGATGCCAGCAGGTACCTGGAAAGAAACAAAAAGTGCACGTTTGTATAAAGCCGAAAAACGAATGTCCGACTACCTATATCCGATCCACATGTTGTATAGACTGTACCTGATTCCATCTAAAATGTAATATTACTATGTAGCACAGACATTGCAATATTGTCTTCAGGAATCTGCTACGACAGCTGACTCTTGCTAATTTTCTTTTTTTTTTTTTCTTATAGCCGTATTTACAGGGGTTCTGCAGTTTAACTGATGATCTATCCAGAGGATGCATCTGATCAGCTGCTTGAGAGGGCAGTGTTGCTCCAGGAGCTCCTCAGCCTTCTCTGTTTCCCCCCAGGCCCAGTGACATCATGACTAGTGTCCCTGGCCGATGCTAAACCCTATGCAAGTGAACAGAGTTTAGCCCCAGCCAGGCCAGTGATACTAGTCGTGACATCACTGGGCCTAAGGGAAACTGAGAGAAGGCTCCGGCGCTCCTCAAACAGCTAATTGGTGGGGGGGGGGTCCCCAAGTGTCAGACCCCCACAGATCAGATGCTGATGATCTATCCAGAGGAAAGTTAATCATTTAACCCCTTCCTGACTGCCCACTGACTATACATCCTATCTGCACATTCAGATGGCGCTTTAATCCCAGCGTGGAGCCACACTGAGATTAAAGCTCCTGCAATCAAGCAGGCCGGGTCCTGGCTGGGAGACACAGCAGGGACCATGAGGAGAAGACAAGAGCGGTTTATTACGACTTATGCCTTCTCCAGTTCCTGCAGTGTCCTGTCTTAATGGTCACGTGCTCTCTGGAGGACACTGCAGGAACTGGAGAAGGCAGAAGTGGTAATGTGTCAGTTTTAATATTTAAGGAATAAAGCTATAGTTAAAAAAAAAAAAAATACTTTAAGAAGTAGCAGTATTCCCCCATATTAAACCTAAAGGAAAAAAAACAAAACATGCTAGTAAGGCCTAAGGCCCCTTTCACACGAGCGTAATGCGTGAGGAGGACGCATTGCACCCGCACTGAATCTGGACCCATTCATTTCTATGGGGCTGTGCACATGAGCAGTGATTTTCACGCATCACTTCTGCGTTGCGTAAAAAATCGCAGCATGTTCTATATTGTGTTTTTCATGCAACGCAGGCCCCATAGAAGTGAATGGGGCTGCGGGAAAATCGCAAGCAAGTGCGGATGCAGTACGATTTTCCCCGCATGGTTGCTAAGAGACAGGACCCGATTTTTATTATTTTCCTTTATAACATGGTTATAAGGGAAAATGGCATTCTCAATAAAGAATGCTTTGTAGAATGTGAATTAAGGGGTTAAAAATAAAAAACTGAACTCACCTTAGCCACCTGATCGCGTAGTTGGCGATCTCTCTTCTCTCCATGCATTAGCTGCAGTCTAACCCTAAGTTCACACTTGCGCGTTCGAACGCGCTGTAAAACGCTCAACACATGCAAACCAATGCTTACCTATGGGACTGGTTCACATTTTTCGAGTTTTACAGCGCGTTCGAACGCGCTGTAAAACGCCCTACGCATAAACAAGTACTTGAGCTTTTTTTGGGGCGTTTGTCGCGCGTATTGTGATTGACACCACATTAGTCAATCACAAGGACGCGCGTTTCCTATTTGCAAAAATGCGCAGTAATACGCACTACTAAAACACGCGTTTCAAGAAAGCTCAGGTCTGAGCCCAGGGTAAAGGACCTGTGATGACATCACATGGTCTGCAGCTAATGCTTGAAAAGAAATCGCCAACTACACGATCAAGTGGCTATGGTGAGTTCAGTTTTTTATTTTTAACCCCTTAATCCACATTTTACTAAGCATTCTTTATTGAGAAACCTATTATTTTCCCTTATAACCATGTTATAAGGGAAAATAATAAATTCTCCAGAATACTCAACCCGTATTGTGATTAAGTCCGGCATCGGGTCTGGGTACCAAACATGCCGATTTTTCACACGCACGTGCAAAACGCATTACAAAAGTTTGCACACGCGCGGAAAAATCGCGCATTTTCCCGCAACGCACCATATCCGGCCGTCAAACATGACGCCCGTGTGAACCCAGCCTAAGTGTCACAAAACATCGCAAAAATTATTTTTGTAGTCAAACTAAAGAAGTTGGGGTCAATTATCCACCACGTGCACAAAATCACAAGAAGTTGCCTTCAGGCTGGGGCCGAGCGAATCGACTTCAGATAAAACTTAGTTCCAATACTGTACGGAGCAGGAGCTCCGTACAGTATTAGAATGTATTGGCTCTGATGAGCCAAAGTTATTGCTTTGCAAAGTCTAATTTGTACTGTAAAAAACTTTCCCGAACTCTGATTCGGTTACAGGTAGTAACTTGGAACCGAACCAGAGTTCGGGAAATTGTTTTTTTTACAGTACAAATTATTTTATAAAGTTATTACAAATTAGACTTTGCTAAGCATTAACTTCGGCTCACCGGAGCCAATACATGCTGTCAGTGTTATCCGGTACATTCCAGAACTTGTAAGGGTTACATAGCATCATAAATCAATATAATGCTATATGACGTGTGCTGTGAGTCCAAAGCATGACACTCGCTCGTCTGAAACCAGCCTTGAGGCTGGGAACACACCTAGGCGTTTCTGAATCGCGCGTATGACGCGCGTTTTATGATGCGCGTTTTGTTAACTTACAAACGCGCGTCATACGCGCGATTGAGTGACTCTCCCCTATGCCATCATTGTCCATAGGCGCGTTAAAACGCCCCAAAGAAGCTCATGTACTTGTTTGGGCATTGGCCGTTTTACAGCGCGTTCAAACGTGCTGTAAAACGCCCAAATGTGAACCATGCCCATAGGGAAGCATGGCTTTTCACATGTTGTGCGTTTTACAGCACGTTTGAACGCGCTGTAAAACGCTTAGGTGTGTACCTCGGGTAAAAGGCTTTTTTCATGAAAATGATCAGCTTTTCACATGATAGATAACAGATCATGAGGGGTCTTGAGAACAAGGGTACCATAAATCCCCTTTCTGAATGGGGCGGTAGTGCACATGTCAGTGGACCACTCCATTCACTTTTATGGCACTGACCGAGTCCTATCAACTTCAGTGCAAAAGAAGTGAAAGGAGCAGTGGACAACTCGTTCTTGTGATCACAAGGGGCGCCTGCAGTTAGATCGGTGATGTCATTTTTATGGGACAACCTCTTTAAATAACAGGAATACTCCAAAATTTCAATACCAACGGCAGGACCTGAGGGGGATGGTATATTACAGGGATTCAAAGAATAAAGCTAAAACCCCCTGGTCATGTATGGCCACCTCAGGAATTGGCATCAGTTTTGTCTGGTGTGTTCCTTTAAACCAGGGATGCTCAACCTGCGGCCCTCCAGCTGTTGTAACACTACAACTCCCACCATGCCCTGCTGTAGGACGATAGCTGTAGGCTTTCTGGGCATGCTGGGAGTTGTAGTTTTGCAACAGCTGGAGGGCCGCAGTTTGAGCATCCCTGCTTTAAACTGACACTAACAAGCATCATGTCCAGACTGCCAAGTTATAAGGAACATGGAAGAACACGCTCCGTCTCCAATACTCATTCCTTTGCTGCTACTTACCAAAACCACTTTCCTCTTAATTTTTGGTTTAACTGCCACCGTGTCGTACAGTGCTTGGTCTCCATCCATCCAGACAATGTTCTTAATGCCATCATTAGTGTCGAAGTCCAATGTGTTCAGCTGCAGCACCATGAAATGGAACAACTGCCCATCAGTGCCCACGCTCTGTACTACAATCGGTTGAGGCAAAGTCTTGACATCCTCCTGGGGAAAAGCAGAACTGTTACTGTACATTTCTGGTATAGGTACGGCCAAGCCCTTCAGCTTTCCATGAAGGCGCAGCACTGCACGTGCATTCTGGGAAGCGAAGCCAGATGCAGAAACAGTGGGGCGTCCATAATATGCCAATAACCTGCGTACCAAATACACATGGCAAGAGGAAGGCACAATCCTGAAAGTGGAAGGAGGGACTTACCCCAAAGAGGATCTTGGCTTTGGCTACAGCGCCCCCAAAGGCGATCATAATCATTTTAGCCCTCAGCTGGTCTGGAAGGAATTTTGCTTTGGTGTCACGCGGTTCAGTCACGTATACAGTGTGCGGGTGAGAATACGGAAACCCCTCCTTAAAACCTGCAGGAGGGATGTAAGATTATTATTCAGAAAACTATCATCATTTCAAAGATAAATCCGCACCTTTTGTTTTTTTGGCAGATATGCAAAGTGAAAGCATACCTGCTTTCCGCTGCTGGGTCCAGGCTCTTTAGCTCCCGGATGCCTCGATCTTGTACCTCACTGTCAACATCCGCTTTAACACTGCTGCAACCAATTGCTGGCTGCAGCAGGGACCTGCCCCCTGTGACAAACTGATATGACGCAAAGAGAGCAGGTCATCGGATTGGCTGCAGCTGTGTCAAAGCAGATGTTGACAGCCAAAGGGGAGTGATGCAGCCAAAACCTGTGGCTCGGAGAAAGTAAGTATGCCTCCCTTTGCAGGTCTGCCCAAAAGGTGGTCAACCCCTTTAAAATGAACCTGTCTTTTTAGTGTCAAAATTCTGCACCCCCCCCCCTCCAAAAAATAAATAAAAAAAATGCAATTTTCTTTAAGGGGTTTTCCAGCCCCTAATATTGATGATAGCTTATCAATATCTGATTGTCGGGGGTCAGGCGCCCCCGCTGATTAGCAGTTTGAAGAGGAGGCGGTGCTCCATGTGAGCACCGCTTACTCTTCATTACACCGCACTTAGTCTCGGAAGTGTGGTGTAATACAGGCGCCCGCTCCATTCAAGTGCCTGCAATTACACTACACCACCGCTCCATTGGAGACAACGCGTAGTGTGATGACGAAGAAGCGGGTGTCCTACCCCCGTCAATCTCATATTGATAATCTAGCCTGAGGATGGGTCGTCAATATTAGGGGCTGGACAACCCCTTTAAAGCTGAGGAGTGGACATACCTATATCATTTTTTTCCTCATACACATTGACTTCTTGTAGATCAATAGCTGGAGACAGCGGATAGAGGGAATCCAGGACGTGCTGCTCAGTGGCTTGGATTTCACTGGAGGAAGCCAGGGTTTCTAGCGGGGTCTTGGCGCTCATCAGTAAACCATCAGTCCCCCTCACATGGTAAATAGTAGAGTCTGCAAAATGAAAAAAATAAAAATAATTTTATATATACAGACACACACGGGTGATATAACACCTAACTAAACCAATTCAGGCAAATGAAGACATACAGCCAGGCTGCGCAATTTAACAGATTATGTCTGGTCTGTATTAAAGGAGGTTTCCAGAACCCATTTTCATACATCCTGTCGGGGTATTCAGAGTTAGTAGAGGGGAGTCGTCTGTTCAGGACCCTCATCTCTTAGCCAGAGTGGAGAACGGCTACAAAAAGCACTTCTCCCTCTGGAGCACCCGTCCTGTATTACACAGACAATGCAGTGATTTGTGATTGACAGCCTTCCCTCTATGACTGTGTACACAGAGAGCTGTCAATCACTGATAGGACCGCCTCCAGAGCAGAAATTTAAATGGGTAAATTACAAATTCTAAAGAATATTTGCCCATAAAAACTATACATCCATCTTTACCAAACCGGTTATTTTCCATAGAAGGAGGAAGGGAGTGTGGCGACCATAGTACAGTCACGTGCAATCCGCCTAACACACACACACGGGGTTAACCTTTATAGGATTATAGTTTAGGAGACACCGAATCTCTACAAAAACCAGATGGTGCTGCGCATGGCCCCATTGATTTGTGCGTGACCGATATGGTCGTGAGGATAACCACTATACATGGCGCTTACCTTTATGCCAAGTAGTTGCTAATTTCCAATTCTCCATAAAAGTCCTCTGGGAGAGTGAAGGAAAAGCGCAGGTCTGTGTTCGGCACAAATGCAGGAGGCCTTGCAGCAGCTTCGGACTACAGACCAGAGAGAGTAATGTTAAAAATCTTCTACTTCTTTGGGGCTGTTATTTTTTTCTTAAAGGGGCCATCAAGGATTTTGATGGCCATTGAGTTGACTGATGGGGGGTCTGAAAGCCTGCATCACCACCGATCAGCTTCATGGAAGCCTTGTCTACTGGATGGAGCTGTTTTTTGCAGCGCTGTTCCAGTCCACCACAGTAACGAGCATAGTCCACTACACAATCGGCACAGCCGTGTAGTTCCGGTTCCGGTGCTACAATGAAACTGCTGATCACAGGGTGCCAGACCCCCGCCAATCTAATATAAGGCCTATACTGAGAATAGGCCATCAATATGAAAATCCTGGACAACCCCCTTTAAGGGTGGGTTCACACACATAAAAAAAAAAAAAAAAAGTGGATCCAGAATGAAGGAGAAGTATAGGCCTGGGCTACACTGGGACTTTTTTAACTATTGAATGATGGCTGCAGTCCACAAGATTGCATTCATCAGAAGTCGCAGCGTAGCCCAGGCCTAAAAGTCCTTCCCTTAAATTTCCGATTTAAGAACGACGATGTGGCTTCTCTTACGGAGTGGCAGGACACTTTAAAAGAAGACCTCTTTTTTTTTCTTAAATGTTTTTTAAAACTCTTGGAAAACTCCTTTATTAATGATGCCCGTTGTCTTTAACATTTCTGAGGTCTCGTTACCAGTGTCTACCAGGCTGAGGGGAGGGGGGTCAACACTACATCTAATGATCGGCAATGAGGTCACAGATAATCCGACACTGGACGGGCCGCACGACATTTCACCATCACAGCCCCCCACTCACCAGTACTCCTCCCTCTCTTGTATTTCACCGGTGGTGCTCCACAGGCAGGCACTGGAAATAGCATTGTGCACCCGTTCCTCGTGATTGGGGAATGTGTAGGCCGGGTCGTAGCACAGGTTCGCTATCCTCTCGGGTAATCCTTCAATTAACTTGGACTTGGTCAGCCACAGCGCCTGCTTTACACCTGGACACAGAGACGGACAGAAGACGTGACTCCTCGGTATTTTCGACATTGCCTGAGCTCAGGGTGAGAAGAGCAGACATTCATACCCAACAATAATCTAAGCACAGGGGGTGTCCTAGAACCGGGACCACCAGCCGCTGTAACTTGTCAAGGAACCTGACAAAAAAAAATTGTTCAATTCCTGTGCAGCGTCTCCACAGGGAAACTGAAGCATTACATATAGGTGCTGTCTGTATAACGCATGGACGTGCCGGGCCCTCCACCCTAGACAAGGAGGGGGGGGGCCCGAAGCCCCTTTATTAAAAGGGTATTCCAGTATCAAGCAAGAAAAACTATAGCCGCTCGGTGGATTTGCTCTGACCCTCCATCCACTCAGGAGTTTCTATCTCAGGGTGCAGTCACACGGCCACAAGCGTTATGCGTTTTGCAAATTGTGGATGCGGTAACGCACACGGCCAGCCCTATGATAGAAATGCCTATTCTGGACAAGAATAGGACGTGCTCTAGGTTTTTTGCGGGGCCGTGGAATGGGACAACGGATGTAGACAGCACACGGCCCCATTGAAATAAATGGGCCCGCACTCGTTTTGCTGGAGAACCTTAAACGAAATTGCTTATCGACGTTTCATTCTATATGGGGGAGATAGCGATCCAGGTGTACCTACCCATCTTGAGTTTTTCGGGATCTTAGATTTCTGATAAATGGAGCACAGCGCCATCCATTGTATAGTGCAGGGATCAGCAACCTCAAAGACGCCAGATGTTCTGAAACTACAAATCCCAGAATGCTCCATTCACTTGTATGGGAGTTGTAGTCTCACAGCAGCCGGAGTGCCGAAGGTTGCTGATCCCCGGTATAGCGGCTGTGCCTGGTATCGCGCTCAGCCCCATTCACTTCTATGGGGGTGAGCTGTGCCTAGGCCATGTGACCGCTGAATGTGATGTCACATGACTTGACATGAAGGCTGCTAATGGATTGGCGGGGTCCCCGGTGTCGGACCCTCACAGATTAGATACCGATGACCCATCCGGGGGACAGGTCATCAATATTAAAGTCCTGGAAAACCGCTTTAACCGTAATATAACATCATTAACCCCTTACAGCAATGATGGCATGCTGCAGGAAGTACACACCCCCTGCATCATCAAAGGATGACCATCAGTAGGGGGGTCACGCGCCAATTACAGATGTGACCCACCTTACGGACCTGTCCAGCCCACCAATCCTTTTCGCCGCTTTTGGCAACAGTGGTAAAAACGAGTGTGAATTCTGTGTTTTAACGGTCGCTAAACTCCTGGTCAGACTTCAGAGGCAACCGTCAGCACAGACTAGTATCGCAGCCATGTTCGGTCGGGGGTCACATGGCCATATAGCCAATTCACGTTAATTTGGGGGTCAGCAACCTCCACCACTTCAGCTGCTGTGAAACTACAACTCCCAGCAGCACTACCTTCTATGGGAGCTTCCAGAACAGAGTCTGTGCATGCTGGGAGTTGTGGTCTCACAACTAGTCAGGTATATGGCTCCACCAGCCACCCTCCACCCTGCCTACAGGGCACAGTGACCTCTGCCGGGGGCCCCTCCATACCTCCCAGCAGGCGGCACTTGGGGTTGAAGACGTAGGAGGGCTGCTCCTTGTACAGCGCCATCTCCTGGGCGGGTGGGGAGCGGTAATACTGCGGGTTCCAGTTCATGGTGAAATCCGGGAACTGCGGCCGGGCCAGCCATGGCACATAGTACCCGCGCTCGGCGTAAGTGATCCGCTCCAGGCCCGGGATCTCCAGCGGCTCCTTCCTCTGCCGGGGCTGCTGCTCCTGCTTCTTACTGCGGGCGGCGCCGACGCTCAGACATCTGAGGCCGCTTCTCCGGGCACCGGGCAGGCTGGCCGCTGACACGGAGCGGGTGAGCATGGAGGCCGCCATCTTGGCGCGCTAAGGATGCTGGGTAGCGTACTGTATGAGGAGCGGGCTGTATCCGGTGTGAGTACAGTGCGGGGCCCAGTATCAGCTGAAAACATTGGGGGACATTGATCATAAGCCATAGCAACCAATCAGATTCCACCTTTCATTTTTTAGAGCTCCTTTGGAAAATGAAAGGCTCAATCTGATTGGTCGCTAAGGGCAACTAAGCCAGCTTTGATAAACCTCCCCCATTATCTATAATGAATGTATAGCATTTGTGACTAGTGTTGAGCAAACTTGTGTTTTAAGTTCTGCGTCCAAAGTTCGGGTTATCGAAGAATCCCGTTATGGATTCCAAATGATAGCAGAATCCATAACGGGATTCTTCAATAACCCGAACTTTGGACACAGAACTTAAAACACAAGTTCGCTCGACACTATTTGTGACTGGACAGCCTTGGGGTCGGGTACCGGCTGTACTTCTCCTCCTTGCAAATCAAAACCATTTTCCTAAGATGGCTGCAAAATCCTTGTGAAAATTAAGTAACTTTTTTTTTTGCCGCATTGTCAGATTTTCTGGATTATCGGATGGCCGTAGAAATATGTATAATTCCCGCTTTTAAAAGTAAAAAGCCCAAAAATATGACCATAGTACTCCTGCAGTTTAACCCTTCCAGGTTAAGGAATTTTTTTTTTGTCTTTGTGCCGCCACATTTACCTTTTTTTTTTTTTCAGTTGACATAGGATAGGTCATCAATATCTGGTTGGTGGTGGTCCGACTCCCGTCACATGCCTGCCGATCAGCTGTTGGAAGGATCCTACATCGTTCCAATCCTGTACGGAACAGGAGCTCCATAGAAGTATTAGAATGTATTGGCTCCGATGAGCCAAAGTTATTGCTTCGCAAAGTCTCGCGAGACTTCAGGTAATAACTTCATAAATTAATTTGTACTGTAAAAAACCATTTCCCGAACTCGGGTTCGGTTCCAAGTATTTCCAGAACTCTGGTTCGGTTACAAGTGGTGCGTTGGAACCGAACTAGAGTTTGGCTAATGTTTTTTTACAGGATCAATTACTTTATAAAGTTATTACACAAAGTCTCGCGAGACTTCGCGAAGCAATAACGTCGGCTCATCGGAGCCAATACATTCTAATACTGTACGGAGCTCCTGCTCCGTACAATATTAGAATGAAGTTTTATGCGATTCGATGTTCGGATGTTTCATCCCTAATCCTTAGCACGAAGACTAGGCCCATTCGAGTGAATGGGACTGGGCTGCAATACCAAGCACATCCACTATACTATAGACGGCGCTGTGAGGGGGCTGCAGCACTCACTGGAGCAGCGTCACCTCTTAAAACAGCTGATCGTCGGGGGTGTCGGGAATCGGACCCCACTGATCAGCTATTGATGACCTACCCTGAGGACAGGCTATCAATATCAAAATCCCGGAAAACCCCTTTAAAGGATGTTGTGCCAAGATTTAAACTTAACTCCAGAAGATAGGTGACAAGTGTCTGATCGGTATGGATCCGACCAGTGGGACCCCCACCTATCACAAGAACGGGGGTCTTTCAACCCATCCTCGGTATGGATGGAGTCGAACATGCACACTGCAGCTGCATTCATCTCTATGGGACTACCAAGCGCTGTTCTATGGAGCGGCAGTCTATACAGGGGACACAGGACCCCCATTCTCCTGGTCAGTGGGGGTCCCACCCACTCTGATCAGACGCTTCATAGGGATAGGGGACAATTTTAATGGGATAGCATGGAGGTCTACCAAATGGTCAGATGATGTGATACATAGCAGAATGCTTGTGGAGATTGATCCTTGCATGGCAATTCACCTCCTCTCCCTACTCGCAGCCTCCAAGGTCACACTTTGGACACTAGATCAGAAATCCCTGTGCTTTTCCCTACAGGTTATGAACAAGAGTAGAAATGACTGGCTGTCGCTGAAACCGGCGGAACCAACGCCTGCTCAGTGCTGCGGGAGCGGCTGCACCCCCTGCATATATGACCTCTATCAGGCTGAGCTGGAATTGTGGGAGAAAGCGAAGGAAAGAGACGACCCCGGCCTCCTACAAAAGATCAAAGTCAAAGTAATTCACCGTTTAGTCATTTTCTAAATAAATTGCATTACATATATCCTGGACCAGAATTATCATCTGCATAATACTCCAGGGCTGAAATCATAATTCTTCTGGTTGTCATTAGAAACAGTAAACAGACATCCTCAGAGATTTTCTATGGCTCAGCTATAACGCAGGGGGATGGTTAAAAAGAGTTTTCCGGGCTCCCAGTATTGAAGACCTATCCGATCAGTGGGGGTCCAACAGCTGGGACCCCTCCTTATCAGATGTTCGCTGTCGGTGTGACCTATCCGATCAGTGAGGGTCCAACACCTGGGACCCCTCCTTATCAGATGTTCGCTGCCGGTGTGACCTATCCGATCAGTGAGGGTCCAACACCTGGGACCCCTCCTTATCAGATGTTCGCTGCCGGTGTGACCTATCCGATCAGTGAGGGTCCAACACTTGGGACCCCCTCCCCCTCTTATCAGATCTTCCCTGTTGGTGTAGGAACTACCACTTTGAATGAAGCCAAAATCAAAGCTCCATTCAAAGCGAAGTGGCCGTGTGGGGTACTGCAGCTCAGCTCTTTTTCACTTGAATAAAACCCAGCATGGCCACCACACTTTGAAGGGAATCTGTCACCAGGGACCTCCCTATCCAACTGAATAGCTGCCATTCACCTGATTAAAACGCTGCCTTTCATTTGTTGATCCGAGGCTCCGTTCCTGAGTTATGATACTTTTTCTTAGTAGGCAAATTAGGCCTTTGGTGCAATAAGAGTGTCAGCGTTGCTCCGCGGAATGCCTGTTATAGGCCTCCGTGGTGCATTCCGTCATAGAATTCCATTATGGTCCGTGGTAGCGGAATACATAACGGGATTCTGCAATAACCCAAACCTTGGAAGCCAAACTTAAAAGACAAGTTCGCTCAACACTACTTAAAAAAAAAAGAAGTATACATTAACATAAAGGGGGTCATTTTTTTTTATTAAGACCGGCGTCTAAAACGCCTCTTCATAACTTCGGCCAACAGGCGCCAGTCTAAATTTAAGACGGCTTCCTTGCTGGCTTACATTTAGACCATTTTCTAAGCCTAAAACAGGCGTAGAAAATGTTGAATGGGGCGGGCTGGCTGGGCCATCACCTCCCACGCCACGTCCACATTTTTAGACCTGGAGTGAAGAGGGAAAAGTCTCAGATTGAGGCGCAACGAACCTTTGCGATGCAATCTGTGCCTGAAATACGCCTACATGGGCATATTTCGGGATAATATATTACCCCCATCGAGTTTTTTTGCTGGAACCTGCAGGATGGAAAAGCATAGTGCACCACCCTTTGCATCCTTTTTTTCCTAACGTATAGGATAAACATAGGACATAAAACGTAATGTGTGAACCCAGCCTTATAACCTGTAATTCTCCTCCACAGAACCACGAGGATGTGCTGCTGAGTTCGGAGACATTCACCGAGTTCACGCTGTGCTCCGTGGACCGTGAGACAGAGGACACCGGTCGCTACAGATTTCAGCTCCCATCTGGAGTGAGTTTAGGACTGAAGTTGGGACAGCACCTCGTAGTAAGGTATTCTGTGCCCGACCTAGCGTTTCACGTATTGAAAAATGGGCTTTTGTAGTCGTTACAGGTCGCTGACATACACATATGCAATGCTGACGTCCCTTAAATCTTTTTTGGTCTTGCAGGTTGCATGTCTGAGACATCCAACCTTTAATCCCCTCGGCGTTGCAATCAAAAGTGCCATGGAGACAGTCCCTTCTTGTTCGGTGCCTTTGGCTCTCTAGATTGAACACTTCTTGAACCCCTCCCCTGAGTGCCAACCTTAGTGTCTAATCGGGGGAACACTACAGCCGCCACTCCGAGCAGAGGGGAGAAGTGTTAAGTGCAGAGAGCAAAGGGCTCAGAATATATGATGCCGTGCCAGGGGAATAAGGGTAATTCAATTCTGCAGCCGATAACTCTGCAGGAGGTGTGGATGTTATTCTAAAATTAAAGGGGTCATCCGGGAATAGATATTGATGACCTATCCTCTGGATAGGTCATCAGTATCAGATCTGTGGGAGTCTAACATCTGGGACCGCCTCTGATCAGCTGTCAGAAGAGGATGGGGACTCCGTGAACGCCTCGACCTCTTCCTAGGCCAGTTACGTCGCCGTACATCGATTACGTGGCCTAGTTGCAGCTCAGTAACATTCAAGTCAATGGTGCTGAGCTGCAATACCAAGCACAGCCACTTATTATGCATGGCTCTGTGCAGTGGCTCCGTGAAACAGCTGATTGTCGGTGTGCTGGGACTCGGACCCCCATCAATGTGATAATAATCACCTCATCATTATTTTTTCCAGGATAACCCCTTTAAATGAATGCAATCAGCTATAGCAGTGAATGGAGAGAACACTGGGTATGCGTGGCCGCTTCACCATTCACTGCTATAGGTCTTCTGAGAATAGCTGACATAGTGCTGGGCATGCAAGATGTGCTCTCAATTCAGGCCAGGGCCCTGTTCTTGAGATAGGAGGGGGTCCTCTCGATATGCCATAAATATATATATGAGAAAACCTCTTTGGGCAGGTTTTTCTATCATCCTCTGTTTTTCAGCTCTGACCGTCAACTATTGTCCGACAGTCTTTCCCGTCCTCTCCTTCATAGGTGATAAAATATATTTTTGGCCATTAGAGATGTTTCACACAAACCAGAGTCTTGATCTATATTAATAGCTTATAGGGTTGCCAAAAGGAAACCGTCAACAAGCCTGTCAAGAGACCTACCCCCTAACAGTTTAGCTGTGCTTCATTAACGTAGTGGGACAGTTTAATAGGGTATCATTAGTAATGTATTCATAAATTAAGGCTGCAGGAAGAGCAATAAAACAAAATCATTGCCACCTTTCCCCATGTTCTTGTAGAGCACAATTACATTTGAGGTGCATTCTCACAAAACCTGACTTTTGTGTTTTTTATTTTCATAGGGGTCTCGTAAATGGAGTGGAGATTCAAAGAGCATACACCCCCATTAGTCCTGTGGACGTGAAGGGCCATTTTGACGTTTTAGTGAAGGTACATGTATCTATATATGAATTAGAGGGGTGGTCTCATATGCAATCCCATTTCAGATTGATGCTGGGTACAATCTTGGAAGCTCTGGCTTGCCATTTATTTCCCCTGCAACCACTGATGGTATAATACATGGATGGGCCCAGTCTGCCCACCCAGTCTACTAAAATATGGGGTGCCAAGTGGTGAAACCCATGTATAATGTCAGTATGTTCATAGAGCCGGAAGCTCGTGATTGTGAGGACTAGTTCATGCGTGCACTGTATTTAGCGGACTGGCGCACACTGGCGTGGTTCGATTCACATTCTAGCGACTGATTCAGTTCAAGTAAGTGACCCAGCATTTTGTTCAGGGTATCTGTCATCAGTTTATGATGCCCTCAGGTCAGCATAAAACAGGTGACAGGTTCCCTTTAAGTAACGATTATGGGGGCAAGGATATTCTTGGGGTGGATTGTCATCCGCAATACTACTGAAGAATGCTATTATTCACATACCAAATATTGGACTCCTAAAGCCTTAATTGGCACTGGCAAGTCTGGGCGCAGGGTGTGACTGATCGCCTAGTTGTTGCCCTTTAAACCCTGCAAGGAGACGTGGACTTAGCTGCGGAGGAACGGCGGGACCAGAAACAAGGCCGATGTCAGAAACCAGAACCAGGTCACAAATAAGACTGTAGTCAAGATCAGGATCAAAATACAAATCTGCCATTAGCTTCAGCCAGGAAAGGTTCCAACTGCAGAAATCCGCTTCAAATAGGCCACATGGCCGGTGGTCAATGGTGGGAGATGCCTATCTTTAGCAAATTGTGTGGCACAGGAAACCCTTTAATCATACTATGGTGCTCTCTAGGTCCCTTCAACACCATTCTTAGATGCGACTGCTCCTTCTTTAGCTGTCATACCCAAAAAGGGGGCAGCCGGATCCTCCTATAACAACTGCCCCTACCCCATCACATTCCAGGAATCTGCTGAATCATAAGACTACGCAGTCTGCCATAGAGCTTGTTAACAGCTGCATGCAAATTCCCCTTTGGCATGGCCATACCACATGTACAACCCACCGGAGTACATAGCCAGGAATCAAGGCCTTACAAAACAATACATCCCAAAAAATACCATCAACCTTGGGGTGGGATGGGTCAAAGTTGATGATGTTTTTTGTGATATTTTGCAAACTTTTCACCTATCTGCTCTACTTGAGTCTTTATCTCTCCACACCCACTAGCCACCAGCCAATTACTTACCCTTAAGGCCTCATGCACACGGCCGTTGTGCAGCCCTTCCGTGCATTGGGGACCGCAATTTGCGGTCCCCAATGCACGGGCACCATCCATGCGGCGGCCAGGACGGATTTGAGACCCATTCAACTTGAATGGGTCCGTGATCCGTCCGCACCATAAAAAATAGAACATGTTCTATTTTTTTCCGGTGCGGAGGCACGGACAGAAACACCACGGAGCACCGCATCTCCCAAGTGAATGGGTCCGCATCCGTGATGCGGGGTGCACACGGCCGGTGCCCATGTATTGCGGACCCACTGTATGCGGGCCGCAATACGGCCATGGCCAGACAATAGCCGTGTGCATGAGGCCTAAGGCTGTATTACATACAGCAGGGGGTTGTTGAGAGGGAAGCGTTCCTTCCTGGCAAACGCCTGCTCGTTGGTGGAGGAGACCGCTACTGCTATTACATTTAGCGATCTTCACAGTATGGGGAGGAGTGATTGCTAATGCCATCGCTCGCCCTCATACGGACTAGTTGTTTGCTGGCAGCAGATTGTGATTAGACAGCACAATCTGCCACCGGCAAATGATTTTTAAACCAGTTTAAAAATCTGGATTGCCCAATCGTTTGCTCGTTTATCGGGTAATCGGCGGCAGTATTATACTGCCAGATCATTGCTAACGAGCATTACTACGAATGCTCATTAGCGATGATCTGGTAGACCTTCTGCCAGTCTAATACAGCCTTAATTCTCCTGCTAGTTCTACCCTTTCTTACCCGAGTCAGGTGAGACTAGGCCTAACCCAGCAGCCCCTTACACCCCCTGACAGCAAAAGCCATCACCTATCTACTCTCATCTGTAGCGTCCGGTACCCCAAACCACTATTTCTACAGCTTCTGATTCGGAGCCACCTTTACCTCTTTGTCCAATGTCTAATCTTAACACAGAGATGTTACATATGGCGTTTCACGAGCAAACACGGACATTTCCTATGTTAATGCAAAGGGTCTTGTTGTTGCAGGTTTATGAGCACGGCTTGATGTCACGGTATGTAAAAAGCTGGAGAGAAGGAGACTCTGTAGCATGGAGGGGACCATTTGGAGGTTTCTTATACAAACCAAATACAGTCAGTATTATAGGCTATGTACACTATTATTGCCTCAGTGCATCTAAAAAATAATCAGTGTTTATTAAAAAAAATATGTTTTGTGCATGCAGTTATTATGCATCCCTATGCGTCTCCTTGGATACAGACTACAAACAAACCATGTGCGAAGTCTGACCCTGCATTCCTGTGATGCTTTTCTTCCTCTAGCACTAGAGTGTCAGTTTGTACTCCTTGGAGAAACCTGTCTGCATAGGCGATGTATGCACATGAATGTACGCTCCCAGCTTATATAATGTGTATTTTTTACTTATATTCCCTTAAAGATGTTGTACAAAGTTTAAAAAAAAAAAACTTGTCTGCTTTTATCCAGAAACTGCACCACCGTTGTGTCTAGGCTGTGTATGGCATCGTAATGCCAAAAACAACACGGGAACAAGAATAAAGCTGTTTCTGGATGAAATCAGCCATGTATTTCTAGCTTCATACAACTCCTTTTAATTAACAAATTGTTAGACGGGGCTCAGCATTTTCCCATGTATAAGTTAAAGGGTTATCAGACTATTTGTAACTGATGACTCATTCGATGAGTGGGATTCCGACCCCACGGACCTCCCGCCGACCAGCTGTTTGAGAAGGCCCGGCACTCCTGTGGTTCTCCTCCTATGTGAGAGATCAAACAGCTGATAGATGGGGTCCTGGGTGTCAGATCCCCATCAATCACATGTTAATGACCTATCCAGAGAACAGGTCTTCAGTTACAAATACTCGGATAACCCCTTTATTGTACTCTGCTAGTGGGACGCTACAAAATTTGGAACGTGTAGCTCTCTGCCCAAACTGTTATAGCGTCACTACCTGCATGTATGTAAGATTCTGCATACCAATGTATGAATGACATATGAATGTGAACCAGCAAGAAATTGACAACTGAGCCCCCCGGTCACATAAGCATGTCAGCTTAGGTGACCCACCCCAGCCAGCGACTGTCTGAGCAGGCATCTCCAGACGTTTCCTGCATTTTGAGATGGGGCCAGGAAGCAGAGACCAGTAAGGGCCTAGTAAACATCTGAATGGGAGGATGAATATCCCATCTTTTATTTGACTTTGATCCCTCTCTATCAATTCCTCCCTCTCAGAGAACCCCCTTTAATATGTGCTTTACATCTACATTGTGTCATTCAGGTTCCACATAATCTCTAAAGTTCTTGTCTCTGCTTCCCTTAGCACGGGGAGCTGCTTATGCTTTGTTCAGGAACAGGAATAGCCCCAGTGCTGCCAATCTTGACCCATGTGACAGACAATGAAGACGATGAGACCTTCATAACACTGGTGGTCTGTGCTCGAAATTTCCAAAATGTTTATCTGAAGAACTTTCTGAAGGAGCAGGCAAGATACTGGAACGTCAGGATATTCTATGTCCTCAGCCAAGTGAGTACTAGGACCTTGATTTGTAGAAGTCATCTAGTCTGGTCCATAAGTGTTGGACTTGACGTCACCTACATGAGACGTATGAGGTCACATGGATGCAAATGTCTCTCTATGCTACACCAACACTGAGGGACATACAGCATGTGCTGCAATGCAGAATCCAATCCATATTGAAGAATAAAAAACATGTTTCATAGGGGATCTACCTTTAACAGTTTTGCAACAGCAATGACAAAACTCTGTCTGTCTCTTCTGTCTCTGTTGTTTCAGGTGACTTTTTAGAATAAGCTGGCGTGTGTGTACATGAGGAATGACTATGACCTATCTGGTCATCATATGACTTGTAATCTGCATTTTCCACTATTTTGTCCCCTCTGTGGGCTCCTTCTCTAATTGTCAGTTTTCCCTGAGCTATTGGGTGGTGACCAGCTGCTTTCATGTCTCCCATACACCGCACACATAGAGGAGATCCTACTTCCCCCATCTCTCTGTAGCACACCCTAATAAGCAGCATGGGGACATTCGTACTGAGCAGTCTAGCTGTGAATCCAGCACTGGGAGTTAAAAAACTTACTAGAGCAAGCAGTATCTCTGTGTGTCTGTTCCTCTGTCTCCCTTTAGCAGCGTACTCATCCTCCCTCTCCCCTCTCTATAGTTTTCTATGGGCAGCAAGTAGCCTGCTCCCTCAAGGAGCTGATTATCCATCTTACCTCTCAAGACAGATACTAGCTGTAAATTGAGGAAGAGGGGACGAAGTGGCTGATACATGGAGAAAGAGGCATTTTTTCTCAGCTAAGATAAATAGCAAAGTTTCTTATATTCGCTTATTCTAATGATTTATGCAGAGTTTGTTGAATGTACAAAGCGTGTTTAAGGCCATGTTCACATCTGCATTGTAGTTTCTGCTATAAATGCAGGGATTAAAGTGCATTGTACTGGTTACGGTGTGTTCACACTACTCTATATTCTTCTGTTTGGCACCCATGTTGGCGAAATGTCCCGGCATGTGCACTAAACATAACGTCCCTAAGTATGCTACTGTATACTATGCAGTGGCATCATCCATATGCTGCCTTGCAAAAAAGTTATATCATATATCATCAAAGCTCAGTTAAAAAAGTTATACCGACATATACCTGTTCTGCAGATATCAAAAGGCCACTCTTACCATCTGTCAGATCTATAGGGGTCTGTGCAGCTAATGAATATATATTTTCCAGTACATACACCAGACACCTTAAACATGGTGTGACTAGACTCTTATATTGGTCATATTACATTTCTTTAAAGGGATTGTTCAGGATTTTCATGTTGACGGCCTATCCTCTTGATATGTCATCAGTATCAGATGTGCGAGGATCTGACAATCAGCATCCCTGGCATTGTTTCCTTGTAGCTCTGACACATATCTACACAGCTACATCCATTAGGTAGTGGGCAGAGCTGGTAACTGCAGTGCGGTGCCCACCGAAGTGAATGGGAGCAGGACTGCAGTTACCAGATCTGTCCACTACACAATCGAGGGAGCTGTGTAGTTCTGGCTCCGGAGCTACAACTAAACAGCTGATCTGTGATATTGATGGTCTGAGGAAAGAATCAAAATCCTGGAGAATTCCTTAAAGATATTATATATGTCATCCTCATAATCTGTTCTTATTTCTTCTTAATTTCCCCCTGTTTTTGGCACAGGAACAATCCTTAGAAAATCTGCCCATGAGTTATCAGGAGAACTCAAAACTTGGACGAATAGACTCGGTGTTCTTGGCAAAGGTGTTGGAGACATGCCGGAGAAAACCATACATACTCCTATGTGGTTCAGTATTATTCACAGAGGACATGACTCTAATGCTGACACAGCTGGAGCAGGACAAATCATCGATTTTCTCTTTTTAAGGCTACTTTCACAGTAGTGTTTTTGCTAGATCCGGCAGGGTTCAGCAAAAACGCTTCAGTTACTGATAATACAACCGTCTGCATCTGTTATGAACGGATCCGGTTGTATTATCTTTAACATAGCCAAGACGGATCCGTCATGAACTCCACTGAATGTCAATGGGGGACGGATCAGTTTTCTATTGTGTCAGAGAAAACGGATCCGTCCCCATTGACTTGCATTGTGGGTCATGACAGATTGGTCTTGCTCCGCATTCCAGGACGGAAAGAAAACCGCAGCATTCTGCTCTCCGGTATAAGAACAGAACGGAATGCATTTTGGTGCACTCCGTTCTGTTCAGTTACGTTTTGTCCCAATTAACAATGAATGGGGACAAAACGGAAGCGTTTTTTTTCCGGTATTGAGACCCTATGACGGATCTCAATACCGGAAAATATTAACGCTAGTGTGAAAGTATCTTTACATATTTCTCATTAAACTGACCCAAAAAAAAATGGACACTTTTTTTTTTTAAAGTTTTTGCACCTTTTAAAATACTGTTAAACTCCTTCATATTTTTTAGTTTTTGTTTTAATAAATCATTGTAAATGGTGAAATCTGCAGTGAATACAGAATCCACAGAAGGAATTGGCTTGATGCAGATCACAGGTCAATTGCCGCAGAGATTTGTTTCCCCACAGCATGTAGATGAGCTTTGCTAAAATGTCAAAAACTTTGCTGCTACTGTAATTCATTACAGATCTTCCACTGCAAATCTGGATGGACATTCTGCAGCATACCTGATTCATGTGAACATACCCTAAGAGTTTAGTGTGCTACAATGTCTGTATAGGGGCTCCATTTCTTTTGCTTTTTTGCAGGCAAAAATGATGTAGAAATATGGCAGCTAGACGTCTGGTTCATGCTTTCCTCCAAGCCACAGGGCACTGTACTGCCAGGTTTGCATGAGTGTTTTATGCACGCATTTTGAGGCTCCTTTATTAAGCTGAAATACGCCTATATTGGATGTATTTCAGGCTCAGATTGCGGCGCAACAGTTAGTTGCGCCACAATCTGCGACTTCTCCCCGCTCATGCCAGGTCTAAAAAAAAGTGGGCGTGGTGTTGAAGGGGACGGGGTCGCATTTAACATTTTCTATGCCTGTTTTAGGCGTAGAAAAAGGTCTAACTGTAAGACAGCTAGGGAGCAGTCTTATATTTAGAACTGGTGGCGGATCCGACGGGTCTTTATTGAGAACCGGTCATAATAAATGTGCCCCTTTATGTCCATATTTTAGATGTGTGACCTGGTTCAATAGATAGAGATCTATCGTGCTGTGAGTTTAGCTCAGTTCAACCTATGGTCAGCCCGGGTCACACATCCAAAATGCACTTTTGTTACCCTGGCATTAAACATCACAATTGGAATAAAACCAACCCACAAAAAAATTGAAATGACCCAAATTATAATCTGCAGGATTCCAGCCTGTTCAAGGATACAAAACTATCTACTGATCTGCTACTGCTTGTGAGGTTTACTGGGTCGAGACTAGAGTTGAGGGAACTTCTGTTTTAAGTTCGGCTTCCAAAGTTCAAGTTCGGGTTATCTAAGCATCCCGTTATGGATTCTGCTACCACCGACCATAACGGCATTTGGAATCCGGGGTGAAGGACCTGGGGTGACGTCACCGTCATGTGATCAGTGCAGGAGGCGTGGCTCAGTACTGGATTGGATAAGAGGTCGTAGGCTACTACCTCTTATCTAATCCAGTACTGAGCCACGCCCCCTGCACAGATCACATGACGGTGACGTCACCCCAGGTCCTCCGTGTTGTCCAAGGTTCGGGTTCATTGAAGAATCCCCTTATGGATTAAAAATGCCGTTATGGTCCGTGGTAGCGGAATCCATAACGGGATGCTTCGATAACCCGAACTTTGGACGCCGAACTTAAAACAGAAGTTCGCTCAACTCTAGTCGAGACTAGAGTGTGACGGATTCTTCTAGGATTATTTTTCATGTGCAGGGTGGATTAAGGTGCTCCAACTAATCCGTGTAACTGCTAAAGGTCCCTTTACACGGGGCGATGTACAAGCAGACTGTTGGGGAGGAAGCCTTCCTTCCCGACAATCTGCAGGTCGCTAGCAGAGGAGACCGGCGCATTTACAAAGAAGCGATCTCCTCCAGAGTATTGGGAGGAACAATCGCTAACGCCATTGCTCTTCCCCATACAGACTCGTTGTTTCCCGGCAGCAGATCTTGTTTACGCAGCACGGTCTGCTGTAGGGAAACAAGTTTTTTTGTGCTGAACTAACGATCCAATTACGAGATGAATGAGCGTTTCGCTTGTTCATTGGGTAATCGGCGCTACATTTACACCGCGTTACTATGAACGCTCGTTAGCCGTGTATAGGGCCCTTTAGTTATTGTTTCTTTATCTGTCATGTTTAAAAGGACCAGAGTCCTGAGATGTACAGTCTATTACGGCTTCACTCAAAGTAAACTGCATAGACCGTGGCGACGCAGAACATGGTAGAGTTCTGGAAGCTGCAGGAGGTGACGTTATCCGAGTACGAGTCCCACAGACATTGACTGGTCATCAGAATGTCCTCTCGGTTCTTGCTCCCTATGGCCATGTTGCAGATGAGCTTGTATCGGGGCGGTGTGACTCTGCGGACCATTTTCTTGATGTCCTCACACAAGTTCTTGGTGAGGTCGGCCGACGTACTTGGGTCGTACGTCGCGTTTCTTAGCTTTGCTGTCAAAAATTCTTGGATGAGTTCTTTTGCTAGGGAGTATGGGAACCTTTGTGGGGGATTTGCAGAACCAGCAGGTACCTATTTGGAATTAGCATAAAGAAGGTAATGCTCAATGATTTATCCATTGATCTAGCAGTTACATATTCCACAGCGTCGTACACAGATTGTCATCACCCATGTCAGCCCCTGCCCCATTGGGGGTCACAAACTAAATTTCATATTAACCTGTGTGTATGATCTTGGAGTGTGGGAGAAAACCGGAGCACCGGAAGGAAACCATGCAAACATAGGGAGAAGATGCAGACTCCATGCTGGTGTTGCCCTTGGTCGGATTTGAAGCCAGGACCACTGAGCCATCGCATTATTGCCTTACAGCACGGAGGGGTCCTAAGTTTGAATCCATCTAAGGACACACCTGTATGTAGTTTGTGCTTCCAAAAATAATGAAGGTAATTGGTTTCTTATGAAAATGCCCAATGGGACTGATGTGATTGTTTCCCATCCCTTGCTTTCTTTAATACAAAGATGGAAATGCTTAAATTCTGTCTGCAGCCACCAGGGGGAGCACAGGAGCTTTCTGCATACGGCTTCTCTATTGAACTCCTTAAAGGGGTTATGCTATGACTAGTGTAAAAAATAAAAGTCAGACATCATGGAGCAGAACCAGCCCTGTACCTCACATGGATCCAGAGATCTCCACATTCACTGTTCCAATTGCTTTGCTAGATTATCGTCAGCCTGGCAGCTCAGGGGGGGTGCCCTTTCTGCTGCAGCTCCTTCCCTGTAATTGCCACAGCTTCTAACAGAACATATGGCTGGTGGCAGTAGAAGATTTAAATTGAGCACGTTCGACCAACTCAGAGAGACGGACAAAAAAAAAGAGGAAAAGAACAAACAGCAGGTGGAGCTATACAGATACATTCTATTGAATAACTCACTGGCTGTAATTAAAAATGTAGTATAGTCAATTACAAAAGTATTTATATCCAGGTGCTGGTTTGAAAAATGTAGAATATGTTTTGTGACACAACCCCTTTAATAATTCAATATGCAGTAAGCTCTAGTAGTGGCTTCAGGCAGAAGTGCAACTGTCATGTTTTTGTAAAAAAAAACAAAACACAATTTTAGCATATGTTACTGCTGCTACAGCATTACACAATCTTTAGTTTTATCACATACCACTGTTTTCCTTAAATTTTTCCCTTAGTTGCATTTTTTTACCCCGACAATATGAGGATCTTCTCAAGATGGCTCCTCTACCAGTTCTCTGAGGCCAAAACTGCCTTCCCTCACTTCCCATACACACTTGCTATAGCCAGCAGCTTCTTGTCAGCCAATCAGATTTGATTATTGAGAGACACGCCTCCTCGCTCCAAAGCCTAATGCGGGCATGCAGTGTGAAGGACCGCCCTTCTGTCTTCTGTTTACACTAAAGGGAAGACAGACAAGCCCTAGCAACGGTCTATTAAGGGACAGGGGACATTAACGAAAGCTGTTATTATAAGGTAATTACAGATCTTTTGACAATCCTTGACAGACTAACTCGGGTATACACGCCTAGCTCTAATAAACTAGCAAATAAAAAAAATATGACCGTTACACTTTAACTATATTGCTATACTGGGCATGTTAAACTTCATAATGAATGAATCATTTTATTCTTGAGTAAGACATACAGGGCTGTGACATTATCACACACTGGATCTGTATTGTGTTGTCAGGAATGATGGCGGAACTCTGTGAAGTTACTTAGTGGTCAGACATTTTTAACTATGTGACAGTGTTACTTTGCAGTTTTGAAAGCACTTTCTTCTTAATCGCCGGCCTTTTATGTGCATTGTATAAGGAAGAGGTTGCTACTGTGTACACCATTGTTCTGTGTCATGTGGACTTCTCGTGCAAACACACTTCGCCGCTAATGCCATCTAATGCTGCATTTGAATGCAGGGCAAACACTGGGCACTCCCTCGCTTTATGGAATGCGGGTGACCATTATTTGTCGTCATGTTGCAATGTACAAATAAAGACTGAGGCTACTTTCACAGTTGCGGCAGCGGGGTCCAGCAGGCTGTTCCGGCGCGGGAAACAGCCTGCCTGATCCGTGCAAACGCTTGCCGACCGTCCCGCCGGAAGTCACTAAAATGGTGGCGGGCTGGAGGTCTGGCCACAGCACAGCAAACATGCCAAGAGGCTGCCGGAAAAAAACTACAGCACGCTGCGGTTTTTGTCTGGCCACCTGACAGCTTGTTTGTCGTGCTGTGGCCGGGCTTCCGGCGGCATGGTGGGCTAGCGTTAGCCTGCCGGACCCTGCTGCTGCAAGTGTGAAAGTAGCCTTAAATGTTCAGCGGCAGGTGGAAGAAAACAGCCGCATCTCCTTCACTGCGATCTTGACTGATAAGGCAGCACACTGCATCCGTGTAACGGGCATTTCATAAAGGGGGGTCGAAGCTGTCAGCTGAGCATCGTGCCCTGTTCTTTCTGATCGGTTCTCGTTGGTGATCCGACCGATCAGTGCATGGACTCAAAGACTTTCTACCGATCAGAAACAAAGGGCACAGCATACTTCTCAGTACCCGGACCCCACTGATCAAAACTTCTGCCATTTAACTGTGACATGTATAATGTTTTATTAAAGGATAGGTGCCCAATAAAGGGACTCTGTCACCGTGATCTTGGACTATTATCTGCAGTAATACACAGGTAGTACTGCAGATAAGGGGTCCAGATCAATAATTTACTACTGCCCCCTATTCCCCCACTGTCAGCATTAAAAGCTGCACTAAAATACATTGTTGGGACTGCTGTGCATGCGCACGAGTCCTTTCTATTATGTTATCACAGCAGTCAGGACTGTGTATTTCAGCACAGCTTTGAGAGCTGACAGTAGAGGAACAGGGGACAGTAAGAAGATAAAGAGTCAATCTGGACTCCTTATCTGCAGTACTACCTATGTATTACAGCAGGTACTAGTCCAGGTTCCATTTAAAGGAACTGTCCCGGCATTTCTTATACACCGTGTTGTGCCCGGTGCTGTGATTAGTGTTGAGCGAATCCACCTTTGGATCCAGGATCCGAAGTCGATTTGCTCAAAACTTCATTTAATGCTGTATGGAGACCCATTTCCGTACAGCATTAAAATGTATGGGCTCTGGTGACTTGAAATTAGTTATCACTCGCGAGACATCGGTGAATAACTTCGGCATTCGATTTTTCAACTTTAAAACTTGGATCCGAACTCTGCTTCGGTATCGAGGTACTGAAGCCGACTTCGGATCCCTGTTTTAAAGTTTAAAAATCGAATGCCGAAGTTATTCACCGATGTCTCGCGAGACTTTGGTGATAACTAATTTTTTTTTTTTAAACAATCTTTATTTCTTCATAAAGCAGAATTGACCATAGCCTTCGGAAAAAGCATATACAATGCAATACAGAGAATTGGCAATAATAATAGAAATACAAAACCATTGGGGGTCACACAGAACCTAGATATATCACATCAGCCGCTTCAGACAAAGCACATACCAAGTCATAAAATAACTTGCAGATAGTAGTTATGACATATCAAAATAGATACCAAAAGCCTCCGTGATAACTCATTTTAACTCCCCAGAGCCCATACATTTGAATGCTGTACGGAGACGGGTCTCCGTACAGCATTAAGGCTATATGCACACGACAGTGTTTTTTCTCGGCTTCCGTTCATTTCTATGGATCCGCAAAAAAAACTGATGCCTCTTCTGTTTCCTGTCCGCGTCCATATTCCGCATTTCACGTCCGCAAAAAAAATATGGCATGTCCTATTCTTGTCCGCAAAAAACGGTTTGCGGACCCATAGAAGTCAATGGGTCCGCAAAAAAAAACGGAAGCCACACTGAAGCCTTCCGTTTTTCCATCCGCATCCGTTTTTTGGCGGATGGTTGCTTGCAAACCAGGGCACTTGTGCAGGTACTTTAAGAAACTGTTTCAAGCCTTCCGTTTTTTTTGCGGATCCGCAAAAAAAACGGAAGACACACGGAAACACAACCTACAAAATTTGCGGACACACGGAACGGATGTGGATGTGAAAAAAAAAGGAAGACGGATCCGCGAATTGCGGACAGCAAAAAACAACTGTCGTGTGCATATAGCCTAAGACGAAGTTTTGAGCGAATCGACCTTTGGATCCAAGTTCACTAGCTGTGATTGACAGCTGAGCTGAGTCCTAGGGCATTGCCTTTATTGCATTCATTAGGCCTCTTTCACACGAGCGTGTCCAGATTAGGTTCGGATGCGTTGCGGATGCGTTCAGTGAAAACTGTGCGATTTCACAGGCAAAGCCATTCAGTTTTGCCTGCGATTGCGTTCAGTTTTTTCCGCGCAGGTGCGATGCGTTTTTCACGCGCATGATAAAAAACTGAAGGTTTACAAACAACATCTAGCAACCATCAGTGAAAAACGCAACGCACCCGCACTTGCTTCCGGATGCAATGCGTTTTTCACGCAGCCCCATTCACTTCTATGGGGCTAGGGCTGCGTGAAAAACGCAGAATATAGAACATGCTGCGATTTTCACGCAACGCACAAGTGATGCATGAAAAAAAACGCTCATGTACACAGACCCATTGAAATGAATGGGTCCGGATTCAGTGCGGATGCTATGCGTTCACATCACGCATTGCACCCGCGCGGAAAACTCGCTCATGTGAAAGGGGCCTTAGTGGTTTATTGCTTGTATGCTTTTCATTGCCTATATCATTTTATGTGCTTTGTATCTATTGAATATTTAGCAATGTGGTGCCCTTTTTTGACTGTTCATTTATTTATATGCTTCTGCCCTTATGTTGGGCCCAAGTCATGGAGGGGATCCATGTTTGACTATGAACAAGTTCCGTGTGTTTTTTTGTTTTTAACACAACTTCCCCGACCCCATCTTGCCTGGTGTCGCAGTTGCTGCATCCAGTCGGAGAATGAATGGAGAGGTGTGCATGTCAGAGATATGGGGTTGACTCCGAATTGAGAGAGACGGGCACACCTTTCCATTCATTCTCTGCCTGGATTACGGAGGCTGCCTCACCAGGGGGGACAATGGTCGAATAGATGTGAAAGGCTACGTCATACGCCATATGACAGAAATGAATGGCACATGACTAAAACCACTTACTATAAAAAGAGTATTAAAGTATTTAAAAAGTATTAAAGGGGTTGTCCCACGACGCCTTTTCATACTTACCTGCTGCCAGGGCGCCGTTCACTTCCTGGAGTCTGGCTGGGGGCGGGCTTCATCTTGATTGAAGTCCTCTCACGGCCGGGCTGCGCTCTGCACTGAACGCGCGCGCCGCCGCGCTTGCGCCATAGTGACATTCCTGGTCAGTATAGTACAGAGCCGGCGTGCGCGTTCGCGGCTCTGTACTATTCTGGCCAGGAAGAAGTCACCATCGCGCATGCGCGGCGGTGTGCACGTTCAGAACAGCGCGCGGCCCGGAGAAAATAAGGAGTCTTCTGGGCAAGCACGGCCACGGGGATTCCGGAGAAGAGCGGTGGCCGTAACCAGGGGAGACCGAATGACAACTATAGGTAAGTGGGGATGAATTTTCTCCTAAAGGGTGGGAATTGGTTATTCAAGTATATTTACAAAAATGATCACTGTCAAATCATTAACAGATTTAACAGTGAGCATTATGATGGGAATACCCCGTTAAAGAATTTCTGGTGGTTATTTTTTCCATGTCACTATCTGTACTTTAAAAAAAAAAAAATACGAAAATCCTGCAGTTTTCACACTGGCAACTAAGCCTAATAATAGGCGCCACTTCTTGGTTTGTACAGATCACTTTTCAGCAGTCATCTCCTTATCATTCTAGGCAGTATTAGAATGACAGATATCACCTCTGGATCCACCATTCACAATAGGTGATATCACAACTTATCTACACCCTCCTGACCTCTGCATAGGTCACAGAGCATGCCTAAAAAACTCTCCCATAGAAATCGAAGAGCTCCTCTCCTGACTATTGTGTCAATGGCCCATGTAGCTGCCATAAAGCATGTCTCTAAATGCTGTTAAGAACAGCTCAGGCAAGATGGCTGCCCCGATAATCTTGTCCAGGAAATAAGATAAAAAAAATCTGAAAATAAAAACAGATTATCTGCTCTAACAATGGCATGAGCTTGACATAACATCACATTAGTCTGGCAGCTATGATCGGGCTATGTAGGCAGTTGTCTACAGACAGAATACTATTTGTACTCATGTCACTACCTGTACAGCCTATAGATTTCAATAGAGAAATGACCAAAACTGTCAGCCAGTTATTTATTGAAAGCAGCGTTTGGGTGTTTTTATTACGACCAAATAAAATTCTGATGAAAAAAACAAAAGGATCACTCAATTATAAGGCCTTACCTGTTCATTGATGATGGTGATGGGCTTGCGGTTTGGGGTGCGAGCTCTGGCCTTTCTCCTTAAAGCTGCTTGATTCTGAAATAGTTTTGAGAAGTAATTTTGTCATTATTGCAATTATGATCAGTGGAATATATTTGCAAAAAAAAACAACAGTTTTTTTTTACTGCCATAGAATTAATCTGTCCAACAAGTTGAGTCACTATGCATTACCTACCTTGTAAAGATCCTAACTTAAATTATGTATTGTAGTCCAGAGCTGCATGCGTAATTCTGCTGGTTGTTACTGGAAAAAGTCAGCGAGTCTGGATAGACAACCCCCATGACTTAACCAAGCTCCTACATTGCAGTGGAACATTTGATTTATTCTTTCTACAATGCAAGGGTGGATTACCAGCGCAAGATTTATACAGGCATTGAAACAGTGGGAGATTCTCTGTAGCCTGCAGAATTGTGAATGTTGCTCTGGGGTGACATAGAAGGCACATCTGCATCATGCGCTCAGTGATTGCAGGTTTTAGTCTAGGGCAGTGATGGGCAACGTGCGGCTCTCCAGCTGTTGCAGAACTACAACTCCCAGCATGCAAAGCCTGTCTATAGCTATCAGCCTACTGCAGGGCATGGTGGGAGTTGTAGTTTAGCAACAGCTGGAGAGCCGCACGTTGCCCATCACTGGTCTAGGGCTAGGACTACATGGTGACAAAAGGGGTACAACTAAATTGTGTCACACAACATTTATTGTAATGATAGTCTATGGTGCTATTCTGTGACTGTGACGCGACAGTCTCACAGAAATCCATTTTGGGCGGATTTTTTGTGACTGTCGTGACATTTCGCTGTGCGACAGCATAGACTGTCATTACAGTTATTGTCTCGTGACATTGGTGCGACATGAATGCTGCACGACACATGTCTCCGTGTAGCCCTAGCCTTAGGCTACTTTCACACTAGCATTAATATTTTCCGGTATGGAGATCCGTCATAGGGTCTCAATACCGAAAAAAAACCCGCTTCCGTTTTGTCCCCAATGGGGACAAAACGTAACTGAACAGAACGGAATGTCCTCATACCAGAGAGCAAACCGCCGCATGCTGCGGTTTGCTTTCTGTCCTGGGATGCGGAGCAAGACACAATGCAAGTCAATGGGTACGGATCCGTTTTCCCTGACACAATAGAAAACGGATCCCTACCCCATTGACTTTCAATGGAGTGCATGACGGATCTGTCATGGCTATGTTAAAGATAATACAACCGGATCCGTTCATAACGGATACAGGTGGTTGTATTATCAGTAACGGAAGCATTTTCGCTGAGCCCTGTCGGATCCAGGAAAAAACACTAGTGTGAAAGTAGCCCTACCCTTGTTATATCTGTCTATGTCCAGTATCTTCCTCCTTCTCTACGATCTGTCTATCTAAAGAAAAGAGGTGCCAGCCCAAAGGAGGAGAAGGCATCAGTCTCCAAATTTTTTTTTTTTAAGTTATTTTATTCACCCCAAATTGTTGTTGCCTTTTTATCTATCTATGAAAAAGGAAATTCCACAGCACTTCCCAAAAATAGATACGTGTTTATTTCACCAGATGCAGCGTTTCGGTTCTCCCTTTGGAACCTTTTTCAAGCATATATCTATCTATCTAATCTATCCATCCATCCAAAGTTCTTATCTTACTAGAAAAGACAATGAAATATTTCCATTACTCCTACACAGTATAGTGCTGACTTTTTTACCTTCAGTCTCAGTGTAATCCGTTGAGCTGCCAGAAGGCCGGACAGACTGATGGTCTGTGTAGGTTTTTTTGTGTCTGTAGGTTTTAAGGATCCTTCACTTGGCGGAAGTTTCACATTTGAGGTTCCTCTGGAGCTTTGGGCAGCTGTGGGCTTAAATCAAATTACTGATGAGTCACTGATTCATTAACCAGCATTCAGATTAATGGTTTATTCCTGCCTCACAAGGTAAAGGTCTGAGCTGCTCCTGCGTCTTCATAAATGTGCATTTATTTATATCTGGCCATGATATGACTTGAACCCAGCGGTGGACTGGCCATAGACCCTACAGGAAAATATTTCAGTGGGACCGTGCCCAGGAGGCCACCCAACCCCTCCTTGCTGCTGTTGGCCAGGTAATCAAGAGTCTGATGCCCTCAGCGTTAACACTTACACTACTCACAAAAAGTTAGAGATATTTGGCTTTTGGGTGAAATTTATGGAAAACGTAAAAAGTTCACGATACAGTAACATTATATCATGAAAGTAGGGCATCTACGTAGATGCAGCAATGGTGATTTCCTCATCTAAAAACAATTTATTGAAACAAAAGCCGACACCAGTGCTGGGTATACCGCCACGAAAATGTCTGTGTTTCAGTAACTTATCATGTGGCCTTGAGGATCAATTACAGCTTGACAACGATGTCTCCTGCTGTTCACAAGTCGACTTACTGTCTGCTGAGGCATTCTTGAAGGGGGACCCTCAGGTCATTGAGGTTCTGGGGTGCTGAGTTACGAGCCTCTACATGGCGACTCAGCTGATCTTATAGGTTTACAATGGGATTCAGGTCTGGAGAAAGTGCAGGTCACTCCATTTGAGGATCCCCAGTCTGCAGCAGTTGTTCCCTAATGATGCGACCTCGATGACTTGTTGCATTGTCTTCCATGTAGATTAAAATATACCTGTTCTGTTCCTGCAGGGGCACAATGACTGGATTAATGATGTTCTTCAAGTAGTATGGGCTTGTCACTGTACTATTCACAAATTGTAGGGCAGTTCTGTATTGATTAGACACACCTGCCCACACTGTAACACCGCCACCAAAGGCTCTTCTGGTGACAGTAGTGGCTAGTGCATAGCGCTCTCCTTGACCTCTCCAACATCACTGACGGCCATCATTTCTGCTCAGCGTGAATCGACTTTCATCAGTTAACAGCACTGAGGCCCACTTGTCCCTCATCCAGCGTAGATGTTCCCTGGCCCATGCAAGACGATGACGCTTGTGCGTGTGGTTAGGTACCCTTGCAGGTCGTCTAGCATGCAGACCACACTGATGTAAACGATTTCAAATGGTCTGATGTGACACTTGGGTGCCTCTCACCTCCCTTAAAGAGGACCTTTCATCACCCTAACAAATCTAAACTAAGTACACATACATGGAGAGCGGCGCCCAGGGATCTCCCTGCACTTACTATTATCCCTGGGCGCCGCTCCGTTCTCCCGGTATGTCCTCCGGTGACTTCAGCTCTGCGTCTCAACTGGGAGGAGCCTGCCCTTGTTCTCCTGGGCGTCTCCTTCTCCCAGGCTGTAGCGCTGACCAACCGCAGCGCTCAGCTCATAGCCTGGGAGGTTTTCTTCTCCCAGGCTATGAGCTGAGCGCTGCTGTTGGTCAGCGCTACAGCCTGGGAGAAGGAGACGCCCAGGAGAACAAGGGCAGGCTCCTCCCAGTTGAGACGCAGAGCTGAAGTCACCGGAGGACATACCGGGAGAACGGAGCGGCGCCCAGGGATAATAGTAACGGCAGGGAGATCCCTGGGCGCCGCTCTCCATGTATGTATACTTAGTTTAGATTTGTTAGGGTGATGAAAGGTCCTCTTTAAATGTGCCTGGAGTTGTGTGGCATTCATCATCCGGTTCTGCAGGGCATTGATTACAATGAAGTGGTCATCAGTGTGGTTGTATTATTTAGAAATAGTCTGAGGTCGGCACTGCTGCCTCTTTATGGGGTTAATGCGCTCATCGTGTGATTCCCAGGCGGTGCTCAGCATCATAGACTATATTCACATGTGTAAGGAAGAAATAAACTTGCGGCACTCAACGGATTCTTTTGCAGTTCGTTTATTCACCTTTAAAAGATGGTCGCTGGTGCAGGCACTCACTCAGCTCCAGGCGATGGCCGGTTTGTGCTGAACCGCGATTCATCTGGCCTCCCACCAGTGTGGGATGTGGCCAAAGGATGTCCACTTCTGTGCCTTTCTGTGACTCTTCCAGCCTCTCTGTTGCAACCTGCTGAGGACACTCTAAGCTCAGTGACCACTTCCGTCTGAGAACATCCTGCTTGAAGCTTCGCAATGGCGAAGTACTGTTGATCAATTGTTAGGTGTCGTCTTGGTCTCATGATGTCAAAATGTGAACAGCATGATGAGGAGGACTGTTTAAATACCAATTCTAATTGAACCGGGAAATGTATTGAGCGATTCATGGATCAAACACCTGTTGTGAATTTTGCTGTTAAGCTCCTTGTTAGAGAACAGCAAGTTGTGCAAAAAGTATTGAAACATTGAACAGTTGGACATGTGCATTCAAAAGTTTATAGCAAGCAAGGGTGCACCACCAATGAGGCCAGATGAGGCGATTGCCTCAGGCAGCACCAGGTAGGCGCAAAGGCGCAGTTTCAGTTTTCGCCTCAGGCAGCAGAAAGGCTGATAGCAGGTCACATTAAGTTTACCTGTAAAGGTTAGAGTGCATTTTTGGTTTCATCCACAAGCCAAATATCCCGAACTTTTTGAGAGTAGTGTGTGTATCTGTCCTGCAGGTCCCCACCTGAATTGACTTGTCCTTAGAATGGTCATATACGTTAGTTGAATTCTGCGTCGGGCATGCGGACCCGTGGCTCCCTGCCCTGCTGTTCACCCTTATAGGCCACTATATAAGGCGGTGTACAAATGGCGCAGGGACACAGATCACAGACTGGAAGAGGCCTGCACCAAAGAACGGGACTCCAATATTTTATTTTTTTCCGCTTCAACACTTGGCTAGTATACTACAGAGGGCACTATAGGGGTCATTACTAGGGAAAGTCCAGACAGCATGCTGAAGTTAGGGCTTGCTTGCTGCTGTGGCCCGCATCTTTCACCTCCATATCTTAATTAGAGACAATTGCAAGATGAGGACGGAACATGGCAGCTACAGACGGCCAACACAGAAGGGCAGCTTCCAGGGAGGTATTTTGTGCTATACTATGGTACTGGTTGTACTGGGATAGTATTCTGTACTGCACTATGGTATTGCTGACCATGCCTACATGTGTTACCCTAGCTTCTGTCAATTTGGTCCCACCTACAACAGGCAGGCCACTTTTGTCTTTGTTTTTTTTTCAGGGCCACTTTAAGTTCCCAGTCGACCCCTGATTGTATCATGCATTTCTCAACAGTTTCACCTCTGCAGGCCTATTTCTAATTATCAGTTTTCCCTGAACTCATATGCTCTCTCCCATCCACATCACACACAGAACATGAGACCCGGCTCCTCTAGCTCTGAGCTGTGTTGTTGTGAATCCAGCACTGGAGTTAGACAGTAAAACACTTACTAGAAGCAGCAGCAGTGCCTCTATGTGTATCTGTGCCTCTCTCTTATTTTGCAGTTATCCCCTTTCCTCCTTCACTGTCTATATTTTTTGGGCATCAGCTGTACTAAAATATCTCAGTGAAGCTGATTACCTATCAGGCCTCATGCACACGACCGTATTTTGTTTCCTTTTCCGTTCCGTTTTTTTTGCTGATAGGAATCAGACCCATTCATTTTAATGGGTCCCCAAAAAATGCGGACAGCACACCATGTGCTGTCCGCATCAGTATGTCCGTTCCGTAGCCCCGCAAAAAAAAAAAAAGCAGGACCTATTTTTTTCTAGTTTGTGGAAAAGAATTGGCATTGTTACAATGGATCTTCAAAAATAACGGATCCACAAAAAAAACAGATGCCATACGGAATGTCATCCGTTTTTTTTGCGGACTGCAGAACACATACGGTCGTGTGCATGAGGCCTTACCAATTTTACCAGTGAACTGAGGGTGAGTGCAGAGAAAAAACGATTGTTTGTTCAGACCCCTCCCAATAATTGCCCTGTAAAGTTCCAAGGAAAAACATGTACTGATCGACTTCCTGTAATACAGTCAGTGTGAATCCACTGTGTCACTGAACGGATTTGGCTTAGGCCTCATGCACACAACAGTATTTTTTTGCGGTTTGCAAAACGGGGTTCCGTTGTTCCGTGATCCGTGTCCGTTTTTGCTTCTGTTGTGTTTCTGTTTGTCTTCTTTCTTTTTTAGCGGACATGACCCAAAAGATATTACCTAAAGATAGGCTGACAATTTGCCAAATGCCTGCCAAGGGATCCGCAAAAAAATGCAGAACGCAGATGACACACGGATGGCCATCCGCATTTTTTCACGGTCCCATTGACTTGAATGGGTCCGCAAACCGTTTTTCCCGGACAAGAATAGGACAGGTTATAATTTTTTGACGGACAGTAATCACGGACACGGAGGACAAACGGTGCATTTGACGAGTTTTCCACGGACCCATTGAAAACCAATGGGTCCGCAGAAAAGTACGAAAAACGGCTCAACGGACACGGAATCAAACAACGGTCGTGTGCATGAGGCCTTAGGGTTACTCCTAAGTGCGTTTTCTAAGCGGACACCTGGTCTTCACCCATATACAGGGATCTGGTCTTCTTGGAGTAGTCTCTGTTGACCCAGGCAGGTCAAGAGACACCAATGCGTGGCACCAAAGGGCATAGGCAAAACTGTGCTCATTGGATAAGCACAGTTCAGAGAATGCAGAGTTTGTTCCAGTTAACAGGCCAAAGGTCAGATCAGGCAGAGGTTCAAATCCGGTAAACAAGCAGATGTTGGGCAAGGGAAGCCAGAATGGAAAATAGTGCACCTTTGCAGGAACTAGTACTCTAGAATTCCTTGTTCAGGCACCCTCCCACAGGGGCAGGTGCCTTAAATATCCTGGGAAGGTTAGTCATAGGCTGGTAGACTAGGACGTGCGTGTGCAGGCCTTTCAAGAACCAGAAGGGGTGCAACGAACAATAGGTTCCTGATCTTTGTCCTGAGTATCGGCCTGTGTAAATAAAGCTTCATGATGCAAAACTAATTAAGTCATTAAAAGCTAACAACCTAATTACTTAGTGACCATAAGTCACTTACAGCAGCAGTAGCGGTGACCTAGCATCTGACATCTATTAAACAGGAAAAGATAAGCTAAATACTTATTGTTTGCCCTCTTGGAAGAGGCTTAATGACAAGGAATTTCACTCTATAGACTTGAGCCTGGTTTGTTTTGCAGGACTCAGATAACACATTTTAGTGTCACGGTATAAAAGGGTTTGACCAGTTAGGACTCAATGTAGCGAGTTACCCCCTTACGAATCAACACCATATGAATAGTCGCAAAACTTTGTGACGTTATACAATGCACCCACTGCAATCTTGTCTTTTGCGGTGTGAACTGTACTGAATGTGACTCTTAGATAGAGGATAGCCATAAGCAGTCCAAGCTAAAGAACACGTGGGACAGAGTCACCACGAACCAGACAACCTCTTGGCTTCACACAGTGTGGCTCCAGTATAGGAAAAGATAAATGGATATTGAAGATTTTTAGATGTGGGTCTTTAGGAGAGCCTATAGTAGTGATGGTGAACCTTTTAGAGACTAAGTGCCCAAACTGCAACCCAAAACCCACTTATTTATCGTAAAAGTGCCAACACGGCAATTTAACCTGAATACTCCAGTCCAGTATAGTATATCTTCTATGTACTTTATCATTTAGCTATAATAGTCTGCCTATATTCAGTGCGCTGCCTGTGCCGTCCATAGTGCGCCCTGCTCTGATGAATGGCAGGAAAAGTCTAAGGCATATTGGTACAGCATAGACTTTTTCCAGGGTGCCCACAGAGAGGGCCCTGAGTGCCTCCTCTGGTACGCGTGCCATAGGTTCGCCACCACTGGCCTATAGGTTGAGTACGGTTTTAAAGAGGACCTGTTCCCTCTCCTGACATGTCCATAACTACTTGCATTCCCAAGCAAGACATATTCTGGAGCATCTATTGTTACAGCTCTATGGTATGCCGTTCCTTTGTCATTCCTGCTAGAAGTTTATGAATTAATTGCCAGCAGTCCACAATAAAGGGTCCAACTGGCTGTTACCAGTTGGGGTGTGTCACTGCACAGTCTGACACTATCCAATCAGTGCTGCCAGTGTCAGACTGTGCAGGGACACCCACCCCACCACTACTGAAAACACCCAGCTGGACCTTCAATCCTTCAATGCAAACTACTAGTAATTCATTCATAACTTCTAGTAGGAATATTAAAGGAATGGTACAGCACAGAGTCATAAGAATAAATGTCCCAGAGTGGTTATTACAAGGGGAATGCAAGTAGACGGTCGGGGGAAGTGACAAGTTCTATTTAAAGAATTTCTTAACCTCGACAACCTCTTTTTAGAAAAGAAAGTGGCCAAAAGATCATCTGATCACTGTTGTTCTGGGTAAGAGCCAGGAATAATTTCCACCAGCCATAGCGTGAGTGACCCATTGGTATTTGTTATTTGCTGTGGCTTATAAAGGGCTCCTAAGCAGAAAACGTCCCTCTATGACATCCATATACCGTAATAGTGAGGCAACCCTTCTGTGAAGCCTAGTGAGTACAATGTGAACCTCCTAAATCCCAATTCATGGTGATGTACACACAATGTTCTTACAGTTTTCAAAGCTGAAGGGTCACTATCCCGATTCGTGGCTCGGAACGTTACACGAGATAGCTTCACTGCTCCGAGTCTCTTGCTATCAGCTGTGGCGTCCATAATTGTAGAGGATCTAAATACAAAGCAAGATTTTAGCTTATACTTTTCTTCAACTGAAATATTGGTAAGAAGGGTTATTAGGTAAAGGAATCTTAAAGGAAAGAAAATTTTGCCAAAAAGGGACTATGCTGAAGGTTGGTCCGATGTGAAGCCCAGAGCTTCATACACATGGCTACAGCAATGCTGTGTATGAACTCTAAAAAGATGCTAAACATATTCAACATTTTCTGCTGATTTTGTAGAAAATAAAATTGGTTGGTTCTCTGGGACTTTGAAATTGATGGTCTGCCCTTGGGGTAGCCAATGTTTGGTGGGGACCCAGGGGTTATCCAGGATTTTAATATTAAAGGACTACTCAGGAGCTACACAACTCCATCCTTTGGTGTAGTGGATGGAACTGGTAGCTGCTCCCTGTGAAGTGAATTGGATTCTACATAATGGATGGAGCTACGTTCTAGCTGGAGCTACAGCAAACCGACAGTGGCGTTGCGGGGTGTCAGACCACCGCCGATCAGATATTAATGGCCTATCCTAGGGATAGGCTTTTTGACTTAAGGATCTGTAAATAAAGATAACTGGCCACTTTCTTCCAATTTCTACAAAGGTGCTGTGTTCCCTTTTTACCTCCAACATCATCTGTTGAGGGTGAGTAAGGAGTGCCTGCCATGCATGTTAAACTGTTGACCAGTCCTGCCGAAAATCCCATTATGTGGTACTGTCTTCTCCCCGTTTACACAGTGTTTTGGTCCCAACATGACCACTGATGGCACCACGGCACATGACCAGACTCTTCAGTCAGCAGCCTTGATAGAAGGACGCTGAGGACAGCATGTACAACAAGCTAAATGCACAGTGCCACAAGCTGTGATTTTCAATGGAGGCCACTGATGGGTCTGGTCATGTGCCCCTCCATCACCAGCCATGTTGGGACTGGAGCACTGTGGAAAGGGAGAGATGACAGTACTACGTAAGGAGGTTTTCGGTGGGGGTGGTCAACAGCTTAATGTGAATGGGGTGCTCCTTTACTCTCCCTCAAAAGATGATGTTGGGGGTGAAAGGGACTGAGCGATTTGAATTTACTGCTCGATCCTTTTCTTCTTCCAGGAGATAAGCCACCACCAGAGGCTGCTTTCTTCTACCACCCCATTGTAAAGACATGTTCTAATTTTTGTGCAAATGGTAATTAAAAAGTCGTGAACCAACAACTTTTTGTACCAGTATTCTGGCATAGGGGGGTTGATAAATCTTCCCCTTTGCCACAATCATCCCAGGCATGAGTGGAGAAGAAAGTAGTGGCCGAACATCTTGTCAAATCGCAGGGTTGTGTGATAGCCAGTGGCCCTGGATCTCAGCGCTGCCTCCTCCAGTCACTGTGTGGCTGGTGTTGGCACTCAGACCACCCTAGAAACTGGTCGAACAAACAGTGCGCCCATAGCACCAGCTGCCGACTCCATCACAGTGTCCTCCCAGGCTGTGGCATCTGCCCAGAAAGACTCACCAGAGGTGGAAGGACATCCCCTTTTATCTGTCACTGGCCCGTGTGGGGAGCGATGTCTTCCTACACCTATGTTCTCTCATGCTAAAACGGACCAACCTGTGTGCTTCCCCACCAATCGTGGCATCTGGGGTTGTATCATACTCCAGCGCCATAATGAAAAGGGCAAGACCATTTCAAATGTCCAGTGGAGTTCCACCATGCTATCCATTAGCCAACATATACAATTTAACCTCTATACATATGAATACAGTATTATCAGTATGAAAGGCCTAGTTATTAAATTAGCTGCAACAACTGGTCTCTGTTCCGGACCTAACATAACCTCTGTATAAAACAATTCACACAGGAATAATATAAATGATAGAACTGGAACAATTCCAACAGTATTTTAGGAGGTCTCCTCCATACTTTACAATTATACCTTTATAATAGGAGTCCAACCTTTCCCTTGATCATAGAATTACAAAATGTACTACATAAGATAGATAGCACCAGCTAGCAACCTCACCCCAACAGGATGTAGGGTCTTTAAAGATGGTGCCTACTCAGGAGCTGAGTGGGCGCCGCCATAGCTTGTGGGTGCCTGATGTTTTATATAACAGACACCAACACCGGAGTCCATGATTTAGGGTACGTTCACACGACGACAATTGTCGCGCGACAAAAAGTCGCACTATTGTCGCGCGACAATTTTTATAATGGGAGTCTATGGTGTCGCAGTGCGACATGCGACATGCTGCGACTGCGACACGACAGTCGGAGAAAATCCATCCGGGATGGATTTTTTGCGACTGTTGTGTCGCAGTCGCAACATGTCGCATGTTGCACGTGCGACACCACCATAGACTCCCATTATAAAAATTGTCGCGCGACATTAATGTGACATCAATGTCGCGCTACAAGTGTTGCAGTGTACTGGTTCCCAAATTGTCGCGCGACTTTTTGTCGCGCGACAATTGTCGTCGTGTGAACGTACCCTAAAGAGAAAAGTCTCATCGAGGTAGTTCAACCCCCCAAATTTTATGGTGGTGGTTATCTAGGCGGTCATTTATCTTCAGCGGGATGCTCCCAGTGATTTGACAGCTTCCCCACAACAAGATGGCAGGAGCTGATTGGTTGCCAATCCATGACCGCCGGAGCCTTGTGAAGCATCTCAGGCAGGGCTTAATAGGATCACTGCAATTTTACAACAGACTGCAATAGTACACCATTGCAGTCTATGGTATAAGCATTCCAGTGATCCTAGGGGGCTGAATGAAAAGTTAAAAAAAATGTTACAAATATTTTAAAAAATCACACTCCTTCACAAATAAAAAAAAAAAAAGAAATAAAAAAGCAACATAATAGGTATCTCCACATCCAAAAATGTACAAACTATTAAAATCTTAAAGTGCTTATACTGAATGGTAATGGGGAAAAAAACTAAAAAGGCTGAATCGCAATTTTTTTTTTTTAAGTTTCTTCACCTCCCAAAAAATTGTTGAATAAAATGTGATCAAAAAGTCATACATAACCCAAAATGGTAATGGTCAATTAAAACTACAGATTGATCTGCAAACAATGAGCCCTCACACTCCATACTGCAGATAGAAATATGAAAAAGTGATGGGTGTCACCATGTGGCAATGCAAAAATGTTTTTTCAAATGTTTTCTTTTAAAGTAGTACAACATAACCAAAAAGATATAAATTTGGTGTCACTGTAATTGCCCTGAACCCGCCGTAAAAACAAAGCCCATAAAACAATAGCACAATTGCTTCCCCCCGCCGCCCCCCAATTCCACCCCATGTAGAATTTTTTTCCAGCTTCCCACTACATCTTATGGAATATTACATTGTGCCAGTAGAAAGTACAACTTGTCCTGCAAAAAAAAAAAAAAAAAAGAAAAGAAAAAGTCCACCTGGCTATATAAATGGAAAAATAAAATAAAAGTTATGCTCTGGGAATGTAGGGAGTAAAAAATGAAAAAATAAAAAAAACAACAACTAATAATTACTGTTAGGAAGGGGGTTAAAGAATAGACATAATAGCAGTAATGTAATCTAAAATTATTCAGACGCTCAGTATTTCCCTATATCTTAGCACCCTCGTTATACTGATACGTGTGACCGACTGTGTTCTGCACTCAAAAGTATACAGTTTTACCGAAGCGTCTTCAGTAATTACAGGTATATATTCTGAGCGGGTTTTACCAGGCTGCAGCCCCCGTCAGTCCCCCTGTTGCTTGCCGCGGTGCCTTATAGATGAGCCCCTTCCAGCATCTGATCCGGAGGTGAAGCAGGCTGGACGCCTCCTGTATAATACTCGGCTATGTTTACACAAGGTTTCCAACGCTCTCTCTCGACTCGCTATCAATTACTCTTTATTTTGGCGACTTCATTCTTCTGCCGATTCTGCAAACATAACAACATAGCAGCGAGCTGTGGATACATAGAGAAAGAGTGTGATGAATAGGCGCTGAGGGCCAACAACTGCTGGCGATGAAAGGGTTACTGAATTCCTGGGACGGTTCCAGACAGTTAAAGGGAATCTGTCACCACTATTAACTGCAGTAATACAGGAGGAGTACTGTAGATAGGGAGTCCAGATCGCTATTTATTATTTTTGTTCCGCCTCTAGTTCCCTGCTGTTAGCGCTCAGATCTCCATTGTCAGGACTGCTGTGCATGCGCTCAGGAGTCCTCTCCATTGTGTTAGGCTACTTTCACATCTGCGTTGTGCTGTCCGGTTTTGAGATCTGGCACTGGCTCTCGAAACCGCAGCACAACGCTTCAGTTTTGTCCACAACAAAGTGCTCCAGAATGCATTCCGTTCCGTTTTTTTTGCGTTCCCATGACGCCCACAAAAGCGCTGCAAGCAGCGTTTTTGTGAGCGGCGTGGGAAGCTGAAGAAGCCAGGTCCAGTACCAAAAACTATGTAAAGCCTCATACCTCATGCAATATGTAGGCACTGGCTGTGTGCTCACAGCATTATGGATGCGGACCCGTTCATTTGGGTTTCTCTCCGTGCCTGCAAATAAAATCGAACGCGTTGAATGGGTTTGGATCCGTAGAACGTGTTGAATGGGTTTGGATCCGTCTGTGGAATCCGCACGCATGTTGCCTGTGCATTGGGGACCGCAAATTGTGGTCCCCAATGCACAGAACAGCCATGTAAATGAGGCCTTAGTCAATGATGCAGAATCCGTTTTTTCGGACACGAAAGAAAATGGATCCCCAGACAATTGACTTACAGCGGTTTTAGTGCTGGATCTGGTTTCTACATTTTCGATATAATACAACCGTATTCCGAACAGATGCAGCTGGTTGTATTATTATAACTGAAGCGTTTTGCTGTGGTTGTGTGATCTCATGCCGGATCTTAAAACCGGACAGCAAAAACGCAGATGTGAAAGTAGCTGAGAGCAGTGGAATCGGGGATATATTAAAATAAAAAATAGTGATCTGAACTCCTCATGTGCAGTACTAGACATGTATTACTGGAGATAGTCCAGAATTGTGGTGACAGATTCCAACCTCCAGGCAAAGCTGGTGTTCTGCTTAATCCTGACCTTAAGGGTCCATTCACACGTCCGTTGTTTAGTTCCGCATCTGATCCCGATTTTTCGGACTAGTCACGGAATAGTTGCGGACAGAATTCGGACCCATTGATTTTCATGAAATATGCGGACAGCACAAAGAGTGCTGTCTGCATAATTTTCTCAGTACATAGTGTCCGTAAAAAAATAAAACATGTCCTATCTAATCTGAAAATTGCGGTCCGTTGTGCAATGCAATTTTATTCTTCTATCCGTTTTTTGCGGATCCGCAAAAAACGGATGACAAACGGAAAGAATTCTTGGAAAATAGGATCCGCAAAAAACGGTCCAATTTTTGTATTATAGAAAAACAACGGACGTGTGAATGGACCCTAAGGCTACATGCACACGACCGTTGCCTGCCTCTGCGCAAATTTTGCATCCGTCAAAAAAACGGATGACGGACCGTTTTTTTTGACAGATCCTTTCTTTTGGAAGATCCATTGTAATAATGCCTATCCTTGTCCGCAAACGTGAAAAAAATAGGACATGCTCTATTTTTTTGACGGAAGGTAAACACGGACCACGGATGCGGAACAAAAACGGTTAACCATCCGCATTTTTTGACGGACCCATTGAAATGAATGGGGAAGCATCCTATCCGTGAAAAAAAACGGAACGGACGCGGAAACAAAAAAGGGTTTTCTGAGACTTAAATACTGATGAGTGAATTTCATATTTTGAAATTCGTTCACGCTTCGCTTGGTGGTAATAATTGCATTATGGATTCCGTTATTCATTCCGTTATAGTAGAAGTCTATGGGCTTCAAAACGGATCAGTCGGGTTTCCATTATGCAGGGGAGGACTCTCCTGCATAACGGAAATGGGACAGATCCGTTATGCAGCCCATAGACTTCTACTATAACGGAATGAATAACGGAATGCCTCTAAAGCCATTCCATCATAGAATTGCGTTATGGTCCGTGGTAGCAGAATCCATAACGCAGTTCTGCTTTTACCACCAAACGAAGCGTGAACGAATTTCATAACATGAAATTCGCTCATTTCTAGTCATCAGTATCTGATCAGTGGCGGTGCGACTCCTAGGATCCCCGCTTTAGAAGGCACCGGCGCTCCTGTGAGCGCCACGGCCTTCTGTCTGCTCACCGAGCACAGCACCGTACATAGTATAGCGGCTGTGCTTAGTATCGCGCTCGCCCCCTTTCGAGCTGCGTCTAAACCATATGATCAATAAACGTGATGTCATTTGGCCTAGGAAAAGCTGAGAGAAAGCTGTGGCGCTACTGTTCCTTCTCAAACAGCTGATCGGCAGGGGATCCCGAGTGTCAGACCCCACCGATCAGATACTGATGACCTATCCAGAGGATAGACCATCAGTATTTAAATCTCAGAAAACCCCTTTAAAGTGGCATTCCATGACACAGAAGTTCAAAGAGTAGCAGATATGGAATACATGTGTCACGCTCCACCCCTAAGGTCCTGTGTACTACCCCAGACCTGGGGGTACTACAATTGGTTTGTAACGTAATGCTTTGTAATATCCATGTTATGTCACCTTTCATGCAATACACTTTGTGAACCAGCAGGTGGGGTACAGTTGGCACTGTTTGTTAACAGGAATGGAACTTACCACTCCATTCCTCCCCTCTCGGTAGGAGTGACCTGGTCCGACTTCCTGCCAAGGGTGGGGCTGAGCTAGGGAGAATGATTTCAGAATGTAGTAAGTGAGGAGTGAGGGTGCATGTGATCCATCTACCGCTCCTCCAAGCCATGTGGACCACAGAGGCGGCTCATCTAGGAGGACATCATTGCCCTAGAGAGACTGCAGGGTCCTAGGCCCTGGAAGGTTTGTAAGCTTCAGCGTATTTGTATTAGCAGAGGGATCGAGCTATCAAGCCTCTGCTGCGAGTTGGTGGGTAACACATTCAGACACCATCACCGCAGTACAAGACAGGCATAGCTAGAAGCTTGCTTCATACAGTGGACACCTACAGCCACAGGTGCCAGAGTAAAGCCATAGGGAGGGGAATCCAGAGAGAGACAGCATCAACTAGCAAATTTCTGAGTGTCATCTTCTGCCACATTTCCAGCCACCATATCCCATTATCTGGGAGGAGAAAATTGCACTTTGTACGTACTGCTGCTGGATGTGTATTTGTTCTACAATCTCTGCCCGGTTCCTTCATCATCACCTTTTTCACTGCACTAATTCAGTGAGTGACGGCCTGAGGTAGGACACCGTGACAGACAACCCTTCATCAGGGCCACTACCACTCCCATCCTTTGCATCAGTTTCTCCACGGCCAGCTGCACCGTCAGTAGGCATAACACCAGCTAGGCATAGGTTTGTTTCTTTAAAGAATATGGTTATAATGTATATAAGTTATAAAGTGACGTGTCCCACGACAACAGAAAAGTTAATGGCCAAAAACATCTCTGCAACTTGTTGTGGCATGACTATTTTAGAGCAGTGATTTGGCTGCAATAAAAAAAATGTCCAGATCACAGCAAAACCACAGGGAAGTGGCATGTGGCTGGCATTGTGTTCTTTGATGGCAAAGTCACATTCAACATGGGGGGAAAAAAAGCTGAAGATCCGGCACAGAAGAGGTGGTGATGGTGAACTCACTAAGGGTACTTTCACACTTGCGTTGGTGCGGCTCCGCACCTATAATGCAAACGTTTGTATCCGTTCAGAACGGATCCGTTTGCATTAGTTAAAAGAAAAATGACAAAGTCCAAAACGGATCCGTTTTGAATTACATTGAAAGTCAATGGGGAACGGATCTGTTTTCAAATGCACCATATTGTGTCAGTTAAAACGGATCCGTCCCCATTGACTTACATTGTAATTCAAAACGGATCCGTTAGGCTCCGCCTCTTCAGACGGACACCAAAATGCTGCATGCTGCGTTTTGGTGTCCGCCTCAAAAACAGAATAGAAGGGGAACGGAGCCGAACTGATGCATTCTGAACGGATCCTTATCTATTCAGAATGCATTGGGGCTTAACTGATCCGTTTTGGACCGTTTGTGAGAGCCCTGAAACGGATCCTACAAACGGAATCCAAAACGCTGTGAAAGTACCCTAAAAGAGTTCAAGAGGGGCCTGGATGTTTTTCTGGAGTGTAATAATATTACAGGTTATAGCTACTAGAGAGGGGAGTTATTCTCATTGCCTGATTGGAGTCGACAAGGATTTTTTCCCCTAAAATAAGGACAATTGGCTTCTACCCCATGATTTTTTTTTTTGCTTTCCTCTGGATCAACTTACAGGATACAAGGCTGGATAAACAGATATATATTTTTAGCCTTATAAACTATACTATGAATAAAATCCATGGTTTATTGCATCCAAAATGTAAAATCAAGCAAGGAAAACTGCATGATTTCCTATTGTGGTCACTGGATGTTTCATGTTGCAAAGTGACCCCACTTGCCATCATAAAAGTCTATGGAGAGGGGGATCAGTAGCTGTAGGATGGAGACAGAGGCACAGGCACACAGAAATTCTGCCGCCGGCTCTAGTAAGTTTTCTATCTCACCCCAGTGCTGGATTGACAGCTACACTGCTCAGTACTGCTGTACAATGTCCTCCATGCTGCTGCTGCTGTGTCTTTTGAGTTTGTGTAACACACAGAGGAGCAGGATCTTCTGCGTATGCAGTGTACAGGAGACATCAAAGCAGCTAGTGTACATTCCTCCTGCAGCTGAGCTAAGGGAAAACTGCTGATAAATGTAGGATACAAGTCATACCATGGTAAAAAAAGAGAGTTATTCCTCATGTACACCTAAAATAACGGATATGCTTTAAGCCAGTGGTGCCCAACCATTTTTCATCCGAGGGCCGCACTAGATTTGGTATAAATTTCGCAGGCCGGAACCAAGTAGCTTTGCTAGAAAGAAATGCCCCTGTGAGGAGTACGTGTTAGCATAACTACTGTGAAGAGGGCACATATCTGGCCATTATTGCTGTGAGGGGGCACGTGTGAGTATTACTACTGTGAAGAGCGAACATATCTGGCCATTATTACTGTGAGGGGGCACATGTGCATTACTACTGTGAAAGGGGCACATATCTGACATAACTACTGTGAGGGGGCACATTCCTGGGCATAACTACTGTGAAGAGGGCACACATTGGGGCATAACTACTGTGAAGAGGGCACATATTTGGGCATAACTACTGTGAATAGGGCACATATCTGGCCATTATTGCTGTGAGGGGCCAGATATACAGTAGTTATGCCATATATGTGCCCTCTTCACTTTAGTAATGCCTCCTCACAGCAATAATGGCCAGATATGTGCCCTCTTCACTGTAGTAATGCCCAGGTATGTGCCCCCTCACAGTAGTTAAGCCAGATATGTGCCCTCTTCACTTTTGTAATGCTCACATGTGCCTCCTCACAGTAATAATGGCCAGATATGTGCCCTCTTCACGTTAGTAATGCTCACACATGCCCCCTCACAATAATAATGGCCAGATATGCTCATGTGTGCCCCCTCACAGTACTATTGCACACATGTGCCCCCTCACAGTAATAATGGCCAGATATGTGCCCTCTTCACTTCAGTAATGGTCACACGTGCCCCCTCACTGCAATAGTGGCCAGATATGTGCCCTCTTCATGTTAGTAATGCTCACACATGCCCCCTCACAATAATAATGGCCAGATATGCTCACGCTTGCCCCCTCACAGTACTATTGCACATATGTGCCCCCTCACAGCAATAATGGCCAGATATGTGCCCTCTTCACAGTAGTAATGCCCATATACATTACTACTGTGAAGAGGACACATATCTGTCCATTATTACTGTGAGGGTATGTGATATATGCATGTCTGTGTATGATGTATGTAGTGCAGCGTGTGATGTATACATGTGTGATGTATGTAGTGCAGTGTGTGATGTATACATGTGTTTGTATGTAGTGCAGAATGTGATGATCACACACTGCACTACATACATCACACATGTATACATCACACACATGTATACATCACACACTGTACTACATATATTCCACACATGTATACATCACACACTGCACTACATACATCACACATGTATACATCACACACTGCACTACATACATCACACATGTATACATCACACACTGCACTACATACATCACACATGTATACATCACACACTGCAATACATACATTACACACATCGATACATTACTTACATTACTGTGATGTCACCTTCTTCCGCAGGTCCCTCTTTTTGCCTGGGATGTAAGCTCCGGAACCTCCGCTGCCATGCTTTAGCCACCACCGGAGCTGCCCCTCTTCCTTTAATCTCCCGCCGCTTCCCTACTGCAGGCACTCTCCGGCGCTCTCCCAGTCCAACCAATAGCAAAGCTCCTTGCTGCCTGGAGCTTTGCTATTGGCTATTGCAGGTACAGGCAGCATCGCTTTGCTGCCTGTGCTGTTTGCGCACCTTGCACTGAAAAAAATGAGGGAAAGGTTCGGGTACTGTGCGGGCCGCATGACACGGCTTCGCGGGCCGGATTTGGCCCGCGGGCCGTAGGTTGGGCACCACTGCTTTAAGCGATGACTTAGCCCAGAAGGGTTTCTCAGCTTTCAATGGCTGCTCTATTTATTTTGTATTGTCTTATAATAATGTTGGGTGTAAGGGTGCAGTAAATTTATCAATAGCCCCCATTACCCTGAATACACCCTAACTACTAGGACAAGATATGAGCTAGACCATGGTCTCAAACACTGCGCCCCTGAGACAATTATCTTTTGCCCGCACTGTTACCTTTAGGCCCCTTTCACATGAGCGTGTTTTCAGTGAGGGATTGATGCGTGACGTGAACGCATAGCACACACACTGAATCCTGGCCCATAAATTTGAATGTGTCTGTGTACATAAGTGGGTTTTTTTCACGCATCAGTTCTGCAGCATGTTCTATATTCTGCGTTTTTCACTCAGCCCTGGCCCCACAGAAGTGAATGGAGCATCAGTGAAAAACGCATCGCATCCGGATGTAATCGGATGCAGTCTGGGTGAAATGCGTTTTTCACTGATGGTTGCTAGGATATGTTGTTTTTAAACCTTCCGTTTTTTTTTTCATGCACATGAAAAACACATTAAAACTGATTGCACCCATGCGGAAAAAACTGAAACACTGAACGCAAATGCTGCTTGCAAAATGGTGTGAGTTTCACTGAACGCACCCTGAGCCAATCCGTATCACTTGTGTGAAAGAGGCCTGAAGCTGTGTGGTTCTATAGATTCTTTGTAGGCCCTCTGTCAATACAAATCATGCTTGATGCATCCCACACAGACAGGAGTCTTGCATTATTTGCATTTTTCCTCTATGTCTGTTTTATGCATGGAGTTAATATTTTTAACCCGTGATTTTATAGGGTTGTTTTTTTTTCCTAGATACAGTTTTCTTCTAGTTTCCTGATATGTTATCTGGCTACCTATGAAACTGCCCCATTATATATGTGTGTGCATCTGAGATTGGGAAATTAGATTGTGAGCTCCGCTGAGGAGAGGGAGTAATGTCAGTCCGGTCTGTAACATTTCCTAGGGAACATATTTCATGACAGGTCATCTTTATAAAGAGGACGCAATAATACTTTCAACCAGCAGATGGCAGACAGAGCACCAAGATACAGTACATCACAAATGTATAATCATACAGTATAAGTAATGTAGATTACTGTATTAAGAGCACAGTTATAAATATAATAGACAAAGAGTTGTACAGACTAATTGAAACATGAAACTTTTTAATTATTTTCCATAAAAGATAAGATACACGTTACAAGGTTCGGTACAAATGTAAAATAAAAATAAAAGGGGATTAAGCTTGAATCCTGAGTCATGAGTCCATGTTACTACCATCCCGGCATAAGGAGGAAAAGCTCCATAAAAAGGGGACTATCCTCACGTAAAGTAACATGTTATATCACCAGGAGATTAGATGGTTTCAGGGGCGTAACGATAGTGGTCGCAGATGGTGCGACCACGACCGGGCCCAGCGGGGGGAGGGAGCATGCTGCACTCACATGTAACGGGGCCCGGTGTTTTTACTGTACTTAATGCCGGGCCCCCTCAGAGCCCTTATCTCACCTGCATGATACACACTTCTCCAGTCTCTAGCCCTCCAGCATCAGGCCCCGGCGTTGCCGCACTAAAACTAGTCACCTGCCCATCTGTACAGTGAAAATGCTGGGCCCCGTTACATAAAGACTGTGGGCAGTCAGGGACACTACAAGGGGCTGTGGGAGGCACTACTGGGGATATTACTGATGCAGTGCGGGACACTACAGGGGACATTACTGGGGGCAGTGATGAACACTACTAGGGGCTGTGGGGGGCACTACTGGGAACATTATTGAGGGCAGTGGGGGACACTACTGGGAGGCAGTGAGAGACACTACTGGGGACATTACTGGGGGCAGTGGGGGACACTACAGGGGACATTACTGGGGCAGTGGGCGACACTACTGGAAGGCAGTGAGAGACATTACTGGGGGCAGTGGGGGACACTACAGGGGACATTACTGGGGCAGTGGGGGACACTACTGGGGGGCAGTGAGAGACATTACTGGGGGCATCACTGGACAATCAGGGACCAGGGGTGTGACAATTGCGGACACAGAGGGTGCGACCGGGCACAGCGTGGGGGAGGGCCCCGATCCAAATTTTGCCATGGGGCCCATAGCACTCTAGTTACGCCACTGGATGGTTTAGTTGTTAAATGATACGACCTGGTGAGCCAAATATCCCATTGTTTCCTTGCTATGAAAAGCAGTAGCTGCCGCTCCCTCAGACCAACAATTATCCTGAACTCTTTTTATAATCTCGCTGAGAGAAGGAAGGGATTTGGCTTTCCAGTGACTTGCTATCAAAGTACAGACTAATTCTATTGATACATGAGAAATGTAATAGATTGCAACTATCATATTTGCGACACTAATAATTGTAATATTGAAGTTTCTAATTGAGACTGTCCTTCACCAAAGCATAATATAAGAGAAGAATCTAATAGAGAATGCTACACCGCACTATTGGCACTACTGCATACAAGAGCAGCTTGCCAACATAACCCAATGGGAGTCGTTAATTAATTCAAGAAAAGTTAAAAGGGTTTTCTGGTACCTGGAGACTAAAACCCCTTTGACACAATGAAAGTGCTCATTGCCCATGGCCCTTCCGCTGCCCCCCTTTTGCCCCTACCTGGTGCGGCCTGAGGCGATCGCTCACCTGGCCTGATTGGTGGTGCACCTCTGGTGCCAGAGTACTGCAGCTCAGCTCCCATTCAAGTGGTGCAGTACCCCAGTAGTCGGAAACTGCAGAGTGGACCGAGCCTTCCGTCCACTGCATCGTTTCCAGCACTACTGGCTGCCGATCTGATATTGATGACCTATCCTGAGAATAGACTGTCAATATCTAAGTCCTGGAAAAACCCTAGACACATCTGTATATACATCACATTTATTCATCTAATTTCTTACAAGTTAATTAAGAAAACCTAAAAGGTACAGTAATGTCTTCTTAAAGGGGGTATGCCATTATTAATGTAAATCAGACATTATATAGTACATGACATGGATGCAGAGATCTCCCTATTCATTGTTCCAGTTGCTCTGGTAGATTTATATCAGGCTGGCAGCTCAGGGGGGCATGTCTTTCTGCTGCAGTTCAGGGGGGAGTGTCCTTTCAGCTGCAGCTATCTCCCTATCATAGCTCAGGAGGCAGTTAAAGGGAGTCTTTCACCCGCAAACCACATTTTTCATCACTCACATCTTCCTGTGCTAAATTGCCCCCCCCCCCCATTAAAAAGCCTCTTACCCCATTGCTGTACCGCTTACCTATCTTCATAAAATCACTTTTATTGCAGCTGTCAATCACAGCTAAAGGTGCCCAAGGGCGGCGTCACAACGGCCGGTGCCCAGGCCGCGCGCTCATCTTCCTAACTGTCTTCCTAACCCTGATGCTTGTGCCAGTAATCGGGAAACCAGTGCGCAGGCTGTTGAAGGGCTGTTCAGAGCGGACTGCCGGATCCTCGGCGCAGGCGCGGGATTTGGCTACTTGAGGAGGAGGACAAGCAGAAGACACTGGGCGGGCCGTCTGGGTAAAAGGGGGCGTGGACAGTTAGGAAGATGAGTGCGCGGCCTGGGCACCGGCCGTTGTGACGCCGCCCCTGGGCACCTTCAGCTGTGATTGACAGCTGCAATAAAAGTGATTTTATCAAGATAGGTAAGCGGTACAGCAATGGGGTAAGAGGCTTTTTAATAGGGGGGGGGGGCAATTTAGCACAGGAAGATGTGAGTGATGAAAAATGTGGTTTGGGGGTGAAAGACTCCCTTTAAAAGATGGAATTGAGCATGGGCGTCCACTTCAGCGAGGTGGACAAAGAAAGAAGAAAAAATAGAAACAGCAGGTGGCGCTATACAGATACATTTTCTCGAATAACTCAGTGGCTATAGAACATTTTTAATTACATGCAATTACAAAAGTATTCAGATCCAGGGGCTGGTTTTAAAACTGCAGGACATTTTGATGGGACAACTACTTTAAGACAAAAGACTGATACATTTTACTGATACATTGTAGCAACTTACTATACAATAGCAGCTTATGCTGTGGCAACCCATTGAAGAGCATTTATATAGGAAAATAGGAAATATCTCCCACTGGAATATAAAAGTGAGATTAAGAATAAAAAATACATAGCCAAACTTTTACTGTCTAAAAATGTGACCTAAGAGCATAAAATATCAATATAAAGCCTCCAGCATATAAAAGCAATCCATTCTGCACTTATTTTACCGAGAAAAGCAAATACACTGTTATGAGGAGTAAAAGGAAGTCAAATAAATCGTGACTCGGACTGGGGGGGACCATAGACCCTCTGGATCCACTTACTGCACATTTATTATTAGCCCCCTGTATAAATATGACAATTGCCTCAAATTTCCCTTTGTGGTTTTCATCTAATTATTGTTTCATAAGAAAGAAAATGTCAGTCAGCGATTCTGTGGTTTTAAATGAGAACGTCCGTCTCTCTCCGGCTACAGAGAACCCGAGAGATGAAATGTTTGGCAATGGTCCCGGCTGTATGTGGGCGCTCGCCTGACCCGGCCTAATTGCTAATAATGGAGGTTTCCTGGGGAAGATAACAAACCGAAATGATGCGACTGGAAGGGATATACATTACTCAATAGTTTTGTAAAATTAGGAAGCTTCTTTAAAGGGGACCTGTCAGATGAAGTCTGATCTGCAGGCAGCGTGTTATAGAGCAGGAGGAGCTGAGCAGAATGATGTGGACGAGATGCAGTAACCAGGCACGGCCACTACACAGTGTGTGGTTCTGCTGCCTGAGCTTGTGAAAACAGCTGATTGGGAGGGGTGTCGGGGGTTAAAGGGGTTCTCCCATGACTAGTGTAAAAGATGAAAATCAGACATCACATAGCACATGACAATCTCTTTCTAACAAAGCTAGAACCAGCCCTGTACCTCACATAGATCCAGAGATCTCCCCATTCATTGCTCTGCTAGATTTATATCAAGATGACAGCTCAAGGGGGGTGTCCTTTCTGCTGCAGCTAAGAGGGCGTGTCTCAGCTCTGCCTATCACAGCTCAGGAAGCAGTTAAGGGATGGAACTGAGCATGTGCGGCCATCTCAGTGAGCAGGACAAAGAGATAAGAAAGAAAACAAACAGCAGGTGGCGCTATACAGATACATTTTATTGAATACCTCAGTGGCTAGGCTAAATCTTTAATTACCTGCAATTACAAAAGTATTCAGATCCAGATGCTGGTTTTAAAACTGTAGAATATTTTTTGTGGGACAACCCCTTTAAGGGCCCTTTACACATCGCTAACGAGTGCTTAACGTAACGGGCGGGGTATAAATGTAACACAAAACGCTGGTTCATCGGGTAATCCGATGTGCAGGTTCATCGTTTCCTGTGTGCAGGAAAAAGTGTGTGCACTATAAAGGTAATCTCCTGACGGCAAACAACGAGTCCTTATGGGGAAGAGCGATGGCATTAGTGATCGCTCCTCCCCATACTGTGGGGGAGATCGCCTCATGTAAATGCACCGGTCTTCTCCGCTAGCGATCAGCAGATTGTCGGGAAGGAACACTGCCAGCATAAAAATGCTCACTGTTAGTCAGCAGATCTCTGGGCGTAAACAGGGGACTTGCTGCTGATCTAATGTAAACAGTTTGGGGGGGATGAATGATCGTACTAACAATCATTTGTCCCCAATACAGTTTCGATCAACCCGTGCAAAGGTTGTTTAAACGAGCGCTGATCAACTTGTTTTTTTGCTCATTGGTCCCAATTTGAGTCGTCTAAAAGAGCTTTAGTGGAGTTTTCGGTTTACCACTTATTTCAAGAAAAAGGTTTGCAGGATCTGAGCGTGTTACTTGGTTTTTTTTTATGCTTGGACTCAGTACTGTAAAATACAGACTGCATTTGAGGAGTAAAGGAAGGAAAAGAAAAGAAAAGAGGACTACAGGTCAATCAGTGGGAAGCACCAAAGAAGAAACTTCCAGCAAAGTTGTTCTATGCCAGCCTGCCTCTTCAGGAATAGATAAGTAGTGCTATGTGGCGCCACTGATCTCCATACAATCGTCAGGTTCTTCTGACATCAGAATGTGATTATGTATAGGCATACACATGTGTATTATAGGATAAGGCATAACTTTACTACAGAATCATTCTGGAAGTACAGCCCGTTGCACCCTCGGTGCAAGCTCTGAATATCTCCGTGATTTAATGCAGGTGGTGAGTATGATAGCGTAAATCCAGGGACACCCGATACACATCAGAACATTGAGGGTGGAGAGAAAAGTGAGATCAAGTTCCTTTTCAGACATCAGATGAATTATTAATTCTATAGCAGCTCCGTCTCTGTGACTCTTATCGGTGCGGGAGTCTGCGAGCAGTGGATATATTACAGTCCTAGCAGCGCAACATGCAGAATATTCCTTACAAGTTTATCTTCATGATAAGTGTGTTATGGGAAGCTCCCGGGGTTCACGCACGGAAAGGTGAGTAGAAATTTCCTGTGCTGCATTGACTGTGCATGAAATGGAGCAAGACCTCTCAAGTTACGGTACTTTTCCCTTTTAAATCCAGTATATGTTCATTCAAGATTCAAAATGGCGGGGCTATGACCTGCAGGTAAAACATGAAGGTCCGGAAATGTTCTCGGAAAGACATTGGCGTAGACTTTTATGCCTGGTTTGGTCAAATTTTCCAACAGCACCCTAGATCTCAGCTGCCAATATTGCAGGGGGGTAGGAGGCAGTGGTGCGAGATTGGTGCTAAGTGTAATCAAACTGAGCTTCGAGGTGTAAGGTGGACATCAAGGTGGTCTTTGTTTTTTGACTTGATGTCCAATACTGGTGGGAACTTTGTGAATGCTTATTGACTTTTTTCTTTACACAGGTGTAAAGTGTGGGGGGGTGCTCTCCGCACCTGTAGGACACCTGTCCAGCCCGAACTTCCCGAAGGTGTATCCTCCGTACACCGAGTGCACTTGGCTCATCGTTGTCTCAGAAGGATCCACGGTCCAGCTCGCCTTCCATGAATTTAATCTGGAATACCACGACACGTGTGAATATGACTACGTCAAGATCTACAACGGGGCGTCCAGGGACGAGGGGAATCTTTTGGGCACATTTTGCGGTTCCCAGTTGCCTCCAAACCTTACCTCATCCTGGCATGTGCTATCGGTCATCTTTCATTCAGACAAGCACGTGGGCAGCAGTGGATTTTCTGCTACATATAGGAAGGGTAAGTCTCCTGGGCAGATCTACCCTGCTCCAGACACTGTAGGATCTACCATAATAGGTCAACTGGATACTCAGATCTGCCCTGGGTTTAATGCGGTTACCTGAAAATGTAAAACTCTTATTAATCACTTATCGGGAGGACTTTCTTCCCTTTCTGTGGGTGGGCAGCAGCTCACATGAGACAATCAAGGACCTGAATCTCCCAGGTTGCATTGCAATTAAGCCTTCTCCTTCCTACCTGCATAGAAAATAGTCCTTCAGAGACACATATGGTATGTAAGACCCCCACAATTTCTTTCTCCGCTGTCTAGAGAAAGATATAGCTATATAGTTCTATGGATTTACAAGGAGGAATAAATGAATGAAATGTGTCTGAGCCGCTTCACCTTGAGAACACTATGCTAGTTCTGAAGGTAGGAGAACAGGGAAGCTACTGAGCATGTCAGTCCACCACTGAATGCAGAAGGTGGACCAGAAGGATAAACAGCAGGGGGCGCTACCTGAGGATATTGTGCCTGTGAATACAGCAGTAATACTTAGATTAGCTTTCTGAGCAGATCGCAGCGGGGTGAGGCTATAGTACATAGACTATATGATATGTACATGCTGGGATACAGCTCTGCCCTCTACATGCTGATGTCAAGGGGAGGGGGGAGTGTGCAAATATGCAAAGCACAGGGGGTGTTACAAGACAGTGCTCAAAGGATTCAGTCCCACCCCTGGTGCTCCATCTTGTACATTTGCATATGAATAGAATTGCAGATATCTCTGCAGCTATTTAGCACACAGACAAAAGAAAGGTATTGTTTTAACCAGCATAATGAGCCCTACCAGTATGTCTGGTTTAATAGGGTTAATCATCATACTGACAAAGGCTCTTGAAAGAAGCACTTCCACAAACATGTTTTATTCTCTGACCTGTTAGAAAGGTACGTGATATAAACTGTAGTGAAGGAAATCTACTTGCCAGTGACTGTATTTGTGTGTTATAACCTCCCTTCTGATCCTCAGCTGTGTCATGTGACAAAAACTCTGACTCTGACCAAATAACACAACATCTTATGTGTGGACAGGAAGCCAGTTTCTCTATGTATTCGTATAGGAATCTCAATGTCAGTCTCATAGGAGTGAATAGAGAAGTAACTGACTTCCTGTCCTGTGTCAGTTGAAGACACAGCTGAGGATCAGGGGAGAGGTTATAACTCACAAATACAGTCACTGGTAAGAGGATTGCCTGCACGACAGATTACATCATGTACTTTTTTAACAGCTCAGAATAATAATTTTTGTGGGAGTGCATCTTTAAAGGGGTTGTCCGTAGATATAGGCCTCATGCACACAACCGTTGGTGTTTTGCAGTCCGCAAACCGCGGATCCGCAAAATACGGAAGCTGCTCCGCGTTCTATTCCGCAATTTGCGGAACGGAACGCGGCCCATTATAGAAATGCCTAATCTTCAATTATTCTCAATGGGGGAAAAAAATAAACAGGTGACCTTTATGTGATGGTAGTCAAATAAAGTAACATAGTATATAAGACCGAAAAAAGACATTTGTCCATCCAGTTCGGCCTGTTTCCTACAAGTTGATCCAGAGGAAGGCAAAAAACCCCTGTGAGGCAGAAGCCAATTTTCCCCACCAACACTGGGTTCAGACCTGGGCGTTCGTGCAGCGTGTTTAATTCGCGCGTTTTTAACGCGCGAATTAAATCGCGCTGCACAAAATAGGAATCGCGCGTTTAACGCGCGTCCCTATTAAACTCTGTTTATGGGGACGCGCGTTAAACGGGCCAAAAAACGCAAACATGTCGGCCGTTTTTACGCGCGTTCGAATGCGCATAAAAACGCGCAAGTGTGAACCAGGCCCATGGGAATGCATGGGTACTGTACAGTTGTGCGTTTTTATGCGCGTTCGAACGCGCGTAAAAACGCTAAAGTGTGAACTGAGGGTTAAGGGGAAAAAAATTCCTTCCCGACTCCAATCAGGCATCAGAATAACTCCCTGGATCAACGACCCCTCTCTAGTAGCTATAGCCTGTAATATTATTACACTCCAGAAATAAATCCAGTCCCCTCTTGAATTCCTTTATTGTACTCACCATCACCACCTTCTCAGGCAGAGAGTTCCATAGTCTCACTGCTCTTACCGTGAAGAATCCTTTTCTAGTGGTAGTCACAAGGCAAGGATGTCTCCTCTTGGCATGGGGAACAACTGAGTAACGTTGCAGCCATGATTTTAGTGTAGTCCCTCGGCTCGTTGGGTATTTTTTTTATATAATCCCCTCATAGGCATAAAAACTAGCAAGTGGCCTTTTCCTAGGCCAGTGACGTCACATTCATCAGTCATGCGGCCCAGGCGCAGTTCAGTCCCATTCAAGTAAATGGGCCTGGACTGCAATACCAAGCACAGCCACTATACAATGTGCAGCGCTGTGCTTGGTACGCTGTCAGGAGGCCACAGCACTAACCAGGTCACCAAAGCCTCTACAGATGGCCGATTAGTGGCGATGGCAGTGCTGGGTGTCGGACCCCCACGTCAGATATTGATTGCCTATCCTTAAGTTTCAAAATAAATTTTATTCCAATCAGCTCAAGATTACAACAGTTATGTCAAGTACAGAGTGACATAGGCAAGAAATGAGCAATGATACAGAATAAACAATCTTAATGACAATAAAAGCAAAATACAGACATTTGGAATACCGAGAGCAATTAAGAAAAGCCATATCTTCCGAGGGATCTACATCAGTGCAGCCATGCACCCATAAGTACAGAGAGAGGAGAACGTGTGGATATGTACAGAATGCAGAAAGACTCCAATCTCCATCTATTTCATAGAGTCATTGCGTACCTGACATCTGGGGCGTGAGGTGAGGACAGCCAGGGCTCCCAGACCCTGTCGAAGGATGCGTAGTTATCCTCCCGGATGGCCGAGAGGCGCTCACATAGCATTATCTTATTTATCCGATCTAGAACTGCCTGAAACGACAAGGTGGGGGTTCACCACTTAAATGCAATGTTTATCCTTGCGGCAAGGAGAATAAATTGGGACAGTTTAAATCTGGCATAATTTAACCAGTTCGGTTTGTCACCCAGAAGGCATAGAGGCACGGTCGCAGGGTATACGCAGTGGAGAACTGAGGACAATAAAGTTGTCACCTGAGACCAATACCTTTTAACCAGAGGACAAGCCCACCAGATATGTAATACCGAGCCGGGGGTCGAACAACCCCGAAAGCAGGCAGGCGATACTTCAGGGTAAATGCTATGTAACCGCGTAGGGACCATGTAGGTTCTATGCAGGACCTTAATGGAGGATTCAGCCAAAGTGACCTGCTACGATCCCCTCGTCATGGTCTGGGAGCGCCGAAACCACCTAGGGATGGAAAATTCCTGATGTAAATCCTCCTCCCAGGAAAGCATATAGGGAAGTTTAACCCCTGCCGGAGGATCATTTAAGAACCCATAGATTCATGAAATTAAACCTTTCCTGCACAAAGAATATGTAAGCATACGTTCAAACGAGATTGCCTATCCTTAAGGGATAGGCCAACAATAATGGCGGCTTTACCTAAAGCAAAATAAATGAATATATTGTGCACTATGATGCCTTATGTCCACTTTATACTGTACTCAATTCTCTTGCAGATATCTGTGGAGGAGTCCTCACCAGCCTCTCTGGGGTAATAACCAGCCCAGATTACCCTGACAACTACCCCAACAATGCAGAGTGCCACTGGCTGATCAGTGCAGCCCCCCACTCCAAAATCCGTCTAGTTTTCACAGATTTCCAGCTGGAGAGCCAGGAATGTAACTTCGATTACGTGGCAGTCTTTGACGGCTCTAGCCAGGAAGAAGAGGAACAAGTCCGCCATTATTGTGGCACCACCAAACCTCCCGACACCAGATCATCCTCCAATGAGCTGCTGGTGGTTTTTAAATCTGACTTTAACATTGGAGGACGAGGTTTCAAGGCATACTTCTCATCAGGTACGGGCAGACGGAGGGCATAATACTTGATTCAACCCATATACGTTAGTATTATCTTTCAGAAACAGCACCACCCCTGTTCTCAGGTTATGTCTGGTATTGCAGCGTAGCTCCTTTAAAATGACAAGTTCCAAGTTGCAGCTGTGATTATGACATTATTTTAGGTCCAAAATCCAGTTCTAATTTAGTGACCTTTCAATGGTTTATACCAGGCATGCTCAACCTGCGGCCCTCCAGCTGTTGCAAAACTACAACTCCCAGCATGCCTGAACAGCCTACAGCTATCAGCGTAAAGCAGGGCATTGTGGGAGTTGTAGTTTTACAACAGCTGGAGGGCCGCAGGTTGAGAATGCCTGGTTTATACTATAACATGATGGCAACTTGGGGTTTTAATTGATTGTAATAAAAGTGAAGTTTTATTTAGTTACTACTATTCGTTGATTATTTGTCTATGGGGCATGAGAAACTTCCTATCACTATGTTGCAGGAGTACAAGCGTGTTTTTCGGTACCAATTATGACCACTTCTCTTCCATCTGTTACTTAGGGGAGTGCCAGGATGTCTTCACAGCAGTGAAAGGGAATATCACCAGCCCTCGCTACCCAGATATGTACCCCAATAATATTATTTGTCAGTGGAACATCCAGTTACCCCTGGGATTTCGTATTAAGCTGTTTTTCCGCGACCTTAAGCTGGAAGAGATGAACACTCTGACGGACGACTGTGACTACGATTACCTGGCGGTGTACGATGGGCAGAGCACAGGTGACAAACTTCTGGGCAGGTGGTGTGGGACAGACCTACCGCCCCCCCTGATATCCGCCAAGAACAATCTGCTGCTGGTGCTGGTCACGGACCGAGACACCGCCAACAAGGGCTTCTCTGTGTCATATATAGGAAGTAAGTCATGTATTTGTGTATATTGTCACAGCATTCATTTTAAAGTAAATTGGAATTGGGCCCCTACATGTCAGTTCTGGTAATATTGCAGTGCCATTTCTCACATAAATAATTGCCTTAAAGAGCATCTGTCAGCAGATTTGTCCCTATGACACTGGCTGACCTGTTACATGTGCGCTTGGCAGCTGAAGGCATCTGTGTTGGTCTAGGAGCAACGGGGGCGTTACCGTTACACCTAGAGGCTCTGCTCTCTCTGCAACTGCCGCACCCTCCCCACTTTGATTGGCAGGACCAGGTGTGATGAGGTTTTCAATGCCTGGACTTGTCAAACAAAGTGCAGAGGGCCCACGTTGCAGAGAAAGCTGAGCCTCTAGGTGTAATGGTAACGCCCCCGTTGCTCCTAGAGGCTCGTTAACATATATTAAGACATCATTTTTCCCAGCAATGCGGGCACATATGAACATGGGACCAACACAGATGCCTTCAGATGCCAAGCGCACATGTAACAGGTCAGCCAGTGTCATAGGAACAGATGCCCTTTAAAGGCTATGTACACCTCTGGAGGCAATTTTTGTTTACGATTGCATTTTACTTATTTTTGGCTAAAAGTCATATATTCACTTGGCCTTTATTAAGAAATATTGAGCCATTCTGTCACAAAGTGTTAACTGTTTTTCTAAGGACGGGTTTGCATCAATGTTATGAATTCTGTTATTGCTTTCCGTTATAACATGGTTATAACGGAAAACAATGGAATTTGTAGATGGAAACCTTTAGAGGCATTCTGTTTTGATCCGTCCTATTAGAGGTCTATGGGCAAGCATAACGGATCTGTTTGGTTTCCGTTATGCAGGATGGAAAAGAAAGTCCTGTCCTGCTCCTGTCTTGACACAGCAGGAAGCGCCAGGGAACGGTGCTCGGCCAATCGCTGGCTGCGGTAACCCATCTCTGCCTCTGGTTGGCTGAGCAGCCTTCCGTTTTTTTCTTTCTCTTTCTTTTTTTCCTTACCACTACAGCCAATCACTGGCCTCAGTCGCCAGTCCTTGATCATCCATGTAGAATCTACAGCCATAGTTCCCTAACGCCCCCCGCTGTGAATTACCATTATTAACCCTTCGTATACATACCATGATTACATGGTCATACCAGTCTATAAGCATTTTCAAAAATATGAATTTTAGAAGATTATATGTATCCTACCATTTTAGTGTCAATCACTAATACCTGAGGGGATCTACGGAAGTATCACAAAAGTCTATTTGTGCCCCCCCAAGCACCCACAGTGGAGGAATGTGTCTCCCTGCAGCCTCCCGTGCCAAGTTCCGACACAAAACCCGAGACATTGCAAAATTAAATTATTCCGAGAGATGATCGTTCCTAAATAAAGAAGCATAAAAGCAAAGGAAATGCAATTCGCGGTGATTTACGAGCTGTCTCCCTCGGCCTGAGGATTCAGTTTCTCTGTCTCTTGCTGTAATGCACTTTTTTTTTGCATATAGGAAAAGCTTTTAATGGTTTTCTAATGTACTGGCTATAAGAAGCCCCGCTCATCTCTTATTGATTCACCCGGAGAATTACAGACTCAGCTCCATTGCTGTTACTTGCAGAAATAATGCTGGGCCTCTGTGTTAACCCTCTCAGAGTTCGAACTGTAAGGGTGCATTCACACGCCGTGGAATTTTCCGCCAGAAAAGTTGCAGATTTGTTTTGGTGTGAATTAGGCCCCATGCACACGACCGTATGCATTTTGCGGTCTGCAAAAAACGAATCCGCAATAAATATGGATGACGAACGTGTGCATTCTGTATTTTGCGGAACGGAACAGCTGGCCCTTAATATATAAAACATACAGAAATTCCAGCGCTCACCTATATCCGACTCCCAGAAGCACGGACGCAGCTAGGATCAGCTGCTAACTTGTAATATTAGAAAAAACGGAAAAGTCCAGCTTCTAAAATCCAATTCTTTATTCCAGCGGTTTAAAAAACCTCCATACACAAGATGACAATACACAATCTACGCGTTTCGGACACACAAATTACAATCCTTAAAGGGTTTCTGTCACCAACTTTTGACATTATAAGCTGTCTGACATTAGCTATGTGCTAATGTCAGACCAGCTTGATAATGTCTTTTTTATAAAAATCCGCTGTATATATAGTCTGAAAAACTTACTTTTATATTATGTAAATTAGCCTCTAGGAGCAGGGGGGGCGTTGCCCTGCTCCTAGCGGCTCCGTCCGGCAACCTGCTGGCACGCCCCTTCACACTTTGATTGACAGTGCAGGGCAGCGATCCTCCTGCACTGTCTCGTTCTGAAATCGCGCGCCAGCGCCGCCGCTCTGTACTCGGCGCAGGCGCGGTGAGCAGAGGACAGCAGGCACCAGCGTCCTCTGCTCACCGCGCCTGCACCGAATACAGAGCGGCGGCGCGGGCGCGCGATTTCAGAACGAGACAGTGCAGGAGGATCGCTGCCCTGCACTGTCAATCAAAGTGTGAAGGGGCGTGCCAGCAGGTTGCCGACGGAGCCGCTAGAGCAGGGCAACGCCCCTGCTCCTAGAGGCTAATTTACATAATATAAAAGTAAGTTTTTCAGACTATATATACAGCGGATTTTTATAAAAAAGACATTATCAAGCTGGTCTGACATTAGCACATAGCTAATGTCAGACAGCTTATAATGTCAAAAGTTGGTGACAGAAACCCTTTAAGCGTAATTTGTGTGTCCGAAACGCGTAGATTGTGTATTGTCATCCTGTGTATGGAGGATTTTTAAACCGCTGGAATAAAGAATTGGATTTTAGAAGCTGGACCTTTCCGTTTTTTCTCAGCGGGCCCTTAATAGAACAGTTCTATCCTTGTCCCTAATGCGGACAATAATAGGACATGTTCTATTTTTTTGTGGAACAGAAATACGGACATACGGAAACGGAGTAACTTCTGTTTTTTTTGCGGACCCGTTGAAATGAATGGGTCTGCCTCCTATCCGCAAAAAAAATGGAACGGACACGGAAACAAAATCTGTTCTTGTGCATGTAGTCTTATGGTGAGGATTTTGCTGCAGATTTTATGTATGAGAATCTCTCCATTCAATTCGATGGGAAACTAATTCTGCAGTGGAATACCTTGCGGAAAAAATTAGTATGGATTTTGTTGCGTATTTTTCCACAGCAGAATCAATTTTCCATTGAATTGAATGGAAAGTTTCTCATCATTTACGCTGCAGAATGTAAATTCTGCAGCAGAACTCAGCACAGGGATCGACAATTTTCAGCCCCATAGGATAACATGGAGGAAGTCTTGATGCTCCTAAGGCTATGTTCACACGTGACTGAAAATACAGCGGAAAAGTCAGCTGCAGTTTTTGCCAGGGAAAAACCATGTCAAATACAGAGGCAGAAAATGCATACATGCAGTTTTTGTAGCGGAAATAACTGTGAAAAGGATGAAATCCACTGTGGAGATCCACAGCATGAATTGACATGCTGCAGATTTTCTCAAGGGCATCTGTCAGCAGTTCTGTACCTATGACACTGGCTGACCTGTTACATGTGCGTTGGCAGCTGAAGGCATCTGTGTTGGTCCCGAGTTCATATGTGCCCGCATTGCTGAGAATAATGATGTTTCAATATATGAAAATGAGCCTCTAGGAGCAACGGGGGCGTTACCATTACTCCTAGAGGCTCTGCTCTCTCTGCAACTGCCACGACCTCTGCACTTTGACAGGCCAGGCAGTGTAAACGTCATCACACCTGGTCCTGTCAATCAAAGTGGAGAAGGCACGACCGTTGCAGAGAGAGCAGAGCCTCTAGGTGTAACGGTAACGCCCCCGTTGCTCCTAGAGGCTCTTTTGTATATATTAAAGCATCATTTTTCTCAGAAATGCAGGAGGTGTGGGGCTCATGAGTTGAGCTGAGCGGCCCCCACAAGCAAAAATCATCCCATGGACAACGAGCAGAACAGCAGGAGCAAGAGTCAGCCCCTGCAACGAGCATTAACCCCCGAGAAACGAGCATCTACCCCATGGAAGCCCCTATACCTGGCAGCCCTGCCTAACTCTCTCCCAGCCCATTAACCCGTTCCCTGCCTCAGGTATTTGTATGTTGGGAGTAAGTATTGATATTTAGAGGGTGTGTGTGTCATAGAGCTGTATTGTTTAGTTGTAGGGTTGGTGTATGTGTATATATATATATATTATACATTGATTGTAGAGTCTGTAGTGTGTAATAAATATATTTTTTTTAGTATACAGCGAGTCCGAGTCTTAATACGTATGCACGTCAGGACGCAAGGAAACAGAATGTTAAGAGGGAGTTTAGAGCCCTAACGTCTCTTCACGTTTTCTTTTTACAGTGGTTCCAATGAACGTGAGCTGCACCCGCACGGACTTCCACATTCAGATCCCGATCCAGTCTGTTCCACAACTAGAAAGGAGCCACATCTACCTGGGAACACCAGCATGTACCGCACAGTTAGCTGGCAGCAGCTACAAGATTTACGCCCGTTTTGATACGTGCGGGACAGAACCACAGGTAACAAACAAGTAAGAGGTACCGGGAAAACCTACAGAGATAAATGTGTATTCTGGATCAGATAAGAGCGGTTACGGAAATCAAGAAGCAATGGATCAGTCACCTGATTAAAACGCTGTTTTTCTTTTGTTGATCCGAGGCTCAGTTCCTGGGCGTGACAGGAGCAGAGCGTGGATGCAACAAGAGCAATGGTGACGCCCTCATTGCACCAAAGACCTAATTTGCATATTAGGAAAACGTATCATAGCTTAGGAATGGAACCTCGGATCAACAAAAGAAAAACAGCGTTTTAATCAGGTGAACCACAGCTCTGTGTCTATACAAACAGCTGGATAGAGCGGTCGCTGGTGACAGATTCCCTTTAAAATATCAGTCTAACTTTTAACTGTTGCCCTTAGGCCTAATTCACGCGTCCGTAGTGTGTTGTGGATCCGCAACACACCTTGCCACCAGCCCTATAGAGATGCCTATACTTGTCCACAATTGCGGGCAAGAATAGGACATGCTCTATATTATTGCGGAGCCGCCGTCCAGAAGATCGGCGGCGCGCTCCGCAAATGCGGATGTGGAGAGCACAGTGTGTGCTCTCCGCATCCATCACGTCCCCATTTAAAATGAATGGGTCCGCACCCGTTCCGCAGATTTGCTGAACGGGTGCGGACGAACATTGCGGACGTGTGAATGGGGCCTTTCAGTGTTTCTTACTTGCCAAGAGTGGCGGTGAAGAAAAGCTTAGAGTAGCGGGGTTAAGGAGGACTTGTGGGCTCTCCCGACATGCCGCATTTTGTAAATACTCGTTTTTGCATTCCCTATAATACAACAATTCTGGATCCGCTTTTCTTACAACTCTGCATTGCACCATTCCTCTGTTATTCCTACTAGAAACCTAGGAATAAATTAACAGGTGGTTATTAAAAGTTGGGGACCTGTCCCTACCGATTAGCATTGTCCAATCAGTGCCATATTATGTCTGGATGCACTCCTTTGACAAGGGGGAAGGGTAACAACCCCTTGTGTATTTTTTTTTCTTACATTTATAGGAGGCATAACATAGCACAGTTCTAAGAAAAAGATGCTCCAGAATAGTAATACTGTACAGTGATCTATTCTGGAGATCTGACGAGTTCAGTTTAAAGGACCGGAGCATCATTCTTTTCTGACTGTCGTCAATTCATTTGCAGAAACGGAACAACACTTCGGTGATTGTGAGCATCCTTTACGTGGACTTTTCTCTGGCTGGTCAAGGGGACATCCACGAGTACGAAGTGCAGTGTGAACCCAAGAGGAAGGAGGCCTCTGTCCGCATCTTATCTGGGTCAGAGCCGGCCCAGCTCAGCGGAAGAGCGGAGAACACAGGACAGTCTGAGCTCCCAGAGGCAGAAGCTTCCGAGAGCAGCGAGCGTGGGCAAGACAGCAGCGACGTGGTCTTCATCAGCATCTGTATACTGGCCGGGGTCCTCATGCTTATCGCTGTGGTGGGACTTGTGCTGCTGTGACACCGACTCTAGGGCTGTACCCTGAATGATCACCATGAAAACTGCTAAAACCAGATGATGGCCTACAATATGCATTACTGTCAAACGGAAGACGTCAAGGACTCCATTATTGTGCTGGTCACATAAACACGTGTGACAATCAGTATCCATATGTGCCTAAACACCTAAAAGGTGCAAATACAAGTAATTATAGGTCACATGTACTACATATACTCTATATACTGCTAACGTTGTCTGGAATGCTACACCTACCTACATGGCTTCCAACTAAAGGTTTACGGTACTTAATGGAAATCTGTCACCTCCGACAAGCCTAATACACATAGGGGCACATTTCTTAAGACCAGAGTTTTAGACGCCGGTCTTAATGAACCCCTATAGCTGGCGGTGGTTCCGCCGAAGTTATGAAAAGGTGCCGGCCTCTACATAACTTCGTCACTTCCTTGCTGCCTTACAATTTAGACCTTTTTCTACGCCTGTTTTAGGCGTAGAAAATGGCAAATAAGATGGGCCTGCCATCCCCATCCCTGCCGTGCCCACAATTTTAGAGCTGGCATGAGCAGGGAAAAGGCTGAAACATGCCTTATTGATAAAATGACCCCCATAATTTGTCTGTTGATCCTCACCCCCGCTGTGCACCCACATACTGTCCGTGGAATGAATCGAGAGGACTCCAGGAGGGGTATCCTCATCTACTACTGTAATAGCATATACCTTAGTGTACATTCACGCGACCGTATGTATTTTGCGGTCTGAAAAATACGGATGATGTCTGTGTTGGAACCTTTTTTTTCTTCTTCTTCATTTTGCCGAGATGCGGCTGCGGAAAGCACATGGAAGACATCTTTGCACTCTCCGTATACATTCATCCGTTCAGCAATAGACAAACTATGTCCTATTCTTGGCCACAAATGTGGATCATGGACTCATTAAAGTCAATGGGTCTGCAAATATAAAAATTAAAAAAAGTTGCAACATGGACATCACCAGTATTTTGTGGATCGCAAAACACATACGGTACTCTTAAAGGGAGTCCGTCACCACACTCGCTACCTTGTAAGGCTAGCTCGGTTGAATGTAATGGTACCTTTCCCTTAGCGATCTGTTGCTTGATTCTGGAGAAAAAGGACTTTTAATCCATATGCAAATAAGCAGTGAAGTGCACCAGGGGCGGCCCAAGCCACCATGTGCACCCTTTGTCCTTCTGCTTCCTCTGCCAGCTCCTCCCTCTCCTTCTTAATCAGGGTCAGCCGAGATGACTATGCAGGAGCCTGACCCTGTCAATCAGAGGGAGAGGAAGGGGCTGGCAAAAGAAGCAAGGGTGCACACAGTGGTATGGGTCCGCCCTCAGTGCACTCAATTGCTCATCTGCATATGGATTTAAAAAACCTTTTCTCCAGAATGAAGCAACGCATCACTGAGGCTGGGTTCAGACCTGCGCGTTTTACAGCGCGTTCAAACGCGCTGTAAAACGCTCAACACACGAAAACCAATGCTTCCCTATGGCCCTGGTTCTCACTTGAGCGTTTTACAGTGCGTTTGAACGCGCTGAAAAATGCCCTACGCTCAAAAAAGTTCTTGAGCTTCTTTGGGGCGTTTTGTCGCGCGTATTGTGATTGACGCCACAGTAGTCAATCACACGAACGCGCGTTTCCTATTTGCAAAAAAGCGCTGTAATACGCGCGACAGAAATGCGCATTTTACGCGCGTATCAAATACGCGCAAGTCTGAACCCAGCCTAAGAGAAAGGTATCACTGCATTCAGCTGAGCTAGTCCTGCAAGGTATTGCGCCTTGTGTAACAGTGAATTTCCTGCTGACAGACGCCCTTTAACATTATGCAAGCCAACCCCCGGATTCTGAGAAGGGACCGAGATGCCGTCTGCTTTTATCTTACCGGGCAGTGATCCATTCCACCTACACTCCGGGAAAGCGAAACACAGCTCCATTCAATAGACAGGACTGATGTACACGGATGATGATTATACTGGTGCTGACTAAAACAATGAGAAATGATTGAAAAAAACGGAATAAAATTCGTAGTGTTACAAAGCGTATAACTGTCTTTTACCACACACCAGTTACATGTGCTGGCCTGATCCGTCTGATGTAGAAGGAACCCACTAATAATATCAGATAGCTGCATAAAAGGGGTTGTGTCACTTTAGTAAATGTCATTTATCATGTAGAGAAAGTTAATACAAGGCACTTACTAATGTATTGCGATTCTCCATATTGCTTCCTTTGCTGGCTGGATTCATTTTTCCATCACATTATACACTGCTCATACCCAGGGGTTACAACCACCCTGCAATCCAGCAGCGGTGGTTGTGCTTGCACACTATAGGAAAAAGCACTAGTCTATGCGCACTCCCGCAGTCCTGGCAGGCACTTTTTCCTATAGTGTGCAAGCACGACCACCGCTGCTGGATTGTAGGGTGGTCGTTATTCCTGGAAATGAGCAATGTCCAATGCGATGAAGAAGGCAATATGGAAAATCACAATACATTAGTAAGTGCCTTGTATTAACTTCCTCTACATGATAAATGCCATGTGCTGAAGTGAGACAACCCCTTTAAATAGCAGTTCCCTAATATAATGTTACTATTGGAATCTCTCCTGTACAATCATTAATTATCCAGAAGAAGCCGATGAAAGTGGATGCAATATGAAATTCTCTTTGGCTGCGTCTTCTGCGTACCACAATGTGCTCACAGTCACTGGTACAGCTTCCAGAAACAGCAAAATAAAGGATCCCGTGTCCTTTTCTGTAAGGCCCCTTTTACACGGGCGAGTTTTCCACGCGGGTGCAATGCGTGAGGAGGACGCATTGCACCCGCACTGAATCCGGACCTATTCATTTCTATGGGGCTGTGCACATGAGCGGTGATTTTCACGCATCACTTCTGCGTTGCGTGAAAATCGCAGCATGCTCTATATTGTGCGTTTTTGACGCAACGCAGGCCCCATAGAAGTGAATGGGGCTGCGGGAAAATCGCATGCATCCGCAAGCAAGTGCGGATGCAGTGTGATTTTCCCGCATGGTTGCTTAGCAACGGGACCAGATCTTTATTATTTTCCCTTATAACATATTTATAAGGGAAAATATTAGCATTCTTAATAAAGAATGCATAGTAAAATGAAGATGAAGGGGTTAAAAATAATAAAAGTTAACTTACCTTAGCCACTTGTTTGCGTAGTCGCGATCTGTCCTCTCTTTCCCAGCATCAGCTAAGAACTAAAGGACCTGTGATGACGTCATATCACATGGTCCATCTTATCATGGTGATGGACCATGTGATTGGACGTCATCACAGGTCCTTTAGCTGGTAGCTGAAGCTTGAAGAGAGAGGACAGATCGCGACTACGCGATCAAGAGGCTAAGGTAAGTTAACTTTCATTATTTTTAACCCCTTCCACTTCATTTTACAAAGCATTCTTTATTAAGAATGCTATTATTTTCCCTTATAACCATGTTATAAGGGAAAATAATAAAGTCTCCAGAATACTTTACCCGAAACCGGACTTCAGTGATGAAGTCCGGCTTCGGGTCTGGGTACCAAACATGGCGATTTTTCACACGCGCGTGCAAAACGCATTACAAACGTTTGCACCCGCGCGGAAAAATCGCGCATATTCCCGCAACGCACCCGCCTCTTATCCGGGCGTCAAACATGACGCCCGTGTGAAAGAGGCCTAAGGCCTCTTTCACACGGGCGAGTTTTCCGCGCGGGTGCAATGTGTGATGCGAACGCATTGCACCCGCACTGAATCCGGACCCGTTCATTTCTATGGGGCTATGCGCATGAGCGGTGATTTTCACACATCATTTCTGCGTTGCATGAAAATTGCAGCATGCTCAATATTGTGCGTTTTTCACGCAACGCAGGCCCCATAGAAGTGAATGGGGCTGCGGGAAAATCGCAAGCATCCGCCTCTGATTGTACTTCACGAGAGATGGCCTATACTGGATTATACTGTAACAGCCCATCAGCCGGGTGAGCAGAGACAAGTCAAGACTTCAGCCACTAAACACCTAATGTCCCTATTCACTGACTGCAAGCCAGTATCTTGAAAATGGTAAGGAACTGAAACACAAAGGGGGCCATTTATTATCCAGAAATACGCCTATATTGGGCGTATTTCTGGGGCAGATTGCCAACCATAGCGCGGTAATCTGTGACTTTTACCTGCTCGTGCAAGGTCTAAAAAATTGGGCGTGACGTGGGCAGAGACAGGCCGGTGGTTGTGTCTCATTTATCATTTTCTACGGGGTAGAAAATGGTTCAAATGTGAGACCGCAAGGAAGCTGGCTTATATTTAGGCTGGCGATGGATGCGCCGAGGTTATGTAGGGGCCGACGGCTCTTCATAACGTCGGCGGATCCACCACCAGATATAGGGATTATTAAGACCAGTCTTCACAGTGCAGATGGAAAGATGGAGAACTTTTATCTATTCAATTACTGCAATTCATTTACATAAAACCCCTTGTTATCATTAGCCCTGGGATCTGGTCTGGGGGAGCTCCATACTCCGTACAGGTCAGCCCCATTAGATCCTCTGCTCCTTGCTCTTGGCTATCAAACAAACCTTTATGCAATAACCATTTTATTCTTAAAAAAATAAATAAAAAAAATATATAAATATATCGGAAATGTTACCATCAATAAAAAAAAATAAAAATAAAAGTTTCACAGCAAGGTTAAAAAATGGCAGCTCAGCATGAAGAACATTCTCCTGGATGTGAAGTGATGACCGGTCCGGGAGGTTTGTCCGCTCCTCTATGTAATGTCCATGAAGCTGCAGGATGTTACTTCTTATGACTCTTCACTAGATGGTTGACAGGTAAGTGTCCGTCTTTCACTTGCGTCCGAATCTCTGGTTTATGCTTCAGCGCGAACACCAAAGCTCGGACCGTCCGTCTATAGTGCACATTGATGAGTCTGGAGCTTTGGTGGAAGGCTTCACGTTCAATGCACTCGGCCAAAGAGTCGGCAGCCTGATGGACGAGGAGACCGCAGACATTGCCGTGAGAACGTTACATTAATGACATCATCAGTTTTACGCTATATCATACACACTAACCACCACCTTCAAGAGGACCCTTCAGCTCTCCAGACATATCTACTATAGTTATTAGTTCCATTCCCCACGACATAACAATTCGGTAGCACCTTTTCTTAGTCCTACTTCGTACTGTGCCACCCTTCAGTTATTCCTCCTGGAAATATATAAACAAATTGACAATTTGGCGTTATCACTTCCCTTGTCAATGGGGTGGGCCTTACACAAGCCAAGCCCTGAGTGCAGACAGCGTCGGCTGGCTAGAGACACGCTTTATGCAAATAGGAAACTGTAGCACCAAGCTGTCAATTTATTTTTACATTTCCATGAGGAATAAAAGAGGGAGGACAACATGCAGTGCACCAGAATTGTTATTTTATGGGGAATACAAGTATTTATTATAACAGACATCTCAGGAGGACTGACGGGTCCTCTTTGAAGCTGGGGCTCCACCAATGCTCACATTTGAGGTTCCCATAGCATATCCTGGCTGTGACATCTCTAAGTAGGAGAGTGTATTTCGTTTCATTTTATGCACTAATTACAATCCACCAGTTAGATTGTAACTAGATGTAACCTCATAGGCACACATTGCGTGCAATATGGCAGTGTCTACCCGAGCATGGAATCGCTGGGATGGGTCACACAACCCGTTTCCACTCGCCCTATTACAACAGTGCGGGTGTGTCCTGCTCTGGGATCCCATTTTATAATTCAGAGCACAGAATGCCGCCATGTACGTGGTCCACAATGTGCAGGTCTGATCTATGGGCTGAACGGCTCTCACCTCTGCATCCAAGGCTTCACTGAGCATCCGCCTGGCATTGCTCCGCAGCTTCTCGGTCGCAGCATCGCACCGCACCTCTATGGTTGGCTTACAGCGATTTTCCTGTATGAAGGTTTCCCATTGGGTGTACACTTCTTTGGCCAGTTCAGATACTTCCTTGTCACCATGTATCTGCAAGTGACCCACTGCCTCCCCTGTCAGAGGAACACACGTTGTTAGTCATGGCTACAACTGCTTACATGTCAAGAACACTAAGGCTACTTTCACACCAGTGTTTTTTTGCAGATCTGCAAAAACGCTTCAGTTGCAATAATACAACCGCACGCATCCGACATGAACGGATCCGGTTGTATTATGTCTTCTATAGCCATGACGGATCCATCATAAACACCACTGAAAGTCAATGGGGGACGGATCAGAGAAAACAGATCCGTCCCCATTGACTTACATTGTGTGCCAGGAAGGATCCGTCTTGCTCTGCACCACATCGCGGACAGAAAAATGTGCACCAAAAACCGCAAGATTTTGGTGAGGATTTGGTGCAGAAATCTACACAAAAGTGTGGATTTTCTGTTTTGAAATTCGCAGCCGTGTGCAGATGGCCTTATTCTCTTCATGGTTGGGGTGGGAATGTGGAAAAGGTAGGTGGTGGCGGGGGACTGTGTCGCTGGATGTGCTATTTATCTAGGAAAAGCATGGCCTTACCCTGACCATATGGAAAACGTACAGCTTGATAGGAGGGCAGCCTGGCACCACGTGGGCACTGTATGGCACTCTCTGGGCACTGTATTTAGTACGTGTCCACAGTCTGAGACGTTCTGAGGCCGATGTTCAGAGGGAAGTGTATTGTACACGTGAGCATAAAGCAACCAAAAATTAAAGGGGCGCTCCGGGCAAAACGTTCATACGCATCGAAAATAGAGAAAATTGAAGTAACGTTTCAAATCGAGATTAAAGGGGTTGTCCCATAAATAATATTCTACTTTTTTCAAACCAGCACCTGGATCTGAATACTTTGGTAATTGCATGTCATTAAAAATGTAGTATGGCCACTGAGCTATTCAATAAAATGTATCTGTATAGCGCCACCTGCTGTTTGCACTTTTTCTAAATTCTCTGTCCGGCTCACCGAGGTTGACATACATGCTTAGTTTCATCTTCTCAATGCCATCAGCTGCAGCAAAAAGGACACACCCCCTAAGCTCACAGCTTGAAATAAATCTAACAGAGCAATTGGAGCAATGAAAGGGAAGATCTCTGGATCCATGTGAGGCACAGCTCTCAAAGTCCTATACGCCTCTGTGGTTATGGATTCGTACAGCCTGATCCTGCAGTCATACTGTCCTCCGCCGACAATCAGTCAGTAGTTCAGTAAAAAGCAGAGGAAAGATGGCAGGGAGTACGACTGCAGGAGGCCAGGTTTGTAGTCTGTCACCTTGGAGACGCATCGTTCTGCATAGGAGCTGTGTCACAAATTTGAACCTCAGCCATGTTTGAAGGGACCTTGTACCTATTCCCGTGGAACGGATCACTTCCTCCGATGGAATTTTCTTCTTCAGCTGTGACAAGGCGTCTATCAGATTCTCCGTCGTTTGGTTGGGCAGCTCCAGGATACATTTCCATCTCTTAATATCTTCCAAAACCACAACTCTCTGCATGAGGAGGAGGGACAGAAATGACCACTGAGAAACTGACAATATACACGCAATAAAAATATGTTTCGATTTTTTCTCATTTATGTACATCAGGTTTTCCTCTCTGGTGGCGCCCCCTGCTGTTTCTCCTTCTGGTCCACCTTCTCCTGCATTCAGAGGCGGACTGACACGCTCCGTAGCTTCCCTGCCGCGTAGTGATCTCATAGTGAAGTGGTCCAGACACCTTTCATTCATCCATCCCTACTTCTAATGTCATAGAAACATATGGCTTCATCTCTCTCTATATACCACCAAAAACAGCAAAGGCGGTGGACCACAGAAGTAAAAAAAAAATGTGTGAAACTTATTGAAAACACAAATAAGCCAAATACATGATAAAAATGACTTTTCTGGCCTAGCATGCTTTTTTTGTTTTTGGTGGTATCGCTAAGATTAGGGGGGCGTCTGTGACTTGAACTCTGGATTAGGGAACATTTTCTAGCTTTATATAGGTCTCTCTACACCAGTGATGGTGAACCGTTTAGAGGCCGAGTGCCCAAACTGCAACCCAAAACCCCCTTATTTATCGCAAAGTGCCGACACGGAAATGTACCCTGAATACTACAGTCCAGTATAGTATATCGTCCATGTACTTTATCATTTACCTATAATATCCCGCCTACATTCAGTGCGCTGCCTGTGCCGTCCATAGTGCGCCCTGCGCTGATGAATGGCAGGAAAAGTCTAAGGCCCCTTGCAGACAGGCGTGAGCAGATTAAGTCCGGATGTATTGCGGATGCGTTCAGTAAAAACTGAGCGATTTTGCAAGCAAGTCCATTCAGTTTTGTTTGCGATCGCGTTCAGTTGTTCAGTTTTTATCGCGCGGATGCAATGCGATTTACTGCGTTTTGCATGCAAGTGATAAAAAACTGAATGTTTACAAACATCTCTTTGCATTGCATCCGCACTTGCTTGTGAATGAGATTTTCACGCAGCCCCGATCACTTCAATGGGGCCAGTGTTGCGTGAAAATTGCAGAATATAGAAAATGCTGCGATTTTCACGCAACGCACAAGTGATACGTGAAAACCACCACTCATGTACACAGACCTATTAAAATGAATGGGTCCGGATTCCGTGCGGGTGCAATGCGTTCGCATCACACATTGCACCTGCGTGGAATACTCGCTCGTGTGGAAGGGGCCTAAGGTATACTGATACACCATAGACTCTTTCCTAGGCGTGGGTGCCCACAGAGAGGGATTTGAATGCCGAATCTGGCACCTGTGACATAGGTTCACCACCGCTGTTCTAGACAGTGGAGAAGGAAATTGGGGGGCACTGTGTGAAATATTGCTAGTAATTATTGGAACCGATGCGGCTGTGTGAGTGACGGACTATTTTCTATGTTAGGTAGAAAGGGGTTAACAAGATATGACATTAATACCTTTCTGGGAGATGCAGGTGCTTAATGAGCTGCTGCCCACCCACATAAAGGGAAGAAACAAGAGTTGCTGGTGAGAACCAAAAAAATTAGTGAAAATGACAGCGGACAGCAGCATTTTACATTGATATAGTTAAGAGGCATCTGTCGGCAGTTCTGTACCTATGACACTCGCTGACCTGTTACATGTGCGCTTGGCAGCTGAAGGCATCTGTGTTGGTCCCATGTTCACATGTGTCTGCATTGCTGAGAAAAGTGATGTTTTATCATATGCAAATCAGCCCCTAGGAGCAACGGGGGCGTTACCATTACACCTAGAGGCTCTGCTCTCTCTGCAAATGCTGCACCTTCTACACTGCACCTGACAGGGACAGGTGTGATCACATTTTCACTGCCTGGTCCTGTTAAAGTGCACAGGGAGCGGCAGTTGCAGAGAGAGCAGAACCTCTAGGTGTAATGGTAACGCCCCCGTTGCTCCTAGAGGCTCATTTGCATATATTAAAACATCATTTTTCTCAGCAATGCGGGCACATAGGAACATGGGACCAACACAGATGCCTTCAGCTGCCAAGTGCACATGTAACAGGTCAGCCAGTGTCATAGGGACAGATCTGCTGACAGACGCCCTTTAATATAAAGTGTTTTTCTTTTTTTTTAAATTGCAAGATACTCCCTTTAAGAAAAATCTGGCAACACTATCCCGTGGCATAATACCCGCAGAGATCTGAATTTTATCCCTTCAAGGTTGCTTCATTGCACCACAGGAGACACTGTGCAATGAGGACACAAGTCCTGGTTGTCCATCAGTCGTGAAGGCCACTTGGCGTCCACTCTGCGGCTATCCAACTCATGTGAAACTACAAGTCACCTTCAAGGAGTGCAGAGTGGCCTGACCCTTGGAGGCCTTCAGCTTCCCTCCTCCTCCTGTGTCTTCCGGTGCCCGCGGTTTAGGGTTTCTAATCACGAACCTGTCCATGCTGTGTGTGGGGGGGTGACCACTCTTCCGTACCACAAAAAAAAACAAAAAAAAACTCGTCGCGCTATGATGACGTACGTAAACAAACATGTGGGCGGGGCTAAGGTACGTCCTACTCCGGATGTTGACCATCAGCTGAGAGGAGCAAGATGGCTGCCGCACGGTTGTTTTGCGGGCTCGCGCTGTTGCTGTGTTGCACTTTGGGGGTCCGGGGGTCCCTGGACACTGCCCTGGGGGACAGCTCGTCCTGTCATCAAGTATGCGAAGGCACTTACCCCCTACACACCTACCCGGAGGTAAGTGTTCTCAAGAACCAGCGCCCCTCCTCCACCCAGCCCTGTACACAGCCAGGGCGCAGCAGGTTCCTTATGGTCTAAGACCAGCTTGTTATCAGGGGGGGGTGTGCAGGCTATTGCCCTCTGGTATCAGCCGCTGCAGGCCAGAAGACGCGGACTGTGCTGTATTCAATGCCTTATCCTATCGAAAGTCTAGAAAACTCCCATCATCTCTGCAGCAGCTGCTGATATACCCTGCGCTGTACAGGCAGCTGCTCTGCGTGCTGAGCGACCGCCAGTCTGCCCGCCATTCGGTCCCACAGGGGATAAAAAGTTGTTTTCAATAGTGAATCCTCCTAGTTGTCCTACACGGATGCGACCTGCAGCCGCGGTCATCGTGCATTTAGCATTTCTGGCGATGTGCGCACTATAGTGTAAGCTTGGCGTGTGTATATATATATACACACACTGAATGGGTCTGTACACCCAACAGATGCTAAAAAGTGTCCCATTGGCATTCGCCGGGCAAGAATTTGACGTATCCCTTTAATTCTCCTTTTTTTTATTTGCTGTAATGGCAGTGTAGGCAGTCTCATGGCAAAGAAATGCGTACCTCAAAGACTTACGCAGCGAGAGATATTCCCTGCGAGCGCAACGAATGTCCAGATAAAACAATATGTACTCCTAAACGTCCGGTCTCACAAAGTAAAACCCTGCTGTTAAAACGTATCTGCAGGGTAAAGGCTCATGCACATGACTGCATGTATTTTGCGGTCCACAAAAAACATGGATGACGTACATGTGCATTCCGTATTTTGCGGAACGGAACAGCTGGCCCCTAATCGAACAGTCCTATCCTTGTCCGTAATGCGGACAATAATAGGACACATTCTATCTTTTTGCGGAACGGAAATATAGAAACGGAATGCACACAGAGTAACTTCCATTTTTTTGCGGACCAATTGAAATGAATGGTTCCGCATGCCGTCCGCAAAAAAAGCTCGGAACGGACACGGAAAGACAAAACGTTCGTGTGCATGAGCCCTAAGTCCTCATGCTTAGAAATAGAGTTGAGCGAACTTCTATTTTTAGTTCGGCGTCCAAAGTTCGGGTTCGGGTTTTCGTAGCATCCCGTTATGGATTCCGTAACCGCGGACCATAACGGCATTTGGAATCCATAAGGGGATGCTTCATTGAACCCGAACCTTGGACAACAATGAGGACCTGGGGTGACGTCACCGTCATGCGATCAGTGCAGGGGGCGTGGCTCAGCACTGGATCACCTCTTATCCAATCCAGTACTCAGCCACGCCCCCTGCACTGATCACATGACGGTGACGTCACCCCAGGTCCTCATTGTTGTCCAAGGTTCGGGTTCAATGAAGCATTCCCTTATGGATTCCAAATGCCGTTATGGTCCGCGGTTACGGAATCCATAACGGGATGCTACGATAACCCGAACTTTGGACGCTGAACTAAAAATAGAAGTTCGCTCAACTCTACTTAGGAACATATCAGTTTTTCTGGTTCACAAATTGCGCATTTTAAAAACACTGATACCAGCCGTGTGTATCCCGCATTTTCCCTTCCACAGGCCCCTCCATATATTACAATGGACAAGATGAGGACATGTTCTATCTTTTTTGGTGTGCTGCCCGCCTCTTTTGCGACCCCCCCCCCCATTGAAAAGAATAGGTCCGCATCTGATCTGCAAATAGCGCGGACCGAAACTACGGTCGTGTGCATGCGGCCTAAGGCTTGGTTCACATCTGCAGCGGAGGTCGCGGGATAGAAAGAACAAACTACCACTGCATGCTGGTATTCATGCTGGACGCCCAACAGACCCCATTATAGTGAACGGGATCCATCAGGCGCCGGCATTGTCCCCGGAACAGAATACAGGAAACGTAGCCTAAGGGCTCATGCACACGACTGTATGTATTTTCCGTTTACTTTCCGTTTTTTTGCGTTCCGTATATGGACCATATACTGAACCATTCATTTCAATGGATCCACAAACAAAAACAGAAGGTACTCCATATGCCTTCTGCTTCCGTTTTTCTGTTCAAAGATGGAACATGTCCTATTATTGTCCGCATAATGGACAAGGATAGGACTGTTCTATCAGGAGCCTTACGGTCTTGTGCATGAGCCCTAAAGTGGAGTCGCTGTGTGAAGCAGCCAATCAGATTCCAGCTGTCACATCTGCCTCTTTCATAAGGCCCTGTTCACCTCCACATCGGAGCCTCCATAATAAATTCTGTCACATGTGCAGCACTGTTTTTTTTTTTTTTTTTAAACCAAAATTAGCTCGCCTCTAAATAATTTTGGTGTGTTTCTGCAGGTCCATGAGCCAGAATCTGAAATCTTAGATTTCAGGAGTTTTACCTGTGCTGGAAACCTGGCGCGATTTATCCAAAAATGTATTGGGCTGTGCAGACGCTGACACCTCCTCTCACTTTTTACAAAAGCGTGGCGTAAAAGACAAAAAGTGGCAACTGTCTGCTCAAAGTGGGGCATGTGCAAACGTTTTCAACTTTTTGGCACCACTAACCTAGCACAGGGGGCGGAAGCGAATATGTCGCTGTTTTGGCTACATGCATGAGCTCTATAGGGACAGAAATGTTTGTGTCCACAAGCTTCATTCGGTTGTATGGGACAGTCAGAAATTTCTGCAACAATTCTGGAGCGTGTGATTGCACCCTCGGAGGCTTTGAGCGGTTACACCTGCATTTCTCTCCCTGTTCGCGTCTTTTGGGCTTTATTTGCAAGGAATCAGGTTTTACCAGTGCAGTTACGGATTCTATACTTTTTCCACTTGTCGCCTCAGGTCTGAAACAACCTGCTTATCCAACACCCAGACGTCTTACATTCTGCACCAGGAGGTGCTCTGAGTCCTATGTATCTACCAAGATCTGCATTGATCTCTATGATGATAGCAAGGAGACAAGAATAAAGCCGCCATCTAATGACAGAGCTCCAGCCCCTGTAATAAGCATATCTGTGCTCCCATAGTTGAGGGCCACATAGAATGGCATCAGGGGCCGGAAGCTGCCCCTGGGTCACAGGTTGTACGCCACTGCTGCTGTCCAGCATCCAATAGCTGCTCCTACTAGAACGGTCAGGTCTGATGACTCCAGCAATTGCAACAAAACACAAAAGGGCTCATTCACACGACTGTATGAATAGGTACGCATCCGTTCAGCGATTTTGCAGAATGGGTGCGGACCCACTCATTTTAATGCTGCCCCGCAAAAATATAGAGCATGTCCTATTCTTGTCCGCAATTGCGGACAAGAATAGGCATTTTCTACACAGGGCTGGTTATTTGCGGACCACAAAACACTTAAGGTCGTGTGAATGTAGCCTTACTGCACCACACTGCAAATTCTGAACCTATCCGTAGGGTACGGCCACACAGAGTTTTTTGGACAAGGGTTTGAGGCAGGTTTGGCTGCAGGATTTTCAACCAGAAGTGAATCCACCAGGAAGAACGTGGTTCTTCCTGTATGTTTCTGATTCCTTTTGAATCCACCTTTGACTTTGGCAAAAAATCCCGCAGCCAGATCTGCCTCGAAACCTCGTCCAAAAAACTGTGAGGCCGTACCCTTAAGCCACTTGCACACGTTTCAGAGAACGTGCGGCGAATCCCATATGGAAAAACCGCAGAGTGGTACAGTACCAGCAAAGTGTATGAGATGACACAGATCTCATGTACACTGTGCAGAAGTTGACCTACCATGCGGATTTCCAAATCCTCAGCATGTCAATTATGTTTGCAGTTTTAGCTGCAGATTTCACCCTCTTCCAATGAAGTATGAGATCCGCGGCAAAACCGCTTCAGATCCACTCTTAGAAATTGCGGATATGGTAAAGAAACGCACATAAATCCGAGCGCAACTTCATGCGGATCTTATGTGCGCTCACCCGCGTGCAGGTGGCCATAGATAGTTTTAAAATCCTCGTATTATAGTCACAAGACTAGGACCCCCGTGGGTCTACTGAAACTGAACCGAGATCACCAAGGATCGTTTGGTTGAAGGGTGGGGGACTTTAAAATGCAACTAGAGTGCGTTCATCTGTATCCTGCACAGGTTTGTGACGTTTGATTGCTGCATATTTTACAGCTTTTGGACATAAGTTTCTCCATATCTTCTCTGTAGGAGGAGGAGCTGTTTGCCTGTCACCGAGGCTGTCGCCTGTTTTCCATCTGTCAGTTCGTTGAAGAAGGAGACTTGAACAAGACGAAGACGGAATGTGAATCGGGTAAGGTGCAGGGTGTATACAGTTATAACGGCATACATGATGTTTCTATTTTTTTTTTTTGAGAGACCCTGTTATGTTAGAGCTTCTGAAAGATGTCCTTACCGAAGTTAGTGAGATCCCATGTGACCACTGATCGGACCCTCATATCTGAATGAGACGGGACATGCCAGCTGGAAGTGTCTGTGATTGGCTTAATATGCATTTAAAAACACCCCGTCCCTAGTACGAGGATCAGGGAGCCATTCAGTGGTAGACGAAGCCATTGACTTCTTTGTTAGGATATCTTGAGACGTGTGCACAAAACATCCCATGACTAAAGGCCCTATTACACGGGCAGATTATTGTTAAGGTGATCGCTAACGAGCGTTCGCATGCGATCATCTGGCAGTGTAAGACTGCCGCTGATTACCCGATGAACGAGCAACAGGTAATCGGGATCTTTTAACATGTTAAAAAAATCCTGGTTTGCCGGCGGCAGATCGCCCCACATTATAGGCCGGCAAACAATGAGGCAGTATAGAGACGAGCGATGCATTACAAGCGAGCAGGCGATTGATGAAAGGGAATGATTCCTTCCCAAAAATAGTCTACTCTATCTGCCCGTGTAATAGGGCCTTAAGGTCGGCCATACACATTCAATAGCTGTAAGCTGAGTGACCATTCAACGCCAGCAATCTCTCCCGGCTCGGAACATACATAAATGTACAGACTGGCCAGACGTGTGTAATTAATGAGGAGAAGGGAGAAAAGACGCCAGAAGTGTCTGGCAGAGGTTATCTCGCAGGAGAACAAAAGGATCAGGCGAAAATGTTCGCTTTGCCCCATCTTTCTCTTCTGTCGGGAAAGACTTGGGAGCTCCCCACAAAAAATTAGACTGTGGGCCGAAGCAGCCGTTCTCCAGAGGTTTGTCCGACAATACACTAATGCGTGTGGAGGCCTTTAGAGGTTCTTTCCTGTATGTGAAAGGGGTTCTCCGCCTTTTTCTTACTGATGATCTACCCTCTGGATAGGTCATCAGCATCTAATTGGTGGGGGTCTGACACCTGGGACCCCCGCTCATGAGCTGTTTGAGAAAGCAGCAGCCTTCTCAAAGCAGTAGTACCGCGCTCTTCTTGCTGTTTCATTGCGGTCCCATGACGCACACAAAGGCGCTGCAAGCAGTGTTTTTGAGTGCGTCCAGGGATGCGGAGCAAGACGAATCCGTCATGACTAACAATGTAGGTTAATGGAGACGGATCCATTTTCTCTGACACACAAGAAAACGGATCCGGCGCCCATTGACTTACAATGGTTTTAGAGACGGATCCGTCTTGGCTAAGTTAAAGATAATACAACCGGATCTGTTCATAACGGATGCAGATGGTTGTATTATCCTAACTGAAGCGCTTTTGCTGATCTATGACGAATCCAGCAAAAACGCGGACGTGAAAGTAGCCTGAGAGCCTTATTCCAGTACTGTCGCATGGCGGCAGAAAACCCACTGGAGACGCCTGGTGTAACACATTATAAACTAAACACAAATCGCCTAATAAAGATAAAAAAACATCCTGCACGATGTGATAAATGAATATGCAGATGAGCATGGCTACATTTCTAAAAGAAAAATCACTGAAGAAAATGCAAATAGATGCGAATATTATATATAATAGACTAAGCGCTCACTCTGATATGGTAAAATCTGAAACTCTGAGATTTTTAATTGAATGTAACTCATTATAAAACTGCATGCATTACTTTAAATTAGAACTGCAGTTTCTAGACACTTTTGTTCCCTCCTTTTATATGTTTGTGTTTTGGTTTTTGGTCGCCTTTGCATTTTAGTTTTATTTACTTCCTCAACCAAGCACTTCCAGAGTCGCCAAGAAAGATAGTTAAAAATACACACTTAAATACAATGCAGTCAGTAAGAAAACACGTCACAGAGGAAATGCTGAGGTTCTTTGAAAACCGCAAACACAGCTCTGTGTAAACTCGCGACGTTCTGATTACGTTTGATAAATTCAACTGAATGAAATAGAATTTTGTTTTTTTGTTTTTTGTGCTTTCCAAAGGTGTAAGCAGCAATAGAAAAATGTGTTAAAACCATAAGGTGTGAACACAGACCTACTGCTTTTTTTTTTCTATTCCTCTACAGCTTGTATTGAGGCCTATCCACAGTCCAATGAGCAGTATGCCTGTATCCTGGGCTGTCACAGTCAGATGCCTTTTGCAGAGAAGCGACAAGACGAGGTGAGAACGACATCACCATGCTGCATGTCCAAAGGCTGGGAGTGAAGGGGCACAGAATAGGAGATAAGTGGGTGATTGTCGGGGGTCCGACCACTATTCGTGGTAACGTTTGAATGGAGCTGCAGTCACACATGCCCGCTGCTGCTCTACTCAACCCTATGGGATTGACAGATACCAGTGGGATCCCCAACGATCAGACACTTATCTCCTATCCTGTCGATAAGGAATTATTGTTGTTCAGGGGTAAACCTCTTTAAGGTGTTGTCCCATTAAGAGAGCTCCTGTCCCTATTAGGACAGGGGGTTCTGTGCCCTGTATCCTCGCTATGAGCTACTCTGGCAGACTCTAGCCATCTAAGTATTAGGGCTCATGCACACGGCCATAGTTTCAGTCTGCATCCACAGGTCTGTTCCAATAGAACATGTCCTATTCTTGTCCATTTTGCGGACAAGGATAAGACATTTCTGCAGGTATCCATGTTTTCTTTTCACCCATGACAGAACCATAGAGAGAGATGGATCTGTCCCCACAACTGGACAGGAAGCCCCAGAGCAATCAAAAAAGGGAACCCCCACTCCCTCCCTCAGTGTGGTTTCATGTCCTCTGGATAGAGGAGCCTGGAGCATGCAGCCTCCAGGGCTGTGAAACAAGGAACACCTTATGAACTTAGGTTATACAGCAAATATTTGTGTTGTGTGGTTGGTATGAATCTGTTTGGTGCCTTTAGCATAATCGCAGCTTCAGGGCCTGGTTGTCGGCCTCGTGGCTTCAGGGCCTGGTTGTCGGCCTCGCGGCTTCAGGGCCTGGTTGTCGGCCTCGCGGCTTCAGGGCCTGGTTGTCGGCCTCGCGGCTTCAGGGCCTGGTTGTCGGCCTCCGGCTGAATGCCTTTGATCTTATGTTGGTTTCATTGAATTCCGATGTCCTATGCATGCTTGGCTGTATGCCTGTCTGGCTGAACATTTTTGCATCTATGCCGGCTTTGTTGAATGCCTGGTTGGCGGTCCACCTGTGCATCTCTGCTTGCTCAGCTGAATGTCTTGCATCTATACCTGCTTCGTTGAAAGCCTGGTCTGCTGAGCACCTGTGCATCTATGCCTGGTTGGTTGAACACTTGTGCGTCCATGCTGGGTCAGCTGACAGCCTTTGGGTCTATCCCGGTCCGCTGGATTCCCTTGAGCCTCTGCCTGTCTGGCTGCCTTTCCTGGATGACTGCCTGGCTGGCTGGTTACCCCTTCGGGTCCATGCCTAAAAAATGATGGCAGCCTGGTAGCCTGGACTTTCTGGTTCACTGCCTTGAGCCTGTGGTAATAAAAAAAAAAAAAAAAGTCAGTCTTTGTGGCAGGGTGACTATTTTCATGGCCTCATGTTCCTATGGAGCTGATTGCTTCTATGTTATGGGATGACTGCTCCTCCAGCTTTGCATTGTAGCTGGCTGCTTCTGCTGCTGGGCTTATCTACTGCAGCTGTGTTTGTTCAGCTGCTTACTTTGCATGGGCCGTGTCTGCATGGTTGGCGGTTTTGGTCGCCATGTCTGTGTGGCTGGCGGCTCGTGCCGCCGTGTCTTGATAACTGACGGTTCTTGCAACAGTATCTGGATGACGGTACCTGGCTCTGAGCGGGTGTCTGTGGCCAGCTGTGCCTGAGATGCAACCATGTCTTGGTGGCGGTCTACCTTGATGGCTATGCCTGCATGGTGAACTGGTTCTGTGGCTAGGCCTGATTGACAGTTTGTAGTTTAATGATCTACAATAAGCATGGTACACCAACGAAGCCCTATAATGTTCCTAGTGGAGAATGAGAAGATGGCCTGGACCAGATGGTTTAGAGCCCTGTAAGTCTCCTAGTTGGGAGTGAAGATATGGGCTGGACCATGTTGTTTGGACGGCCTACAGGACATATGGCGTACCAACAAAGCCCTATATGGCTCCTGGTTGGGAGTAAGAAGATGGGCTGGTCCATTTAGTCTGGCTGGCCTACAGGAGGTATGACTCACTAGCAAAACCCTATAAATACTTGCCGCTGATCTAGAACTTCCAAGGGAGTCCCTGGAGGGTTGGCGGTTGGTTGTCTGCTGGGGTCCTTTTGGGGTCTTCATAGCTTAAGATTACTTTTCAAGCACGTTCCTCCCGAGGGGTGTTTTTTATCTCTGGTATTCGATCTCTCTATGGTGCTGTCATCAGTGAAGGGAAAAATGATAATTACACTTAGCGGTAATTGGATTTTCCAGAACCCATGAGAGCACCCCTCTAATTCCCTCCCTGGTGCTGATGGTTGAGGAGAATTGTTTTTGTTCTTAAGTAAAAAGAAAAAGGAAGAATGAGGTTATAGGATTTCTATTTTATACGGCTCCTACTGATCTACTCTGGAATCAAGACTGAGGGAGGAAGTGGGTGTTCCCTTTTTGATTGCTCTGGGGCTTCTATGGTGCTGTCATGGGTTCTGGAAAATCCAATGGTAAGTGTAATTATCATTTTTGTGGACTGCAAAAATGGCGGAGGACTGGTACATGAGCCCTTACATGGATGGACCTTCATCTACATGGCATCCATGTAATACTACATTCAAAGAGCATTTGTCAGCATGATCAACCCTATTAAACCAAGCATATAGACTGGTAGGGTTGATCATGCTTACAAAAACAATACCCCGAAGTATGTATTTCTGTGTTCTGTCTCCGATAAAAAGCAAGTTTTTATTGATATGTAAATGAGCTTACTGTATCACTGAGGGGCCAGCCAGAGCCTTGGAGCACCAGTTGGTAACAACGCTACAGCTTTAGTTCCGTCCCCTGGATTGACAGGGACATGAACGTGTCTAACTCTGTTTTCCTACGCAGTACCTCCAAGTCTCAGAGCCCGGGAGGCAGTGCAGATGCTAGAAGACAAGATGTCTAACCCTGTCAATCCAGGGAAGGTGGGAGGGACTAAAGCTGTATGGGTATTACTAACTGGTGCTCTGAGGGATCTGGCAAACCCCTCGGTGCTCCAGTAAGCTCATTTACTTATTAATAAAAACTTGCTCTTCTCAGGAATGAGAATCCACAGAAATACATAATCAGGGTAATGTTTTTGTCAGCATGATCAACCCTTCCATCCTGTATGCCTGGTTTAATGTATGCTGACAGATGCTCTTTAAGTCGGTATCTCTAACCTAAAAGAGGTCGTCTCTGATGGAACTATCCCATTGAATGGGTTTTGCCATCACATACAATGGGGGCATATCACTAGGATATGCCCCCGTTGTCTCACAGGTGCGGGTCACACCTCTGGGACCGGCACCTAAAGCGAGAATGGAGCGGCAAAATGAATGGAGGGCGCACTGTGCTTGCGCAGCCGCCGTCTGTTCATTTTAAATGGGGCCGCCGAAATACCCCTTTAAAATATCTGCAGGTCAGCTGTGCCATATGCAAGATGTAATATGTCGTCTTCTCATTCCAGCTCTCTGACATGGTGCCACGGATACACGTTCTCTTTCCTTTGACAATAGTTAAAGCTTTCTGGAGTGATATGATGGATTCTGCGCAGAACTTCATGACATCATCCTGGACTTTCTACATACAAGCCGATAATGGACGCATCCTTGTGGTGCAGGTATGTGCAGCACGTCTCATCTCTGTGTACGCAGTCCTTATATGTTAAATGTAAAACCGGCTTAGCGTGTCTAAAATATGGGAAGTGGGTCTGGGAAATATAGTGAGCAGAGACCGGGGGAAAAGAAGGCATTTTCAGAGACAAGAGGAAAAACATCCTAATGAGTAGGGACGAAGGGAAGGATAATATACAGGATCAGTCCGCCATCTTCTGCATAATACCTCTAGCTAACTCTGTGTTCACACTGCTTCTAGGCATACACAGCTCACAGTGTATATGCCGCCTTCCCACAGAGGGCAAAAGAGCGTGCTTTTGTCCAGTCAGGGTGGTATACGGTGGCATTCCTTTTCTTTTTTTTTTCTTTTCTTTTTTATTAAAGAGGAAAACGTGCTTTTCTGTACAGTGGGGCTCTGCAAAAAAAAAGTACACCTTACGGTATATATTCTTCATTGTTGTCAATGGATGACATATGCCAATGGCTGTACAGTGGTATACGTTGGGGAATGCTCCTGATGTATGTATATTGACGTATAGACACGACACACGATTATTGCATAAAGCATATTTACTTCTTCTCTTGATTCATTTGTTCAGTCTCAGCCAGAAATTCAGCAGATGCCACCATTGGAGCCAGAAGACCTATCACCGAGAGGGAACATGCTGGACGCCGCGCCCTGTAAGTCTCTTATATAAAGTTTAGAAAATCATTTCAGTGTTTGAGGCAGTGATGGTGGTGTTGGTGCTATTATTATTGTTGTTATTTCAGCAGATTTAGGACATGGGCATTCAGTTGGCGAGGGCCTTTGGAGCCGAAGAGCTAGCGTTCTGGAGCTAGATGGAGAAGGGATTATGAAGTGTTTCTCAATGTAAGTGAAGTGATGATGACATGAACTTGTCTACACACACCCGGCCAGTCTTCAGTACTGCCACCTAGTTAGCGGTGGAAATTACAGGGAATTACTGAAACCTACAAGGTTGTTATATGCTCTAATGATCCCAGTGATTGAATGGACTACAACCACATATACATGGTCCTTTCTGCATGACTTCCAATGTTAATAAGAATTTAAACGGGTTACCCTGTAAATGATAATGATGACCTATCCTCAAGATATCCTCTTCCTAGGCCATGTAACGTCACCGTATATCAGTCACATGGCCTAGTTGAAGCTCAGTCCCATAAAAGTGAAAGGGGCTGAGCTGCAATGCCAAGCACTATGTGCGGCGCTGTGCTTGGAGAGCTGTCGGGAGCCGGCTGCGCCCCCCAGCGTTACAGGGAGCACCGCAGCTCCCTGAAACAGCTTCTGAAAAGAAAGCAGCCATGTTTTTCTTAGATAAGTGAGTGCTAGCTGATTATCACTCTAAGGCAGGCATGTCCAAACTGCAGCCCTCCAGCTGTTGCAGAACTACAACTCCCAGCATGTCTGGATAGCCTACAGCTATTAGGTCATGCTGGGAGTTGTAGTTTTGCCATAGCTGGAGGGCCGCAGTTTGGACATGCCTGCTCGGAGGGTACATTCACACGAGCATACTCCTCAACACAAACCGCTATAGTTGTTCACTTTGAATGTCACAGACCCGCTTGTGCTTTAACTCCATTGAATGAAGCTAAACGGCGAGTGGACACCCGCTGCAGCTTTCACTTTTGTTCATCCGGACACTACGCCAAGAAGGGACATGTCCCTTCTTGGCGTAGTCGTGGCTTTAAACTGATGGCCGTGCAAACTGCAGTGCTGCCTTCCATTGTAAACCACACGGCTGCTGGCGGAATTTTGGCTTGGGAGTCCCCTTGGTTAAAAGGTTTAAACACTTAAAGGGGTATTCCTATCTTGGAGAAAAGATGAGTGGCAGGGAGGGCACTCAAATATCATAGAGCTAACAATGGTTAAAAATTATTAGATTGTTTATTTTAGAGAGAAATATAAATATAATAAAAAGTAAAGTAAAATATAAAAATTGCTGTACACCTAGGTATATACACCTAATAACATCAACACTTGATCGTGTCAGAAAGTAGTTATTGTTGTGGCACACATGAAGGATTGTTATAAAAGTTGGTGTTTGGCAGTGTACTGGTTAATCCTGTAAACACAGTACACTGATTAATTAATACTTTGTAACTTATATATCAATTGCTGAGGTATTATTCATAAAGTGTATGGCCCAAATATCAGCTTCAGCATATCAAATAATGTATCTCATAAAATACGGTATAGTCCCAAAGTGCAAAAGTTCATCAGAAAAATACATCAGAAAAATCTTTCAAAAAATTAATCAGAAAATTTATAAAAAGTTGGTTCATAAAGGGTTATAAAAGGTTATTCAAAAAGCTTCATAAAAAGTTCATAGAATGTCCGTTCTACCTCTATAAATGGTTATATCCCGTTTTCAATGCAGACAGTTATTAGAATTACTTTCATTAATCATAATATCCCTCTGATTGGGAGGACTGTAGATTTTGGGTAATAGGTATCCAATATGTAGCAGTATAAATTGTGGTGCCGGTATATTACATACAGAAGAGTTTGTGCCACACTGGCTACATTACTCGGTCGGTGCCTTCTTCATTCACTCGCACGCAAACTTCTGTAGAGGCGCGCTGTCAGTGTAGCAACTCCGGTGCCTTCAGCGCGCCACGTGGCGTCCCACGTGGTGACCCGTATCTTATACTAGGTCGGGAGTCCGGTATGGTGTAGCAGGGCTTGAGCGCTCAAGAGAAGAAAAGATCTTTAAGTTATCAGCACAGTTTTGATGTTTAGAGATATTCCTGCCTTATACTGGTATTCCTTTCATCAAGCGCGTTTCGGGACTGGCTGTCCCTTCCTCATTGGAAGGGACAGCCAGTCCCGAAACGCGTTTGGTGAAAGGAATACCATGTGTGCCACAACAACAGCTACTTTCTGACACTATCAAATGTTGATGTTATTAGGTGTATATACCTAGTGGTACAGCAATTTTTTTATATTTCACTTTACTTTTTATCATATATATATTTCTCGCTAAAATAAACAATCTAACAAATTTTAACCATTGTTAGCTCTATGATATTTAAGTGCCCTCCCTGCCACTCATATTTCCTCCTTTGCTGACCTACTTGGGTAAGGGTGTTACCCATAGGGAGTGAGCACCTGTTCCGCGCGGTTGCTGGTTGGGTGAGCCGGTTTATCCATATTTATTTCTAGTCGTATTCTTATCTTGGACAATGGGGGCATATCGCTAGCCTATGCCCCCATTGTCTGATCGGTGCGGGTCCCACCGTTGGGACCAGCACCTATATCGAGAACGAAGCGGGGAGCGCTGTGGCTGGAGGACGCCAGATTTCCTGGGGTCCGTCCACCACCCAGCGCTTCTCCCCGCCTCTCCCATAGAAGTGAATAGGAGTGTACCGCGCATGCGCGGCCCATGCTCCCATTGATTTCTGTGAGGCCGACGGAAATAGCGGCTATTTTCGGCGGCCCCATAGAAATGAATGGAGGGCGGCTGCGCATGCACAGTGAGCTCTCCTTCACTTTTGAGGCTCCGTTCTCTATATAGATGCGGGTCTCAGCGGTAGGACCCATAAGACAATGGGGGCATATGCTAGTGATATGCCCCCATTGTCCAAGATGGGAAAACCCCTTTAAGGCTACTTTCACACTAGCGATTTTTGCAGATCTATTATTAATGGATCAGGTTGTATTAGGTCTTCTACAGCCATGACGGATCCGTCATGAACACCATTGAAAGTCAATGGGGGACGGATCAGTTTTCTATTGCGTCCGCCTCCAAAGCGGAATGGTGACTGAACGGAGGCAAACTGATGCATTCTGAGCGGGTCCTTTTCTATTCAGAATGCATTAGGGAAAAACTGATCCGTTTTGGACCGCTTGTGAGAGCCCTGAACGGATCTCAGAAACGGAAAGACAAAACGCTAGTGTGAAAGTAGCCTTAGTAAACAATGGTGAAAAGATTTATTCCCCCCCCCATCATATACATTGATGTTTATTAGACTCCGCATCAATGTCTGATCATTGAGAGATGGTGTAGGCCTCTGCTCATTCCTAGAAAGAAGGGGCTACGGCGGGGTGACGTTGAAGGCACTGCCATACTTTCAGGCCAAGCCACATGCTTGTTTAGTAGACATCATATAATGCCGGTCTGACATTGTTTTGGTATTAACACTTATGTCTTGTATGCCTATTCAGGAACTCTAATTGGCTGCTGACTGCAACATTGCTTCTGTCTATCCTGGTTCTGCTCTGGATTTGTTGTGCGACAGTGGCAACCGCGTCGGATCAGTATATCCCTTCTGAGGTAAACTGCCTACTGCCAAGATTACATGGCCCCATAAAACTGACGTCTGTCCTGCTTAACCTGTTTTGTTGGATTGTTTAACCTGTTTTATAGCTCATAGCAATGTAACTGTCATGAATCGGGAGGAAAATAAAATGTTCCCCACTAATGTACACAACATAGCTTATGTAAACTGTAAAAGTGAAGATAATTTGTAGCTTAACCCTTAGGATACCAGAGGTTTTAGCGTTTTCATTTTCTTCCCTATCTTCCTTGAGCCATAACTTTTTTTTTTTTTTATGTTCACATAGCTGTATGAGGGCATATTTCTTGCGGGACAAGTTGTACTTTCTAATTCCACCATTTAATATGGCATACAATGCAGTGGGAAGCGGCAAAACAATTCCAAATGGGGTGGAGAAAACGCAATACCTCCACCGTTTTACGGGTTTTGTTCCACGGCGTTCCGTTTGCGTCAAAACTGACCTGTGACCTTCATTCTCTGGGTCAGTACAATTACAACGATACCCCACATGTGTAGGTTTTTATGTCTAAATAGTGTAAAAATAAATGTAAGAAAATTTGAGAATTTACTTCACCATATTCTGACTCCCATAACTTTTTTTATAGTTATATCTGCTGAGCTGTACGGGAGCTCATTTTTTGCGAGACAATCTGTTTTTATTGATATCACTTTGTAGTGTGTGAAATTTTATTAAAAAAATTTCGGTGAGAGAAGCGATGAAAAAAATGTCAAATTGGCCATTTTGAACCTTTTTCCGTTACGCTATTCGCCATATTGGAAAAATATTTTTAAATTTTAATAGTACGGGCTTCGGTCGCGGTGATACCCATGATGTTTATATTTTTTGTTTTTATGTATTTTTTTTATTCTACTGAAATGGGGGTGATTTAAACTTAAAATAGATATTTTAAATTTTTTTTAGATATTTTTAAGGGTTTTTTTTTTAACTTTTTTTTTATGATTTTGAAGCTTGTATTTGAGCCTACAAAATCCAATATATATATATATTTTTTCATTCTGAACAATCATGGATTTTTTAGATCCATTAAAGGGGTTATCCGAGAGTATAAAAAGACTCCCCATATACTGGGCCCCCCGCACTGAATATACTTAGCTGACTCCAGGCGCCCTGCGCCGCTCCTGGTCCCCGCCTTCCATTGGCTGAATTTCAGCTTATATGCCCTGGGTCTCTTCAGCAAGACCCAGTGCATTGAAATCAATTACCTGCATCCTCATTGGCCGCAAAGAATGACGGTAGGAAGCTTGCGCTTCTGGGTTTTTCACCCTTTAGATGCCATGATCACAGCATCTAAAGGATATAATGACCGCGATTGGCGGGTCTCTGCTGTTTGAAACCCCCCCCGGCTTGACGCCCGCTGCACACGTGAGCGGGCGCCTTGTTTGTACTTCGCTGCATGTACGTCGCTGGTAGCGAAGGGGTTAAAATGGACCTTTCACCATGAAAATGCAGTGTAAACTGCAGGCAGCAGGGTATAGAGCAGGAGGAGCTGAGCAGATTGATGTATATTTTTATGGGGAAACTTTCAGTAAAACTTGTAATACATTTATATCTCTGCTATTTCTAACTTAAAGGGGTTGTAAAAGAATGCTGTTTTTTGGCAACACGCATGCACGCACACACTCACACCCTCCTGTAAAGAAGAGATTACTTACCTGCTTTCAGCACTGGCTCCCTAGATGTCAACATCCAGTTTGACATTGCCGCAGCCAATCACTGACGGTGACGGAGACCGGGTCCCCTTGCGTCATGTGACCATGATTGGCTGCAGCGATCTCAAACCGGGCTTTGACATCGGTGGAGCATTGCAGGCCTGGAGGAGAAGGATCGGGGAGCCACTGCCAGGAAGCAGGTAAGTAAGCTTCCCTATACAGGTCCGGCCAAGGGGGGCAGTTTGCCTAACCCCCCCCCCCCCCCCATTTATACACAACCACTTTAAGACTGCCCCTGTGAATGGCTTTCAGTAAACAGGTTTATCACTGACGGACGGCATTCTATGTATTCACACTTATGCAGAGAATGCCATCAATCACTGATAACACCTCCGTGTGCTGAGGGATTTTTTTTTTCATTTTGCACAAGGAGATTTTGTGTATGATATGACCTCTTTCCTTGACTACTATCAGTACATCCTGGTACCTATCTGTACGTGACCAGAAAATCTTAAAAAGCGGTTGATTCACAACAGCTCGTATGGTTGTGATAAGTAAAATGCTTACATCATAAGTCACGCCACACAGACATGGACAGATATACCTACCTATGTTCATGAGAGGCTCTGACCGTGGGGGTCTAGGGAGCAGTAAAAGGGACTATTTGAGAGGATGTTACTAACTTAGAAGACTGGCGGCATTACCTCTGCCTTATTATATTCTCCTTTTTATTTCATTCTATTCGCTTTAATAGGGCTAAGTTGCAATAACAGACATCCCTGAAACAGGAGTGACACCTAATATAAAAGAAGTGCCATAACTAAGTGTATAAAACACAATACAGATATGAACCTTATGCTGGTGATGACATTTCATTACGTTTGTCTTTCAGAAACTGAGCATCTATGGAGATCTGGAATACCTGCATGAGCAGAAGCTTCACAAATACCCCCCTGCATCTCTAGTAGTCGTCCACGGTCTTCCCCAGGAAAATGAAGACGCTGGACCTTTACCAACTAAAGTGGACCTGGCCAAGTCTGACATTTAGGCCAGCTCTCCAGCCGCTCCCCTCTCTCTCTCTCTCTCCATGGGGCATCGGTTGCAATGTGGATTTTTAGTAAAGCTATGGAATCAAACTATCTGCCTGTCAGAATTCATACTCTGGGTGGCTTTAGGGAAAGGGGGAGTCTGTGATGTGGACTTTTATATTCTAGTTTAGAACTATTTGCATCCTACAAGGGATGTGACGTGATCTTTTCACCGTCGGGGTGGTTAGGTTTCCTAATTTTTCTTTCTAATTTTATGTCTTCTGTAAAGCTTTCTTATATACAGGTAGGTGATATCCTGTTCTCGGTGTGAATCCGCTTAGCCTTTATCTATATAAGAGTTGGCTCTCCAGCTTTGCAGCGTTTCTTTGTTGCATTCATTGAATTCTTTTCTGGCTGTTTACAGGTTAATAGGAGAGCACTGATCCAGAAAACCTGCCCTTGGTCTGTGCAACAGAGGATCGCCTGCGAAGCAGGCTTTTCATTTCTCCTAAAATAAGCCCTCCGGGGGTGCACATTATATCTATAGCTTATACTGGGTGCCAGGAATATATCTACACCTGTAACTTTTACTTAAGTCTTTACATTCTGAAGAACTAACAGCCTATTAATTGCACAAACACTTGAAAAGGCTCTGAAAAATGAATAGCCGCGATAAGTACGTTGATTTGCACACCATTAATATACGTTAAAGTGTCTCTACCATTTCAGAAAACCTTTGACATGCCACAGTAACAGAGGCTCTGACCAGCGGAGGTGCAGGTGCTTCTGGTCCGCACTGATCAATGACATGGCGGAGTACTGTATCCGCTCTATCAGTCTGTACACTTCGAAACCTACTTCTCCGAGAGCTGAAAGAGGTCACTACTCAAGGTGAACAGATTGTAAGGGTCTCAGCATTTGACCCCCTCGCTGATCACAACGATGACATGTCAAACCTTTTCTGAAATGAAAGGCACGCTTTAAACAATTGGCAGAGCTTCCGACTTGCTCCCATCTAATCGGAGCAAAAAATAAACTCGTATTCTCTTGGTTGGTGACTCAGGACTATCTAAAGAAATAGCAGGCAATGTTAGGAAATTAAAATTTCTGTCGATGATTCCAGCTAGTGTTTCACAATTACAGAACAATTTTGCCGTGAAGAAAAACTTTGCTTTTATTCGACAGTTTGGACCCTTTGCTGAATCCCTCGATACTGGTTGCCTGGTCTCTGTTTGCCCACTCCAGGGATAATATGTCGCCCCAACTTGCAATTGGCCACAGTGTCGTGCTGTCACTTTATGGTCGGTGAGGATCTGTCTTCTCGGACCCGCAGACCTTGAGAATGAAGTGGGCGCAGCGCTGGTTTAGCATGGTACAGCATTTATTCTGCCCAGCAGTTTCAAGGCCAAACAGCTGGTCAGGATACTATAGCCAGATCCCTTCACTTCAATGGGGCCACACTGCAATACCATGCACTGCGGTGGCCAGGGATTCACTGTGCCAGTAAAAAGAGTAAAGGGGATTCCGTGCTAAATGAGCGCTGCTGCTCCTTCATTATCAGGATCGATTCCAGCGGTCGTACCCCCACCGATTCTCTGTACCATCTCTTTAAGATGGGAATACCCTTTTAATATTGATTTGCTTATTCTGTAATGATACTGGGCCTCACTTAGCAAAATTTTTAAAAAATCTAAGGCAACCAATCGGCTCAGCTTTCATCTCCTAAAGTTCTCCCATAAAATAAAAGCTGACCTTTACTTGGTTGCTATGAATTAAGTCCCAAACTCATGACCAATGCTAAATTCAGAATTCTGCTAGATTCCGGTTACCAGAGCGTTGTTGGAGCAGATGACAGTAACACAGGCAGCTGTTAGGTCACATGTCTGACAGTGGAGGTGCGGCGCTGTCTGTTTCCCTGGGCAACCAGCAGATTTGGGTAATGTGAATAGAAACCATAAAACGGCAAAGTTACAAAACATTATATAGCGTTAAACGTTGGGATGTAGGTAAAGGCACAATTTCGTTTTTAAGAACAAACTTTACAGATTTGAAAATGTTATCAACTACAGCCAGATACATCAACAAACTGTTTAGGATGTAGCAGTGTGGAATGTTTGCTTCACATGGGATATGAAGTGTAAATCTGCAGTTTTCCTTTAATAAAATTAAATCACAAATTGTGAATTTGGTTTGTGGTCTTTTAATTTTTTTAATTTTTATTTTTTTATATTTTTTACAGCATAGCATTCCACCTGTAAGTAATGATATAAAATGTACCTTGGGCACCCTGAAACCCATCCACGGGACGTCAGGAGCGTCACATGACTGGGTGCCAGAGCGGCTGATCCATGCAACTTTGAAACTTTAAAGGGGTTGTGCAGGGGTTAACATTGATGTATGTATCCTCAGGATTTCTTATCAAGAGATCGGGAAGGGGGGCGACACCCAGCACCCCCACTATCAGCTGTTTGAAGAGGAGACTGCTCCATGCGAGCGCTGCTTCCTCTTCATTACTCTGCACGTCGTCTCCCTTGCAATGGCGGTTTAGTATAATTACAAGTAGTCGCTCCATCCAAGTGATGACGGGCAGTGCAGTGAAGAAGTAGCGCTCGCATGGAGCGCCGCCTCCTCTTCAAACAGCTGATGGGCGGGGGTGCCACCGCCGATCATATATCCATTCTGATCAGCAGATTGTCAGGAAGGAAGCGTTCCTTCCCGACAGTCGGTTGCTTGTTCAGTTGGGGTGAAGCTCTGCATTTACATGCAGCGATCACCTCCACAGTATGAGGACAAGAGATGGCTATTGCGATCGCTCGTCCTTATACAGCTGCATTGTTTCTAGAAAGCACAATCTGATGCCCAGAAAGGATAATTTATGTTTCGCTTGTTCATCGGGTGATCGGCTGCACCTTTAGACGGGCAGATTGTTGGGAACGAGCATATGCAGGAACCTTTAGACCTAAAAATGCATCACATTTATCATCTATTGTGCAATATTTGATACATTTGGTCCCAATTATGTCAATGCAGATTATATTATTTTTGTGTACTTACACCCTAAAACAGGCATGCTCAACCTGCGGCCCTCCAGCTGTTTTAAAACTACAACTCCCACAATGCCCTGCTGTAGGCTGTTCGAGCATGCTGGGAGTTGTAGTTTTGCAACAGCTGGAGGGCTGCAGGTTGAGCATGCCTGCCCTAAAACTATAGTAAATACATTGAAAAATCTGCCCTATGTGTGTGGAGAAGGCCAAAACAATAATCCCAATTGATGCCCAGCAGACATACAAAGATTATATATATATATATATATATATATATATATATATATATATATATATACCTATATTGTATGCATATATATATGTACTGTATATATCCCCAAACCCATCACTTCTTTCAAGCTTCACCACTTTGTTTTCCGTTCTTCTGATCCATCAGAAGAACAGAAAAAGTTATTAAAAAACAAATCCGTTATTTTGAGCATCAGTTATGATCAGTTTGCATCCTTTTTTGTCAATTCCGTTAGAGATCCGTTATAATAGACGGGAGAAAAAGTCCTGTATGAAGGACTTTTAATAACTGATCTCTGACAGAAGTGGCGCAGACTGATCATAACTGATGCTTGAAATAACGGATCCGTTTTATTTTACTTATTTCTGTTCTTCTGATAGATCAGAAGAACGGAAAACGAAACTGTGATGTGAACCCCGGATTTATCAGAGCACTTGATGGAAATGGTGGCATCATTAATGCTAAGGGTGGGTTCACATCATGGTTTAGGCCTCATGCACACGACCATTGTTTGATTCCGTGTCCGTTGCTCCGTTTTTCGTGATTTTCTGCGGACCCATTGGTTTTCAATGGGTCCGTGGAAACCTCGGCAAATGCACCGTTTGTCCTCCGCGTCCGTGGTCCGTGATTCCAGTCCGTCAAAAAAATATAACCTGTCCTATTCTTGTCCGTGAAAAACGGTTCACGGACCCATTCAAGTCAATGGGTCCGTGAAAAATGCGGATGGCCATCCGTGTGTCATCCGCGTTCCGTGTCCGTTTTTTTTGCGGATCCCTTGGCAGGCACTTGGGAAACATTGTCAGCCTGTCTTTTGGTAAAATCTTTTGGGTCATGTCCGCTAAAAAAAACGGAAGACACACGGAAACACAACGGAAGGCAAAAACGGACACGGATCACTGAACAACGGAACCCCTTTTTGCGGACAGCATAAAAAAACGGTCGTATGCCTCTGTTTGAAGTATATGTTACAAAAAAAAAAAGGATACAAAACGCAGCACACCAAGTTCTTGTATCCTGCACAGTCCAGTAAAAAAAAGTGTATATATATATTTTTTTTTTCTTTACACTGTGGTGAATGGATGCCACTGCATGTGAACCCATCCTAGCCATTTGCCGGAAACATGCGCAGCTATCTCCAGATAACAAACCACTCATAAACCTACTTTTCTATAGCCACGAGAAACAGCGTTGACCCCAAGCTGCTTCCTTACGTCTTATTCCCACTGGAGGAAATACATTCTTCGGCTTGAGCTCTGTCATTACCAAGCCTGTGACTAATTGTATACACGACTGTCCAGTCTCCTCAGCTACAGCCTCGTCAGTGTTTCTTTGGTTTCCAAGAGACATGGATCATGGGCCAGCCCTGAGCCTTTTGTGCCAGCACAAGTTTATTCGAAGAACCGAAATAAGACTTGTGAGGGAAAGGGTTTAACCACAACCTGAATTACTAACCTAAAAATCAGACGGGCACCGGAAATATGAACCGGACGTTCCCCCAGGTGAGAGAAGGGGCGTCACACGCATGGTTATTGAATAGCGGCAGCTGTTTCCTAGTGCATGAATATGGGGGGGAATTAGTCTTTTCCAATGATTTTATATCATTGGAGGTTATCGAAATGTATCCTCAGGATCTGGATAAGGGGTTATTGATTCTTATGTGTGATGTAACCTATCTTGACTCAGACGTACAAGACATAGATGTGAAGCTACGTGATTAGAATCTGAAAAGCATAACTGCCCAAAAACTGGATAAAACTTGGTCGAAATGGACATGAATGATCGTTCGCGATGACCGAGCGCAGACTCCTGTGATCTGCCAGGTTGGAAAATTTCACCCGTGGTCAGCCGAAACTTCATGAGTATGGCATGATGGTCCGAATTCAGGCGATTATTTGCAACTTTGCACAAGTCCATTTCTCTGTTTTGTTTTTAATCTGCCATTTAAAGGGGTCATCCCAATATAAGACCTTGCTTGGACCCCCACTGATCACAAAAATGAGGAGTAAATGGAGCAGGGGGTCATGCATGCACATAGTAGCTCCATTCAACTCTATGGAACTGGTGGAGATATCTGAGGGTACATTCACATCTGCAGCAGCGGATCCGGCAGAGAGCAGCCTGGTGGATTTTGACGGATCCCCATGGACTATAATAGGGGCCGGCGGTAATCTGACCACTTTCTGGGAGAAATGCTGGATTTTGGGCAGCATTTGAGCCAAATAAGGTATGCCGGAGATGTGAACGTACCCTCCCTGAGTGTTGTACTAGGCTTCGGCACCTCATTCTTGTGATCACTTGAGGTTCCACCTATTGGATCGCCACCAACCAGATCCTGTGGATAGAGGATATGTTCGTATGGTGAGACAACCCCTTTAAGTCTGGCATGTGGCTTCGGCATCGTTCGTACACCTGCATTATGGCCGATCGAGCTCTTGTGTATGATCAGCTACATGTAACTGATGTGGGGGAGGGGTATTGCAAAGCATTCATTAGGAGAGGTACAACAGTACATGATTGCTTTGCTTGCCTGGGGCAATAAATGAAATACCTTTAGGCTCGACGTTTTGTAGTAAAGGTGGGTTTAGATGAGCAGATAATTGCCTAAGCGATCACAGGCCCCAGCGACTAAACGACCAAATGTTGTAGCAGACGACTAGCATTTAAATGAAACGATTATTGTGCATTTCATTAACGAGAACTGATGATTGTACTTGTTCGTACTAACGATTTCACAGACGTTGAGCGAGAGATCGCTCAATTGTTAGAAACATTCACATCATGTTCCTCTTTCATCGCTGGTGTTGGAATCATAACCATTATCTGCTCTTCTAAATCCACCTTAAGACGTTTTACATTTTCTTGTGCCTCCATGGAGGTAGAAACTCACTGTTGCTCTTTAAAATTGCTCAAAATTCCCGTAATGTAGCCATAAAAACCTAGAAAAAAATCACTGTGGACTTACTTGTGGTTTTGAAAAGGTGGTCAGGCTACTCAGTGCTTTCCTATGGACATTTAAGGCCTCTTGCACACGACCGTATGGCTTTTTCAGTATTTTGTGGACCGCAAAAAACTGATCCGCAAAAAAATACGGATAACGTCCGTGTGCATTCTGTTTTTTACGGAACAGCTGGCCCCTGATAGAACAGTACTATCCTTGTCCTTTATGCAGACAATAATAGGACGTGTTCTATCTTTGAACGGAACAGAAATACAGAAACAGAAGGTATATGGAGTACCTTCCGTTTTTTTGTGGATCCATTGAAATGAATGGTTCCGTATACGGAACGCAAAAGAACGGAACGGAAACTGAAAAAAACACGTTCATATGCAAGAGGCCTAGCAGCAATTTTTTTTTTTTGCAGTGGGAGATTAAAGGGCTACTCCGGTTGTTGCAAGTTATCCCCTATCCACAGGATAGGGGATAACTATTAGAGTGTTGGGGGTCCTACTCCTGGGACCTTCATTGATCTTGAGAATGGAGGCCCTGTACCCCCTGCATGCCCCGCTGGAATAAACCGAGCAGCCAGTCGCACATGCACGCGGCCGCTCCATTTATTTCTATTGGAATCAGAGATAGTCAAGCACAGCGCTCAGCTATCTCTACATCTCCCATAGACATGAATGGAGCAGCCGTGCGCATGTGCGACTGGCTGCTCTGTTTTTTTCAACGCGGGCTGCAGGGGGTACAGGGCCCACGTTCTCGTGATCAGTGTGGGTCCCAGTGGTAGGACCCCTGCCGATCTAATAGTTATCCCCTACCCTGTGGATCCAGAACTGCATCAAGAAACCTGACCGTGCCGCCGTACCCTTAGTGTAACTTCAGTAGATGAGGTGACTTAACAATTAGCAATAAAACGCTCATTGACTGTGTGAATAAGGCGAGATTCACACGACCGCATCTGTTTTGGGATCCGCAAAATGCGGGTACCAGCCGTGTGCTTCCTGCACTTTTCGTGGGCCTCATTGTCAAAATACCTATGGGGACAAGAATAAGACTTGTTCTAGCGGGACGTGCTAAATGTTGCGACTTTTTGATGCCGGTTTTCTGGCGTACAGGGATGATAAGGATATATGCAGATGGAGCTGCGCAGAAAATCCGCAGGATATCAGTTGCTTGTGCGGATTTTCAGTGTAAATTTCATCCTTTGCAATGCAACTAAGGGTGAAATTTGTGGCAAATCAGTGTCAAAGTCTGCACAAGACCATATTTTCTGTCTGCATCCGATCAGCAGTTTTTGCGGATCAAACGTGGACCTTTTCATTTCTATGGGGCCACAAAAAATATGGACAGCGCACGTATGTCATCCAGCTGTGCCGCAAATGACGAACCTGTCCTATTCTTGTCCGTTTTGCAGCCAAGAATAGGCATTTTTTACAATGTGACCCTCGAAAAGTGCTGGATGCATGCGGACCGGAAAACAGATACGGTTGTAAGCAGGAGGCCTAAGATATGTAGATTTTGGAGCGGAAGTACAGCAAAATTTGCATGAACTATATTGCGATGTGTGTATACCCTAAATGTCCTCCCTAGTCCTCCTGAAGGTTCTCTACAAGCTAGTTGTATATACTGCTATAATATATAATCCTGCACCTATCAGGTCTTATCTAGTGATACATACTGTATGGATAATAACCGGTCGTGCCACCGCAAGGGGTGATCATAAAAAACCGGCGGTATGCGCCATTCTTTCTAGCTTCTGTGAGGATACGTCTCTGTCTTGTCCATAGAAATCCCCATGCACTGACCTCTCCTATTGACTGAGCACCAATTAGCTGCTTTATGAGGTGTGTAATGGAGACTTGGCAGAACCTGTAACAGGGAGTATATTGCGCTATGTGATAAAATGTGGTCTCTACCCTCTGCCAAGTGTACATAGTGAGGTACTGTGTTTTGTAAGGAGCACAGGCGGATTATCCAAAAGTGCCGTACTAGTCCAGGATGAGAAACGCTTGTCTGTACAGAAAATGTTTTCTCTTATACCTTGTGTAACTTGGAGCTCCTGGGCCTTAAAGGCTATGGACACCTTTGCGGGGGCTGTTTAAAATTATTATTGCATTGTACTTATTTTCAGCTAAAAATCATTTTTTCAATTGGTCTTTATTAAAAAAATTGAGCCCCTTTTTTCTATACAGCCATGACATGCTTTAGTAGCAGGCTCTGTATTTTTACCCTGTTACATCAGGCAGCTCAGCGGATTGCTCCTTATCTCTGATATCTGATCTCATTATAGCTCCGTTCTTATCTTACTGATAATAATGTGGCTTAAACGGGTGTTTATAACCTTTTAGTAATTCAGAGATAAGGTTTATTAGATGGCCGGTGTTCTGGTATATCTCCCTACCCTTATCACTTCCTTTTGTGATGTGGCCGCAACGGACATGACGTTCCCAGGTTTGGAAGGAGGTGTATCTCGCCACGCAGGCGCACAACGACAGCATAGGGAAATTTCACACCAGAGTTGGGGAGAAGGGGCCACCTAATGCGCAGATGATCAGACATCACATGTGCGCAGTGAGTGGTAGGTAGAATTAACAGAACAAATGCCCATCAGATCTCCCTACCCCCACACTGCGCAGGCGTAGTGATCGGATGGATGTTCGGTATAAGAGATCTCCCTGTCCACTGGTGCGTATGTGCGGTGTATCCCGACGGGAGTAGTTGGCCGCGCTTGTGCACTGGCCTGTAATTTTTCCCTACCCTCTAACCGCTGCTGAGGCTCCCGGCGCATGCGCAGTGTCGGCTGGTGTCCAGCTGAGAGTTGAGGTGCAAGTGCATTAGGTGGCCCCTTCTCAACAACTCTGGTGTGAAATTTTCCTATCCCGTCGTTGTGCGCCTGCTCGGCGAGACACACCTCCTTCCAAACCTGGGAACGTCATGTCCGGTGCGACCGCGTCACAACAGGAAGTGACGAGAGTAGGGAAATGTCACAGGTAGGGAAATATAACGGAACAACGGCACAAAGTGAAAGCAAAAGTAAGATTCACACAGCTAAGGAAACAGTTAACCCTTTGTGACAGAACAGATGGATATTTTTGATAAAGACCAATTGAAAAAATTATTTTTAGCCCAAAATGAGTAAAATGCAATCATAAAAAAATTGCCTCCAAAGTTGTCCACAGCCTTTAATGAGGGGGCCCCCTGCTGCCGTGTGGCATTTATAATACTGGTGTCTTCTTATAAGGCAGAGGGGGCCCTTGTTCCCTTAGGCACCAGTGCCCGGGTGCCACTGCTCGTTTGGTAATTTATCTTTTACAGAGATCCTGACATTTTTATGCCATTTTGACAAGAGTGATGAAAGGAAGTGCCGTGCCGCCATATTGGTTGTGACCATTGAATTGGCTTCTTATAAACTGACAAGCCTGTGTCATTCGGTACTCATGTTCAATAGCAAAGTGATAGTTTACCATGTTTTCAAGAAGCTCAAATAAACAATATGGCCGCACTTCCTGTTTTTTTTTTTCTAAATGTCTGCCACCATTGAGCAGAAAAATATTACCATCTCTGTAAATAAATTAAAGGCTATGTACACCTTCACGGGCAATTTTTTTAATGATTGCATTTTACTCATTTTGGGCTAAAATCATTTTTTCAATTGGTCTTTAAGGGTTAACTGTCGCTAGCCGTGTGAATCATACTTTCACTTTTTGCCAGTCATCTAATAATAAACCTTATCTCTAAGGGTACTTTCACACTTGCGGCAGAGTGATCCGGCAAGCAGTATCACTGTTCATGTGTAGTACGTTTCGTGCTGGCCTGTTACAAGTGTTTCGGGCATGCTGCGGTATTATCTCCGCCCTGAAACGTCAAAAAGACTGAACTGAAGACATCCTGATGCATCCTGAACGGATTTCTCTCCATTCGGAATGCATGGGGATAAAACTGATCAGTTATTTTCCGGTATAGAGCCCCTATGACGGAACTCTATGCCGGAAAAGAATAACGCTAGTGTGAATGTACCATAAATTACAAAAAGGTCATAAACACCTATCAGTAAGATACGACTTGAGCTATAATGAGTGTTTATAAAGTGAGATTAGCGATAAGGAGCCATCAGCTGAGCTGCCTGATGGAACAGAGTGAAAAGTCAGATCCTGCTACTAGAGAAACACAAGGCTGCACAGAGACAGGGGTTCAACATTTTTACTAAAAACCAAATGAAAACATGATTTTTAGCCCAAAATGCGTACAATGCAATAAGAAAAAAATTGCTCCCAAAGGTGTACATAGCCTTTTAAACATAATTATCAAACTGTGGCTGCTGCTCTAAGGTCTGATTTACTAATATATGGGCATATACTTTTTCATGTAGGGAACTGCAGATCCAATCCCCTCATATAAAAGTCCATGTACTGATTACAGACTACGTGCCAGGGATGGTTTGGTGCTGACCTGTCTGGCGGCAGCTGTTTCATACTGTGTTTTCTCTTGCAGCGGAGAAGTATGGATACCTTGTCCTATGGCTCCACAGCGTCTATGCTCTCAAGGGATGAGAAGGGTAGATATACATTTCGGACGCCATGTTGCTCTCTACGCGACTCTTACTAACCAATAACGTGTGTTTATTCTCAGATGCATGTTGTGGCTGCAGCAGAAAATGTATGTGCGTCATAAGCGTGACATTACTCATTCTAATAATCATCGCTGCTGCCATCGTGTGTGCGGTGGTGCTCGCCCTCCCTGCTCGCACCCCAGGTAATCTGTGCATAGTAGATAGCTGTCGGCTGAACACAAAACAATTCTGGAACATCTACTCTTATGGCTCTATGTTTTGCCATTCCTTTATTATTCCTGCTAGAAGTTATGAATTAATTGCCAACAGTTTGCAATAAAGGTCCAGATGGGTGTTACAGGTTGGGCGTGTGTCCCTGCACAATCTGACACTGGCAGCACTGATTGGATAGTGCAAGGCTGTGCAGGGACACACCCCAACTAGTAACACCTTTCTGGACCTTCATTGCCAACTGCTAGCAATTTATTCTTAACTTCTAGCAGGAATAATAAAGGAATAGCACAACATTATAGAGTCATAGGAATAGGTATTACATAGGGATTGCAAGTAGTTACTAAAACAGACATGTCAGGAGCAGGGACAGGTCTTACATAACATCTGGGACTATCCCTTGAGATCTGAAACGCGTGGCTATGTATATATTACAGTGTAAAGTAATAGACAGTGTCAGATTCGTAGTATCACTGTTTACATGTAGTACATTTCGTGCTGGCCTGTTACTATCATTTTTTCTTGTGTACTGAATAGTAACTATCATAGATGAGTGCTAAGTAATGAGGTGTAATAACATGGACTCTATCTGTCCTCAGAAAGTCGCTATTGTGTCACATCGGACAACCACACCGGATTCCTATGCGATGACAGGATAACGTGTCTGCTGCCGTCTCAGGTCTGTAATTCTGCAAGTGACTGCGGCAATGGGGAGGACGAAACGACTTCTCTGTGCAGTAAGTAAATCTCCTGCGTATTGCAGGGCAGCTAATTACTAACGCCATTTTGTCTTTAACATTAAAGGGGTTGTTCAGCAGGGGAAAAACTGTATGGCTAAGGGGGGACAACGCTACAACCAGTAAGTCTGAGCAGGCAGCTCCTGGCATGTCCAGTATGTCAAGATGGGACCAGAGACTAGCAGGACCTGGTAAACCTCAGAAGGGGAGCAACAGGGATCAGTCGGGTTTCTGTCATTTTATTAACCCATCCTGAGCCATATGCATACAACCCCTTTAACCGCATCCTGTCCCCAGGGGCGTAACTACCATAGCGGCAGACCATGCGACTGCTATGGGGCCCAGAGCAAGAGGGGGCCCAGTTGGGATAATCCCCTCTTCTTCTAGGGGTGAAAACTTGGTCAGGACTCTTCCCTCTAAAGAAACAACTTTTAGCAAACGAGGCAGTAGTAAAATGGCCCAAGGATCATTGAAAGGGGTTTAGGCGGAAACCCTTCTGTCCTGTGTGGGGGGCATGGTTTGATCCTTGCTGTGGGACCCTTACTTCTCTATGTACACCACTGCCTGTCCCCTCTCCTGATTAGTCTGTTTTAGCAACGACTTGCATTCCCCATGTAACAACAATTCTGGATCATCTGTTCTGATGTTGTGCCATTCCTTTATTATTCCTGCTAGAAGTTATGAATGCATTACTAGCAGTTTGTAATGAAGGTCCAGCTGGGTGTTACCAGTTTGGTGTGTGTCTCTGCACAGTTTGATAAAATATCCAGTCAGTGCTGCCAGTGTCACACTGTGCAGGGACACCCCCCCCCCCAACTGGTAACCTTCATTTTAAACTGCTAGTAATTAGTCCATAACTTCTAGCAGGAATAATAAAGGAATGGCACAACATACAGTCATAAGAACAGATGCTCCAGAATTGTTATTACATGGGGAATGTAAGTCGTTACTAAAACAGACATGTCAGGAGAGGGGACAGGCGCTCTTTAACATTTGATCATTCGCATTTTTTAGAAGCGGTATATTGCCAGGAGCAATCCACATCTAGGGACGGTGGCATGAATGCAGGGATGGCAGTCGGTGTCTTGCATTTATAAGATGTTCATACTCATTAAGAGGTCATGCACACAAAGATATTTTTTTCCGTGTCCGTTCCGTTGTTTTGCGGACCGTTTGCGGAAACATTCTTTTCAATGGGTCCACAAAAAATACGGAAGTCACTCCGTGTGCATTCCGTTTCCGTATGTCCGTTCTGCAAAAGAATAGAACATGTCCTATTATTGTCCACATTACGGACAAGGATAGTACTGTTCTTTTAGGAGACCACTGTTCCGTTCTGCAAAATACGTAATGCACGCGGACCGCAAAATATATACGGTCATGTGCATGAGCCCTTAAATGAAGTGTGAGGACCCGTAATCACAGCCAAAAATAGTGCGTGCTTCTATGGTGTCACTACAAACCCACGGTCCATCGAAAACCGCTGGTGTGTAGATGCACTCATTAAATTCACTGGATACGTGTGCTGTGCTTGGACACCGCGGACCACTCACGATTTACTGACGTGTAAAAGAGGCCTAAAGCCTTATTCACACATTTAATGTTTCATCAGTGATTTCCATCAGTTATTGGGAGCCAAAACCAGGTCCGGCTTAAAAGCACAGAACAGGAAACATTTTTTCCAATATACCTTATCTCCGTGTAAGCTTTACTCCTGGAGTTAGCTCACAGTCACTGATGAAAATCACTGACCAAACACTGACCGTATAAAAAGCACCCAACTCAGCTATTGTATGTGTATGGCCAGCTTTATAGTCTCTGCATAGTTTGATCTTGTGATGATTTTTCTGTTACAAGTGAATAAAAAGAGAAATGAGGTCATTTATAAAACTAGTGGAAAGTAGAACTGGCCTAGTTGCCCATAGCAACCATTTAGATTCCACCTTTCATTACTCACAGCTCTTTTGGAATATGAAAAGTGGAATCTGATGAGTTGATATGAGCAACTGCGCCGGTTTTACTTCACACCAGTTTAATAAATTTCCCCAACAGTCTTTGTCCAGTACCAGAACACAGGCAGCCATGGATGTGCCAGTTACGTGACTGAGTGTGCGTGTGTTTCACAGGTAACCTGCCTGATAATTTGCCTGGATATTTAATATTTCGATGTGGAAATCCTCAAACCTGGATCTACAGCAACCTGAAGTGTAACGGCATTAATAATTGTGGAGACTGCTCCGATGAGTCCCAGGCCTGTAAGTATAAGTGAAGGAGGGGGGTTCAATAAGCCTTTGGGGTGAGGGTCCTTTCACGCTAGCGTTTTCAGGATCCGGCCTAGAGTTCCGTCGTCGGGGCTCTATGCCGGATGAATACTGATCAGGATTATCCCCATGCATTTCGAATGGAGAGAAATCCGTTCAGTATGCATCAGGATGTCTTCCGTTCAGTGACTGAACGTTTTTTGGACGGAGAAAATACCGCAGCATGCTGCTGTATTCTTTCCGCCCTGGGATGCGGAGCAAAACGTCTGCCACAATAGAAAATTGATCCGTCCTCCATTGACTTTTAATTGAGTCCATGACGGATCCATTTTGGCAATGTTAAAAAATAGTTAAAGTTCATACAAGCGGATCCGTTCAAATGGATGCATGCGGTTGTATTATCTGTAACTGAAGCGTTTCTTTCCGGCATTGAGCCCCGACGACGGAACTCTATGCCGGATCCTGAAAACGCTAGTGTGAAAGGACCCTAAGACCCCATTCACCCGTCCGCAATTCTGTTCCGCATTTTGCAGAACGGAATTGCGGACCCATTCATTCCAATGGGGACACGCTATGTCCCACCCATACCCGGAATTGCGGATCCGCACTACTGGGTCCGCACTTCCATTCCGCAGAAAAATAGAACATGTCCTATTCTTGTCCGCAATTGCGGACAAGAAAAGGCATTTTCTATATAGTACCGGCGATGTGCGGTCCGCAAATTGCGGAACTCACATCGCCGATGTCCGTGTTTTGCAGATCCATGGATCCGCAAAACACTTGTGGACGTGTGAATGGCGCCTAAGGGTAATACTGGCATGTATTGAGGTCACAGCCAGAGGGTTTCTTTCATATGACCATATTGCTACACATTAAAGGGCATCTGTCAGCAGATTTGTCCCTATGACTCTGGCTGACCTGTTACACGTGCGCTCGGCAGCTGAAGGCCTCTGTGTTGGTCCAATGTACATATGTGTCTGCATCGCTGAGAAAAATGAAGAGGGTCATTTACTAACAGAAATTTGCGTATTTCTGGTGCAGATTGTGGCACAAAGATTATTTGCGCCGCAATCTGTAATTTTTCCCCGCTCACGCCAGTTCTAAAAGAAGGGGCATGGTGCAAGCAGGGAAGGGGACAGGCTGGAAGGCCCATCTCATTTATCATTTTCTATGCCTGTTTTAGGTGTAGACAATGGTCTAAGTGTACGCCAGCAAGGAAACTGCAGTAGATTTATACGGGCGGTGGATGAGCCAAAGTTTTATAGAGGCTAGTGCTTCCTTATAACTTTGGCTGATCCATCGCCAGTACATAGGGTTATTAAGACTCCCGAGGTTTTAATATTTGCAAATGAGCCTCTAGGAGCAACGGGGGGTTACTATTACACCTAGAGGTTCTGCTCTCTCTGCAACTGCTGCGCCCTCTCCACTTTGATGGACAGGGCCAGGCAAGATCACATTTTCACTACCTTGGCCATGTCAATCAAAGTGCAGAGGGTACGGCAGTTGCAGAGAGAGCAGAGCCTCTAGGTGTAATGGTAACGCCCCCATTGCTCCTAGAGGCTCATTTGCATATATTAAAACATAATTTTTCTCAGCAATGTGGGCACATATGAACATGGGACCAACACAGACGCCTTCAGCTGCCAAGTGCACATGTAACAGGTCAGCCAGTGTCATAGGTACAAATCTGCTGACAGAGGCCCTTTAACGTTGATGAGCTGGACTATGATTTCTTATCTCTGTCTTTTCCTTAGTGGCATCCTGTTCTTTCTGTCCGAGTAATTGGTGGCCATGTACCCCAGTGCTCTACCAGTACTGCAACTGCATCCCCACTTCTTTGTGTCGCAATGGAGTCCAAGACTGTTTGAGCTGGTCTGATGAGTATATATGCCCCTGACAAGACCGGAGGCCTCATGTACTTCTACTTGTAAATTCCTGATCACCTAGCCTTATATTAACGTTCATGTGACGTGGACCCCACCCTGGTTACAGGATATCATCTCTTCTGTAAATGGAGACATCAGCGTGACATACATGCACAGGTCGGATGTGATTGTGTGGGACGGGGTGTTACACAATGCACAGGACATGGAAGGCTTCTTGCAGGATCACCAATAGCGCTTACATGTATGTAATATGTGGGAATGAACCATTTATAGCAGCGCTATACTCTTATGTGCCATGAAGCCAATTCAAGGAAGTCTAATTGCAAATATTGAGCCCCCTATTGGTGCTGGTTTACACTACGGCAGGAGGACTTACCACAACTTTTTTTCCATGATCCTTGGGTTGTACTGATGTAATTCTTGGCTGTACTAAACTTATTTAATAAAGGAATACAATTTAGGCTACTTTCACACTAGCGTTTTTTTCGGATCCGTCATGGATCTGCAAAAACACTTCCGTTACAATAATACAACCGCATGCATCCGTCGGATCCGGTTGTATTACGTCTTCTATAGCCATGACGGATCTGTCTTAAACACCATTGAAAGTCAATGTAGGCCGGATCCGTTTTCTATTGTGCCAGATTGTGTCAGAGAAAACGGATCTGTGCCCACTGACTTATATTGTGTGCCAGGACGGATCCGTTTGGCTCTGTTTCGTCAGGTGGACAGCGTTTTGGCGTCCGCCTACAGAGCAGAATTGTGATTGAACGGAGGCAAACTGATGCATTCTGAGCGGATCCTTTTCCATTCAGAATGCATTAGGGCAAAACTAATCCATTTTGGACCGCTTGTGAGAGCCCATGATGGATCTCAGAAACGGAAAGCCAAAACGCGAGTGTGAAAGTAGTCTTAGGTTGTACCCCTACCTGTAACGTGCCTTAAAATGTTTTAAAGATGCCTTTACTTGATTATGGTTAAAATGTATATAAACCGAACTGAATGTAAAGACAAAAGGAAATGACTCTACGGTGTGACGTCCTTTATAACTTTTATGGTGCATGTTCGTGGCAGTAAAAGGTTAGAAAGAGTTTGAAGAAAGTTTTACTGTTCCTGGCATTCAACTGAAAATACATTTTGGAGGAGCACTGGGAGGCGGGCTATGCAAGTCAGTCAGCTGAGGGCAGCTGAATGAAAGCAGCACAGAGGACTCTCTCAGACTGTCATGTTCAGTAGGATGACAGGCACAGACAGTGCACAGACCCGCAGCTCTGGTTCTAATGGGATCCCATAAGGCCTCTTTCACACATCAGTGAATCGCAAATGTGTGCTGGCCGTGGTCTCCAAGGACCGCTTACATATCCACAGACTTTAATGTGAGTATTTGCACATCAGTGGGCGCGTGGTGACACCACGGAAGCACGTCCTATTTTGTCTGTGATTATGGATCCCTCACGCACATTATAGTCAAGTGAAAACCATGGACACGACACGGATGCCATCCATGTTCGGTCCGTCGTTTTTACGGATTGCTGGTAGGCGATGCTCCGGGAATAAATTTTCAGCCTAGCAGTGTCCATGGAATTTGGATGACACAGAGGGCAAAAAAATGGACATACGGCTAAACAATGATCCTTCGTGGATATCTTCACTGACTACCTTGTCACGGATGTCACCACGGACATGGACGTGTCCGTGAATCTCTGTCTCAAATAGGATTTACATTTTAAAGTAAACACATGCAAATTTCACTTGACTTAAATCATACAAAAATGATTGTCCTGTAACTGTAAATATGTCTACCCATGTGGAATATGTCAGAATTAATTGTATCCATCTTGTGGGTCCTTAATTTATAGTTTAAAATGTTTCAATAGTTCTCTGATTGATCTGACTTAAATATACCTATAGAAATTTGGTGTTCTGTGCTCATTGATTTCGGTAGATACAGCCTCTCCCTGCAGTTTTAAAGAGTCACTGTACTTTTCACACAATTTCATTTCATTTAATAGAGAATGGTGTAACTAGCAAATCTCTAAATCACTTCATTTAAAAAAAAAAAGTCTGCCTGCAGCCAAGTGAAGTCATGGCCACTAGGGGTCTCACTTCCACCCAATTTGCCGTCCACTGTCTGTTATCAGGCAAGATCTGTCTCTAGTAAGGGTACTTTCACACTTGCATTATTCTTTTCTGGCATAGAGTTCCGTCAAAAGGGCTCTATGCCGGAAAATAACTGATCAGGCATATTCCCATGCAATCTGAATGGATAGAAATCCGTTCAGTTTGCATCAGTATGCCTTCCGTTCAGTCACTGTCAGGCGTTTTGGCCGGACATAATTCTGCAGCATGCTGCGGTATTATGTCCGTCCAAAATGCCTGATCAGTCACCAGAATGCCGGATCCGGCATTAATTTACATTGACTTCTATTAGTGCCGGATCCGGCATTGAGAAACAACTAAAGACTGCAGGACGGATCCATCTGCATGACAAGCGGAGGGACGGATCCGTTCTTGCAATGCATTTGTAGACGGATCCGCACCCGGATCCGTCTACAAATGCTGTCAGTTGTCACACTGAAGGGCAGATCCGGCAGGCAGCTCCGACGACGGAACTCCCTGCCGGATCACATTAACGCAAGTGTGAAAGTACCCTAACAGAGACTCAGAGGACAGCAGAAAAAAGTGGGGGCGTGTCAGAGCTAGCTGAGATTCTGAGCCTAATAAAAGAACTGCACTCCTGAACATCACAGGAGCCCCCTGCCTTTCTGTAAGTGTGATTTCCCCCTCCTTATCTGTTCTGTGAGCTAAAAGCGAATAAGGGAAAGGGCGTCACAGCAGTACAGTGCCGCAGATTCCACAGAAGGGAGACACTCCCTACTTCTGAGAGAAATGCATCTAGTTGCAGCTGAAACAGGGAATAATATGGCTGAAAAAGACATTAGGGAAGCTCAAAAACACCCGTTCCTTCACAGTTATGATTGTACAAAAAAGCACAGCCAATTTGCAATTTAAAGAGCTTTCTTGTGCTGAAGGAGGCAAGTTTACCTACATGTACATTTCAACATACCATATGTATTTTACAAAGAATAAGGGGTGGACTGACTATTTGGGGATTTGTACAATGATCAAGGACTTATCCGCAGATCAGATGTGGTAAGAGGTAAATGCTGCTTGTGTAGAAGCACACACATGGAAACTCTAAGAAGAATACAAGTATAAAAGTAGAATTTATTATACACATAACAATTAAAAATAACAAATATGGTAATACAATGTCCATTAAGTGGTTGTGCCACGATTGAATCTTAATCTTAAGTCATGTGTCTGACTGGTGGGGATCCAATCACTGGGACACCCAAAGATTAAGAGAACAAGAGTTCCTCACTGTCAAGCATGTGTTCTACCACTCCACTCTATGGGAGGGGAATGATGGAGATAGCCGAGCACTGTAAATGTCTAGCTTCAACAGTCCCATAGATTTTGAACGGAGGTAAGGAACGGGTACCGCAGGTGACGCTAGGGAGACTCGTCCCCGTCCCTGCCTGCCATTGCCGCCCCGCCCCCCCCCCCCCCAACACCGGATGTTTTCATCCGTGTACAGGAATAAGCAGCAGCGGCAGTGCAGGGACCAGGAGCGCCGCCCAGAGTGGGGTAAGTATATTCCCACGGAGGGGTCCGGCACATATGGGGGGGCTGTTGTACATAATGGATAACCCTTTAAAGGTGTTTCTAGCGTTTTTTTTTAAATGATTTTAGCTAGTCTTTTAGATGTTCTGTGTAGCTCTGTCGACAGAAGTGAGCACCGCCAACATTGTTGACTTCCATTGACAGAGCTAAACAGACCCTGACTGGCGGGGGTGGGGGGGTGTCGGACCCCCACTGATCACTTAAAAAGCCCTGGACATCCCCTTTAAAGCAGCCTCTGGTACAACTGGCTGAAAACCAATACGGCAGCCATTACAGATACTACAGGAGTTCTCAAGTAGGTTTTTCAGCTCCATAATATCAAGTCTGCTTAGTTAAACAGTTACCTATGTATTGCTACTGTAAAATAGGTATATTTGGCATTGGCTCTATGGAGCAGCACCTTTCAAAAAAAAAAAAAAAAGAACACTTAAGAGTAGAATTTTTTTCACATCTTGTCACAGAAGGTGACAACCTCCTGATTTCAAGAAAACAAAAATCAAAGTAAAATAGAAAAAAACATACACATGAGCTTTATCCAACTCCGTCAATACAGTAAAGCCGATGAAGTGCACATTCAGTCAAGTCCGTGCTTTACATCTGAATACATAGCAGTGGCTTAACGTCTCAAAGTGCAAATTTTCTATCCAGACTTCAGAAATAGAAGAATATCTGATTTACTACTGCTAGGTCTGCAACCGGAGGCTCACCACCGACTGAAACAGCATACTGAGAGTTGTAGTTCCAGGCTGCAGTAGCTCCACTGCCACCAGTACTCTGGTCTCCAGGCCGGTGGTGCGGATTACAGACGGCTCAGTAAGAGTTCAGTAAATCCCAGTCCTCTGTTGTAAGAGTCACGCGTGACTTTTTTGCAGGCCGAGAGGAAGCCGTATCTTCCAGATGCTTTTCTTCCTTAGCCCTTTTCACAGGATAATGTCCTGAGTAAGGTACAGCCGGGGCAGGATTCTTTGCTCCCTCGGGTCTGTAGAACTGTAGGTGCTTTGTGGTGGCAGCAGGTGAATCATTTAAGATTGCCATCTCCACATCATCACGATTTATCTTATCTTTTCCATCTATAAGAGCAACACATTATTTTAGACATACATTACATGTTTTTTTTTTTTTCACCAGCTTATTTTCATTCCATCCACACAGCGGTTGTCCAAGTTTTGGAAAAAAAAAATTTAAAATATAGCACTGTAAATATGATGGGCAGCAATATATAACTAAGCTAAGCAAGTTTTAGGAAAAAAAATTATATTTCCTCATTTCCCTGATTCTCTTCTGGCCCTTTGTTTACCTGTAATAATAACAATCTCTGCCCCTTCCCCTGCTCTGCAAAGGAAGTGAATACAAGTGCTGCCCTGAGGGACATTTCTGCCTGCTGGGAGACTCAGCAGCATGTTGTACGTGTAGGACTAGAAGTCCCAGCTGTACAATGGCACTGTGATACACACAGGATCTTCCCCCTACCTGTTCTTGCGCAATGTTCTGCAGAACTCCTCTAGTCTGTCAGCTCCTGTGCGCAGCATTTGTCTTCTCACTGCCTGCAGCTACTCAGTAAAGTCTTTAGCCCTGAGTCTGTGCTACTGAAGGCGTTAAAGTTTTTTTCTGAAGTATCCAGGGAGAGAGGAGATGGCAGTGCAGAGGGCTGCAGCCAGACACATATCTGCTCCCTCCGGCTTGTGCACAAAACATCATCAGAGCAGGGAGAGGCGCTGACAAACAGGTCATGTGACCCTCAGTGAAATCTGTGAAAGCAGCAACTGGAGATTAAGTGAGTGCATGATTTGATTAGTTAGAAACATACAAAGAACAAAAAAAATAACTCGCACAACCCCTTTAAGGGATAAAATTATGGCTGCCTATAGACAACACTAGGGGGAGCTACTGCGTAAAGAGTTATTACTAAGTTCAATACCAGCTGATCATGCTGTTACACCTAGAGGCTCTGCTCTTTCTGCAGCTGCAGCGTCCTCCCCACTTTGATGGACAGGGCCAGGTAATGAAAACATGTCAGGCCCTGTCGATCAAAGTGCAGAGGGCGCAGCAGTTACAGAGAGAGCAGAGCCTCTAGGAGCGTCTCCTAGAACAGGGGTAGGCAACCTCCGGCACTGCAGCTGTTGTGAAACTACACCTCCCAGCATGCATACTTCCTCTACTCCTCTCAGAACTCTCTTAGAAATGAATGGAGAATGCTGGCAATTGTAGTTATACAACAGCTGGAGTGCCGAAGGTTGCTGACCCCTGTCCTAGAAGCTTGTTTTTATATATATATATATATATATAGTAAAACATCATTTTTCTCAGCAATGCGGGCACATATGAACATGGGACCAACACAGATGCCTTCAGCTGCCAAGAGCACATGTAACAGGTCAGCCGGTGTCATAGGTACAAATCTGCTGACAGACGCCCTTTATCTATGTATGTGTTTACAGATGTCCAGTCTACCTGAATTTCACCACATCTAGATTGCTATCTTTTTAATATACTCACAGAATTGCTGAGCTGCTGTTCTGGATGCTGTGATTTTCTTTGATTTAATGGCAGACACTACCAACTGATCCCACTGACAAAAAAGCTGGAAATGCAAAAAAATAAAATTAAAGTGGATCCTATAAGTCAAGCTCATCTGGCAGAAGATAATTCACCGGTCACTTAGGCCTCTTTCACATTTGCGTTGTGAGGATCCGTCACCGGAAATGCCCGCCGGATCCGTCACAATGCAAGACAACTGAAAGCATATTGAAGACTGATCAGTCTTCAATATGCTTTCAGGTAACCATGGCAGCCAGGACACTACTAAAGTCCTGGCTGCCATGTCAATGCAGCGGAGAGGCGGGGGAGAAGCTACTTACCTTCCGTGCGCCGGCCAGGGCGCTCCTCGATGACGTCATCGGGTCCCTGCGTCGCATGGATCACATAGTTATGCTATGTGAGCAATGCGCTGTACGATCCATACGGCGCATTGCTCACATAGCTATGTGAACCATGCGACGCAGGGACCCGGTGACGTCATCGAGGAGCGCCCTGGCCGCCGCACAGAAGGTAAGTAGCTTCTCCCCCGGCTCCCCGCTGCTTTTCCATGGCAGCCGGGACTTTCGTAGCATCCTGGCTGCCATTCTTTAAAGCTAAACGTCGGATCCGGCGATGCGCCGAAACGACGTTTAGCTTAAAGTCGGATCCGGATTAATGATTTTCAATGGGCATTAATTCCAGATCCGGCGTTACGGCATGTCTTCCGGATTTTTGGACGGAGACAAATCCGCAGCATGCTGTGTTTTTGTCAACGTCCAAAAAACGTTCACATACTGAACAGAAGACACCCTGATGCATCCTGAACGGATTTCTCTCCATTCAGAATGCATTAGGATTATCCTGATCAGTATCTTTCCGTCCTAGAGCCCCGAGGATGGAACTCTAGGACGGAAAGGAACAACGCAGATGTGAAAGGGGCCTTAACGGTTTTAAGTTTATAATTATTGTTTCCTAGCTTTGGAGGATATCATCTGAATGCGCACTGACTTTCACCTGCACAACCAATCAGAGCTAGCATAGCTGCAGTATAAAGCATGGAGGAGGCACAGGACAGTGGCCCAAGACTTTGTACGACACTGTACATTTGTGCAGGTAAACTATACTTGCTGATTATAGCTGTGCCCTAATGGAGTCAAGTGGAACACAGCCAACACTAAATGAAACAGATGGAAGGTAATCATCGGTGGGTGATGTTGGGGGCTTTTTGGTCATGTGAGGGGAGTCTGCTCCTTCCTCCCATAAGAAATAGTACACAGAGAGTCCTCTACACCTGCGCCAGGCAGGTACACTTCAGTATACCTTTTTCTCACTGTATACTTTGAGGCCTGCAGATAAGGTAGAGCATAGCCTTATAACTTTATGTGAATATGGGAAAGTAGTTGGTGGTTAGTCTGGCGAGTAGGTATATTAGATTTATTGTATGTGACTTTAAAAAAACAAAACACTGCAAATAATTAAATTATTCTGCAATCTTACTCCGGTAGGCGGGCGGCTTAAAACTGGAGTAACATCTCGATCCAAAAGTGTCATTTTAAAAATATGCCAAATTTATCAAACAACGTGCAATGTTTGATAAATTAGGCACAAATTAGGCCGATGCAAACTCATGATAAGGCCTCATGCACACGAACGTATATTCTCTTCGTGTCCATTCCGTTTTTTTTTGTGGACCGTATATGGAACCATTAATTTCAATGGGTCCACAAAAAAAAAAAAAAGGAAGTTACTCCGTGTGCATTCCGTATCTTAGTTCCACAACAAAATAGAACATGTCCCATTATTGTCCGCATTAGGGCTCGTTCACACGAACGTTTTTTGTGTTCCGTATACGGGACTTTTTTGCGTTCAGAATACCGTCCGTATACGGAACCATTTATTTCAAGGGGTCCGCAAAAAAAACGGAATGTACTCTGTATGCATTCCGTTTCCGTATTTCCGTTCCGCTACATTTTGAGTCATGTCCTATTATTGCCCGCAAATCACGTTCCGTGGCTCTATTCAAGCCAATGGGGCTGTAAAAAAAAACGAAATGCATCCGTATGTCTTCTGTATCCGTTCCATTTTTGCGGAAGCATTTATTGAAAATGTTATGCCCAGACTAATTTTTCAATGTACCTACTGTTAAAACATTATCATATGCTTCCGTTTCTGTTTGCGATCTGCAAAAAACAGAAAGCATACGGAAACGGAACGAAAGTTGAACGGAAACACTACTAAAACCAAAAACAGAGCCGTTAAAAACAGACAGCAAAACCATACGGTCGTGTGGACAAGGATAGGACTGTTCTATTAGGGGCCATCTGTCTCGTTCAATGCGCACGGACGTCATTCGTATTTTTTGCGGACTGCAAAATACATACGGTTGTGTGCATGAGGCCTAAATCTCACTGTAACATCGGGCTGCCGAGATCTATTGTTCAGGTTACATTGACATGACCGTATGTGTTCTGTGGTCCGCAAATTGGGGATCTGCAAAAAAAACGAAACAGATGACGTTCTGTATGGCATCCGTTTTTTTTTTTTTTGCGGATCCATTGTAACAATTCCTATCCTTGTCAGTAAAAGGGACAAGAATAGGATATGTTCTTTCTTTTTTGGGGGGCTACGGAACAGATATACGAATGGGGAGAGCACACGGTGTGCTGTCCGCATTTGTTTGCACACGCATTGAAATGAATGGGCCCGCATCCTATCTGCAAAAAAAAACTGGAACGGACACGGAAATAAAATACGTTTGTGTGAATTGTAGCCTTATACTGTACGTTCAATTCCAACCCCTGTACAGAGAGGATATGTCTCCTGTGCTACAAGGTGCTATCTATTTTCTCTGTTTCTACTGCGCTTGGTTGTTATTAGCCAAGTAAACAGCGTCACAATGTACACAGGAGAGCGGTCAGAAAAGAAGAGCAGGCTTTGTGTACAGCTACCTGCTCGGCCCAGCCTTGAGTCCTGCAGTCCTCATGGTCAAACTGGGTTAAGGGTTTCTTGGAATGAAGCAGGCCCGTTCTTGTCTGTATTTTTTTACAGGTCTCCGCGGGATCCTAAAGGGAACCAAAACACAGAGATAGGAGAGATATACAGCTTTTCTGACTGCACATAAAGGATCCTCTGTAGTGGCAACGCATTACAACCCAGTTCACTCGACCTAGTGTAAAGGGGCACAAAGTTAAGTTGGTCTATCTGGCCAGTATCTCATTTAAAAGGGTTTTCAGAGATTTAAATACTGATGATAGGTCCTCAGTATCTGATCGGTGGGGGTCCGAAACCCGGGACCCTTGCCGATCAGTAGTTTGAGAAGGCACCGGCGCTCCTGTGAGTGCCGCGGCCTTCTCCGTGCTCACCAAGCACAGCGCCGTACACTGTATAGCAGCGTTGCTCAGTGTTGCAACTCCACCCCATTCACTTCTATGGGGCTGAGCTGCCCCAAGGCTATGTGACGTCATTTGTCCTCGTGAAAGCAGCGAGAAGGCCGCGATGCTACTGCCTTCTCAAACAGCTAATCAGCGGGAGTCCCCAGTGTCAGACCCCCACTGATCAGATACTGATGACCTATCTAGAGGACAGGTCATCAATATTTAAGCCTTTGAAAAATAGGATTTTCTCGCTCATTTCATTGGGGGACACAGAGAACCATCGGACGTTAAAGACCATGGGGAGGGAACAAGAACAAACGAATCCAAGGCCGGTCATAATGCCCCCCACAGAAATGCCGGGGAAGGACACACCCAGAACCCTGAAAAGGGTCAGGAAGACCCATTCCCCGGAAGGCCAGCCAGAGAGCGGCTGAATACGCAGAGGCTCCGGCTGGGCAGAAGAAAGAACAGCCCAGGGAATATAAGTAATGGCTTAGGAGACTTCAGAAGAAGTGGAGAACACACAGAATAACCACAAGATGGACAAGAACGAAGACAAGTCAGTCACAAGAAGCAACGGAGCGATTGCGGAAGATACAGGAGAGAAATACGTAGCCTGGCTCCAGAGGACTGCTAAGGAGGATGCCCATGGATCAAAACCCCAGGAAAAAAAAAAACACCACTCAGTGGAATACTGATTGGAAGAAGACGAACTGAAAATGGCATCTGGATATCAAGGGCCAAAGAACTGCAGATGTGACAAAACTTGCCCCCCATGAGGGAAGAAGTAGGGATGCCCAAAGGCAAAGGCCCCACACACCATACCGGACTGCCAGAAGAGAAGAACACTCCAGCGGGACCATAACGAACATGTCAGGGTTAGAGAACCTGAAAGTCAGGCATGAGAATGGCCCAAAAGAACACAAGGCGCTAAGCCAGCGCTATAGAAATCGGTAGGTTGTACCAGGTACAGAAAACGTACTAATGCCCAGCAGTGAGCAAACCCCTCAGCCGCAGCGTGTCATGGCAGAACATAAGGAAAGTGCCCCCTGTGGAAGGAGGAAATGTAGACACGATCACAAGTACAACTAGAGAGAAGGCACCATGCCTAGAAGGAGGAATGCTGTGCAGATACCGTCAGAATGCCAGGGCCGATACTCCACATGGAGGAAAGGGATGTGGAGAAAACCATAAATGTAGGGTCCTCCGCCCATGCGTCATCTAAGCCGCAGTTTCAGGGATGAACACAAAAATTCCCCCTGGGAAGGGTTCACGCAGTAGTAGCCATAAAACCAGAGTAGCCAGAATATCTATTGGCAGCGCAGAGACTGCCTCACAGGGGGGAGGCGATAGCAAAAACTATGGCCTCTAGGGTCAGAGGTAAGACTCCACCTAAAAATAAGGACAACAGCAATAGCCACCAAGAATTGGTGCTGGCGCAATACTCTACCTGAGAAGGAGGAAACGGCAATCACAGCAGACGTTCCACCTACAGAGGCAGTGTGGACGCCGGGCGTGCCAATGACAATCAATCAAATGAGATTGCCCCACACAGGGACTCAAGGCACGAGGAAAGGTATGAGGTATGCCGACGGCCTGTTAGAGCTACAGGCCGACCTGGAAGACAGAAGCTGCCACGTAGGTGCCAGACACCAATCCAAACTAAGACTATCTGAGGAAGGGGGTAGTGTGAATCACAGTATCCAGCAGTAGTGCCAAAATACCACCTATGACGGGGGATAAGGCAACTGTAGGTACAGTGTCTAGCCAATAGGCCACCCATGGAACGGGATGACATGCAACAAGGAACAAATGAGAGTAGTCGTGGTAGACCATGTTGAAGCAATTACTCTACCCAAGAAAGACGCATAATGTAATAGGAGGAACAGTTTCCGGTGGTAGTGGAATTACCCCACTGATGGAAAGAGGGGAACCGAAAATATGTACAGGGTCCACTGGTAGTGCAAGCACTACTGGTTGTGCAACTACTCCGCCAATAGGGGGAGGGTAATGCTACAGGATCTATAGCACGCAATTGTGGTGCACTTAATCCCCCAATAGAAGGGGGAAAGCCAACAGAACAGATGATATCCAGTATGAGTGTAATTACTCCGCCCGGGGAAGGGGTTAATGCAATAAGACATATGGTATCCAGTGGAAGTGCAATACTCCGCCTAAGGAAGGACGGTAATGCGACAGTCTGTACAGGATACAGTGATCGTGCAATTACTCTATAGAAGGAGGATAATGCTACAGGATCTACAGTATGCGACTGCGGTGCAACTGAACCACCTATATAAGGGGGAAAACCGACAGGACAGGTGACCTCCAGCATCAGTGCAATCACTCCGCCTCGTAGGGATAATGCTACAGAATGTACAGTACCCAGAGTAAGTGCAAATACTCCCACTACAGAAGGAGGGTAATGCTACCGGAAGCATAGGATCCAGTGGTAGAGCAACTACACCACGTCTGGAAGGAGGGTAACGCTACCGGATGTTTGGTATCCAGTGGTGGTATAAATATTCCGCCCATGGAAAGATGGCAATGCTACCGGATGTATAGGAACGAACGGGATGTAAACACTCCGCCGATAGTAGATTACTCTGCCCATGGAAAGAGGATAATGCTACGGGCGGTACAGTACCCAGTGGAAGTGCAATGTGCTGTACAGTATCCCGTGGTAGAGCAAGTACACTGCCTAGGAAGGAGGGTAGCACTACAGGCTGTATGGCATCCATTGCAAGGACAATTAATCCGCCTATGGAAGGAGGGTAATTGTACAGAATGCACAGGGTCCAGTGGTGAGTGCACATATTCCGCCTAAGGAGGGAAGGGAATGTGACAGGACTCAAGGAATTCAGTGGTAGTGTAACTACTTGGCCTATAGAAGGAGAGTACAGGGAGTGCGGTATCCAGCGGTAGTGCCTCCAGCATGGGAGGTAGGTAATATACTTACCCAGACGGTTTCTGTCCACCCTGATTCCAGCAGTGTCACCTTCCTCAGTATGCTGCCCCTTGGGGAGGGCGGCTACACCGGTAACAGGGGGACTTCCAGAAGTGGTAGCCAAGGTGACACTGTAGCTGGCGGGTAACAGCGGAATGGAGATCCACTATTCCTCCTCGTCCTACAGAGGTGGGGAACGAGCAGCGGGCTTGAGGATCCACTGGTCTCCCGCCTCAGTGTGGGAAAAACAGGTGGTGAGAGCCGACCTGCAGCCCGAACCTGAAAAATAAAACAGGAAAAAACTTTGGCAGAACTGCAGAAAATGTGTCTGCCTCCTACAGACACTAAGCTAAAACTGATTAGCTCAGTGTCTGCAGGAAGGGTATAGCTGAGAGGAGGAGCTAACACTCTTTTTGCTTAGTTTCGCCTCCTGGTGGCAGCAGCTATACCCATGGTCTTCTGTGTCCCCCAATGATACGAGCGAGAAACCCCTTTAAAGGGTCTTTATGGAAGTATGTTCTTTGATGAGGATGGGATCCCGTTACTAGGCAAACTTTCATCCCATTCGCCCAGAACAGGGCACCAATATGGCACCCCTCTAAGGCTGGATGGAGGTGGGTGCCTCTCACAGGCTTATGACGTCAGCTTAGGAATATTTTACCTGCACACCTGCATCAGAAATGTCCAGGTATTGAAGCTGTTTGAATACAAGCAGGAAGGTTACCCCCATCTCTGTGATCTCTGGATTACCTACAAGAGAGATAGTTAAAGGTCAGAGATGGACAAGTAGTTTCTGTTGAAATTCTAAATGTGCAGTTCTTGACAGCCGCTGCTCACAAGGCCGAACCTCTCCTTAGTTACATTACTGCACACAGATTTACAGTTTCCTTATATTTCACCACACGTGCATTGCACAAATAGGAGCTATAGAAGAGTGCATGGTAGAGAACCAACATGTACTGTCTGCAAAATGTAACCTCCAACCTTCTGTACCTCCAGCTTTCATGGTTTTCTGCCACAGGGTATCGTCCTAGCACTGGAGCATCCAGAACACAGCAAGGATGAATGAAGGACCATGAGTTATTACACACGGTTCATGTGTACGGTGTAGTTGATGGTTGTGGCTTCTGCCTTGCTACTGACTGTTCTGACCCTTTATTCTTTTACATTGGAGACCGTCATTTACTGTTCCAAACTCACCTCATCGATTCCCTGACGCTCCCGTCCCAATGCTTCACAGTCCCCTGCCGGTCTCTGCATCCAGGTTCTTCTGGACACACAGGAGACGACCGCTCGGCCATTCACTACTCGCAGTGATTTGCTGAGTGGTCATTTCCTGTGTGTTGAGAGGGACCAGGAAGAAAGCTGCTGGGGGACCAGGAAATACAATAACATACAAAAAAATATGATTGAACCAGAAATAAACCAATTCTAAAATATTAAACTTTTTTCCGCCTGAATTTGGACAGTATAAACAAATGACTTACATGACATGTCCAGAAGTGACAGTTTCCCAAGGCCCCTCTGCAGCACTCGGACAGGAGCCGTCAACTTCCTGACCCCAATATCAGACAGACAATTATCCTTTAGGTACAGCTCTCTCAGGCTGTGAAGACAGAAACATGAGAGACGGTAACATAGGTTAAGCCAGTTATACCGGGCCATAAACCTACAGCTCGTTAACCATGCAAATGAATTTACGACTGTTAGCGACAATTGCTATGGTTATGAAAAAAACGTGGCTGCAACAATAACTCCAGTCGATATACTCTTCTAACAGGTCAGAGATGCGCTCTGTGATCTTGGATCACCAATGCATTCTATTTAATGCTTAGATCTGTTTGGTATTATTTAGAGAATCCTGACTTAAAAGGGGATGTCTCGCTTCACCAAATGGCATTTGTCAGGTAGACAAAGTTAATAAAAGGCGCTTACTAATGTATTGTGATCAGGCTCTCCCGCCTCCATGTCGCACATACCCGTCTCGCCGGCATCCCTTCCTGTGGCTGGTGAGGAGTTGTCTCCACCCCTGCTGGCAGAACCTGGGTCCCTACCTCTGACGGAGGGCTCTCTGCGGTCTATGCTGGACTCTCTGCGTTCCTCTCTAAGGGCAGACTTCTCCTGCATGCTAAAGGAGCTAAAGCGGGAAATACAAGGCCTGGAAGACCGCATATCCCAAGATGGCGGAATACGCCGCCTCGCATAACTCTTTGATCGACGCACACGAGGCCCTTGAAGAAGACATGGCTGCTATAAACACCAAGCTCGAGGACCGTCATAGGCGGAACAACGTGCCCATAAGGGGTGTGCAGGAGTCAGTTGGCCCAAATAGGCTAGAATTCTTTTTACAATCCTTGTTGAAGGAAGCCATTCCTGACTTACTAGAACGTGATCTTGTGATCGACCGGATACATCGCATCACAAAGCCCAAGGGACTGGATCCATCGTTTCCGTGGTATGTAATCGCTCGTATTCATTTTTACCATGTTAAAGACCGGTTCCTGCGCACTTTACGGCAAGACCCGACTCCGTCGGATTCCTTTAAAGATATCTCGGTATACCCAGACTTATCTGCAGCTACATTGGCGAAAAGAAGAGAATATGCGCAATTCACCAGGATACCTCGAGACCAGAAGATCCGGTAGAAGTGGGGTTTTCCCGTTTAGTTACTGGTGTCTGTCAAAGGGCAGCTGATCGCTTGCCTGTTTCCTAAGGCTGCAGAGGAACTCTGGATCTACTCCCTGCCGACCTCGTATCTGGTCGTCTCCAGAGAAAAAAGCCAGACAGGATCTCACCGGAGTGGGAACCTGCTTGAACCTCCTGATGTCCCTCCGTGGCTTTTACATTTAACCTCAGGTAGACAATGCAGGGGCACGTAAGGACTCCTTGCAAGTTCGCACTACCTTCCCCCCCACCTAGTCTGCTTTTTCGGATTAGGGGGCAAGTTGCAGCCCCTCAGCAGACTCCCTCCCTTGTGTAATTGAGTCTCACCATGCCTATAGCCAGAGACTAGTTACATGTCTATTATGTTCCAAGTTACTTGTTTACCTGTTTTAGGCTTTATGCGTCGACCGCGTTTTCTCCAGGCCTGCTATATATGGTTGAGGATATCCCCCATCCCTCTAAGTCTCAAGGTGTTGCTGTCTTAACAGTTCGTGTGCCGGAGGGCAGTCGTGTGTGGCATCCAGCAGATGAGAGCCCCTTTTTTATGTCTTTACCATGGCGGAGCTAAAATTCTATTCTAACAATGTTCGGGGCCTAAACTCCCCATTTAGGAGGTTCCAACTGTGGCGTGATCTCATTCGCCTGAGGAGCTGTCAGTCTCACCATCGGTCGTTACTGTTATATAATTATGAAAAATCCTTGCGTAGGCTTAGAACTAATTTTTACCATATGGGGGACAAGACGAGCTCCCTTCTTGCGAATAGACTCAAGAAAAGGACGATCAATTCTAGAATTGATATAACACATCCCCAAGAGATATCAAATGCGTTTGCCTCTTACTATGTCCAACTTTATAATCTCTCTCTACATGATAATAATGAGAGACGATCCCTCTACTCCTCAGCCTAGTGAGTTAGACATGACCTCCTCTCTGGGTGCTATCAATCTACCAATCTTGTCTGACTCTCAGTTGGCCTCCCTTAATGTGCCTATTACTACTGCAGAGATAACTATGGCCCTTAAATCCACCCCATCTGGTAAAGCCCCTGGTCCAGACGGATACCTTGCAAGTTAATATAAATTATTCCAGACACAGCTGCCCCCTCATTTATGTACTATGTACAATCATTTTTTTACCAGCGGACATGCTCACTGCCACAATAATCACCCTCCCAAAACCGGGCAAACCCCCTGACTCACCTGCTAATTTCCGTCCTATATCCCTGCTTAATTCGGACTTAAAGCTGTACGCCAAAATACTAGCGACCCGCATAAAAAAATTCCTCCCATCCCTGGTAGATCCTGATCAAGTTGGCTTTGTCCCGGGCAGACAGTGCAGAGATGGCACCAGACGTATGCTCAGCCTGGTACAGTTGGCGGCCGGGTCCAGGAGCCCCACAATGTTAGTTTCCCTAGACGCTGAAAAGGCTTTTGATAGGGTGCATTGGGGGTTCCTGGACCGGACGCTACAGTCATTTGGGTTAAGGGGTAACATTTTGGGGGCCATTTTAGGCCTGTATAAACGTCTGTCTGCCTGGGTGTTAGCTTCGGGATTTTTGTCTGACTTGTTCAGGATTTCCAATGGAACTCGTCAGGGGTGTCCGTTGTCACCGCTAATTTTTGCGCTGATAATGGAGCCCCTGGCGGCCACCATTAGGTCATGTTTCCAGATTAACGGCATCAAGATAGGTGCAGCGTCTCATGTGATAGGATTGTATGCCGACGACGTAATATTATCTCTAACGAATCCAGAAAGCTCACTGGCTGCTCTTACTAGGGTCCTGGACGCATTTTCTAGGTGCTCGTACTATAAACTAAATATAACTAAGACTAAAGTTTTAGACTTTTTATCCCGGCAGATGAGGTCACTCGGCTGAAACACCTTTACCCCTTTCAATGGGAAGACAGGTCTGTTACATATCTAGGGGTGAAGCTGGCTCGGAGTGTGGCGGATATAGTCGCCATTAACTTCGGGAAATTACGGGCGGAGTTGAGGGGTGACTATTCCAAATTACCTCAGGTCCATCTCTCTTGGATAGTGCGTATTAAAGCTTCTAAAATGCTTGTACTGCCAAAAGTGTTATATCTGTTTAGATGTCTCCCGGTGCAGATTCCCAAAAAGCTCATTACCCAGCTTCAAGCAGATCTTCTGCGCTTTATTTGGTTTGATAAACACCCTAGGATCCTCTCTAGATCCACCCATTAGAATGGGTGGGTTGGGTGTCCCATGCTTTTATAAGAATTATTTAGCAAATCTAGCGGAACAAGCTATGGAGTGGTGGATCCCGTCTACGCCCCAAAAATGGATCCAAATTGAGGAATGGTACACTAGAAAGCACTCTATATCCGCCCTTCTAGCTGCTCATAGTCTGAAATGTTTCCATTTTCGCACACCCCTAGCCACAATGCAAGCCACGATATTTATATGGAACCATGTGATGCAAACCTTAAATCTGCTCATTTTACCCAGGGAAAAGATCCCTCTGATATCGTTATTGTATCATACTCCGGATCTAGACCTCACTACCTGGTCTGCTTGTGGAATATGGTATATTAGTAGTCTATATTCCGGTGAATCCTTAGTGGACTTTCAGTCCTTGCACTCCACTTACACTCTCCCGAACTCACAGTTCTATCAGTTCCTCAGGATCAGACATTTACTGGGCAGCTTCTTGAACCCTAGATCAGCACCCCCACTAGTGTATGCCAGACCCTGTTTATGAGTACCACTTCCCATCGTCTCAAGGTACCTACCCTCCATTCGGGTCTTCTCCTGGACCAGCCAGGTAGTAGACAACCGTTTATGTCCAGATGGGAACAGGAATTAGGGGCCCAGTTTACCCCAGCTCAATGGAAGGAGGCAATGCACTGGTCTTTCATATGTACCAAATGTGTGTGGCCGTGCTTGCACACCATAGGAAAAAACGCCGGCCTCTCTTGTGGCCGGGACTGCAGGAGTGCGCATAGACCCCTGCTTTTTGTCATAGTGTGCAAGCACGACTACCGCTGCTGGATTTACAGGGTGGTCATAACCCCTGGAAACAAACAATGTATAATGTGATGGAAAAAGGAATCCAGGGAGCAAAGGAAGCAATATGGAGAATCACAATACATTAGTAAGTGCCTTGTATCAACTCTCTCTACATGATAAATGCCATTTGGTGAAGTGAGACAACCCCTTTAATGTTATGTCATATTTCCAGTAAGGGAATTCTCTAAGCAATGCCAAAAGGCTTTTAAGCTCTTTCAGCCATGGTTTCACGTGGCTGTCATATGATGATATTGAAGCAATTCATATATCAGATGTAATGCTCAGATCCCATGTAATGCTCAGATCCCCAGCAGGTCTAATTAGACTGCCATACTGATCTACAGGAGAGTTTTTGGAGATTTGAGTTTGGTTCAGTCGAGCCATGGGGGATTCTAGTCATCTGAAACCAGACATACAGTGGTTTCGCTACTAGCATACACCATCACTATCTGACCCCTAGAATAAAGGAGTCATAGTGCCTTTGTTTTAACCCTGTAAAGCATTACCGCAGCTTGGCTCTGTGTAGAGGAAAAAATCCATGTATCTCCAGCACCTAGTCTATCTCAATTTACTTAAATCAGATCAATTTACTTAATGTCTTTTATTTACTCCTAAAAATAGGCAAGCTTAAAGAGGACCTGTCCCCTCTCCTGACATGCCTGTTTTATTAGCTTCATACATTCCCCATGTAATAACAATCCTGGAGCATCTATTCTTATGGCTCTATGCTGTGCTGTTCCTTTATTATTTCTACTAGAAATTATTTATTAATTGCTAGCAGTCTGCAGTAAGGGTACAGAGGGGTGGTAACCAGTTGGGGGGTGTACCTGCGCAGACTCACTCTATCTAATCAGTGCTGTCATTTTCAGACTGTGCAGGTACAACCCCAATTGGTTACCACCCCTCCGTATCCTTACTGCAGACTGCTAGTAATTCATTCATAACTTCTAGTAGAAATAATAAAGGAACGGCACAACATACAGACATAAGAATAGATGCTTCAAAATTGGTATTACATGTGGACTGTATGAATCTATTAAAACAAAGGTCCTCTTAATAAATGTGCCTCCCTGTATCTTAAATACATGCCAGCTTTCCGCTGGAAAGCTACACGCAGCATTTTTCGTCCGGCCAAATGCCAGACGGATCCCATTACTGTAAATGGGGGTCTGGCAGTGCATGGTGGGATCTGGCTATGCCTGATACAGTGAACTTCGGCAGTCTGTTCCTCCGCCAGAACAGACTGCCAGAGTTCAAAGCGCATATGTGAACCCAGCCTTAATGAGATTTTTTTTTTCTAAAGAAAGATAACGTCTTTATCACCTACAGCAGGTATCCTCAAACTGCGGCCCTCCAGCTGTTGCAAAACTACAACTCCCAGCATGCCCGAACAGCCTACACGTATCATCCTACAGCATGGCATTGTGGGAGTTGTAGTTTTACAACAGCTGGAGGGCTGCAGTTTAAGGATGCCTGATCTACAGTATAGCATATGGCCTATAAAACCTACACAAGACAAAAGGTGTGCAACTATTATTTATTTCTCTTGCTTATATAGCGCCAACATATTTTGTAGGGCATTACAGACATAACCATCACTCATGGTCCCTAGAGGGGCTCAGGAAGTATGTCTTTGGAGTGGGGGCAGAAACCAGAGTACCCAAAGGAAACAGAAACAGGCATGGGGAGAACCTACAAACTCCATGCAGATGTTGTCGTTAGTCATATACCCAGGACCCAAGCGCTGCAAGGCACCAGTGCTAACCACTGAGCCACCGTGCTGTCGTACCTGTCCATAGCCTCAGAGAAAAGGTGTCGAAGCAGCTCATGTTCATCCCCCAGTTTACAACATGACAAGTCCAAGCTGTGAAGACCACGAAATGATTTGATCTCCTCCAACTTCTCAGAAACCAATAAGTACCTGTGCAAGACACGCAAAAATTATTATACTATATAGTCACACAATAAACATAAATCTTGTGCATGATACTATTTTATTGAACCTATTATGTATCACACAAGTACTAACGATGGTACATTCACATATGTGGTTGCAAGATCCGACAGGCTTTTCCCTGCTGGAGTTTACCAGATTCTACCATTCACTGCCAGAGTAACCGAAGTACTGCACAATTCCAGAATCGTATTCACCAGTTCTCCTTGGTGCTTCCTAGCTATAAAATATGAACACGTACTTGCCCCGCAGACACAGTGATGACAGCATCATGTCTTCATAGGCCTCTGTGAATTTGCGAAGGGCTACAAGGCCAGTCTGGGGATGGCAGAACTGCTGCCTGGCGTCAGCGGCTGTGAACAGTCTCTCTGCGACCTGCTCGGGAAACCCAAGCAGGGAGTCAACATGCTGAATATTATCCGCGATGAGATCGAGAGCCAAGGTGAACAAGGGCTTGGCTGAGTACCGCAGGCTTCCCTGCTCCGTGTATGTAAAAATAAAAGGCTTCTCCTTGGGTTTACAAGTGTCCCCTTGATTCACGCACAGTTCCACCGAAAAACTTTTGGAGAAGAGCCTAACGGGAGGAGTCTTAATCCGGGCACAATGAGATCCTGCCAAAAACAGCTGACCTTTCTCCCGCACATAGACAGGCCCAAAGTCCTCATTTGCCCGATGGTCCGGAAATTGTGACATCTGTATATGAAATGGAACAAAAAAATTGGAAGATATTACGGTATATAATATTCACAAATGTCTTTTATCGCCACACACGCAGCTTTGAAGACCATGTCCGAGCACCGGGGGCAAACTGGCTATTGACCCTGCAGAAATATTTCTAGGTGAGCTAATGCCCAGGAGGCCACCCAAACCCTCCTCAGGGCTGCCAGCCGGGTACATAATGATCTGACGTTGGCCAGCGGCCGCAGGTCTACTCCAGAATTCAACTCTATCTCCATTTTCATAGCTATGATTAAAAATCTTCTTTATTACATAAAAGGTGATAAATGTTGTATCGCTGGTGGTTTCCTCCACTGGGACGCCCAGTAATTCTGCCACTGTAATGGGGAATTATTACTAATGCAGTATAGTATTTGTGGGCACAGCAGGCACAGTATGGCGGTTTTAGCAGGATGTCACAGTTGGGGCACCAAGACAGGCAGTAGTGTTGAGCAAACTTGTGTTTCAAGTTCGGTGTACAAAGTTTGGGTTATCCAAAAATTCCGTTATGGATTCAGCTACCACGGACCATAACTTGTGGTCCGTTGTAGCGGAATCCATAACGTAATTCTGGGATAACCCGAACCTTGTACGCCGAACCAATAGGGAGTTTGTGTTGAGAAGGTGGGGAAGATGACGGAAAATTGAGGAATCTAAGATGTCTGTGTGGCAAACTCTGCAGAAAGGCTGAAAGAAGTTGTGCTGGGCTGAATGAGGAAAGAGAGCGTCCACATCAGAGGAGACATCACTGGATGTAATAGGGATGTAGTGCTGCATTCTCCTGTATGCATTCTCCTGCACTTACAGACCAGGAAGTATGCTGTCGGTAGGTCTTGGCTTAGTGCTGTGAACTGTATGTTCAGACGGATGATTTTGTCTGTGACAATCCCCTGCATATCCCACGGCAGACACCACTGCTCCGTGCCGTGACCCTCCACCGTGGAGCGGCTTCCCAATGAAAGTAATGGGAGGCGGATTCAGGGCAGATATGACTTGTTTTTTGGCACAGAGTCCACGCTGAAAACCTTGCCCAAACTCCTCCATCTGAACATACCCTTAGGCTTGTTTCACATTTGTGTTAGCCTGCCGGAGATGTCCGGATGCTAGCCGACACCCACCGGCCCCTTTCACTATAATGGGAACCAGCGGAGTCCCACCGCAACCCAGCAAACATGACGAGAATCGGCCAGACCAGAACCGCTGTGCCCGGTTGCCCATTATAATTAATGGGGTCAGACAGAATCCCAGCAACGCCGGCCAGAACAGCCTCCCGGAAATATCTTAGCCCGCCACCTTATATCTGAATTAGAGACAGGAGGAGGAGAAGGACAGAAAGTGACAGCTGGCACTGGTCATCACAGAAGGGAAGATTCTCGGGAGGTATTTAGGGATGCACTATGGTACTTGGTTCTGCTGGGGCAGTATTTTGAGCACCACTGTGGTATTTCTTGCAGTATTTTGTGGTGTTTAGTTCTGCTGGGGCATTATTTTGTGCTGCACTGTGGTATTTGGTTCTACTGGGACTGTATTTTGTGTTGCACTGTGGTATTTGGTTCTGTTGGGGCGGTATTTTGTGCTGGACTGTAATATTTGGTTCTACTGGGGCTGTATTTTGTGTTGCACTGTGGTATTTGGTTCTGCTGGGGCAGTATTTTGTACTGCACTATGGTATTTGGTTCTGCTGGGGCAGTATTTTGTGTTGCACTGTGGTATTTTGTGCTGCTCTTAGGTATTATGTGCTGCTGGAGCAGTATATTATACTACACTTTGGTACTCGGTTCTGCTGGGACACTATTCTGTGCTGCACTTTGGCACTGATGGCCCCGCCTACTTGTGCTGCCCTGGTTTATGTAAATTTGGACCACTTTAGGCTCCCAGTCTGCCCCTGCCTAGCACTGTGGCTCAGTTACAAGCGTGAGTATTTGTATCCCTCCGCCGCCACTACTGAGCTTACAAACCCCTGCAATTCACCTCTGTCCCCGGTCACACAGCCGTCCGGAACCTTTTTGTCACGTGGAACGTTTCTTTTCTTCTCCTCTGCTCGAAGGACTAAGGGCAAGAGCATTTCCGGGTTATGTGACATCATTTCCGGAAAAAAGGTCTCCTGGTTTCTTAGTAACGGCATAGCAACAAGACGGCGAGCCTGAAAAGCGGAGTTGCCGGGCGCTGGTGACATGACCCGGGCGGGTAACCTGTGCCTGAGCTCGGCCGGAGCGCAGGTGTCTCTGGCCACTTCCAGCGATGACAGACACCCGGCCGAGCACATCATTGACGGGTGAGTTGTGCAAAAACCCAGGAGGACATAGCTGTAAATGAGCCTCTTATAATGGACCTTCCCCCATGTATGAAAAGTTGGGCGGGGCTGTTGCCTATAGCAACCAATCAGCTTCCAGCTGCTAGTTTTCTAGTTCAGGTTCGAAAATAAAAGTACTGAGGTGATTGGTTACTATGGCAACGGCTCCATGTTTATCTCTGTGCCATTAGAACAGTGGGATCAATGGTGTCTTCTAATGCAGATCGGTCTGAAATAGGGTGGTAAATGAGGATAGACTTTGACACACTGATGAAACGGGGCTACAAGCTGAAATGATTGACCCATCAGAAGTTTTGATCGGTGGGGATCTCCGAGGCAAGACCCCTCCCCCCCCCACCATCCTCCCCACGGTGCTGATCAGCTTGGTTGACACAAATTTACAGAATTTCTGCATCTCTTTCTAGAAATCCCGAGACGTTTTGGACAACGACAGGAACGTTCCCTCAGGAATTCATTATCAGTATGAATGGCTTACAGAAGATTGGAAAAATCATCATTGACAGTTCATTAAGTAAGTCGTGCAAAGCAGTCTCCATTTCTATGGGATATCAGACAGTATAGAGAGTGACTGCACGTGTGCGACCAGCTCCGCCCGTCAGGGACAGGGGATCAAGCACCCATGTTGTCAGGTCCAGGAAATCCCCCTCCTCCCCAAATCAGACACTGAAAGGTCCCATTTTTGTGTGTGAAGGTGACATGGTATGACACTGTACTGCCACACAGTGGCACACTGCAGTATTGCAGGGTGCTTTAAAGGGGTTCTCTCATCTGAGACAATGGGGGCATATCACTAGGATATGCCCCCATTGTTTGATAGGAGTGGACTCAGGTGCGGGTCCCAGCGGCGATCTCCTAAACAAAGTCCCGAAAGTGGTGGAGGGTGCACTGCACAAGCACAGCCGCCCTCCGTTCATTTATAGCGCTGGCCCGGCTATTTCCAGCGGGCCCATAGAAGTGAATGAGAGCGGTGGCCGATCATGCACGGTGCGTCCCATTCACTTCTATGAGGAGAGCGCTTGGTGATGGCCGGACCGGAGTCCTCCAAACACCACTTTGGCCCGCTCCATTCTCTTTCCTGCACCTATCAGACATTGGGGGCATATCCTAGCGATATGCCCCATTGTCTCAGATGAGAATACCCCTTTAATGCAGATTCTGGATGTCTAGATGCATTCAATGTGGTATATGCAAAAATAAAGGTCATGTCGATTAGTGAGATTTTCCTAAAATGTACCACAGGATGTGTGCCATGGATTCATGATAATTTGGTGCAAAGAGTGCCCAGTGAATCATGGGAAATGAGTAAGACTAATCTCAGATGAGCAAGTCCACTGCGGGAAACGCACTCCATTATGGACACTTCTCCTGTGACAGGAGCACAGGGCATTATAATGGTCTATAATGCTGTGTGTCTCTGCCCGATCTCCACTGCAATGATTTGTACTCGCATAATGCCGTCAGCACAAATCATTACAGTGATGGTCTGGCAGAGACACACAGCCTTATAAGCCATTATAAAACCCTGTGTTCCTGTCACAAGAGAAGGGTCCGTAACGGGAAATTGAGCTCCTTGACTCCATATTTAGGCTATAAAATGAAGCTGTGGAGCGGAGATCAGCCTGTTAAAAGAGTTTTCTCAGATCTATTACACTGATGACTTATTCTATGGATAGGTCATCAGTATCAGATAGGTGGGTGTCTGACACCAGGGACCCCGCTGATCAGCTGTTTGAGAGGGCACCGGTGCCCTGTTCACCATCCATTGTATAGTGGCTATACTAGGTATCGTAGCTCAGCCCCATTTACTTCTATAGGGCCGAGCTGCTCCTAGGACACGTGAACGATGAACGTGACGTCACACGGCCTAGGGAAAGCTGTGAGAAGGCCGTGGCGCTACTGTGCCTTCTCAAACAGCTGGATCGGCGGGGGTCCCGGGTGTCGGACCCCAAATCAGATTGATGACCTATCTAAAGAATAGATCATAAGTAAAAATATCTCTTTAAGTCTATAAATAATGTTTCTATTCCTTCCTATGAAATTGTCCCACAATACCTTTGACTTCAGTGACCTATTCTAAGTATAGGCCATGAATATAAAAATCCCAGAGAACCCTTTTATTGGAGTTGTCCAGCCTTGGAGCCAGCAACCCCTTTATTTTATGTTCAGGGGGCACAGCTTAGGGCCTAAGGGGTTGTCAGCTCTAAGGCCAGACTGCCCCTTTAATTTGTCATTTCTCTCTTCTCTAGTACGAAGCTTAAAAATCTACACCAGCGTATCCAAAGAACCAACAAATTTTGAGACGTGCGTGGAAAGAGGTAATCAAGTGTTCAATTTCCTTACAGCTCACCTCAGGGAAATGAAGCATTACATGGTGATGATGCCTATTGAAATCCACTGGCTGCCCATGTAATGCCCGGAGAGAAGCCGGCTCCTCCGGAGAGACAGATGTTGGTTGCTGGCTAATTAATGGAGGAACTCTCATATGAGAGAGCAGCTCTATTAACTTAGAATGGCCCAATAGAATATTTCAGAAGGGGTCTTGTAAATAAGACAAGCCCTCCCAAATTCTAAAAAATTGTCCAAAGGGAGAAAGTACAATCAAATAATAAAACTATGCTTAAAAGGGTATTCCCATCTCTGACAATGGGGACATATTGCTAGGATATGCCCCCATTGTCTGATAGGTGCGGGTCCCACCGCTGGGACCCGCACCTATATCAAGAATGGAGCCCCGAAAGTGAAGGAGGGCGCACTGCGCATGCTCAGCCGCCTTCCATTCATTTTCTATGGGGCCAGCAAATATAGCCAAGCGCTGGCTCGGCTATTTCCATCGGCCCCATAGAAACGAATGTGAGCATGGGCCGCGAATGCGCGGTATGCTCCTATTCACTTCTATGGGAGCAGAGCTTGGTGGTGGATTGACCCCGGGAAATCTGGGGTTCTCCAGCCACAGCTCCCCGTTCCGTTCTCGATATAGGTGCGGGTCCCTAGCGATATGCCCCCATTGTCTGAGATGGGAATATCCCTTTAAATCCCTCGCTGCTCAAGCACAGCTGCTCCTCCCCAGCCTTTGCTTACTGTGCTGCAGCAACATGTGCACACATGACTGCTTCAGCGGCGTTTTTTTGCTGGACACTGCTGAGGCCAGTGATTGGCTGCAGCAGTCATGTGGGTACATGGCCAAATCACTCCTGCAGCCAATTAAACTTAGGCTGGAGGGGATTCTTTTGTTATTTTCTTCCCCTTTTCCCAACTCAGGGAACGGGCTTTATGCCCCATTCCCATGCACTGGAAAAAATGTGCAGATTTTAAGTGCACATTGCAAAAAAAATGATCAGCAAGAATAACACGTCCATTATTCAAATGGATTCTGCATGGAAATGCTGCTGATTAACCTTGTGTCTGCAGTCTGATCCTACAGTCTCCTTCAGACAAGAGCGTAAAGCTAATCCGTATTCTGTCTTCTAAAAATCTGATGATTTTTCCATCCCTGCGGAATCAAGATTGTCTTTGACTGCGTTCCGTTTGTCCGTTTTTTTTTTTGTCATCAGAATGTCGTCCATCAACAAAAACTTTCACTTCCTTTAAGCGCCTCCACCATCCATGAAAATCTGACCCATTGATTTTAATGGGCGACAGTCAGACTACAGTAGTGCACATTGTGGTTTTACTCTGCATGGATCGATGGCCTGTCCTGAAAATCGGACAAATAGGTATTAGCCCATTAAGTATGATGTGTCTGTGTTCAGTCCATGTGCCGTCTGACAGAATTGCAGTGAAAGTGGAGTTACGCTTTAAAGGCCTTTGTCAAACCGTAGTGTCATCTCTCCTGACAGTTCTGTCGTAGTAACTACTTGCATTCACCATTTAATAACCATTCTGGAGCATCTATTCTTATGACTCTGTGTTCTGCCATTCCTGTATCATTCCTGCTAGAAGTTATGAATGAATTAGCAGCAGCTTGCAGTAAAGGTACAAATGGGTGTTACCAGTTGGGGGGGTGTCCCTGCCAGTCGGAGACCAGCAGCACTGTTTGGACAGAGTCAGACACACCCGCTACTGGTAACAGCCAGCAGTACCTTTACTGCAGACTGCTGGCAATTTATTAGTAAACTTCTTGCAGGAATAATAAAGGAACGACACAACAGAGTCATAGGAATAAATGCTCCAGAATTGTTATTACATGGGGAATGAATCCAGTGCGTTCTGCATATTTTCTGGCAAACCCGCTAGAGCAAATTTATGCTATCGTTATGTAACGTGACCATTCTTCATTCCAGACCTTGAGCATGTGGAAGGACAGTTCCAGACAGAGGAGATCGCTGTAAGTACGAGCCTATGTACTGTGTGCTGGACCTCTTCTTCAGGGGTTGTCTCTGATTTGGGGAATCTGTGAAGGCACATTCATGTCATATAGTCTCACTGTATTACAGAATCTACTTTGTATCATTTCGGGTATAAATGAACACATTGAGCTTTTGGTAAAGCTTTATTTTAATTAAAGGGTTTGTCCTGCAAAGAACAATAAAAAAAAAAAAAGCCATATTCACCTCATTGATTCCCCACTGCTGCTTTCCACTTCTAGTCTCGGGTCGACACACAGGGAATGGCAGGTGATGCCAGCTCATCCAGTTACTGGCTGATGGGGTGACCTGCCTCAGCCAGCTGGACGGGCATTTCCAGGGTGCTGAAAGGGGACCAGGAAGTGGAGAGAAGCAGGGACAGTAGCCGCTTTGGAACACAGGCAGCTGTGGATTGGTAAGGTGAACATGAAAGAGATTTTAACAAATGCTGCGCACAAAAAGTGCTGTATACATTGACCTGCGGTGCAGATTTGAAATCTGCAGCATGTCAATGATCTTCCCAGCAGATTTCACCCCTTGCAATAAAAATGATGACGTTCATAGCCTTTTCTGCTGCTAAAACCACAGGTAATACATGCATCTGTCTCATTGGGGGACACAGGCTTTGACCATTGGTATAGCTGTTGCCGCTAGGAGGCGGACACTAAGCACAAACTAAGCTCCTCCCTCTTCAGCTATACCCTTCCTCAGTTTTAGCTTAGTGTCTGTAGGAGGCAGAATTTTGCCTCTTTCTAGCGGGAAGCTTCAGGCAGTCTTTTAAACAGCCTGCACTCCCAACCAGAGACGGGAGACCAGGGGTTCACCCAAACCCCCTGCTTGTTCCCGCTCTCTGGAAGAAAAGGAGGACCAGAGGTTCCCGTAAAAACCTCTGTCTTCCGCCAGCAATCGCATCACCACAGCTGCCCCAGCAAAAGTCCCCTCTGTTTCCGGTGTAGCGTCCCCCACTAGGGGCCGCACAACGAAGATGGTGATCCGGCTGGAGCCAGGGGACAGAAGACTTCGGACAAGTGAGTAGGAGACTGCCTCCAGTTCCCTCTCCTTCCCATGTTTGATGTCGCCTGTATTATGGGCAACAATGGAGCCTTTTAATGGTACCTGGGGGCGTTTGTCTTCCAGGACTCAGGGGGCTGCTCCTGCTGGTGGCCGCACGTCATGGCGTTCTTCTGAACTCGCCTGGGGAGGAGGTGGCAGAGCTTTTTTCTTCCCGAGCGCCACTTTCTGGTCAGCGCATTGGCTGGGGCAGCCGGGGCCATTAATAATTGGGTCCCCGGCTTCTGTGTGGCCTACTCCTGCAGGACCACCCCATTTCTTTCTTTTTTTTTTTTTTTTTTTTTTTTTTTCGGCGAGCGGGGGGACTGTCCGTCCCGTTCTGGACCTCAAGGCGCTCAATTGTTTCCTTGGCATCCACAGATTCTGGATGGAGTCACTAAGGTCCGTCATTGCGTCCATGGACCCGGGAGAGTACCTGTCCTCGATAGACATCAAGGACGCTTATCTTCATGCGCCCATATGTGTCAGTTATCAGAGGTTTCTCTGGTTCGCAGTGGGTCCATTTCACTACCAGTTTATAGACCTTCCGTTCGGCCTGGCTACGGCTCCCAGGGTTTTTACAAAGGTTCTGGCGACAGTCATGGCCCTGCTCCATGCCAGGGGGATCGTGGTGTTCACTTACTTAGACGACATCCTGGTGAAGGGTCCGTCGTTCCAGGGGACGGCAGACAGCTTGAGCATTGTTCTAGACAGCCTGGAGCGCTTCGGAGGGATCCTGAACAGGCAGAAGTCTTGTCTTTATCCATCGCAGTGGTTGACTTATCTGGGCATTGTACTGGACACTTGTAAGGCCTTCAGATTCTCCCCTTGTTACAGCCAGCTCCCATTCGTTGTTGCATGCGGGCTCTGGGGCACATGGTCTCTGCCTTCGAAGCAGTTCCCTATGCGCAATTCCATACCAGAACACTTTAGTGAGCCATTCTGTCCAGCTTGGATTGCTCCCCAGCCTCCTTAGATTGGCCAGTATGTCTCCTTGCCCCAGTGCGCCAGGCCCCCAGATGGTGGATGGTCTCTCCAATGTTGACATCGGGTCGCTCGTTCCTCCTTCTCTGTTGGAAGGTGTTAACAGCGGACGCAAGCCTCAAGGGTTGGGGGGGAGTGTTGGAAAATATCTCTGTTCAAGGGGTATGTTCCTGCGAATGTGAATCTCATGGCCTCACAGTTCAACCACAAAGTCGAGGACTTCGTCGCGCGGTCCAGGGACCCCATGGCCCTGGCATGTGACGCGCTGGTGATGCAATGGAGTCGATTCACGTTTCCTTACGTGTACCCACCTCTTCCTCTCATTCCACATCTCCTCCGAAAGATCAGGTCCGAGGGACTGCCGGTCATTGTCGTGGCTGCGCAGGGTGTGGCGTGCGTCCCTAGTCCTTCTCGCTGACGAACCTTGGCGTCTTCCTCTTCGGGAGGACCTGCTGTCACGGGGGCCGATCTTCCATCCAAATCTAGGGTCGCTACATTTAACAGCATGGCTGTTGAAGCTCTGTTACTGAAAGCGCATGGGTTTTCGGATGCGGTGTTCCAAACCAGTATTCGGGCCAGGAAGCCGTCGCCTTCCAGAATCTACCACCGGACCTGGAAGTCCTACTTTAGTTGGTGCGAGCGGCGACAGCTGTCTCCCGTTCGTTTTTCTTTGCCGTGACTTTTGGCTTTTCTGCAGTCGGGCATGGACTTGGGGCTGGCTCTCAGCTCCCTTTAAAGGGCAAGTGTCAGCTCTCTCCATTCTTTTTCAGTGGAATTTAGCTTCGCTTTCGGCAGTTTGGACTTTTCTGCAGGGGGTGGCGCACACGAAGTCCCCTTTCCGTCCTCTGTTGGATCCTTGGGATCTTAATCTAGTGATCAACGCTCTCCAATCTTCTCCATTTGAGCCTTTGCAGCAGGTGTCGCTGCGCTTCCTGTCTTGTTAGGTGGCTTTTTTGGTTGCAATTACTTCTAACCGTAGAGTGTCGGAACACGCGGGTCTGTCATGTCGGTAGCCCTTCCAGATTCTCCATCAGGATAAGGTGGTCCTTCGCCCTGTGCAATCTTTCCTGCCGAAGGTGGTGTTGGCATTCCATCTAAATGAGGAGACTATTCTCCCTTAATTTTGTCTGGACCCGTCTCATCCTTGGGAGCAGTCGCTCCATACCCTCGATTTAGTACGAGTTTATCTGTCCCAGACAGCATCTTTCAGGCGTACGGATCCCCTGTTCGTGATTCCAGAGGGGCCGAAACAAGGGCTGGCAGCATCAAAGTCTTCGATTTCCCCATGGATTCATTTGGCTGTTGTAGAAGTGTACCACGTTGAGGATCGGGCTTCCCCCTTTTTGGGTGACTTCTCATTCGGCTTGGGCGGTGCATCACGGGGCTTCGGCCCTTCAGGTGTGCAAGGCGGCGACCTGATGATCTTTGCATACTTTTTCCAAGTTTTACAGAGTGCACACCTTTGCACATCTTCTGACGCTTCGTTGGGGCGTAGCGTTTTGCAGACGGCGGTTGTCAGGGGGGTTGAAGTTAAGCCCACCCTCAGGGACTGCTCTGTAACGTGCCATGGTCAAAGCCTTAGTCCCCCAATGAGACGGATGAGAAAACTAGATTTTTGTACTTACTGTAAAATCTGTTTCTCTTCCGTTCATTGGGGGACACAGCTCCCACCCATTCTTTTGTTTATGAGCCTTTTCGGGCCTGTGTGGTTCTGGGTTTGTACATAATGTAATTTTGGGGATGAGCTTACAGTTTGTGCTTAGTGTCCACCTCCTAACGGCAACAGCTATACCCATGGCCAAAGCCTGTGTCCCCCAATGAACGGAAGAGAAACAGATTTTACGGTAAGTACAAAAATCTAGTTTTTCCGCTGTATTTTTCAGCACGTGTGGACATAGCCTAAAGGACAGATACCATTTCATCTCTTATTTTCATCCACTTCTGGGTTTGGCTTCAGAAACTGCTCCACCCTTACCCAGATGTACAGATAGCAGGAACTGATACTGACAGAACACATAGTCACTCTGCTTGCAAAACCCTTATATTAATAGTCTGCAGTCAGGAGATTTCCTGATAAATGAGGTCCATTGTCTACTACAAAGAGCAATTATGTGCCGACGCTTTATAATATACATTTAGCTTTGGATCTCAACCCGTAAAAAAGGTCTTTATTGGATTGGGTTGAGGCGCATAGGAAATATTATAGGGGACCGCTGGAATATGCTTGTAATGATAAGAATTGTTCTAAATATTGTAGCTCATACAACTGTGAATTCTTTTCTGCAGATTCCTGGGGTTCAGGCGATTCATTTGCGCTTTTTGATCCTCTCTGGATACGATCATTTTGTCGCAGTGCGCAGTGTATCTGCAGAGAGTATGATATAGACGGTGGGAGACCATGAAGCTAAAGGACTAACCCAGGAACATGGTTCTTTCTTATTTTTGGAAGACCTGGCTACTGATTCTGAAAAAGACGTGAAATGTATGGAACAACTTTTTTTTTGCCAACATATGTTCATTACTCTTCCACAAGAAATAAATACATTATATTTTGCGATTGAATAATTTGATCTAATAAAATACCGTATTTTTCGCTCTATAAGACGCACCTGCCCATAGGACACTCCTAGGGTTTTAGAGAAGGAAAATTAGAAAAAATATATTTTTTATCAGACCTCAGCTCAGAGCCCCAATCAGATCTCAGATCAGACCCTTACTGGAACTTTTTTTTTTTTATTCTTAACCCTTAACACTACTAGTTGTGTAATGGGCAACGAATTGTAAAGTGCACCTGGCTGTACAGTCTTTAACTGAGAAGTGTGGTAAGGTTCATAGCCTCGGTGAGGTAAGAGCCGTTTTTGTTGATGTCAGCAGCAGCTAGTGCTACTGACATAGTTGTTAAATAGCATGGCTGCAAAGCCGATCCGGGCCGGCTCTTACCGGGAGCAGCTAATGTGTAGGGTGGGTGGCTGCTCCCCACGACCCAGTCCTGGTTTTGGGCTGGGTTTAAAAACACAGCCAGCACCAGCAGGTGGTGTGATTGTCCTGGAGCTGCTGTTGGCTGTGGAATCATTTGAATTTGGGAGTTCTCTGGGCTGGAAGCAAGAGCCCAGCAAGGAGGAGTGCAGACGGCCTGGAAGCCTGACGGCGACTGTTTTGCGGCTGGACTGACAGCCAGGTGTGAATCCGCACCTAAACCTCCCAGGTGACTGGAACCTGTATTTGACTTTTTGTTTTGCCTCACGTTTTTCTGCTGGGTGTGAATTAACCCCAAGTGACTGTATGTTGTGCAAGTGTGAATTAAACACTGTTTGCTGCACTTACTGGACTCCTTTTGCCTCTGTACTGCACCCGCACCGCTATCTACCAGAGCGACTCCCCACAGAAGTTATCAGAACACATTGCCTTTTCACTTTCCTGTTAATAAGATCCCCAATTAGACCTCAGATCAGACCCTCATGTTAATAAGGCCCCCCATTTGGACACTCAGATCAGACCCCTAATGTTAATACCCCCATTCAGACCTCAGATCAGACAAAAAGAATAAATCAACTTACCTCTCCTGCTCTGGATGCAGCCACTTTGGGGATCCAGCTCCAACTCTTGCCGCACAGCATGAGGTCACATGATTGCACCGATGTCCACACACAGTGGGCAGTCACAGCACAGTGAGTGGCTGAGGAAGACCAGGAACCACTTCCCGGTCCTCCTGTACTAATGAGCGCTTCCATAATGGAAGCGCACATCAGTATTCGCCTCACTATGGGGGGAAAAAGTGCTTTTTTATTGGGCGAAAAATACGGTAACTCAAAGGTGGTGTGTTTCATACGAAGAGGCCTGTGAGCAACACCATGATGCTCATTCAAGAGAGGGAATTACATGTATGTAGACAGCACACAAAGGAGTTTAATGGAAGCGGGACTGCTATTTAACTAATGGTTTATAAATAAACCAATATGATCTGAGTGGTTAAAGGGGTTTTTCTAGTGTTTAATACTAATGACCTATCCTCAAGATCATCAGCATCTGATCAGGGGGAAAGGGGGTCTGACACCTGGGACCTCTGCCATTCAGCTTACCAAGCACAGCGCTGTCCATTCAATAGTGGCTGTGCTTGGTATTGCATCTCAGCCCCATTTACCTTAATGGGACTGAGCTGCACTTAAAAGGGTTTTCTGGATAGCTCATTAGTATCTGATCTGTGAGCGGTGCGGCCTTCTCCGTGCTCACCAAGCACAGCGTCGTCCATTGTATAGTGGCTGTGCTTGGTATTGCAGTTCAGCCCCATTCACTTTCATGGGGCTGAGCTGCGCCTAGGTCATGTGACTGATGAACGTGACGTCACTGGCCTAGGGAAAGCTGCGAGAAGGCCACAGTGCTACCGCCAGCGTCTGTGCCTTCTCAAATAGCTGATCGGCAGGGGTCCCCGGTGTCGGATCCCCACCGATCAGATACCGATGACCTATCCTGGAATAGGTCATCAGTTATAGTGTCTCAGAAAAGCACTTTAAGCTATGTGACTGACGAACACGCAGCCGCTGGCCTACGAACAGACAACAGTGATTCAGAAAGAAAAAGGGAGAATCCATAATCAGCAAAACGGATACAAAATTATATTTTTATTGTTTTGTCCAAAAGCACAGGACCTCTCCAGATATTTGCAAAATCAGGCTGTGGCCAGCACCGCTTTAGGTCACAACCATCACAAACTAATAAATGGTAACTCCTGTTTTTGAATGGAAGCCTGCGGCACATGTGTGATGCATCTGTTATTTACAGTTCATTGCAATCTGATTGAGTGTGGCACCTTTAAGGGGAAGTCTATGGTCACAGATATGTATTGCTCTTGTTCTGCTGAGGTCATGGACGTGACACCCAGCCTCAGACTATTTTGTTTTCTCAAGTACAGTCCGTACCTCCTCTGGTTTGTAGCCCCAGGGTCCCATGTTTCCCTGTAAATAAAATATCAAATTACTACATGAAGACAATTAACGCAATCGTATCAGCACGTTGCATAATTTCTGGTAACACCAATTATTATCTTTTGCAATCATTCTTATTATCCAGTCTCAATTTGAAATTTTAACCAGATCATTACCAAGGTATTTTCTTTCTTGAGTATCTTAGTGCATTATGGTTTGGTGGCTTTAAAATATTTTTATGTTGGAATATCCAAATAATTTTTGGATATTTTTCCCATTGGGCTTTAGCTTTGTGTTTTTGTAAATTTCATTTGAATTTTAATAGTATAAAATTGCACTGAAATTAAATGTCCCTCTGGCTTCCCCTTTCCGATATGGTCATTTTGATATAAGGGTATGATACTTCTGGGTCCTCATGGGTGGGGCTACCAATGTGGGTAGGGCTACTGGCTTTAAGATATATAGATAGATAGAGATATATATATTTATAATTAATCACCGTCTTCTCAGCTTTAGACGGTTGATGCACTTGATCCGAGGGTCCTAGCTCCCACAGGCCTTGGTGCAGCCTGCTTCTTCCCCTGACTGGGTGAGCTGCTGAAATCGCTCAGCCCACATCTCACTGAGCTCGTCAGCTCACAGCTAAATACACCTCATTAACAACCTACTGATGAACAGAGAGGGTAAACCCTATTTTTCTAGACTTTCTTGCTCTCAACCAGCTTGGGTGAGATACACCATCTTGCTAACCCCAATATTCCACTCTGGCAGCTCCACTGCTAATATATATATATATATATATATATATATATATATTAGATAGATACAGATATACTCACAGCAGTGTACAGTGCAGCCCTAAAGCTCCAACCACACCACTGTTCCTACCTACTTGCACGATCTGTCCTAAATGACGGCCCACAACTGGACGACAGTCCCTTCCAGACTATGTGCAGGGGTCTACAGGTTAAAAATGTAATGACAGATAGGCACCTAGAATGACAGGTGAAAAGATCAAACCAGGAGGAATAAACGGACAGACCGGGTCAAAACCAGGAGAGTACAACAAAGGCAAATCAATAGACAAAAAGAGTAACAATACCAAGCCAGATCAAACACAGAGGGTCACGTCAAGATCCAAACAGAGGCAGGGTCGAGATCCAGCAGAAGTCCGGCAACGGGAGAGTAACAATGAGACAAAAAGGCTAGTGAGGCTTAGCAGACCAAATCACAGGCACTTGAGGACAGCAGTTGCCTGTTTAAATACCCCACCCTGCAGGTCACATGATGCTGCATGACATCATATCCATCTGATTGGCTGGCGCTCCTGAACTCTGCCCTCCGGCCTTATTGCTATTGAACCTGGACGGCGTTGCTGCCGCATGCTGACAGTCATGGCTGCTGGCATCCAGGATCTAACATATACATATATGTATGCATATGTATATAAAAACGCACACACAAACGGAAGAAAGCAGCACATGGAGATTGTAGAAAAGATTTTCGTGCATGCCATCAGAACCTGAATCCATGGACACAGATACACCAATGGAAGAGATCGCAGCACTCCAGCGCGTGTTTTTTTTTTTTTTTTATTTACCCATGGAATATTAACAGGACATTCGCCTTGGGTCCTGGAGCGACAACCCCCACCAGCTTGGAGCTGGGCTGCTTTCTTCTGAGATGATAGATAGATTACGCAGCTGTTTCCCCTGACATAGCCCTAGTTATAGATGGAAATATGTGCATATTCCATGCCAACATTATAGAGCTGATCTGCTAAGACCAAGTGCTCTGGATCCTACAGTCATATAATTTATCTCTTGTACATTACCACGGCAGTAAGCCCTGCCCCTGAGGATCCAAAGCATTACATTTGTGGTACATCCCCTATGACTGGTCAACTGAGCCCAATGTATTCAGCATTCAGAAGGGCAGAACTGGTATAACGCACCTCTGACTTCTGTCTAGGGAGTCGAGCTGTCTTCAGCATATTTATACTTACAGTTGCAGACAAACAGAACTGAAGCCGGGCACATCGTCATGAGGCAGTAGTCAAGTGGTTAAAGTAAAATTAGCATGCAAAAATACACTCCCTTTGTAGATCACTTAGCAAACACTATATCGAAGACCATATAAATGATTCATCTTTTGGTTACCTAGACAGTTTGGTAAAACATTGTGATTCCCTCACATGCCAACACTTGTACATAGATACCTTGTAAATGACTTTACCCTCTTGCAGAATGTAAAGCCTCTCGGGCAGGGCGGCATACTTGGCGCTGCACAGATTCTGCATAGTATCTAACACCACGGGACAAGATGGCAGCTCCTCCAACAGGCGTTTAGCTGCGGCAAGCCGATCCTGGATGCTCTGATGTTTCTTTATTGATATGTTGTTTTTTAAAGCCCATCCATCTACAAGTGGGAAAAAAAAAATAAAGAATTTCATTCATTCAGTTGTCCTAGGGCAGGGATGGGCAAACTGCGGCTCTCCAGCTGTTGCAAAACTACAACTCCCAGCATGCAAAGACTGCTTACAGCTATCAGCCTACAGCAGGGCATGGTGGGAATTGTAGTTTTACAACAGCTGGAGAGCCGCGGTTTGCCCATCCCTGTTATAGGGGAAACCCAGTTCCCATGCAGTGCCACCAAAAATGGGAATGACGCATTAAACGTTTCCCATTGACGTACCATATACCCTAGACACGAGTCTGCAGGTCTACAGCAGCATAATGAATACCAAAAATCCAATTCAGTAATTTCATACCTTCTGCATGAGCTTCATCGATGTAGATAATCAGAAAATCTGCCACCGAGCTGAAATCCTGGACAAGCTTATTGAACTCGCTAAGCCTGAAGAGGAACGGGGGTCATGTGCAGCTTCCAAATGTGAGGACCAGAGGACGTTGACCTGAGGCAAAATAAATAATCATATAAGAAATGTTTCACTGTCCGACATGAATGTTATTACTTTTTTAATAAAAAGAATTGAGCTGGTGACAAAGCCCATTGAGACTAGAGCAGTGGTCCTCACCTCCGGTCCTCAGGGCCCACCTGTCGGTCATGTTTTCAGGATTTCCTTAGTATTGAGCGTCTGATATAATTAGTGTCCGTGCATCAGGACTTAGCACAGGTATTTATTCTGTGGGATATTCTCAAATCCTGACCTGAGGACCGGAGTTGGGGAACACTGACTAGTCTATCTGAGGACTTTTCCAATTTGGACAAGAATCAAAATAAAAACACATTGGTGACATAACCAGAGAGTACTCAAAGCATGCAAACATGAGGGACAACCATTGGTTTAACGTATACCAGAAGACTTCAAGGTACCAATTCCACTTGACTTCTACAGGGGGCCTCACAACAGCTTGACAGATCCGGCAGTATGACAGACATCATACTGAAATAAAATCTTGATTCTTCACGAATGTTCATTTCTCCGGCCCCTTCCCTTCTCTTTCCAGTTTCGGTTAGTCTATCATTCCTACCAAGTCTGGATTGCTAAGAGAAAACCACTTCTTCCTCTCTTGGTTCAAGGTTGTACCCTGTCTCATTCCCCATCCTATCTTTGGGTGAAGTCTGCAAAGCTGAAACAGGGACCTACAAAATCCCCCATCTGGAGTACCAAAGCAAAAAAAAACAATTCCAGTTCTGTCTACTGTATATTCTCTATGCTTTGACAGATCTTTCTAGGCTCCTCAACAAGTGCTGGAGATGCATAGACGGAAAGTTGGGTTCTCTCTGTGTACCGTTTGGTCTGGTGCCAAATTGCAGAGCTTTTTGCAAGGGGTTAAAATAAGCAACACTTGGATCACTGGTGGGTAAATAAATGGATTTTCCTGCTTTGTTCCTTCCTCTTTACAAGGACATTCTCTTTAAGAAATACAAAAGCTCTTCGCTATATACTAAATGCTGAAATGCCCTGAATTTGCATATACTGGAACATGACCCAGCCCTAGCCTTACCTGCTTCTTGGTGCCAGTTCCCCGCTCCTTCTCTTACTGGTCTCATTCAGCGCTGTGTATACAGCAATCTAGAGGGAGCGGTCCCTGCCTTATCTATGTCACTGATAGCGGGCCCCCGGCACAGAGGCTGCACGATTAGCGTGCAGCTGCAATCTCTGAATGGATGTTCTAAAAAGTGTTAGGGAAAAAAAAAAGAGGGGTATGGCAGCGAGCAGGAAGAGAGAAGGGAGACAGCACACACACTGCGCGCCTTTTCTTTTATACAGCTGATCGGCGAGGGTGCCGGTTGTCGGATGACAGCAGTTACACTTTAAAAGCATGGAGAACCCCTTTAAAGGGAATCTGTCACCTGGTTTTACCCTATAGAGCTGCGGACATGCACGGATAGATCTCCGCTAGCATGTCCGCAATATACCTGTCCCATAGCTCTGTGTGGTTTTATTTTGTTAAAAATTATTATTTTATAGATATGTAAATTAGCCAAGTAAGGTGCCCAAGGCGCGGTTACTTACGGTTAAGAAGCCAAGCCACGCCCCCCTGTGGAGGAGCCCAGCACCGCCTGCTTTCAGGAATCTCATCCTTACTCACAAAGTTACAGTGCCGTAATTTTGCGATGCGCGAGCTAGCACATGCGCAGTGCCGGCAAAGTGTTTGTTCCCTTTGCTGACATCAGCCTCGGAAAGAACTACGCACGTGCTAGCTCGCGCATTGTGAGATTACGTTACTGTAACTTTGTGAGCAAGGAGGAGATTCCTGGATGCCGGTGGTGCTGGGCTCCTCCACAGGGGGGCGTGGCTGGCCTCCTTAACCGTAAGTAACCGCGCCTTGGGCACCTTACTTGGCTAATCTACCTATCTACAAAATCATTTTTAAACAAAATAAAACCACACAGAGCTATGGGACAGGTAAATTGCGGACATGCTAGCAGCGATCTATCCGTGCATGTCCGCAGCTCTATAGGGTAAAACGAGGTGACAGATTCCCTTTAAGATGGTTAGACCATTGAACAAATCAAGCACTTGTTACCTCCTGTGTCACCCTTATTTCTTCATGGATTGTAAGCTCTTGCGAGCAGGGCCCTCATTCCTCTTGTTTTAATTATTGACCTTTTTGCTGCTAATTGTGGAATATGTTGGTGCTATATAAATAAAGATTATTATTATTATTATTCCAGTTTATTGGAGCAAATCCGTATAAATAAATATCACGTCGCCCAATTTTCTCAATTCATTTTCAGCTTTTTTTTCTGATTGTAATTACCGGGAGCCTAGGACCGTAGTAAATAATGCCATAAACATACAAAAGTCAGTGTCAATTTTGCAGAAAATCAGAGCTTCGCGTTATAGCTGTGATATTTTATATAAATCTCACTTAAAGGCCAAATACATTACATAAATGACAACTCCTATTCTCATGTCAGAGGAATCATATGGGGTATCCTTGATCTATGCTTCCAAACATGTGTAATAATGTGGCAGCTGCACATTACACTCATTGGGAAAAAAAATAAATAAATGCCACACCCAGATAGAAATGTCGGAGTGACTGCAGTTATGCCTCAGGCAGATATGTAACTGATCACAGGTGTGGTCTGATTAGACACTGGATCTTGCTACAAGAAGGCGTAAGAGTGCTTTCCCTTTTGCCCTATAAAAAGCCTCTCAGAGGCTACTTTTGGGAAGTGTACCTCTCGCTGAGAAGTTGTTGACTGCTAGACATGCCTCCACGACACACTCAACGCCATTTTGCTGAGTTGACAGTTTGCAAAGGGGGCATATCATTGGACTGAGAGAAGCAGGATGGTCATTTCGACCAACTGCCCATCATCTAGGTCTTTTGGACCTAGCTATTAGGAGGTGTTGGGAGCAGTGGTTACATGAGGGCATGCATACAGGCTCCGATAGCCCGGAAAGAGCACCAGTAGAGAGGATCGTTTGCCAAAAAGCAGCAGCAGCTCCCACAGTTTTCATTGTCCACCATTATGTATTTCATTATGGCTGGTGTGGGGCTGACCTTTGGGATCACTACCAGCCCACAGCGGTACAGGTGAATCCCCCGGTGGGCCCATGAGGAAGGTGGGCCCCTAGTCTCCCACCCCCTGCACAAGTGGCACATAACACAGTAGACTTACTGCACTACATACATATATTCAATGTACAGCACCTCAACCAGCCTATGTTCATATAAAAACTTGATAGATTATTAAAGAAACTCCCCAGAATTTAGACACGATCAGAGCTGAGATGACTTCTAGGTATAGAGGAAAGCCACCAGTGTCCTCTTCTCCCCAGGACCTACCTTCTCAAAGTTGCTGCAGAGACCCCCATATTCAATCATCTATTAGCATCTTGCTGCTGTGTGAGCAGGTGATATATGAATGCATCTGTACGGTGGGCCCCCAAAATAAATTTTACTGGTGGGCCCAAGGCACCCCAGTCCGACACTGTTCGCTACTGATCATAAGAATGAAGGAACTGAGGTCACTTTTACATATTCCTTTCACAGTGGCAGTTAAGACCACTCACTGTGTAGGGTACTGCACCAGAGCCCCATTCATGTGTATGGGTCTGCGTTAGAGTTCACATAGCAAGTGGCAGCGTATAAGCTGAAAGGGTCCTCAACCTCTTTATTCTTAAGATTGATGATTGTGCAATACGTTAAAGGGATTTCCCCAATGCCTAATGTAAAAAAATGAAAATACATACATACATCACATAGTACATGACAATCTCTTTCTAACAAAGCTAGAACCAGCCCTGTACCTCACATGGGTCCAGAGATCTCCCCATTCATTGTTCTGCTAGATTTATATCAAGCTGACCGCTCAGGGGAGTGTCTTATTTGCTGCAGCTCAGGGGCGTGCCCATGCTCTCCCTATCACAGCTCAGGAGGCATGTCCATGCTCTCCCTATCACAGCTCAGGAGGCGTGTCCATGCTCTCCCTATCACAGCTCAGGAGGCGTGTCTCAGCTCTCCCTATCACAGCTCAGTAGACAGTTGAAGGATGAGACTGAGCATGTGCGACCATCTCAGTGAGCAAGATAAAGACATAAGAAACAAGCAGACAGCAGGTGGCGCTATACAGATACATTTTATTGAATAACTCAGTGGCTATGCAAAATTTTTAATTGCATGCCCTTGCAAAATAATTCATATCCATGTGCTGGTTTGAACTGTAGAATATTTTTCATGGGACAACCCCTTTAAGGCATTACTGATGTAAAAAATGAAAAGCAGACATCATGCAATACATGACAATCTCTTTCTAACCAAGCTAGAACCAGCTCTGTACCTCACATAGAACCACAGATCTCCCCACTCATTGCTCCAAATGTTCTGCTAGATTCTCTTTAGGCTGGCAGCTTGGGGAAGGGGGGTGTCCTTTCTGCTGCAGCTCTTTTTCTGCAACTGACACAGCTTCTAACAAAAGATATGGCTCGTGGCAATTAAAGATTGGAACTGAGCATATACGACCACCTCAGTGAGGCGGACAATAAGTAAGGAAAAGAACAAACAGCAGGTGGCGCTATGCACATACATTTTATTGAATAGGTCAGTGGCTATACAAAATTTTTAATTACATGCAAATACAAAAGTATTCAGCTCCAGGTGCTGGTTTCAAAATCGTAGAATAGAAGAATGTTTTGTGGCAGAACCCCTTTAACTATTGCAGGGGCTTCTTCGTGCTAAGGATCGTTGGGGGTGGGGGGAGTCTGACTGCCATCGGTCTGGGAATGATGGGGGAGGTTTATCAAGACCAGTGTTTTCCACGCCAGTCTTGATATCCCCTGCACTGCCGGAGAATGCACCTAATTTATGGTAAGGCACAGTCCTCGTCATATATTAGATGCACCCTCCGGCAGTCTGTGCGCCAGACAGCTCCAAGCTGCCGTAGATTTGGACCTGCTGGCCTCACCCTTTTCAGAAACTAGCGAGGTCGTCTAAAAAGTCACAAACATACATTTATTTTTATTTTTTTTCTGAATGTAACTTACCTCTATGACATGACTGTATCGTTTTATCTAATAAGGGTGTGTTCAAAGTTAAAAAAAACTTCTGTAGTAAGGCAGATATACTGCATAATTCTTGGCAATCTCCACTGCAATTTCAGGTTTAAGAAAAAATTTATATATATATATATTTTTTTTAAGTCTAGTAGTGGATTTGTGCGTTTACGTTCCACCAAGATAAACTGCACGATGGACTGCAAGGAAACTGTAAAACCCAACCTACCTAATGGAATTCACTCATTTCATTTTTTTATTTTTCATTTTGTTTTGTTTTTTTTTCAAAATAATACAAACAATATACAGACCATTCCCCCCTAGGTCTCAGCCTAGGGAACAAGGAGAAGCATGAATATTACATATATTTTTACTCTAGTGCTTTATATCAAGAATAGACTGTTTGTGGCAGGAGCCGGAGAACACTAACATCAATCACAGCCCGCATCGAAGGACATCATCTTGCTTGTGTATACCACCTTGCTAGAGTTTCCATTATTTGGTTCTTTGATATTCCAACTGTGTCTAGGTGTACCCTCTACCAAGGAAGCACCATGTTCCACTAAATAGAATAATACCAGACCCCAAATGTAAAAATGTTGACCAAATCATCTCGACCCAAGAGAGTAAATCTAGGTATTGCACCTGTCCACGCGCTGGAATAGCGTGGTATCTATTCATGATCCTTCCAAGAATGAAGAAGATATTTGCACCATGTTCTTACCTCGGAAATAATCCCAGATATGGTGTAGTTCTCCATTCATGTCCACCACAGGTGTGTTGGGTGCAGTTTGCCCCAAAAACGCTTCATCTTCCAGGCGAAGCCACATAATCTGCAGGACTGACCATAAAAATTTGAAAGTGAAGACGGTGGGTCCCCAGTCGTCATACTGGAACTTTGGGACTTGGGCTCCGGTCATCTCAAAGCGAGATTTCAGAACAGTTTCCATGGTTTGTGGAGCAAGGAACATGAGGGTCTTACCCACGACAACATATAGAAAAAGAGAGCAGAAGATCATCCCCTTCTGCACGCATCGCGTTACACGTTTGATCAGCAGGGCAGACATCTCTGTTACAAGCTGACCCAACTAGGAACTGGGAAATGTAAGTCACAAGGTACTTTGTACTTTTTATTAGTGGCTAAACCTGCTTCATGGAGGTTGTCCCCTGGGGGAACTATTTGCTGGCAGCAAGCGTAAGCTAGGTATTTCCCTTTTCGAAACATGTATGTTTAAACGAACACGTGCGGAGAGTAAAAGGAAAATAACAAAGTACTCTTGCAATGTATATCGCTAGGCTAGAGTGAACTTGCCATCCATATTGTGTCTAGCAACCATTGTAGATACCAATACAAAGCCCATCAGCTGATCAAGGCACCGGCACCTCATGGACATTCCTAAGTTCTTGCGAATTGATGTCTTGGAAAAAGGGACCTATAGCGGTTACAATTCTCACCATATTATTGCGCTGCAATCGGGTTGCACTGGCTAAATTGAGTTCCTATGAAACTGGCTGACCCGTTACATGTGCGCTTGGCAGCTGGAGGCATCTGTGTTGGTCCCATGTTCATATGTGTCCGCATTGCTGAGAAAAATTATGTTTTAATATATGCAAATGAGCCTCTAGGCGCAACGGCGGCGTTACCATTACACCTAGAGGCTCTGCTCTCTCTGCAACTGCTGCGCCCCCCTGGACTTTTATTGACAGGGCCAGGCAGTGTAAATGTCATCACACCGGTCCCTGTCAATCAAAGTGCAGAGGGCGCAGCAGTTGCAGAGAGAGCAGCGCTTGATCGTTTCATTCGGCTAGGCTCACATCCCCCACATGACAAAACCCACAGACTGTAACTGGTTCCATTGTGATTCCGTCATGGTGTCCAACATTGTACTTGAACAGCATTCAGTGTGAATTATTATTATTTTTTTTAATTAGCAAATTTAACAAAATTTGTTATGGGGGCTTTGGAACTTCTGGCGCAGCTATGAACATAGCCTTAATAAATTATAAAACCCCTTTAATCTCAGCTTTTTCCTTCATGTTATGACCTGTTTAGACCCCTTAGGTACTGTCACAAATGATGAATGTCTGCAGATGCTTTGCAGCTAATATCTCTCCACTTTTCCGGATGTATACAGAACTGGTCTGGTCTTTTATGTTTAGTAAGGCGTCTTATTCCCTTACTTTTCCCTGAATGCATTATATTATATATGGGCTCCTAGGATCCATATCCAGTATGGGAGCCAGCATTGTAGAACTGCATTACACCCTGCAGTGCTGATTCCCGTACCAGATAAGGGAGCCTTGGAGATTCAGTATAACGTGTATTTCAATCATTTATGTTACTCCACATTCTGGGCTTTGAAGTCCAGGAGTCGGTCCTATCAGTGATTGACAGCTATCTGTGTATGTACAGTCATAGAGGGAAGGCTGTCAATCACCGACAAGACCACCTCCTGGACTTTGAAGGTTAGAATGAATAAGCAGGAATTTAAAGGCTTGTTCACATTACAGATATTGATGATTGCTGGGGATCTGATACCCAGCACCTCCACTGGGGGGCACTGTGAAATTATACAGTGTACGGAGCTGGAGGCAGCGCTATACGCTGTGTATTGGCTGTGGTGTGTTATTGCAGCTCAGTTCCAATTCAAATGAATGGGAGCTGAGTTTCTGTATGCCGACCAGGAGCGGACTAGCCATATACCCTACAGGGAAATTTTCCAGTGGGCCAATGCCTAGGGGGCCACCCATTCCCTCCTGCCACTGGCCAAGTGATCTGATGCTCTTAGCAGTGATTAACAATGGGAGCATCAGGAACTCACGTACCCGGCCGGCGGCTGCAGATGACCTCCTAAATTCAATTTTATGGCTGTCCTCAAGATGGTGACACAGTGTAATACTGCAGCGAGGCATTGCTGCCGGTGGCTCCATATCTTCTTTAGTATGGGCTTGTCACTGGACCATTCACAAAGTGTAGGGCAGTTCTGTATTGACTAGACACACCGGCCCACACTGTAACACCACCAAAGGCTCCTCTGGTGACAACAGTGGCTGATGCATAACACTCTTCTTGATGTCTCCAACATCGTTGGCGGCCATCATTTCTGCTCAGCATGAATCAACTTTCATCAGTGAATAGCACTGAAGCCCACTGGTCCCTTGTCCAAGGTATATACTCCCTGGCCCATGCAACACGATGATGCCTGTGGTCAGGTACTTGCAGGTTGTCTAGCATGCAGACCATGCTGATGTAAACAGTTTCGCCTCCCTTAAATGTGCCTGGATTTGTGTGGCATTGATGATCTGGTTCCGCGGGCATTGTTCACAATGAAGCGGTCATCAGTGTGGGATGTGGCCAAAGGACGTCCACTCCTATTCCTTTCTGTGACTCCTGCAGTCTCTCTGTTACAACCTGCTGATGACACTCTAAGCTCAGTGGCCACATCTGAGAACATCCTACTTGAAGCCTCACAATGACGAAGTACTGTTGACCAATTGTTAGGTGTCGTCTTGGTCTCATGATGTCAAAACGTGAACAGCATGATGAGGAGGACTGTTTAAATACCAATTCTAATTGAACCGGGAAATGTACTGTGCGATTCATGGATTAAACACCTGTTGTGAATTTTGCCGTTAAAGGGTTTCTGTCACCAGATTTAACCCTATTAAACTGTCTGACATTAGCGATGTGCTAATGTCAGCAAACCCTAACTCTCCTAATCTTATGCTTCTGGATGGCCCCGTTACTGCACAATTTAAACTTTTATAATATGCTAATTAGCCTCTAGTAGCAGGGGGGGCGTTGCCCCTGCTCCTAGAGGCTCCGTTTGCCCACCTCAAGTCACGTCCTGCCGTCCTTGATTGATAGGGCCATCGTTCGTCTTCTCCGGCTGGCCCTGTATGCTGGATAAATGTTGCGCATGTGCAGTCCCAGCACACAGGGCCGACAGGAGGAGACAAGCGCTGTCTGGCCCTGTCAATCAAGGACAGCAGGGCATGCCTTGAGGTGGGCGAATGGAGCTTCTAAGAGCAGAGCAACGCCCCCCCTTTGCTCCTAGAGGCTAATTATCATATTATAAAAGTTTAAATTGTGCAGTAATGGGAGCATCCAGAAGCATAAGATTAGGAGAGTTAGGGTCTGCTGACTTTTTTAGCACATCGCTAATGTCAGCCAGTTTAATAGGGTTAAATCTGGTGACAGAAACCCTTTAAGCTCCTTGTTAGAGAACAGCAAGTTGTGCAAAAAGTACTGAAACACTGAACAGTTGGACGTGTGCATTCAAAAGTTTAGAGAAGGTCACATTAAGTTCACCTATAAAGGTTAGAGTGCATCTTAGGTTCATCCTGAAATTTCACCCACAAGCCAAATATCCCTTACTTTTTGTGAGTAGTGTATATCAACCTGTGCGGCTCCTCAGGCTCTATAATATGCAGCCAGTGGCTCAGACACCATGTTCAGCGTAACGGGCTATATCTCACCATTCAGTGCCAATAATAAGCAAGACATAAATATTTCTATTGTATATAGTCATATGATTATAGAATGCTAAGCAATGTTTTATTGTGGACACAGTGAAGTAATTTTTCCTCTTTCTGTTTATTCACGTTCATGTTAGCACTCCTCCAAACAGATAACATCAATGAATTTTCTCAGGCTCTTCTGTGTATGGTGACCAGTTTATTATTGATGAATAACCTCTTTTAATCTTGATTAAAGGTCCTGTGGTTTTCTCATAAGTTTTCAGTGTTTGGGAAGAAGTCTTTACATTACAGCAGCCACTGGGGCCTTCATAGGTTTGCCTTGATGTTAGATCGGCCTAGCTTTGCAGTTATACTGTACATCTCGCTGCCTCATCTGGCAAATACAGATAACCCGAGAAATTCCTAAGGAAAAATCTGTTTCCGCAGCAAATACTGCAACAAAACTGCATACATTACATGCGTTTGTTTTGTTTTTTAACCACGGAAAAGCCATCAGATTTCACCCTCTCGATTGCAAAGGGTGAAATCTGCAGGAGAAATCCACTGTAGAAATTAACATGCTGCAGATTTCAGATCCGCAAAATGGCACACTTTTTCCGCTGCGTTTTTTTGCACGCAGCGTGTGGATGAGAATTCAGACATTCTCACACACTTTTCTGGTGCTGTACAACTGTGCAGATTTGCAACGGCATATCTAAAGCTATTCAGTCACCCGTGAACCCAGCCACAAACTGAAATCAGCAGCATGTCAATTGCATGTGCGATTTTTGGTGCGGTTTTCATCCTTCTGAATAGAAGGGTGAGGTCTGTGGCCAAATCACATCAAATCAGCAACGGAATCTGCAAGTAAGACGTGTATTTTTATGCGGATTTTGTGCGGAAACACAGAGAAATCTGCATGGGAATTTGTTCAGAATTTCTGCAAGCTTATCCGCACCTGTGCGCAGGTAGCCTAAGGGTACCTGCACACGGGCAGATCTAGACCTCATGCATACGGACGTATCTGTATTGCGGTCTGCAAAACCTCACATGATGATGAATAGATAGGTTGAAGCGGCACTCACCATGACTTAAAAATCCAATTTATTGAAACATCGTTAAAACATAGCGGACCGGGGCGGACAACTTCTCACTCGTGTGTCGGTGTGGGCGACAACCGTTTCGCGCTTGTCAGCGCTTCATCTGGCCCATGACGTCATCGAGAAGCGACGTCTACCTTATACCTGTGCTCGCCCATGTGATCACCTGTGGGCAGGAGCATAGCGCTTTAGCGCTAGTCTACTCCCCTCCCAGGTGATGCCTCATACATAATAAACACAAAAAACAAGTGTTACCACAATAATTTGGGACACAGGAAGATTATCAAGATGCATGACAGGGAATGCCTGTACAAAATGAAAACACACAGCATTGACATTGGGAGAGGTCATACCAGAGCGCCTATTTCATTGCGGTCGTTCAGACCGAGCGGTCCAGTAGCATCTGCTCGCACTATCCAGGCTGCTAATTCGCGCAATAATTCACGGTGCCTATCTTCTACTTGCGCTGGATTACATATATGCTCTATGCCTGCAAACGTTAAGCATGAAGTGTTGCCCTGATGCTGTTCCCTGATATGGTTAATTAGCCTGGAGCAACCTTTGCCTGTTCTCACCGAGCCAATATGCTCGTGGAACTTTTCAAACATAGGACGTATCGTTTTGCCTATGTAATATCGGCCATATCCACACATTACTATATAAACCACATATTTAGTACGGCAATTAACAAATTGCCTCAATGCGTGCTGCAGACCTCCAAAAACCAGATTTTTTCCTTGCATCATCTGTGAACAAAAAGAACAGTTACCACATCTGTAGTTGCCCACTATTCTATTACCTGACAGCCTATTCACGGCCTTTTTTTTATGAATTTACTCCTCACTAATCTATCTTTGATGGTGTGACATCTCTTAAAGGTGACAATGGGTCTATCTGCTGTATATTCCTTGAGGTCTTCCTCATTTTTTAGCATGTCCCAGTTACGAAAAATGGCTTGTTTGACTACTTCTGACATAGGACTATATTTGAAGGCAAACACGAACCTGCCCTTGCTACGACTCTTTTTATCTTCTCGCTGTCTGTGTAATAGATCATATTGCTTATGTTGCTTATGATGCTCTTTTCATGGAAATATCTACCTCTTTTTCAGGATAGCCCTTCACCAGGAGCCTGTGTTTTAACTCTTTAGCTTGGACCTCAAATCCCTCATCAGTGTTATTGATTCGCCGTAGGCGAACTAATTGGCCATAGGGGACCGCACATTTAACATTGTCAGGGTGATAGCTCTTATAGTGCAAAAGGGCATTGATAGATGTTGGTTTGCGGTAGGTGCTGGTGAGGAGTTTGCCCTGTTGAACTTTCAACGTCCCCCCAAAATTCATGGTAAAGACCATGTTCATGTCTTTAGCATTTAAGTAGCCGACAAACTCCTCACAAGCAGTCCTGGATCCCTGCCATATCAGGAAGACATCGTCCACATATCGAAAATAGCACTTGACATGCTGCGCAAAAACGTTGACGAGAGAGAAAACATAATGGTCCTCCAACACTGCCAAGTTAATGTTGGCAAAAGTGCAGGATACTGGGGTACCCATTGAAGTGCCGAGGATCTGTCTGTACCAACGCTCCCCAAACGTAAAGCATTGTTAGTGAGAACAAAACCCAGAGCCTCCTCTACAAAGGACACATAAGGCTCACTCTTAACGGCATTTACAAGCACCTGCCTGACAGCCTGCACACCCGCATCCTGAGGGATGCAGGTGTACAGGCTTTCAACGTCAAGCGACACCAAAGCAAAACCTTCCTGCCATTCAAAATCGAAAATTGCATTCAAAAAGGCATTGGTGTCCTTCAGTCCGCTATGTTTTAAAGATGTTTTAATAAATTGGATTTTTAAGTCATGGTGAGTGCCGCTTCAACCTATCTATTCATCTACATGAAAGTTTCAGTTACGTGTCTATCCATTACGGCTGAGCACCACCAGATTGACTGCAAGTGACTGGGTGTTTTTGGTGTCCCACCCCCGATTGACTGTTTGTTTTAGTGTGAACCAGGCAGTGCCGCCCCGCATATGATGTTCGTGCGACGTCTGTGTTACGTCCAATTTTTGGTGGACTCTTTGACTTCAATGGGTCTGTGGTCTGCATTTTGCGGCCTAGAATAGGACCTGTTCTATCCCTTTGGACAGCACACAGACCCATAGAAATAAATGAGTGCATGTGCAATCTGCAAAAAACATGAGGAATGGACACGGATTCAAAATACGTTGGTGTGCATGAGGCTTTATATGTAGGAAGTCCTTAAGAAATCGGCACCAAAACTGCACATAAATCCACACTACTGATTGCGGTCTTGGTCCATTTTTGAGTGTTTTTTCATTATGTTTTTCTGCAGGTTTTCTAAGGTGCAGAATTGCGCAGACAATGGACAAACTGCAGATCTTAAAATCGGCTCGGCATCCGTCCTGCCGCAAGTGGCCGTGCACTACCGTTCTGCCGCTCCATCCCCATTGACTATAATGGGGTGGGGGGCGGAGCTACGGCGCAGCACGGCACTGAACTTTTAGTCCGGCGATCTCCGGCCGTGCAGCGACGTAGCTCCGCCCCCGCCCCATTATAGTCAATGGGGACGGAGCGGCAGCACGGCAGTGCACGGCCACTTGCGGCAGGACGGATGCGGCAGACTGAATAGCCTGCCGGACCCGTCCTGCTGCAAGTGTAAAAGTACCCTTACTCATTTGGGGCTAACAATCATTTTATCATTTTTTTAATTGGTCTTTATTAAAAAAAAATATTGAGTTGTTTTGTCACAAAGGGTTAACTGTTTTTCTAGCTGTGTGCATCCTACTTTCACTTTGTGCCTGTCATCTAATAACCCTTATCTCTAAATTACTAAGAGGTCATAAACACTTATTTAAGCCACATTCAGTAAGATTACGCTTGAGCTTTGATGAGTGTTTATAAGGTCTGAGAGCAGAGATAAGGAGCCCGTCAGCTGAGCTGCCTGACGGAATAGAGAGAAAATTCAGATCCTGCTACTAGAGAATCTCAGCTCTGTACAGAGAAAAGGACTCCATATTTTTAATAAAGACCAATTGAAAAAATAATTGAGTACAATGCACTAATAAAAAAACTTGCTCCCAAAGGTGCACATAACCTTGATCCTTTCATTTTCCAAAACAGCACTGAAAAATGAAAGATGGAATCTGAGTGGTTGCTTTAGGCAACTAAGCAAGTTTCCCTTTCCACCAATTTTAATAAATCTCCCCCAATCTCAGTACATGCTTTCTCAGTTATGCGCACTCACTAAATAAATACACTTGGTACATTCAGTATATGCAAGAATTCACACATACGTGTACTCGATGCACACACACAGACACAATTATGACGTAATGACGCAGACTCACTACGTACAGTCATACGTGTATTCTTGACTACATTTGTGCAGACATATATACCCTCACTTACAAAGACATATAGATGACGGGCAGGTGGCGGTTGAAATAGTAAAACATGTGTTTTCTTTGTTCCAGTTCTATAGGCTCCTAGCTTTACATGCTCTGATATATGATCCATATGGTATGATTTATGGCCATCTGTTCAGACCTTTGCATTGTAAACCCTCTATTGTAGGCAGGAACAGCTATCTCTCCAAGGACGGTAAGGGTCATAGGGACGATTTGTGGTTAATATGTAACGTCAAGGGTTTTTATTATTTTTTTTACGAGTCTTAAAGATTTACTATCTCCGCAGGAGCCAGTCATGTTTAGGTAGCTCCCTTTTGTCGTTTAATGACCACATTTGTAGAATGATCTCCCACGAGCTTTTGTATACATAATAGGAAGCTGACCCCTTGGGGTACGACCAGGGGCGTAGCTATAGGATGTGCAGAGGTAGCAGCCGCTACCGGGCCCAGGAGCCTGAGGGGCCCCAAAGACCCTTGTGGTGCATATATTAAGACACCAGTATTATAGAAAGTGCATGCTGGAGGAAAGGGGTTAGGTCGGGAATTTGGCATGGGGGTGGTGGAGGTGTCGTTTCAATTTTTACCTCAGGTAGCTTGAAGGCTATGTGCTTCCCTGAGGGAAGGGGGGCCCAAGCTGAACTCTTGCACCAGGGCCCATAAGCCTTTAGCTACGTCCCTGGGTACGACCACACGGCGCTGTTGTGTTACAGTTGCGACACAGCCGTGCTGCCATCGAGTACTGGGCGACCATTAACAATTCAGGCCGACTAAATAGTCCTAATTTAGCTAGGGCAGGGATGGGCAAACTGCGGCTCTCCAGCTGTTGCAAAACTACAACTCCCAGCATGCCCAGTCTGGCTGCAGCTATCAGCCTACAGCAGGGAATGGTGGGAGTTGTAGTTTTACAACAGCTGGAGAGCCGCAATTTTCCCATCCCTGAGCTAGGGCAACCTGACCATACGGCCCAGTTAGTTGTATTGTTAAAATGGTTCTCCACCTTTTTCTCAGGATAGGTCATCAGTATCTGATCTTTGGGGGTCTGACACCCGGGACCCCCGCCGATCAGCTGTTTGAGAAGGCAGCAGCGCTTGCAGCTTCCGCAGACCATTGGTGCAGCTGAGCCCTATTCACTTCAACGGAGCTGAGCTGCGCCCAGGCCACATGACCTGTAGTTGTGACGTCACATGGCCTGCGGGAAGCCGCGAGACCGTGTTGGTCATTTTTCATCCTTGAGGTGTGTTTTGTGGGTCAGTTGCATTGTTTTGGGTCTGATGTTTTTTTTTACTCTCATAGACCTCCATTGTGTTTCTTCCAAAAAACGTACGTGCGATGTGTGTTGACTGTGAGTATAACTCTACAGAGGAAGTCATATTCTCTTAAACAACGCATACAGTGACATTAAAGGGGCTGTTCACCTCTGGGGAATTTTTCTACAGACCCCCCCCCCCCCCCTTTCCCAGTGTGAGGGGATCAGTGGTGATAACATTAACTGGACAACCCCTTAAAAAAATGTCAAGTGCTAAAACACACTATATGGTCAAAAACACAGTATAAAATGATATAAAAAGATCACTTCTGGACCTTAGTCCATACTATATTTTTTTTTACCACACATAATTTCAGAGATAAGAACACGTCAATTACACGTTTATTTTATTTAGCACGATTATATATCAGTTGTAATTCTGCAGAAACGCTGGGACTTGTAGTGAATCTCCTACGTGAGGGGCACTTGTTCCCTGACGTGAAGATCACGTGACTGAGATCCGGCTTCTTCAGGGCATTTATCACGTCCGGGGGGTGCGGCATCCTAACCTTTGATCTGATTGGCTCTGCGGCGTTCACGTGTCTAATTGCTCCCTAACTTCCGGCAACAAAGGCATCGTCACGTGATCTGGCTGTGTAAGTGGCTTATACTATCCTATGTATTCCTATGTATGTTCCCTGCGGTCATGTGACCGGTGCCGGTTTAGCTCTGTCCCGTGTTGCGGGGGCCGCAGGTGCGGATACGTCCTCGCCCGACTGAATGCTGAGTCACCGGGCACACTCAGCAATGGCCGTGGGCTGTGAGCGGGTTATTTCTGTACCCTGCAGCAAGAGCCTGCTACGTGTGCAAACTACAACTCCCAGCATGCTCTGAAGGATTATAACTTTCAAGGAATGCTGGGTTTTGTAGTTTCCTGACAACTATAGAGATGCATAATATCTTCCAACATTTCCAAATGTCTTTTTACCCTAAGCCACGCCTCTAACTTCACCCACTGCCCCTGTATATATGCCCTGTCCCCTGTGTGCCCTCTTAGTGCCCCCCACACACAGCAGGATGCCCCCTTAGTGCCCTCACACACAGCAGGATGCCCCCTTAGTGCCCTCACACACAGCAGGATGCCCCTTTAGTGCCCTCACACACAGCAGGATGCCCCTTTAGTGCCCTCACACACAGCAGGATGCCCCCTTAGTGCCCTCACACACAGCAGGATGCCCCCTTAGTGCCCTCACACACAGCAGGATGCCCCTTAGTGCCCTCACACACAGCAGGATGCCCCTTAGTGCCCTCACACACAGCAGGATGCCCCTTAGTGCCCTCACACACAGCAGGATGCCCCCTTAGTGCCCTCACACACAGCAGGATGCCCCCTTAGTGCCCTCACACACAGCAGGATGCCCCCTTAGTGCCCTCACACACAGCAGGATGCCCCCTTAGTGCCCTCACACACAGCAGGATGCCCCCTTAGTGCCCTCACACACAGCAGGATGCCCCCTTAGTGCCCTCACACACAGCAGGATGCCCCTTTAGTGCCCTCACACACAGCAGGATGGTATCATTATATTCAGGTGAGCTAGTGCTGCGGGGCATTGTGGCAGGTGTATCATGTAATTCCCTTTAAAGGACTCGGATAGCAGGCACATGATCTTCTTGATACTTGATATTGGCCAGTGGTTCCTGAGGAGTAGAAAAGACTGACCCATCAAAGCATAAGAAAAACAGTCAGTTAACATTCCTGTGCAGGCGAGGACAGCAATGAGATGTGACCGAATGGGAAAAATAACCTCTTGTCTTACTTATTGCAGGGTCAAAGTGAATGAATGGAGGCCAGAAATGACCTTAAGTTTCAAGGTAAAACTACATTTTCCAGGAATGCATAAAAACACTTTTTCCATGAAAAAGACTAAACATAAGAAATTAGCCCCGGAAACGTACTCAATACTATTTATCTGTCAGAAGTTTTGTCCCTATGACTTTGGCTGACCTGTTACATGTGCACTTGGCAGCTGAAGGCATCTGTGTTGCTCCCATGTTCATATGTGTCCGCATTGCTGAGAAAAATGATGTTTTAATATATGCAAATGAGCCTCTAGGAGCAACGGGGCGTTACCATTACACCCAGAGTCTCTGCTCTCTCTGCAACTGCAGCGCCCTCGCTGCACTTTGATTGACAGGACCAGGTGTGATGATGGTTTCACCTCCTGTCCTGTCAATCAAAGTGCAGAGGACCCAGCAGTTTCAAAGAGAAGAGGCGCTAGGTGTAATGGTAACGCCCCCGTTGCTCCTAGAGGCTAATTTGCATATATTAAAACCTACCGTAATTTTTCTCAGCAATGCGGGCACATATGAACATGGGAGCAACACAGATGTCTTCAGCTGCCAAGCGCACATGTAACAGGTCAGCCGGTGTCATAGGGACAAATCTGCTGACAGACGCCCCTTTAATTGGGCTGTAATAGGAATTTGCTGTAGAAACAGCATCAACCATGGGGGCAACAGCTGTAATATCTGCTCTACACCTTGAGCGGAATTCGATTTTATATTTTCCACATATAAATGTGTTTTTAGAAAAATCTGATTAATAAAGCAGTTGAATATCAGACTCATTTGACACTGATTGCTACAAATACAAGCCAAACAGCTATACCTTTTATACACATTGCTGTCAGTGTCATCCAATACATTCCAGACCTCTAAGGCCTCTTTCACACGGGCGTCATGTTTGACGCCCGGATAAGAGGCGGGTGCGTTGCGGGAATATGCGCGTTTTTCCCGCGCGGGTGCGAACATTTGTAATGCGTTTTGCACGCGCGTGAGAAAAATCGCCATGTTTGGTACCCAACCCGAAGCCGGACTTCATCACTGAAGTCCGATTTCGGGTCTTCTGGAGAATTGATTATTTTTCCTTATAACATGGTTATATTGGGAAATAATAGTATTTTTAATAAAGAATGCATAGTAAAATGAAGTGGAAAGGGTTAAAAATAATAAAAGTTAACTTATCTTTGCCACTTGATTGCGTAGTCGCGATCTGTCCTCTCTTTTCCTGCATCAGCTAACAACTAAAGGACCTGTGATGACGTCACATCACATGGTCCAATCACATGGTCTATCTAGATCAAGTGGCTAAGGTAAGTTAACTTTTATTATTTTTAACCCCTTCCTCTTCATTTTACTAAGCATTCTTTATTAAGAATGCTATTATTTCCCCTTATAACCATGTTATAAGGGAAAATAATAGAGATCGGGTCCCGTTGCTAAGCAACCATGCGGGAAAATCGCAACGCATCCGCACTTGCTTGTGGATGCTTGCGATTTTCCCGCAGCCCTATTCACTTCTATGGGGCCTGCGTTGCGTGAAAAACGCACAATATAGAGCATGCTGCAATTTTCACGCAACGCAGAAGTGATGCGTGAAAATCACCGCTCATGTGCACAGCCCCATAGAAATGAATGGGTCTGGATTCAGTGCGGGTGCAATGCGTCCTCCTCATGCATTGCACCCGTGCGGAAAACTTGCCCGTGTGAAAGGGGCCTAAGGGTCACATAGCATCATAAATCAATAAAATGCTATGCGACCCCGGAAGTGCTGGAAGCTCAGGACCGGAGCTATCTTGTACACTTCGGACTCGGAGCGTGAGTATTACTCCTCTTTCACACAAACGTTTTTTTTGTGAGTGTAGGGGCCGTTTTTTGTGTTTTGTATACGGTCGGTATATGGTCCGTATACGGAACCATTCATTTCAATGGGTCCTCAAAAAAACAACGGAAGGTACTCCGTTTGCATTCCGTTTCCGTATTTCCGTTCCATTCAAAGATAGAACATGTCCTATTATTGTCCGCATCACGGACAAGGATAGTATTGTTCTATTAGGGGCCAGATGTTCCGTTCTGCAAAAGATGGAACATTTCCTATTCTAGTCCACAGCCTGCGGACAAGAATAGGCATTTCTATGGGGGGTGCGGCTGGGTGTATTGTGGATCCGCAATTTGCGGATCCGTAATACACTACGGTCGTGTGAATGTAGATTAATAGTGATCTGCCTCCGGCACACTGCTGTCCTGGTCTGAATGGGGACATAGTGATCGCTCCTCCCCATGTTGCGGAGGACATGGCTGCATGTAATGGCAGCGGTGTCCTCTCCTAGCTATCTGCCGACTCCTGGGAGGGAACGCTTCCCTCCGGACAATCACTAGCATCATCGACCTGTGTAATACGCCATTTATTCACACAGTCAGTGTTTTGCTCAGTGATTTCCAGTAGTGATTGTAAGCCAAAACCAGGCGTGACGCCTACACAGGGATAAGGGACAGATCTGCACCTGTTCTGTGTTTTAAAGCCACACCTGGTTTTGGCCAAAAATCACTGATGGAAATCACAGACCGAACACTGACATATAGGCCTATCTCTGTGTAGGCTTTACTCCTGGTTGTGGCTCACAATGACTGATGGAAATCACAGATTAAACACTGACCAAACTCTTGACTGTGTGAAAGCAGCCTTAGGCTTCTTTCACACGTCTATGTCCGTGATGACATCTGTGACAAGATGGTCAGTGGTTCATCTGTGACCATTTTTTCGCTCTCCATGTGTCATCTGTGGTTCATGGACACTGCTAGGCTGAAAATTAGTTTCCAGTGCATCTCCTAGCAAGGGTCCTTGAAAATCGGTGGCAAAACAAAGATGACATCCATGTTTTGTCAGTGGTTTTTCACAGACCCTTAGACTTTAATGGTCGTATTTGGTCCGCATCATGCACCAAAGTTTTGATTTGTGCTTCTGCTGTTTATTTTAAGAATTTGATGATGCTACTAATCTACTAGCTGCAAACCCGGATGCCACTACTGTCAGTATTGGTGACCCAGATGAGACTGCGGGTATCCAGCAAGGGCACAGATCGAGAGAAGAAGAAGACGACCTGTTAGGCAATGACGATACTGATAAGACAGAGGTAATGACAGAAAGTAGCCTCAACCCAAAAGAGCTGAGTACTGGCCAGTTGACCTGTATCATGCTAAAGCTGACCATACATATTAGATGTAAGTCATCCGAACCTGGTGATTTCGGCAGGGCTGTCTGACCCTGTAATGTGTATGAGAGCCCCCTGTCTCTCCCTAGACGGCTGATGTTGGGGGCAAAAAAGGATCGACTGTTTGATTTCAGCATGCCTGATCCAGTTGGAGAGGTAAGCCGCCGCCAGAGGTGTCTGACAGCGGCTTTGTCCCCTTTCCCTGGTAAGCAATATGGTAGGACCGCAGTTGAGGAGCAAGATCACCGGTCAGGACAGATGTGGATATGATCTTTCTTCTTTAATGGAAATTGCTCATCAAATAAAACAACCGCCAGAAAAACGCACCTGTGGGTCGTACTATGGGGGAGGGAACACCCCCAAGGTGTTCCCATATTTGCATAATTTGTTACAAGCTCATACAGAAGCATAGTACACTCATCCATCTTTTATTGTTAAAACCACCTAAAAATGGTGTACATAAGGGGTAAAATGTATATTTTTATTGCGGGTCACGTGATCGCAATCCCGGCAACCACGTGACCTCTTTTGTTGGTGTAGCGTGGCTTCCGGGAAGCAGAGAGAGATGAGCACGTGATAATTACGTTATCACATGGTCACCCCTTCTCTGGTTTTCATGGAGAGGGGAGGAAGCTCGGGCCCGGACGCGCAAAAAAGTCCTGGAAAGGGATATGCGCATAGTGCTCACCCTGTTTTTATTAAAATCAATTTATTTTTATTGTACTTACAAGATGTAAAACTTGCTTCCTAGGGCTATGAGATTTTATGGTATTTTTATATGAGTTTTACATCTTGTAAGTGCAATAAAAGTAATGTATTTTATTAAAAACACGGTGAGCACTATGCGCATCTCCCTTTCCAGGACCTTTTTGCTGAAGTGAGGAGAGATATCGAGAGACTCGGCATTGAAGAAACAGTTTTTTAACATTTTGGATCTGAAGTACCCTGTTACTACAGGAACACCGTGTAATCGCACAGACATATAAGAGGAAGGACGCTTGTGGGATTACACATCGCATGCAAGTACTAACTAACCCTAACTAAGACTGCGCGGAACTACTCTTTCTCTTTTGGTATACAAGTGGGGTTTCGGGATGACTCTGCAATAGTTACCGCTGCAGTTCACACACGCCGGTAGGATATCTGTTTTCTGTTTTTGGATACATGGGCATTCTAAAATGTAGATCACCTATGTGGAATTGCAATCTAGTGAACCGTTTATTGGAAATGTTACTTCATCTTTTTTGTTAGTAAAAATAGTTGTTTGACAGATACTTTCACAACACAGGCATCTAGATTGTCCACATTTTTTACTGCCTTGTTTTTGTAGGGTATTCGTATATTTGTTCATTTTGACTGCACTTTTTATTTTGCTCGGCGCTAGAATATTCTTAAGGGTGCGGGCCCTTTTATAGGTAAGATGGGGTGCTCTCGGGAGGATTTGACATAAAATAGGGTCTTTTTTTAGTAAGTGGCAATGTTTATTTAGGATAGATCTCACCAAACTGTGGTTCTGATTATAAGCTGTAATAAAATTCTGTGGTTGCATAGTTTCTCCAGGAGTTACTCTAGTTTTGGCAGCACGCACTCCAATTGTGTGATTCCCGATGCTCGTTTTTTTGCTTGGGTGATGATCTCATTGGGATACCCCTTTTCTCTGAACCTTGAGTGAAGGACTTCACTTTTTTCTTCAAAGTCCCTCTCTATGGTGCAGTTCCGTCTAATTCTCTTGAATTGGCTAAATGGAATATTCTGTTTAGGGGTCGACCGATTATCGGTATGGCCGATATTATCGGCCGATATTGAGCATTTTGCAAAGTATCGGTATCGGCATGTAAACTGCCGATACCGCCGATATTGCGTCCACTACACTGGCGCACCTGTTAGAGATGATTTGCCTGTCTTTGCTCTGCCAGAAGTAAGGAGGATCGCGATTCGCGGGAGTACAGCAGAATGGGGGTGTGGGCCTGCCCGGCCGGAACGCCCCCGGACGGGACTACATACTTAGGCTACGCTGTGGCGTACGCACGTTAACTCTGAAGGGCTCAGTGCTCCGGCTGGTGGCGGGAAAGTGTGCGCGCACTCGCGCTACAAGAGAGCCGTGCCGTCCTCCTCCTGCTGCAGGAATTAAAGTGAGCCAGGCCCTACTGGCTACCACTGTCGTCTGAACTAACTGTGCATACACAATACTACTGCACTGCATTATGGTAATTAATTAATAATTACTCCATATTCAAGAAGTGTGCACACCCAAGTCCTGACCCGACCTTACTGTCACTGTAGTATCGCATAATATGCACTACAGCACTGCAGCTTACCTACCTACTAGTCCACATGATCATAAAATAGGTGCTCAATCTCATTGCTCCGGCTGGTGGCGGGAAAGTCTGCTGCAGGGATCGCAATTTAAATGACCTGGCCCCTCAAGTGTGCACACACACAGCGACCTGAAAATGCTCAGAATATCGGCAGCAAATATCGGCTATCGGCCTGAAAGGTCACATAATATCGGTATCGGTATCGGCACTAAAAAATCAATATCGGTCGACCCCTAATTCTGTTTCCTTTTTTTTTTTTTTATAATGTGTACTTTTGTAGTCAAGATAGCTGTTGCTGTCTACTTTTCAAAAAAAATATGCGAGTCAAGATTTCGCCGGCTTGTCTGAAGAGCTCCAGATCAAGTTATTCTGTTCAAATATTGTGGTGGGACCCCGTAAATAAAACTCTCCACTCATTGTTATTCAAATGTTACAGAAATTCATTGATGCTTTCATTGCCCCCTCTCCAGATAATGATAAGATCATCAATGTACCTTTTAAAAAAGATGATATTGTCCATCCAGTATTTGGTATATGTAACTCTCCTCAAATTTACCCATAAATAAATTAGCAAAACAGGGCGCGAATCTCGTGCCCATAGCGGTACCCTGTACCTGTCTATAGATCTGGTCCTGGAATTTGAATGTATTGTGTCTTAGTGTAAATTTAATACTATTGGTGATAAACTCTTTTTGTTGCGTTGGCATAGATTCATCTTTAGAAAATCTGCAGTACATTTTATCACCAATTCATGGGGTATATTGGAATATAAAGCTGATACATCGAGTCAGCCGTTGATAGTCATCTTTCAGTTTCATATTTTTCAGTTTCATTATAAGTGAAGTGGAATCTTTGATGTATTCTTCCAAATTTACTACATGTTTTTGCAAAAAAGTATCAATGTAGTGTGACAGGTTACGTGTGAGTGAAGAGACCCCAGAGATGATTGGTCTTCATGGTGGGTTATGGAGATTTTTATGGATCTTAGGGAGATGGTAGAAGGTCGCTAGGATAGAATCTGTGACCATTATGTATTCTCTTTCTTTTTTTATCCAAGATATGATCTGCTGATTTGATTTGTGACTGGAAATCTTCTTTGTCCTGTTGGGAGGGGTCATCTTTAAGAGGTCTATAGTAATCGGTGTCCGATAAAATTCTCAGTGCTTCTTTAATAGAGAAGATTATATCTACTATACCTCCCCCTTTGTCTGCATTTAGAATAAGTATACTTAAGTTGGATTGAAGATTTCTTAGGACCGATTTCTCACAAGGAATTGAGTTGTGTTTTGAGACAGAATCTAGGTTTATTCAACGGAATTCATCTGATGAATTATGAATTTATTCAGATCCAAGAATAGACCGAACTCATTTATTTTTGCTATGGGGCAGAAGGATAAGCCTTTCGCTAGCAGAGAAATGTCATCATTTGTAAGTTTGTGGGTGGATAGGTTAAAGGGATTCTTTCACCCCCAAACCCCAATTTTCACTACTTACATCATTATTTGGTAAATAGTGCCCCCATTATATAGCCACTTACCCCATAATTTTTAAACTTACAGATGATGAGAAAACGAAGTTTATAATACCTGTCAATCAATAGTGAAGGAGCCCAGGGGCGGTGTCATACCGGCCGGAGCCCAGGCCGCGCGCTCATCTAACTTTTCTACCACGCCCCCTTTCACCCAGGCGGCCCGCCCATTGTGATGCGCTCGGCCTCGTCCAGAACTGGCCAAATCCCGCGCCTGCGCCGTGGATCGGGCAGTCCGCGCCTGCGCACTGGATTCCCGATCACTGGCGCAAGCATCGGGCTACCCTGTGCGCAGGCGCGGGGCCCGTACTGCGATAGTGTACCAGCGCAGGATCGGAGCCTCAGGAAGAGTCGTGGGCGCTGGAGCTGGCTGTCACCCTGCCTGCCTCCCTCCCTCCCTCCCTAGGAATTTCACCAAATACATTTTCAAAGCAGAGTATGTGTTTCTCATACATTTTTATGCAATACAATAAAAAGACCCACAGTACATAATCCACGGCGTAGGCGCGGGATTTGGCCAGTTCTGGACGAGGCCGAGCGCATCACAATGGGCGGGCCGCCTGGGTGAAAGGGGGCGTGGTAGAAAAGTTAGATGAGCGCGCGGCCTGGGCTCCGGCCGGTATGACGCCGCCCCTGGGCTCCTTCACTATTGATTGACAGGTATTATAAACTTCGTTTTCTCATCATCTGTAAGTTTAAAAATTATGGGGTAAGTGGCTATATAATGGGGGCACTATTTACCAAATAATGATGTAAGTAGTGAAAATTGGGGTTTGGGGGTGAAAGAATCCCTTTAAAAATACCTTTTGTAATGTTGAGGAATCTGTTTCTCTGGTGATTTTTATTGTTTTCTTTTTACACTTGCCTCCTCTGCACCCTCTTCTGAATTTTCTCTTTTTGCTGATTTGAGTCCCACATGTCATAGTTTTTTTTTCCGGCGGCCTCTCAGCGTGCGCTGCCGTGCCTCCGCTGGAACTCCGCCCGCACCCCCTAAATAGTCAATGGGGACGGAGCGGTAGTCCAGGGGCACACGTTCACTAGCGGCAGGATGGATCCGACAGGCTGTTCACCCGACAAAAAAGCCTGCCGGGGGTCCGTGCCGCTAGTGTGAAAGTAGCCTAAGTCTTATCATTAGCCCCTTAGCAGACTCTAATAAATATGTCCCAATCCTTGCAAACAGCAGAGTCCTCTTTGAACGAATTCTCAAAATGTAGCCTGAGGCCACGTGGAACAATTTTTTCCAGAATATAGATCTCGAGAAAGATAGCGTCTAGATGGTGTTGGATTTCATCTAGCATTAGTCTCTAGTGTATTGATCAGGCATAGTAGTGCTTTTTCATCATTACTTGCTGTTTCGTTGGTGTTGGGTTCAGAGTTGCACTTGGGTCGAATCGGGGTGCACTGGCTGATCAAACGTTCTCGTTGTTCGAATCTATTTGGGATGTAATCCATGTTTTTCTCTCTTGATATCTAGATGTTTTGTCACCCCCATGTGCCGCTGTTTCAATCTGGATGTGCCAGATCGCTAAAACTTGGGCCTAAAAGAAAAAAACTTGGGCCTAAAGAAACTGTGGGGATATATACAAGAAAACGCATATTTATTTATTTTAATAATTTATTTTAATCATCAGCTTTTATACACAATTTATACATAGTTTATCGCCTTTTTGCTTCTTATAGTTCCAATTCACATTGTATCTAGCCAACAAATATTGCATTACCAGCAGTCTATTTCATGCCCAGATATACTAAACAATGTACCGGATATCCTTTATATAGGTAAGCTCCTGGTATCTCTTCTCATTCCTAATAAAACACGGTGTTGTCTCGCTAACCGACGCTGCACCGTCAATCACCATGCCAACATGAAAAAAAGATGGATGAATGTACTATGCTTCTGTATTTATGAAATGTTATGATTAGAGTTGAGCGAACTTCTGTTCTAAGTTCGGCGTCCAAAGTTCGGGTTCGGGTTATCCAAGCATCCCGTTATGGATTCCGCTACCACGAACCATAACGGCATTTGGAACACGGGGTGAAGGACCTGGGGTGACGTCACCGCCATGTGATCAGTGCAGGGGGCGTGGCTCAGTACTGGATTGGATAAGAGGTGGTAGCCTACCACCTCTTATCTAATCCAGTACTGAGCCACGCCCCCTGCACTGATCACATGACGGTGACGTCACCCCAGGTCCTTCGTGTTGTCCAAGGTTCGGGTTCATTGAAGAATCCCCTTATGGATTCCAAATGCCGTTATGGTCCGTGGTAGCGGAATCCATAACGGGATGCTTGGATAACCTGAACCCGAACTTTGGACGCCGAACTTAAAACACAAGTCCGCTCAACTCTAGTTATGATGTATGAGCTTGTAAAAAATTATGCAAATGTAGGAACACCTTGGGGGTCTCCCCTCCCCCATAGTACCACCCACAGTTGTGTTTTTCTGGCGTTTTTTTGTATAAATATATGCTATATTGAATACATCTATATGCTTCTTCCTAACCTGATGAAAGGGGGCCTAAGTACCCCCTAAAGCGTTGTTTTATTTGTTTTATCCTATAAGCAATTTTCACTAAAGAAGAAAGGTTTATCATATCCACATCTGTCCTGACCGGTGATCCTGCGCCTCAACTGCGGTCCTACCATATTGCTATTACACTGACTTTGGAGAAACTTGGATTCTCCTCCTTAAGAATCGTACGCTTTGGCTGCACAGCCGGCGACTGGACAATTTGTTCATAATAAGCCTACAATAGTGTTGTGCCTATGCTTAGCACAACTACCTAAGGTGAGCCTCCATTTTTCGTTCTTTCCCTCTTCAGAACACATGCATGCTCAGCCAAAAGTGCTTGTGCATGGTGGGGTCGTGCGACATAGATGTTGGCCAGAGCGTTCAGACAACGGGTATCTTATGTCTATGTCCAGCCTAAGTCTTCCAGTGTACTGCCAGATTATAGCTCAATATGTCAACTGAGTGGTGGAAGTAAAGGGACATAAAAGGGGCTGTCCGGGCTTTTAATATTGATTATCTATCCTCAGGATAGGTCATCAATGTCAGATCGGCCGGGGTCCGACACCCGGCACCTGCACAGATCAGCTGTATGAGGAGACGGTGCACGCAGTGCGCACGTGTCGTCTCTTTTCTCTCTTCCTGCCCGCTGCTGCGGTCTAAAAACTTCCATAGACAGCAGCGATGATCAGGAAGAGAAAAATGAGACCGCACGTGCGCACTGCGTGCACCGTCTCCTCATCCAGCTGGTGTGCCGGGTGTCGGACCCCCGCCGATCCGACATTGATGACCTATCCTGAGGATATATCATCAATATTAAAAGCCTGGAGAACCCCTTTAAAGGGGTTGTGCCAAGAAGGAAAGTTATTCTCCATCCATAGCATGGAGTGGCAGGATTTCAGGCTGTCCCTTAGAGAATGAATGAAGTGGCAGGAGGCATGCTTGGTCTGCTGCTCCATCAGGGCAGGAACATGGGACCACCATTTTTGGGATAGTTGGGGGTCACAGCAGTTGAGCCCCCACTAATCACTTTGTTATCATCTATCCACAGTATGTAGTGGCAGGATTTCAGTCTGTCCCAAAGAGAATGAATGAACTGGCAGGAGGCGTGCTTGGTCTGCTGCTCCATCAGGGCAGGAACATGGGACCACCATTTTCAGGATCGATGGGGGACCCAGCGATTAAACACCCACTGATCAGTTAGTTATGCCCTATTCTGTTAATAGGGGATAGCTTTTATATTTGGCACAGCCCCTTATAAAAGCTTAGCCACAGTTTTAGTAGCTAAGATCTTCTTTATCCACAAGAAAGAGCAAGCCCAGGTCCCAACCTGGTCCCTGGCTGTAATTTATACCTATTGTTGTGGTTTTCATTGGATGAAAATGGGAAGCGAAATAGGATCCAACCTACATGTCTATGGCTGGAATACTTCTTTAATGTAACTATCATTTCCTAAAACTTTTGACATGTCAGAAGTTTTGATCTGTGAGGGTTCGGATGCTGAGAACCCCACTGATCGCTAAAATGCTCAGAACTAAAGGTGCGTCACACTCAGCTGAGCTCATCTACCCTTTACGTTAGCAATCAGTGGGGGTCACAGCTCACTTCTGAAATGTCACTATGTCATGTCAAAGGTTTCCTGAGGTGACAGTTACAATTTAAAGGTGTAGTGCTAGTATATTGATGACTTATCCTCAGGGCAGGTCATCAATATCAGATTGGAGGGGGTCTGACTCTAGCTGTTTGCAGGGGCGACAGCGCTCGTGCACTGCCCGACATCTAGCTTGCAGCCGTGGTGCAGTATAACAGTTGCATCCAAGTGACCTAGATAAGTTATCAGTATCATCACTATGCTCAGCCCTTTTCTGGTGTTACTCCAACCATAGACATTTAGGTGGCATTCACATTTTCGGTCTGTATCCGATCCATTCATTTCTACGGGGCCGAAAAAGAAGCGGACAGCACACCGATTGCTGAATAGAGAACACAAGTTCCCTGCTCTCCTGACAGGTGAAGGTTTCAGATGTGGGACCCTCATCTATCACACATTTCTGATGTACAGTATGCTATAGAATTTGGAGTTATGTAAATTTATTAGTGCTTTCTCAATTAGAAATGGAACCTACTTGTGCTCGAGATTGATCGGGGGCCGATCTTTCAGACCACCCCTGGCCTGAATTTAAAAGTGTATTCCCATCACATACAATGGGGGCATATCGCTAGGATGTGCCCCCATTGTCTGATAGGTGCGGGTCCCACCTCTGGGACCCGCACCTACAAGGAGAACAGAGCCGGGAGAGCTGTGGCTGGAGGACCCCAGGTTTCCCGGGGTCTGTCCACCACCAAGCACTGCTCCCCGCTGCTCCCATACAAGTGAATGGGAGTGCACCACGCAAGCGCCCCTCTGCTCCCTTTGATTTCTACAGGGCAGATGGAAATAGCCGAACCAGCTCTCGGCTATTTTCGGCAGCCCCATTGAAATAAATGGAGGGAGGCAGCACATGCGCAGTGCGCCCTCCTTTTATTGCCCCGCTCTATTCTCGTTTCCCCTTTTGTTTGTGACGGCAAAACCCTTTTAAGACGTGTCTAATTAAAATGCCATAATAGTCAATTCAGAGGTTTTTTCTTGGGTATAGATCTGTTGCGTTCTAATAACAGGTTGCACCTGAAGAACATTTGAAGATGGAAATAGTGAGCGTTGGGAAAACCTTTATACAAGTAGTAGAAGGAGCTCTCCCTCCTCCAAGCAAGTATAAAGTAGCTATGTAAAGGTCCCTTTAGACGGGACAATTCAGCAGGCGATTGTTGGGAAGGAAGCGTTCCTTCCCAGCAATCGCCTGCTCCTCAGTGAAGGAGACCGCCACATTTACATGCAGCGATCTCCTCCACAGTATGGTGAGTAGTGTTCACTAATGCCGTCGCTTGTCCCCATACAGAATCATTGTTTTCTGGCAGCAGAGCGTGTTTAGGCGGCACGATCTTCTTCTGTTAAACGACAATTTAGGTGCCTACACCAACGATCCAATTACCTGACGAACGAGCGTATTACTAGTTGATCAGGTAATTGGCGGCACCTTTACACTGCCAGATAATTGCTAAAGAGCATTCCTATGAATGCTTGTTAGCTATTATGTGGCGGATTCTCGGCCAATGTAACGGCCCTTAAGGAGTTAAATAAGTGCAAAAAATGGTTGTGTAACGCCTCATAGTGTACATCCGAATTGTTTTTTGTCATACAGCTGCTTGCAGGACAAAAGAAGATCGCTCCTTTCTGGACATTTGACTACTACCAGACATTCTTTGATGTTGACACGTACCAGGTGAGTACAGGTTTCCACTGGTTGCAGTGAAATTTCATTGCGCTCATGCCTCTGATTACCCAATCTATTTGTCATAACAGGTTCTTCACAGGATAAAAGGTTCTGTCTTACCAATCCCTGGAAGGAACTTTGTAAGGTTGTATGTAAGAAGTAACCCAGACCTTTATGGTAAGTGTTCAGGATCTCAGTTTCACTCCATTTTACACGTTAAAGACATGTATGAATAATTACAGTGCTTCTTCATTAACTTATTATTTTGTCATCGCCTTCAGTGATTTGTTGTATACACAGGCTCAGTGACTCATAGTGGTGGGCAGCTGTTCCTGGTATTGGCCTTTCACTTGAATCAATCACTGCAACTGCATTATGTATGAGGAGAGAATAATTAGAGATGAGCCACTGATTAACAAGGTGCTCCTCAGTATGTGCGGGATGGTGAAAATAATCCCCAGCACCTCCATACTCGTGATTGATGGACTGTACAGCCCTCTCCCTCTACAGCACTGCTGCCTGTTCATAGTAGAGGACAGTCATTGCAATTCGATATTACTTTTTAAAGCCAGCCTTAAAGGGGTTGTCTGGGTTCAGAGCTGAACCCGGACATACCTCCAATTTCACCCAAGTAGCCCACCCGACAGGAGCATCGGAGCAGTTTATGCTCCGATGCTCTCCTTTGCCCAGCGCTAAATTGCGATCCGGTGACGCACCGGGCTCTCCATGGGGCTGCCAGAAAGACCGGTGACGTCACCGGCACTGATGGGCGGGCTTTTAGTGCTGCCCTAGCCAGTAAAATGGCTAGGGCAGCGCTAAAACACGCCCATCAGAGCCGGTGACGTCCCCAAACACACTGCCGGGCGGAAGCTTCCGCCCGGCAGTGTGTTATTATAAACAAAAGAACCCTTGCCATGCGCAGGGCAAAAGAGAGCATCGGAGCATGAACTGCTTCGAAGCTCAAGTCAGGGGGGCTGCCGGGGTGAAAATGGAGGCATGTCCGGGTTCAGCTCTGAACCCGGACAACCCCTTTAAAGGGGTTTTCCAAGTGTTTTTACTAATGACCAATCCTATGGATAGGTCTTCATTATCTGATTGTGGGGGTCCAACACCCGAGACCCCTGCCGATCAGCTGAGAAGGCAGCGGTGCTCGCAGTAGCGCTGCAGCCTTCTCTCTGCTCACCAAGTACAGCGCCGTACATTATATAGCGGCTGTGCTTGGTATCGCAGCTCAGCCCCATTCACTTCAATGGGACTGAGCTGCGCCTAGGTGTAATCAGTGATTGGTAGCATTCTCTGTGTAAAGCCTGTATTACACAGCCCAATGTGGCATACAATAGCCCGGAGGGAAATGCTCATGATCATGATTAGACACCACAATCTGCTGCCTGCAAACTATGATTTTTTTAACCTGTCAAAAGATTTGGACTGCCCGATGAATTGCTCCAATTGGCGGCAGTATTGCAATGCAAGATGATCACTCGTTAGCGATCATCTGCCGAAATATCGGCAGGTGTAATATAGGCTTAAGTGTGTATAGGGAGATAGCTGTACACAGGCCGGTCTTAAGTAAAAAAAAAAAAAAAAAAAAAGCAGAGATATCAATGTATAAATTACAGGTTATACTGAATCTTTTCCCACAGACTATATATCAATCTGCTCAGCTTCTCCTGCTCTATAACCTGCTGCCTGCAGATTGCACTGCATCATTAAGATCACATAACATGAGCATTATGCATCCAATTATTTTAATTTTCTAAAACCATTGATGATGCGTCTTTCTTTACAAGGTCCTATCTGGATTTGTGCCACACTGATCTTCACCATCACAATCAGTGGGAATTTTTCCAACTTCTTACTCCACAGGGGAGAACCTCAGTACCACTATGTGCCAGAGTTTAGAAAAGGTGAGTTTCACATCGCTGACAGCCAGCTGGACCTCAAAACTTAAAAGGTTGGCATTGTAAGTTATTAAAGGGAAAAGAGCAATAGGATGTGGGGAGGGCACTCAATATTTGGGCCAAATAATGTGAAGAGATATTTGTGGAAATATGAAAATAATATTTATTTATCGGCTATTAAAATCAATTAAAAATAAGAATAAAAATTAGATATACAAAGTTCTTAGTATCAAATACTGTGCAAATGGTAGCAATAGCAGGCTGTCTGCCGTATCTATGATCTGAATAGATGTCTATTCACAAATGGATTGTCAGCAAGTATCTGAGAAATATATATAAAATATATATATATCTCAACAGATATCTATAGATCAGGACAGTCCGTCTTCCTCTATATCAATGTAATGTAAGATACAAAAAATGTCCGTATTCGTAGAGGTGAGATAACCTTCTTTGGTTCTTGTAGTTAGTGCAGTAATGTGTCTGCTAAGACAAACTTTCTTTTTCTTAGTAGCTGTCTTATATAGAAGAAAGTATCTTTGCCAAAAATCGCTTAAAAAGGGTGGTTATATCGTTAAAAAGAATAATTATATCCAGTCCACTTCATATTATTCCCTGTTTCTGGGAGCAGTGTCTGGTGTAACAGACTTTCTTTTGCTTAATAGTGGTCTTATAACAGAAGTATCTTCCCCAGATAGGTTATATCACTATTAACGACAATTGTATCCACTTCATAGTACTTGCTGTTTATGGGAGCAAAAGAGAGGATGCCGCACTGGCTACGTTACCACTCGGTCGGCGGCTGTGCGCGCGATATCCCTCACATGGATTATTGCGTGTAGTCCGGTTCTCGGTCTTTGTGTTATAATGAAAAATACCCGCGGCGTCCCGCGTGTTGCTGGAGGTGAAGGATTAGGGACTGAGCGCTCAGTGAAATCGGAATGTGCAATCTTATTTCATTGATGATGCTGGTTCCTCCCAAACGTGTTTCGGGACATACGGTCCCTTCCTCAGTGGGTTATTAAAGTTATTAAAGGGGCTGCAGTGGTCACGTGACCATGGACGGGGCTGAAACGGCAGTGCTTTCAAAAAGTGTTGTTTTTTTGTTTGTTTTTAAGACCACCCATTTAACGTGATTTACGTGTAATAAAATATTAGACTGAAAATTCATAATTTTGCCGTTTTGTAAAAACGTGTAGGGGGTCATTTACACAAATGTACAGATAATAAGATCATCTCTCCAGCCTGGTGTACTAGGCACTAAATAGAGTAGTGCATGGCTGGATAAATGCTAGACTGTGGGGGGTACTGCTCCATTTAAACTCCTCTTAGCTCCGGTTGGACAGCTGATGAAGACCCCGCAGTCTGACACCCCCTTATTTAACATATATCATTTATTCAGTGGCTATGTAATGCATATTATTGGCTGTAATGCCCCTTTAAATAGCGATATGTCCTATACCAGTAATGCAGAGCCTGTGGCTTGCCTGCCAGATCTTGTCTGGATCTCCGTGCTGTTATCAGATGGCAGGCGGCATTTACCCACAGCAATACTCATGGGTCATAATTCCTCTGTGCAAGAGCAAGTGTCAACCGATTGAAATAAGAAAACATTTAGTATAGAAAAGAATTTCCTTTTTCCTCTTCTGGGACCCCATTTGTTTGGCAAAACTATAGGCAGCTTAGGCTACTTTCACACTTGCGTTTACATTTTCCGGTAATGAGATCCGGCAGAGGATCACAATACCGGATAAAAAGGCTTCCGTTTTGTCCCCATTCATTGTCAATCAGCATGCATTCCGTTCCGTTTGGTTGCGTTCCCATACCAGAGAGCAGACCACAGCAAGCTGCGGTTTTCTTTCCGCCGTGGGATGCGGAGCAAAAGGGGTCCGGCATGACGCACAACGGAAGTCAGTGGGGACAGATCAGTTTTCTCTGACAGAATAGAAAACGGATCCGTCCCCCATTGACTTTCAATGGTGTTCATGACGGATCCATCTTGGCTATGTTAAAGATAATGTGTATTTATGCTCACCCTTTGTTGCCACCCTTGCTCAATGTCATGTGCAGTCGGCTGATGGAGTCAAGGGGGAAATTTGGGGCTCCCATAATGTGGCAGGTTGACTGCTCTTAGCACATGGGGTTTATAGTGTGTAGCCCATATATAAATGATTGGATCATCTATGTATTTACCACCTGTCCACAGGAAAGGTGGTAAATATCAGATTGCAAGGAGCTCCGACTTCTCGGACCTCAGCAATCCTGAGAACAGAGCTCCTTGAGTCTCCGCTCTCTCATTTCTACAAGACTGATGGAGCGTCATCTACCACAGAAGTGAATAGCGCAGTGGACCAACCTTTGCATTACTGCTTCAGGGAACTTGGGGAACTTTGGGATTCCTGTGGGTCTCTAGCAGGAGAACTCCTCTCTATGACATTCATATCCCCTAGAAGGGTACTTGGTAAGAAGTTGTCTTGAATGAGACATTCCCTTCAACTATAAGTGGATTCTTGATTATTAAATCACTTGAAGCTTAGCAAATGAGTCTTATTTTGGACTTATTGTAGCGTCCAAATATATAAGGATAAGCAATTATATTATAATGGGTTGAAGAAAAGAGTGGAAAAATGGGACAGATTCAATCAAGAAATCCTCGTCTTATTGAGAAGATTGAAGATCATTGTTACCAGGAATAAAAATAGGCTTGCCTATAATTACTCATAATTTTAGCACGTTGTTGGAGAACTTTCCCTCCCACTATCCACAGCCTGAAATATCTACCGCTGGTAATTATAGGCTGTCCAGGTGAGGTCCATCTTTTATAAATGATTGCATAATGAGGAACTGTGCAGCTGGGGAGGATCCGGCATCTGGTGGAGCACTGTTACACCCAGCAATAACCAGCAGATCTCGTGTCAGTCTGTGCTTATGAGAAAATGTCTACATTACAAAGGAGTTGCCCAAGATTTTAATTTTGATGATCTATCTTTAGGATAGGCCATCAGTATCAGATTGGTTGAAGTCCAACTCACGACCTGTTGCATGTGCGCTTGGCAGCTGAAGACAGCTGTGTTGGTCCCACGTTCATATGTGACCCCATTGCTGAGAAAAGTGAAATTTTATTATATGCAAATGAGCCTCTAGGAGCAACGGGGGCGTTACCATTACACCTAGAGGCTCTGCTCTTTCTGCAGCTGCTACACCCTTATGCACTTTAATTCACAGGCCAGGCAGTGAGAATGTGATCATGTCGGGCGCTGACTTCTCCTAATGTATCTGTGGGCTTCAGTGTCCAGCACAGGCACAGTACTGGAAGGATGCTCACCTCTACTGCGAGCCTCTCTCCTGTACTGTGCCTGTGCCGGTTACTGAAGCACATGGCGCTTAGGAGAAGTCAGGGTCCGGCATGATCACATTTTCACTGCCTGGTCCTGTCAATCAGATTAGCGTAGAGCCTCTAGGTGTAATGGTAACGCCCCCGTTGCTCCTAGAGGATCATTTACATATATTAAACATAATTTTCTCAGCAATGCGGGCACATATGAACATGGGACCAACACAGATGTCTTCAGCTGCCAAGCGCACATGTAACAGGTCAGCCAGTGTCATAGGGACAAATCTGCTGACAGATGCCCTTTAAGACTCCCACACTAGTCAGTTAATTTTCCTGTATATTGTGTAACCAGCGTTAGTCAGGAACTACTTCCCTGTTGCCAACCTGTTTTTTTCATTCTTTTCTTACAGTATCCATTGCTGCCACAGCCATCTATGCCTATGCCTGGTTGGTGCCATTGGCTCTTTGGGGTTTCCTATCTTGGCGACACAGTAAAGTAATGAGCATGGTGTCCTACTCCTTTATGGAGATCGTGTGCGTCTATGGCTACTCCCTCTTCATCTACATTCCCACGTCGGTGAGTGAACTCAAGAGTTGAACATGCTGTACCTAAACAGGCTAAGGCTACTTTCACACTAGCGTTTTTTGCGGATCTGTCATGGAATTGCAAAAACGCTTCTGTTACAAAAATACAACCGCATGCATCCGTCATGAACAGATCCGTTTGTCTTATGTCTTTTATAGCCATGACGGATCCGTCATGAACACCATTGAAAGTCACTGGAGGACGGATCCATTTTGTATTGTGTCAGAGAAAACGGATCCGTCCCTGTTTGGCTCCGCTTCGTCAGGCGAACAGCAAAACGCTGCAGGCAGCCTCCGGAGCGGAATGGTGACTGATGGAAGGCAAACTGATGCATTCTGAGCAGATCCTTTTCCATTCAGAATGCATTAGGGCAAAACTGATCTGTTTTGGACTGTTTGTGAGAGCCCTGAACGGATCTCAGAAACGGAAAGCCAAAACGCTAGTGTGAAAGTAGCCTAACCAATTCATCTGTGACTGTGCCTTCTTTAATTAAAGTGAATATCTTTGGGTAAAAGATGAGGATCTGATATCTCCTTACATAGGGAGAAAGTGTTACAGATCTGTATTGTATTGAAAATTGCAATGTGCATGTGCAGTCACACTAAAAGTCAAATGCAGACGAAAAGTGACAAAAAAAAATAAAAATTAGGAGACGATGCCAAGGTAAAAGAAACAGGTGCGCCTTAAGACGTACTGTCAGATCTTCTATTTTCTCATTGGCTATTGGTTATGTCTTCATTTTATATAGATACTGTGGATTGTCCATTCTGAGATTCTCCGCTGGGTCCTCATGTCTTTAGCCATGTGTCTGTCTGGGGCTGTTTTAATGCTGACATTCTGGCCGGCTGTACGTGAAGATAATCGGAAAATCGCCATCTCCACGCTTGCGGCCATCATGCTGCTTCATGTGCTGCTGGCAGTTGGTTGTGGGGTAAGACAATGCTGACAATTCAGGATTAACCGCTTCAGGACCGCCGTACGCAGGATTGCGTCCTGCGGGCGGTCCTGTTCTTCTGATCGGACGCGCCGGGGCGTCATCTCGCGAGACGCGAGACTTCCTGTGAACGCGCGCGCGGGCGCGCGCGCGTTCACAGCGTCTGGCGTCTGAAGAGTTGTACTACAGCCTGCCAGCGATGATCAATCGCTGGCAGGCTGTAGATGCGATATAAATCGCATCAAACAGCTATATCAGACGCTGTTTTATGAACAGCGTCTGATATAGCTGCTACCTGGTCCTCTGGTGGTCCCATTTTCTGGGATCGACCACCAGAGGACCAGGTAACTACAGTAAAGTTGCACCAAACACTACACTAACCCCCCACCCCCTCACCTATTAACCCCTTGATCACCCCATCTAGACCCCTGATCACCCCCTGTCATTGATCACACCCCTTGTAAGGCTCCATTCAGACGTCCATATGTGTTTTGCGGATCCGTGGATTCACGGATCCGTGGATTCACGGATCCGCGGATCCGATCCGCGGATTCGATCCACGGATCCGATCCGCAGATCCTCAAAACACGGACACCGGCAATGTGCTTTCCGCATTTTGCAGATCCGCACATTGCCAGAACTATATAGAAAATGCTTTTTCTTGTCCGCAATTGCGGACAAGAATAGGAGCATGTTCTATATTTTTGCGAGCGGAAGTGCAGACCCGGAGCGCGGATCCGTAATTCCGGATCCGAGCGGGACAAAGTCTGTCCCCATAGAAATGAATGGGTCCGCAATTCCGTTCCGCAAACAGAATTGCGGACGTGTGAATGGGGCATAAGGGTCCCTTATCACCGCCAGTTAGTTAGCAACTTGTTAGGTAGCTAGCGCCCAGCCCACCGCACCGCAGTCACTGATTTTGGCAGAGATTTTTCATCCACATTGATCGATGCGAATGAAGAAATCTGTGCTGTTCATTTTTTTTTTTCAGCGCAGAGGCTGAACGGAAAAAAATCTCATTACCCGTATGCTCAATATAAGGAGAATCGCAGAAACTCCTAATGCTGGCCATACGTGTAATGATTGCGGAGACCCTCAAATGCCAGAGCAGTACAAAAACCCCACATGTGACCCCATTTTAGAAAGAAGACACCCCAAGGTATTCCGTGATGGGTATGGTGAGTTCATGCAAAATTTTATTTTTTGTCACAAGTTAGTGGAATATGAGACTGTAAAAAAAAAAAAAAAAATCAATTTCCGCTAACTTGTGCCAAATTTTTTTTTCTGTGAACTCGCCATGCCCCTCACGGAATACCTTGAGTGTCTTCTTCCACAATGGGGTCACTTGTGGGTATTATACTGCCCTGGCATTTAGGAGTGCTAAAGCGTGAGAATCCAAATGCGTAAAAATGGCCTGTAAAATTCTAAAGGTACTCATTGGTTTTAGGGCCCCTTTGCGCATCTTGGCTGCAAAAGTGTCACTCATGTGGTATCGCCGTACTCAGGAGAAGTAGGGCGATGTGTTTTGAGGTGTATTTTACATATACCCATGCTGGGTGTGAGAAATATCGCTGTAAACGACAACTTTTTACATTTTTTATTCAAAGTTGTCAATATACAGAGATATTTCTCTCACCTAGCATGGGTATATGTAAAAATACACCCAAACACATTGCCCTACTTCTCCTGAGTACGGCGATACCACATGAGTGACACTTTGCAGCCAAGATGCGCAAGAGGCCCAAATTCAACGAGTACCTTTTAGGAGGGTATTTTTACGCATTTTTCTTCTCACGCTTTAGGGCCCCTAAAATGCCAGGGCAGTATAAATACCCCACATGTGACCCCATTTTGGAAAGAAGACACCCCAAGGTATTCGCTGAGGGGCATAATGAGTTCATGAAAAATTAAACTTTTGTCAAAAGTTAGCGGAAAGGGAGACTTTGTGAGAAAAACAATAAAAATCAATTTCCACTAACTTGTGCCAAAAAAAATATTCTATGAACTCGCCATGCCCTCATGGAATACCTTGGGGTGTCTTCTTTCAAAATGAGGTCACATGTGGGTATTTATACTGCCCTGGCATTTTAGGGGCCCTAAAGCATGAGAAGAAAATGCGTAAAATGCCCTCCTAAAAGGTACTCATTGGAATTTGGGCCCTTTAGCATCTTGGCTGCAAAAAGTGTCACACATGTGGTATCGCCGTACTCAGGAGAAGTAGGGCAATGTGTTTTGGGGTGTATTTTTACATATACCCATACTGGGTGAGAGAAATATCTCTGTAAATTGACAACTTTGAATAAAAATGTAAAAAGTGGTCGTTTACAGCGATATTTCTCACACGCAGCATGGGTATATGTAAAAATACACCCCAAAACACATTGCCCTACTTCTCCTGAGTACGGCGATACCACATGAGTGACACTTTTGCAGCCAAGATGCTAAAGGGGCCCTAAAACCAATGAGTACCTTTAGGATTTCACAGGGCATTTTTATGCATTTGGATTCTCACACTTTAGGGCCCCTAAAATGCCAGGTGAGTATAAATACCCCACATGTGACCCCATTTTGGAAAGAAGACACCCCAAGGTATTCCGTGAGGGGCATGGTGAGTCCACAGAATTTTTATTTTTGCCACAAGTCAGCGGAAATAGTTTTTTTTTTTTATTTTTTATTTTGTTTTTACAAAGTCTCATATTCCACTAACTTGTGACAAAAATAAAATTTTACATGAACTCACCATACCCCTCACAGAATACCTTGGGGTGTCTTCTTTCCAAAATGGGGTCACATGTGGGGTTTTATACTGTCCTGGCATTTTAGGGGCCCCTAAAGCGTGAGAAGAAGTCTGGAATCCAAATGCGTAAAAATGGCCTGTGAAATCCTAAAGGTACTCATTGGTTTTAGGGCCCTTTGCACCCAGGCTGCAAAAGTGGCACACATGTGGTATCGCCGAACTCAGGAGAAGTAGGGCAATGTGTTTTGGGGTGTATTTTTATATATACCTATACTGTGTGTGAAAAATATCTCTGTAAACGACAACTTTTAAAAATTGTATACAAAGTTGTCAGTTTACAGAGATATTTCTCTCACCCAACATGGGTATATGTAAAATACACCCCAAACACATTGCCCTACTTCTCCTGAGTACGGCGATACCACATGTGTGACACTTTTGCAGCCTGGGTGCAAAGAGGCCCAAATTCCAACGAGTACCTTTAGATTTTACATGGCGGCTCACAATTAGCCCCGCCCAAAATGCCAGAACAGTAAACACACCCCACAAATGACCCCTTTTCGGAAAGGAAACACCCGAGGTATTCACTGAGGGGCATAGTGAGTCCGTCTGAGATTTCTTTTTTTTGCCAGAAGTTAGCAGAAATTGAAACTTTTTATTTATTTTTTTTCTCAGAAAGTGTCATTTTCCGCTAACTTGTGAAAAAAATGAAATGATACATGAACTCACCATGCCCCCGCGAATACTTTGGGGTGTCTTCTTTCTAAAATGGTGTGATTTGGGGGGTATTTATACCATCCTGACATTCTAGCACCTGAAGAAACATGACAGGCGCTCAGAAAGTCAGAGCTGCTTCAAAATGCCGAAATTCACTTTTTTGCACCATAGTTTGTAAACGCTATAACTTTTACCCAAACCAATAAATATACACTTATTGGACTTTTTTTTATCAAAGACATGTAGAACAATAAATTTAGAGAAAAATTTATATAGAAATGTAGTTTTTTTAAAAAAAATTTACAACAGAAAGTGAAAAATGTCATTTTTTTTGTAAAAATGTTGGTTATTTTTGATTAATAGCAAAAAAAGTAAAAATGTCAGCAGCAATGAAATAGCACCAAATGAAAGCTCTATTAGTGAGAAGAAAAGGAGGTAAAATTCATTTGGGTGGTAAGTTGCATGACGGAGCAATAAACGGGTAAAGTAGTGTAGTGCGGAATTGTAAAAAGTGGCCTGGTCTTTAAGGGTGTTTAAGCTAGGGGGGCTGAAGTGGTTAATGTAATAAAGTTGCACAGGAAGCTGAGATCTGTACTGCTGTAAGTGGAGAGTTGCTTAAAGGGGTTGTCCAAGAGTGGAAATTAGCGTCGGCACAGCATAAAAAAAAAATAAAAGAAAGTACTCCAGGTAAAGTGCTGAGCTCCTGCCTCTACCGCTTCCAGTCGTCTCTGGACTGGAAGTGTGACATACTGTCGGCACACATCTTGTTCCAGTCAATGGCCTCAGCGGTGACCTATTCAGGAATAGCACATGATTGCTAAGGCTCAGCAATCATGTGCTGTTCAAAATGCATCACCACTGAGGCCATTGATTGGCCCGCAATGTTCATGTGTGTGTTGACGGGACTTCACAATTAGAGGTTGTGTCACTTCAGCAAATGGCATTTATCATGTAGAGAAAGGTAATACAAACCACTTACTGATGTATTGTGATTCTCCATATTGCCTCCTTTGCCGGCTGGATTCATTTTTGATCACATTATACACTGCTCATATCCATGGTTACGACCACCCTGCAATCCAGCATTACGGTCATGTTTACATGCTATAGGAAAAAGCACCAGCCTATATGGGCTCCCGCGGTCTTGGCCACCAGAGAGGCAGGCGCTTTTCCCTATAGTGTGCAAGCAGGACTACCACTCATGGATTGCACGGTGGTCGTAACCATGGAAATGTGTTTAATATGAAATGTATAATGTGTATAATATGATAGTATAATGTGTATAATATGATGGACCTGTATAATGTGATGGAAAAATGACACAATAGGAAATGGATCCGTTCCCCCATTGACTTTTAATGGAGTCATTGGCTATATTAAAGATAATACAACCGGATCCGTTCATAATGGATGCAGACGGTTGTATTATCAGTAACAGAAGCGTTTTTGCTGAACCCTGCCGGATACAGCAAAAACGCTGGTGTGAAAGTAGTCTAGATCAATATACAGGGAAAAACTAAAAACAAAAAAAAACACAAAGTACAATTTTGTGAGAGTTTTGTATTCTATTTGAATTTAGTTTTTGTATAGAGATGTCTTTTTCATTAGGCACAGTTATTACATACTGCAAAGAAAAAAATGGGGGTTAGGGCTCATTCATACGACCGTATGAATGGGTCCGCATCCATTCCGCAATTTTGCAAAACGTGTGTGGACCCATTCATTTCAATGGGACCGCAAAAGATACCGTGTGCTGTCCGCCTCCGTAGTTCCGTCCCGCGGCCCCACAAAAAAGATAGAGCATGTCCTATCCTTGTCGGCAATTGCGGACAAGAATAGGCATTTTCTATTATAGTGCCGGCCATGTGCGGTCCGCAAAATGTGGAACGCACATGGACCGGTACCTGTGTTTTACGGATCCGCAACTTGCTGCCACAAAACACTACAGCCGTCTGAATGAGCCCTTAGTCAGCACATCCCAGGGCGCAGGTTGCACGTCTCCATAGCTGAAAGAACAAAAGCAAAAACAAACACAATGCAACAGCACTCTATTTGTAGAGTGCATTTGCAGAGTGCTGTTACATTGTGTTTGTTTTTGCCTTTTGTGCTTTCAGCTATGGAGACGTGCACCCGCGCACTGGGATGTGCTGACTAACCCCCATTTTTTCTTTGCAGTCTGCGTTGGAGATGTGGCTGACTCCAGTGGTCGTCCACTCCTAAATAACCTGTCTGTCCCACAGGCAGATTTTAATTACTGCAAGTGTAAAGCTGTAGCCTGCTCTTCCTGAATTGAATGGAGGCCATTTGGCACCAGGAAATGTAAAATACAGAGTGGGCTCAGCATGCATGTGGAACCTGCATTCCCTGAATTTAATGGAGGCCAGTATGGCACCAGCGGAAGTAGTATTTAGTGTAGGTCCCTGTCCTAAAGAGATCGCCTTGTCATCGGCGGACAAGCACAAATAATTTTGTACAAAATCTATTTGCCAAGAATCTCAGATTTATTAAGTAGCATTAGTACATTTTCTATAGCGAGTATGGCACTATTGTGTTTCCTTTATTATTTGAGTTTGCAGAGTGCTGTTGCAATGTTTGTTTTTACAGTTATCGCATACATCTTATAATGTTTATATTTTTTTAATTCTTTTTACAGCAATATTTCTTCGATCAACCAGAAAGTGACCATGTACAAGACGCTGTGACGTCCATTATTAATGTGACCAAAAGGACACCACAGAGTCGCTAATGGGAGGTAATAACATTCCTCCTCTAATTTTGTAATGACGTCAAAAAAGTACGCAAGTTTGGACGCAGCTTTGCAAATGTTCTTAATTCAAAATTTTCAAAAACCGTTTTGTGTATGCCGCTCCTCTGTACATCTGTATATCTGTCTTCCACCTATCAGAGTATGTCAACGACGTATTCCTCTATCCATATTAAAATAAACATGCATGCTTGGCCCTTGTTAGTGTGCATGTTTATGGGGAAGTTGTGGGAATAGGTGCTCAACCGGTGGCTTATGACCAGAATAAATGTGAGACAGAGTCGGACTGGGGTACCTAGGGCCCACCAGTAAAATTTATTTTGGGGGCCCACCGTACAGATACATTCAAATATAATAAATAAACTAACACGTTTTTTATATGCACATAGGCTGGTTGAGGTGCTGTACAATAAATATATGTATGTAGTGCAGTAGGTCTACTGTGTTATGTCCCACTTGTGCAGAGAGTGGGAGACTAGGGGCCCACCTTGCTCAGGGGCTCACCGGGGAATTCCCCTGTACCCCTGTGGGCCAGTCCGAGCCTGATGTGAGATATTAGCCCAGATTTACTAATGTGTCTGCGCCTAGAATCCATCTAAAAAGTAGTGCAATTTGGCACAGCTAGAGTTTCTCCAATAATTTTCTTTTTTTTTTGGCTCATTGAAAAGGTGGTGGGACCTTCCAGGAAGGGGGCGTGCTTTGCAGGAAAAGAGATGGTCCTAAAATGCAACATTTTGCACTGATATTATGCCACTATTCAGGCATAAAATTCTGTAAGCCAACCAACAGTTGGTATACAGATAGACAGAAGTGTCTAGCCATGCATCAAATTGATCATCCAGCCTGAGCCCCTGTGATAAATCTGATGCAGGTCAAGGCTTAGTAAATCTGCCCCAGTGATGGTAGATCCATAAACCTTTGGTAGGATCTGCAGATAATTGAATTTGTGATGTCTAGGTATAATAACTAAGGTGATACATTGAATAAAATTGACTATCTTTCAGAAAATGGTCTGACCATATATATTTTAATTTTCAGGTGTCATCACAGTCTCTCCATTCACATCCATACTGCAGGCTTATTTGGTGGGGGAAAGCTCTGTGCTGGACCGGACGATGAGCTGCTCTGGGTTTTCCTTGTGCTTTATATTCTTTTATATCATAATTTACTGAATGAGCTAATTTTATTTTTATGAAAATTGAAGACGTGTCTGTGATTTTCCCTTTTTTTTCTTTCGTTCAGAGAAAGTATGGTGTGGTGATTAGGGTGGTCTAATAATGATCATTCTTTTGTTATTTATTATTTTTATACATATTTTTTTTGCTCTAATCTATGGCAGAGGTATTTATTTCAGATTAGGTTTTTCGGGAATATACATTCTTTGTGCAGGATAATTTAGAATCGGTAGTGGTCCTAACGCTGGGGCTCCCATGGATCAGCAGAGAAATTGGTCCGTCACAGCCTCCTTGTTTTGCATTGATTGGACCATTCCTGATCACACGTGGATGGGTTATGCCTGTGATGGCTATCCTCCAGCACTCCAGCTGTGGTAAAACTACAACTCCCAAGATGCACAATTGCATGGCTGTTTTCAGAACTCCATAGAATTGAATGAAGCATGCTGGGAGTCGTAGTTTCACCACAGCTGGTGTGCCGGAGGTTAGCTGTCACTGGGTTATGCTATTAATATTTACTCCTAGTGAATCCCTTTTATAAGGAAATTTGCACTATTTAAAATATCATTTATTATTTATTACAACATGCCTTATTATAATACAACATTATTGATTACATAGATTACATCAGAAATTGGTGTTGAGTTTTTGGGATTGATATTGAGCTGCAGTCTCCCAACTTGATTTGCAGTTCTTCCACTTCATACAATGACCAGTCTCTCATGTATGAAGATGAGTGCAGGCAAGAACGGGAAGTGCTGCCCATAGCAAACAATCAAGTCAGAAAATGTAACCTGTGATCCTATGGGTTGCTGTCTCCAGTTCTCGTCTGCGCTAGTTTTCATATACGAGTCTCCACCACTGTAACCTGCTCTCGAGCAATTGATAAAGAGGAGACTTGAGGCCCTGACAGCAGATAAGGAGAGGGTCTTCTGCAGAATCCTGTTATTGATATCAATGAAACTTGTCTATTTAACCAAGAATAATCTAATAAAAAAACACTCTATCCCAAATAAAGGGGCTGCATTGTTTCATTTTCGTGAGAAGCACACAATTTCTTCTAGATATTTTATTTGTAAACTCATGTGCCCATATCCATAAGAGCAAAGTCGACTGAACCCACTGAGTTGTTTGAGTGTTGCCGACTCTGCCCCGAAGGCATATGTGTGGGGAAAGAGGGATCGGGCATGTTGGATTTCAACATGACCCATCGTTTGTTCTCACAGAAGATAGCGTTGCCTGGAAGATGCTCAAAGTGCATTTACACTGGACTATTGTTGGTCCTATTATTGGTAACAAACATTTGTACGAATGTTTGTTCCTGATAATCGGTCCATGTAAAGGGTGTCGTCAATCACCCTAGGAACGTTCAAACACTTATCTCATGAATATATCACCTACCGTATTTTTCGCCCTATAAGACGCACCGGCCCATAAGACGCACCTAGGTTTTAGAGGAAGACAATAAGAAAAAATTATTTTTCATTAGACCTCAGATCAGACCACTAATCAGACCCCCAATGTTAATCTGACCTAGAGCTTGCAGCCCCAATTAGACCCCCAAAGTTAATAAGACCCTCAATCAGACCTCAAATCAGACCCCCAGTGTTAATAAGACCTCAGATCAGACCCACAATCCGACCTCAGCTCAGCCCTCCATGCCCCAGACCAGCCCTCAATGCCTCAGACCAGCCCTCAATGCCTCAGACCAGCCCTCAATGCCTCAGACCAGCCCTCAATGCCTCAGACCATCCCTCAATGCCTCAGACCAGCCCTCAATGCCCCAGACCAGCCCTCAATGCCTCAGACCAGCCCTCAATGCCTCAGATCAGCCCTCAATGCCTCAGACCAGCCCTCAAAGCCTCAGACCAGCCCTCAATGCCCCAGACCGGCCCTCAATGCCCCAGACCAGCCCTCAATGCCCCAGACCAGCCCTCAATGCCTCAGATAAGCCCCCATGCCACAGATCAGCCCCCCATGCCTCAGATCAGCCCCCCATGCCTCAGATTAAACCCCCCCCATGCCTCAGATTAACCCCCCCCCCCCCATGCCACAGATTAGCCCCCAGTGCCCATGCTCACAATCAATAAAATAAAAAAACCCCCCTCCTGCTCCGGACGCCGCCGCTCCTCACCTCCAGCGCGCTGTCTTCATCCTACCGTCAGCTGTAAATCATCATTTATGGGCAGCAGATCATCCGGTATAAACAGGGATCTGCAGCCCAGAAACACTTAATCTCTATGAGGCAGTAGCCATCACTCTTCCCCGTACTGCGGAGGGGATTGCTGCATGTAAAATCCATCTCTCCCCTCCACTGACGAATAGGCGATTATCGGGAAGGAAGAGTCCCCTCCACTGACAAATAGGCGATTATCGGGAAGGAAGAGTCCCCTCCACTGACGAACAGGCGACTATCGGAAAGGAAGAGTCCCCTCCACTGATAAACAGGCAACTATCGGGAAGGAAGAGTCCCCTCCACTGATGAACAGGTGACTATCGGGAAGGAAGAGTCCCCTCCACTGATGAACAGGCAACTATCGGGAAGTTAGAGTCCCCTCCACTGATGAACAGGCGACTATCGGGAAGGAACAGTTCCTTCCCGATAATTGCCTGCTCAGTCAACGCAGTATTAATGCGTCTTTATTTCCCTCTGTCAATTGAGAATACATGCATGTATATGGAGGAGTCAGGGGAAAATAGCTGTTGGCCAAAAATAGGGGCATCATCACACTGCATATGTCAACCAAGCTTTGGCTGTGCAATTCCATTTTTCCTGATTATTGTGTCTCTACATTCTGGTTTATATTGTTTATGCTGCTAATCCCACTATTTCACTGGGAACTATAGGGAACTAGTGTTAGTGTCAACACATAAAGATAAAAACTACAGAATTTTTTCGGTATACATTAAAAAAACATTGTACTACACTCTTTATTTGTAAGTCGGTTGTTTCTAAACATATATGCTGATACAAATAGGCTTGTGTGGGTATAAAAGGTTGGTTCAAAGAGAATGGGTAGAAGTAGAGCGCCTACTGTTCCTATAGAGCAAAGATAATTAACCGAGGTGGAGATCTGCTGTTGTAAATTGGGAGGGTGTTGAGATCTACTTGGTGGGGGAATAGGGTGTAAATTATCAGGGGTATTGCTAGGGTCTTAAAAAACTTTTACATTAAATTCAGCCCTACAGAACATACAGGAGAATACAGTAGTGATCAGACAAAGTCGCAGGCAAAATGTATTGGAGGATTATCCGGTTTGGCTGACATGAGCTTCTTTGCATATCATGGAGCATTGCTTTAAATCTTCCTGCACCTGCTGAGTCTCTTCAGTGAGAACCACTCTGTACAGCTTATCTGCGTAAGACATCTTATCCAGCCGTCCTGTACCCTGCTCTTTACTGATGAGGGACAAGAAGCCCAAAAGCAGCTGTCTACTGATGGGTTGCTCTTTCTTTGAAGGAGTCTTTCTGACTTTTTTGTTTGCTTTTGTTCATTTTTTTTTTTTACTTTTATACTATATTTAAGCATATACATCCTCCACATGCTCATACATCTCATGGTACAAGCACAACCACAGGTAGATATAAGGAAGACTGAAAGATTATCTTTCAGTCCAGCAAGTAGCCTGATCCACAGGCTCCAGACAGACATATCTTCAAGACCTTCCTCATAGACTTGAGAAAAGAGTCCCAGCCCTCTGAAACGCATTGTTTTACAGAGGTTGTTATAATAAAGAAGTCTGCCTTATACCTGTCGTTGTGCTCGTGCCATGAGTTGTCGGACTATTTGGGGGGATGTAAATACATCCACATCCGCTGATCTTCTATCGCTTTCCCCCTCCTGAGGGTTGGCCCTGGCATGGTCAAAAAGGGATCTGGCCACGTTGTCTGCAGTGCTCCAAAATCTTAAAAATCAGTCTAGGGGCAAAAGAATGAGAAGATATGACTCATGGTGGTATTTGAGTCTTCCTCTCCCCCTACAAACAGTAGAAGAACCTTTTTATTAGCAAAAACCTGGGTGTCACCCTTACAACCAAAAAATCGAAATTAGCCAATAGGATTCTGACATGTTTAGAGAAAGAGTGGTGTGTGTGTGTATATATATATATATATATATATATATATACACTGTATATACACAGGGGTGCACCTAGCCTTTCTGCTGCATGAGGTGAAAACTGATATGGCGTCCCCCTTCCCAATGACAATATCTTAACCTAATCCCTTCTCTTCAGCCCATGGCCCTTCTGCTGCCCCCCTCTTGCCTCTACCTGGTGCCTCACCTGGCCTCATTGGTGGTGCACCCCTGTATATATATATAGTCTGCATCTGGATGCAATTAGGATACTAAAACGACGCTGAAGCGTGTCGCGCTCGTCCACAGGAAGCCAGGAGCCCGGACCTCGCCCTGAACCTTGGCGCACAACAAATCCCAGAATGAAGAGAAAGACGATCCAGCTTCACTGAAAAAATACTTGAGGCTTTATTTAAATCCCGTGCAGATAAAAACCAACATACAGCAATGCAAAAAAATCGACCGGTTTCGGATCACTATAAGTGCGGACCCTTAGTCATGATGTGCATCAGTGAGAGGTGGAGTCGAGACTAAGTAGCAAACCACCAAAAAACAGGTGATCGCAATCAGGTACAAGACACCTCCATTGCTTGTGGAGGATGTCATCAGGAGGTGTGTCTTGTACCTGATTGCGATCACCTGTTTTTTGGTGGTTTGCTACTTAGTCTCGACTCCACCTCTCACTGATGCACATCATGACTAACCCTGGGTTCACACTTGAGCGTATTTGATTACAGCACGTTTGTGGAGATAGGAAACCACTGTGGCGTCAATCACAATACGCGCGACAATACACCCCAAAGAAGCTCCTGTACTTCTTTGGGCGTAGGGCGTTTTACAGCGCGTTGGTACGCGCTGTAAAACGCTCAGATGAGAACCATGCCCATAGGGAAATATGGGTTTTTGCCTGTTGAGCGTTTTACAGCGCGTAGGAACGCGCTGTAAAACGCTCAGGTGTGAACCCAGGGTCAGGGTCCGCACTTATAGTGATCCGAAACCGGTCGATTTTTTTTGCATTGCTGTATGTTGGTTTTTATCTGCACGGGATTTAAATAAAGCCTCAAGTATTTTTTCAGTGAAGCTGGACCGTCTTTCTCTTCATTCTGCAATTAGGATACTCTAACGTGGGAAAATCAAAGCAAAGCCATTCCTTTCTTTAGACACATGACGTCCCCTCTGTAGCCACCTAACTTTTATACCAAATATTGTAACCTAAGTATATCCAAGATTTAATTGTGTTTAATTAATCCTACTGTATCAGCTCCCACGCCATGAGGACCTAGATGACATCGGCTGCACTGGTACTTGCAATACTTTCTAAAGCAGGGAGGCCCAACCTGCAGCCCTCCAGCTGTTGTAACACTACAACTCCCACCATGCCCTGCTCTAGGTTGTTCGGGCATGCTGGGAGTTGTAGTTTTGCAACAGCTGGAGAGCCGCAGGTTGGCCAACCCTGCTGTAGGCTGTACGGGCATGCTGGGAGTTTTAGTGTTGCCACAGCTGGAGGGCAGCAGGTTCGGCATCCCTCTTCTAAAGGCTAACTATTAGTGTTGTGCCTAATTTGCAACCACTTTATTCTGAAGCTTGCTTCACCAAACATTCTTACCCTATGAGCGCCGGTGTCTTTTTGATTTGCCGCTAATACCACTTTTAAAAGTAATAGAAAGCCCTTTAGGCACCTTGTCTCATGAACTATACTTTTCATACAGGACTGACGTTTAGCGAATTGCGATGCAGGTCACTATCGGGTGTCCATTTCACGGCGCTTCATCCTATTCAATTTGGTGACAGTAAAAGCAGCTTCATTAATCACCAGTGCTTCTATAATGGGAAATGGACGTGAGAAACGAGAATCCGGTAACTGGAGGCAGCTCGTGAGTACATCAGGATGTAACCATGCATCAATTAGTCTGATGTCTGCAATGTGTCTGCTGTAACCAGGAGGGATTCTTCTTAGTTAATGACAGCAACTCTACACAGCCGCTGTAAGCGATGCTTTCTGCCTGGATGGGGTTTCGCCACCAGAATCCTGCAGGTGTAATTATTCAGCTCCTGTGCTCCAATACCTGCAGACAAGATTCTTAGAGGCTCCTATGATATGAGTTCAGTGGCTGGCAGGTAAGACTAGCTCATAGGTATACTGTTTGTGGTGTTTTTAGGCATATTAAGCCTCTTTCACACGAGCGAGTTTTCCGCGCGGGTGCAATGCGTGACGTGAACGCATAGCATCCGCACTGAATCCTGACCCATTCATTTCAATGGGTCTGTGTACATGAGCGTTTTTTTTCACGCATCACTTGTGCGTTGCGTGAAAATCGCAGCATGTTCTATATTTTGCGTTTTTCACGCATCCTTAGCCCCATAGAAGTGAATGGGGCTGCGTGAAAAACGCATTGCATCCGCAAGCAAGTGTGGGTGCGTTGCGTTTTTCACTGATGGTTGCTAGGAGATGTTGTTTGTAAACCTTCAGTTTTTTATCACGCGCGTGAAAAACGCGTCAAAATGCATTGCACCTGCGCGGAAAAAACTGAACAACTGAACGCAATCGCAGGCAAAACTGAATGGCTTTGCCTGTGAAATCGCACAGTTTTTACTGAACGCATCCGCAACGCATCCGGACCTAAACCGGACACGCTCGTGTGAAAGAGCCATTAGTATATTAGTATATTATCATATTTAGTATTAGAAAATTGCAAAATCAGTTCCTACAGATTTAAAACCATCTTCTCATGATTTATAGCCCTACTATATATATATATATATATATATATATATACAGTATCTTATAGCATGCTGATGGACATTATAGGGCAGGGATCAGCAACCTTCAGAACTCCAGCTGTTCAGAAACTATTACTCCCAGAGTGCTCCATCCACTTCTATGGGAGTTAGAAGAACAGCTGAGCATGTTTGCTTGCTGGGAGTTGTAGTTTCACAGCAACTGGCGTGCCGAAGGTTGCTGATCCCTGCTGTAGGGAATCTACATTCCATGTAGCTGCTCTGCTGCATCCTTATAGCACACCCTTTTACTGTAGTACTGTTTTGTGCACTTACCTACTGATTCTTCCATACGGAAGATGCTCTTCAGGGACTGCATTTTATTTCTATTGCCAGTGTAGCGATGACACATTTGCTTACATTTAATACAGCGGTTTAGCAGTCATATACTACGCTGGTCTGATGTACAGTAAAATCCAGCTCTTGAACCTGCAAACTAAAATATGATCTTAAAAAATAATTCAAATATTTATCCATGTTCAATCCGAATCCACTAAGAAAGCGTAGCAAACACCATGATATTTTAATATTGTAAATTATATTCTTGTATCTTCCTTGCATCTGAATTGGCCAGAAGATAACCTGTCGAACAGGACATAATGTGGTATAATCCTGTTTTTTGATTGCATCTAATAATACAGATAATCCATTAGTCCGCCATTACAACAATCCAGCATTTTTTATCTGGTGTGTATGGACATATACTGTATGATAATTTGCATTTCTAGGATATTTTTTTCCTTTTATTAATTAAAGTGCCTCTTTTTTTTAACCTCTGTTTCTATATATCCGTTTCTAAAAAAATCACTGTGATCCCTAAAGATACAATGGCCTTAGGATACAATATTTTCCGCATACAATGGTCTTTCCTCGGACATCATAAATTGAAACTAGACTCGATGTACAATGGCTCAGACTCAGATGCAATCAGTCAATATGGCAGTTTCTCAAGTAAAACCCCTGTATTGGCTGTCTACTAGCATCTCTTTACAGTACAGTGCGGTATTACATGTTCTGTACTGCCGTCTGTCTGTGTCGGGACGACCTGCTTCTTCGGATGTCAGGTGAGGGCGACTCCATTTTATTTTTCTGGTACACTGGGTGCTATACAGGACGCTGAAGAAGATCCTGCCCTCATCACAGAAAATGATTTACACCTCTTAGCCGGCATTTCTGTTACACAGTATGTAAGACTCGCTATATCTGTTGTGGTTATATTCTCATTTTCTTAAATCTTTATTTTCTCTTATCTTGAGATGAAATTTTGTAGCTTTGGAACCAATTACTAGTTTTCCATAAAATTATGAACTCAATTTACAATGGTTTCAACCAGTGGCGTAACTAGAAATGACTGGGCCCCACAGCAAATTTTTGAATGGGGCCCCCTACCCCAGTAATTTATTCACAACCCCTTCCTTTCATACCGCCCCCTTTCCTGTGGCTAGTAAAGATGGCTCTCAGACCAGGCCCGGCAGCTGTTCCATCCCTTTTCTACACCGTCTATACTGCCACTGTATATCATTTCATTGTGTAATAATGTTGAGGGGCCCTGACAAAATCCTTTAGTACTTCTCCTCCTCTTGGATGGGCCCTTCTGGGTTAGGGCTCCAAAGCCGCCGCTTCCCCTGCTTCCCCTATAGTTACGCCCCTGGTTTCAACACCTCTGACACCATTCTATCATAGACGGCACAGCAGTAACTTTTTTTAGCAATCTGTGCTTAGTAGCTCTGGACCAGACGGGCTAGCCTTCACTCTCCATGGACTTCGGTATGTTTAGGCGCCCATCACCCTGTTGCCGGTTCACTGGTTGTCCTTTCTTGAACCACTTTTGCTATTACTAGACTTTTAGAAAGGGAAAATATTAAGAACATAAAGTACTGTGTAAAAGTTTTAGGCATGTGTGGGAAAAATGTGACAAAATAAGAATACTTTCTAAAATAAAAGTAAACTGTTAACATTTCTTTTAATTAAAATGCAAAGTGAATGAACAAAAGAGAAATCTAAATCCAGTCAATATGTGGTGTGACCACCTTTTAACCTCCAGAGCAGCATCGGGTCTCCTAGGTACACTTGTACACAATTTTTTAAGGAACTCAGTAGGGAGGTTGTTCCATACATCTTGGAGAACTAGCCACAGATCTTCTTTGGATGTAGGCTTGCTCAGATCCTTCTTTTTCCATGTAATTCCAGACAGACTGGATGAAGTAAGATTAGGGCTTGAAAAATACAACTCATCCCGCAAAAAAGAGGTTCTTACCAGGCTGTAGTGATGGAAAAACTTAAAAAAAAGTTCTCTTATTTTTGTATTTCCACCATGATATCCATTGACTGTATGATGTATTTTTAGATCCTCCTCTGAAGTAAGCCACTCCAATCCGCCCTCTAACCCTCTGAAAAAGTCCTACATGTCCTCATATGAAGTAAGTCGAATCGTGCAGAAGTGTCATAAGGAGAGAGACGATGCCTTCCGGAGAGAGGAATCATCCAGGGATAAACTGAAGCATCTTGAGATCTCTTCACGCCAACAGATCCAGCAATTGAAAGCCAAACTTAAAGTAGTGACCAACGAAAACAAGAATCTTCACCAAACTGTGAGAAAACTCAGACTAGAGATGGGTCTAGAAGGAAATCCGAGATTTAAAGGCAAGATAACCAAAGATATCATCAAGGAGCTACATGAGCAGGAAGACCAATGTTCTCAACTGAAAGAGGACAACCAGCTTCTCTCCGTGCAGCTCCGAGAAATGATCCCCGTTATCGTTAAGACACAGACGCAGAAATCCGAACTGCAGGCTCAGCTTGAGGAGATGGAAAGCAAAATGCGGAAACTGACAAAGGAAAATGCCCAGCTGTCTCAGCTTTTGCAGGAAAGCCGGAAAAAAAAAGAGGCCGTGGAAAGAGTTCACATGATGCTGAAGAAATCCATAGAGGATAGTAAGAAGGTTACAAGCCGGTCTGTACAAACAACCACGTCCATTCCTGTCATTTTACCAACCGCTTACAAGAAAGTCTCCAGGGAATCCACCAGCTTGCAGACATCACAATTTACACTGGAGAAGAGAAAAGTTTCTTCAGAAACCAGAAACTCATCACCAGTGTCCGCCGGCAGCACACAACTATCCTCCAGGACTTTACACAATCAGTCCTGACAACCGTAGATCATAGTGGTGTCTTAGACTACATTCACACGACACAGGACACTGCAGGGGTTGGGATCAAAAAATATTAATTCATCCATTTTTAATGGGCGTTAAAAATAGATGCAAAACGGCCATTAAAAAAAGGACAGCGTCCAAAAATGGCGGCAAAAGACGGCTGAAAGATGACCATGAAAAACTGAAAGTGTGTCCGTTTTTTATGGCCATTTTGTTTCACTGTTGGGTGAATGTGGCCTTAGTGTAGAGTTTGTAGACCTGAGCTTTCAGAAGTGTCTATCAGTTTCAAGCCTTTTGCAATGTATTTTTTAATGAGCTTTGTATGTTCGTTTAATAACTGATATGTTTATGGCATATCCACAGGATATTCCATAAACATGTGAAACGCAAGGTCCCACAGAGGTCCAATGACCCACCTTTGCTGATTCTTAGTGGGCACTCTCCCCACTGAGGTCTATAGGAGTAACGGATAGAGCTGCTTGAAGCCTTTGAACTCCCTTAAATTCAATGTTCCTGTGAAGAGGACTATGAGAGTCATTGAAACGCCATTCTCCTGACAGGTGAAGGTCCTAAAAGTTGGAGCCTACCTATGAGGTCTTTATGGCCTACTCTGTTTTTCCAGAAATGTCTCCATTTTCTGGAGAATATAATGGAACTAAAGGGCAAATAAACTAACAAGAGTTATGGAAAACATCATTTATGGGGAAAGGTTGTCGAAATTCAGTATATTCTCTATAGAAAAGAGATGATTTAGGGTGGTATATGACTTTTCAAGGGGGTTTCCAAGTGGAAAATATTGATGATCTATCCCAGGCATCCTTAAACTGCGGCCCTCCAGCTGTTGCAAAACTACGACTCCCAGCATGCCCGAACAGCCTACAGGTATCATCCTACAGCAGGGCATTCTGGGAGTTGTAGTTTTACAACATCTGGAGGGCCGCAGTTTGAGGATGCCTGATCTATCCTGTGGATAGGTCATCAATATCGGGTGGGGCTTGGACACCTGGCATCACCACGGATCACCACGGCATTTTCTCAGCACAGCATCATTCATTGTCTAGCAGCTGTGCTTGGTATTGCAGACCAGGCCCTATCACTTAAATGGGACTGAGCTGCACATAGGCCACATGACCGAGGAACGTGACATCACTGCCCTAGGAAGAAGCCCAATAGTCACCGGAGAGTGAATATAAAACTCCCAGAAAACCCCTTTAAAGGGTTTCTGTCACCAACTTTTGACATTATAAGCTGTCTGACATTAGCTATGTGCTAATGTCAGACCAGCTTGATAATGTCTTTTTTATAAAAATCCGCTGTATATATAGTCTGAAAAACTTACTTTTATATTATGTAAATTAGCCTCTAGGAGCAGGGGGGGCGTTGCCCTGCTCCTAGCGGCTCCGTCCGGCAACCTGCTGGCACGCCCCTTCACACTTTGATTGACAGTGCAGGGCAGCGATCCTCCTGCACTGTCTCGTTCTGAAATCGCGGCGCCCGCGCGCCGCTCTGTATTCGGCGCAGGCGCGGTGAGCAGAGGACAGCAGGCACCAGCGTCCTCTGCTCACCGCGCCTGCGCCGAATACAGAGCGGCGGCGTGGCGCGATTCAGAGCGAGACAGTGCAGGAGGATCGCTGCCCTGCACTGTCAATCAAAGTGTGAAGGCGTGCCAGCAGGTTGCCGGACGGAGCCGCTAGGAGCAGGGCAACGCCCCCCCTGCTCCTAGAGGCTAATTTACATAATATAAAAGTAAGTTTTTCAGACTATATATACAGCGGATTTTTATAAAAAAGACATTATCAAGCTGGTCTGACATTAGCACATAGCTAATGTCAGACAGCTTATAATGTCAAAAGTTGGTGACAGAAACCCTTTAAGTCTGAGACACCACAACCAATTTGAGGTCACGCTTTGCTTCTTAAAAAAAAAGCTATGCTCCAACATACATTGTAGAATAATTTGGTTTAACAGGAACAGAACGGTTACTAGTTATAATGGGGTATTCCCAATCATTGGTCATTGTAACCTATGCCAGAACTTTGTGACTGGTGGTGGTCTGACCTCTGGGGCCTTGTCAGTCCTGAGACTAGGTGAATACCTGTGTGGGGCTGCACTGCACTTCTCTTCCCAGCAGGTGGCAGTCAGCTCCGGTGTGTACAGAAAAACTGTGAAAGAGCCACAGCAGATTGTGAGAGTCCCGTCAGTCAGACTCCACCACAAGAAAATTTAGACTAGCACATCCAAAATCACAAGTGCACATCCATAAAGCTAGCATGCAGACAGCAAATAAAAACGTATGGCAGCACACCATTACACATGGAAACAACAGAACTAAGGATTAGGGATTATTCTGGATTCAAGTGGTACTATACCGACTATACATTAAAAATGGAAGCTCAAACGTGTGTCGGGCCCATCCACCGGCGTCAAGGTGGCTTCTGCAGAGTCTGAAAGTAATGGCTTACCATAACCATATGACCTCACTTTTATAATTGCAATGCCCCTTTAACAGTGTAGATTTATTTTTTTCTGATTTTTGCTCCATTTTGCTTTATTTGAAGCTGGCAGCTTTGAGCGTGTGTCCTTTGACAGAAGGGGTGTCCTGTCTGCTGCAGCCAGTAGCAATTGAAGGATGGATCTGAGCATGTGCTTCCATCTTAGTGAGCAGGATAGAGAAATTAGAAAAAGAGAAAGGTGGCGCTATACAGATACATTTCAGTGAATACGGTATCTCAGTAGCTATAATACATTTTTAATTACATTCAGTTACAAAAGTATTCAGATCCAGGTGCTGGTTTCAAAACTGTAGAATATTATTTGTGGGACACCCCCTTTAATACATCGTATGAAGCCATCATGCAACCCTGTAAACACATAGGTTCGCTTCATATCCTGTGCACACCCTAAGACAGGGCAAACTCGGCTCTCCAGCTGTTGTAAAACTACAATTCCCACCATGCCCTGCTGTAGGCTGATAGCTGTAAGCAGTCTTTGCATGCTGGGAGTTGTAGTTTTGCAACAGCTGGAGAGCCGCAGTTTGGCCATCCCTGACCTAAGACACCTGGTTATGTATATAATGTAGGATCTTGTATGTTAGGTTACTTAGGCTAATTATTACTAAAAAACGTATGAAATGCTTACAGACCATATCTCCATCCATATGAGATTGTCTGCTCTTCATACAAGTTGCCTGGAGGTTATCAGCTGCTGTTTAAAATGTTCAGTCTTGCTTCTAAAACTTCAGATCATTTGCCAAGAACTTTATCTGAGAATCTCGTCTCTGTGATTGTCCCACGATAGACTGCTGCCAGTGAAGTGGTGGGACCGGGTCCTCCAAGCACACGACGAATTTTGCACAAGACGCTTGTTAATTTCCATTATCATACATTCTCCTCTGATGGAAACGCTGCCCGAGGGACTTTTATAATGGGGTCCATCAGATTTCCATGAGGGCACCTATCATTTTAACAGACTTGACCTGTCACAGTGACATATCAGAAGTTTTGATCGAGAGGGTTCTGGGTGCTGAGACCGCCACTGATTGCTAAAACAAAGGGGCAGAAGCGTTCGGCTGAGAAATGTTTCCCCTTTGTTTTGTTTGGCTCTGCTTGGCTGTCCTCAGAGGACAGAAAGAGGGGTGAACAGAGTCATAGAAAGTCAACGGACTTTACTGGATCCAAAAACCGACCACTTGGACAGCTGGGTGTAACTAGAACGTACTGGGCCCCACGGCAAAAGTTTTTAATGCGCCCCCCCCCCCCCTTCAACTTCTTTACAACCCCCTCCTTTTGTGCAACCCTCCCTCCTGCAGCTAGTCAAGATCGCTCTATCAGACCAGGCCCGGCAGCAACTCCGCCCTTTTCCTACACGTATATACTGTATGTCAAGTCGCTGTATATAATGTCATTGTATAATACTATTGCCCTGACAATAAAATCTTTTAGTCCTCCTCCTGGACAGGATCCATCTGAGTTCGGGACCCATAGCAGCCGATTTCCCTGCTTCCACTATAGCTATGCCCCTGGGAAGGGGCTCAAAGCTCAGCTGAGCATTTCTACCCATTTGTTTAAAGTCGCTCTCTGGTAATAATGCTAAGTGGCAGCAGCCTGCCCCACTAACCTGCTCCCTGCCATCTACATTGTCTCCATCTTCAGGTCCCCAAACTATTTACATCCGGCTTAGCATAGGCATAGCCAAAAAGCTCCACTGCAGCCAACAACTGGCTTCAGATGTGATGCAGCACGTCACCACTGAAGCCAGTCACTGGCTGCAGCGGAGCTTATGACCATGCCTATGATAAGCTGGATGTAAGCACTGTGGGGACCAACATGGAGGACTGGAGCGGTGGGAAGCAGGTAAGAATGAATTCTTAGCTTAGTGGGGAGGGCTGCCGGCACTTAGTATAATGTCATTATTGCCAAAGACCCCCTACCCCCCAATGAATGGGTAGAAATGCTCGTACGAGCTTCAGGCCCCTTCCCCTGGTTTCTCTTCGCCTTTGCTCAGCACTCCAAGTGATCGGTTTATGGATTCAATTTATTAGAGGAGGACCCCTTTAAGTGATCGGTGGTCTCAGCACCCAGACCCTCACCCATCAAAACTTCTGACATGTCCCTTTGAAATCAGTCACTGGTTTGTTAAAAGGATAAGTAGCCTTAAAGCCGGTAACCAGCTTGTATGGTGGACAGGAATGTAAACCTAATGTAGAGAAACTCAATATGACCTGGTGTAAGGCCAACTCATTAAGATCTTTGGAAATCGGAGACTAATCCTGTCCTTAGTGATCAGTCCGTTCTGTGCAGGTCCTGCCCTAATAAAAGATTTAAAAAAACATACACCACAACAGTTATAAGTGTTACTTGGGTATCACACGTGTCATTTATATACTGGAGGTGTAAATATGCGGCTCGGACAAGGAACCCTTGGAAAACTCCTTTAAGTAGGAATCACACTGTGTCTGTTACATATTGCCTGTAATTACATTCTCATTACCCCATTCAAGACTGTTACCACTAAGCTTATTGTAATTGTAAAAAATTGTTGCCCCACTTGACACCAGTAAATATTCTTCTTCCAAGTTCCACCTGTGTCTGACCGATTCCTTCTGCCAAAAAGATCCTTATGCACAGACTGACCCCTTAAAGGCAGGCAAATCAGTAAAGAAATCTCCCTCTGCACTTGAAGTGACATGGCCAGGCAGTATAAATGTGATCACGCCTGGCCCAGACTTCTCCTAAAGTCAGAGGATGCAGCAATTACAGAGAGTGCAGAGCCTTTAGGTGTAATGGTAATGCCCCTGTTGCTCCTAGAGGCTCATTTGCATATAATAAAACATCACTTTTCTCAGCAATGCGGGCACATATGAACATGGGACCAACACAGACTCCTTCAGCTGCTAAGCGCACACAGGGCCGGCCTTTGGGGTGTGCGAGCTGTGCGGCCGCACAGGGCGCCATGGCAACAGGGGCGCCCCGTCCCGGCGGCCGACATAGCTCGCAGACGCTACCTACAGCCTACAGGCCGGACAGGCCTGCGGCAGTGGCGGATCCAGGGGGGCAGCGGGCAGTGCCCCCGATATTGTGGCAGGCTGGCAGCACCGGCGGCAGTCAGTGACAGGAGATGAACGCTTCCACTGTGGAAGCGTTCATCTCCATAGCGATCTGTGTCGCCGTCCTCTGGACAGCGATACAGATCGCTGTGCAGTGCGGCAGGGGAGGAGAGGCGTCTCCCTCCCTGCTCCTCTGATAGGCTGCCGGCCTCGTGCCGACAGCCTATCAGAGCGAGTTCAGGCGGCGCGATGACGTCATCGCGCCGCCTGAGCAGAGGACAGAACGGGACACAGGCCGGAAGAGGCCTGCATCCAGCGCTGCAAGGAGGTAAGTAGGGAGGGGAAAAGAAGCCTGCACATGATTTTGGGGGAGAGAAGCCTGCACATGATTTTGGGGGAGAGAAGCCTGCACATGATTTTGGGGGAGGGAGGGGGGAGAGAGGAGCCTGCACATGATTTTGGGGGAGGGGGGAAGGAGCCTGCACATGATTTTGGGGGAGGAGCCTGCACATGATTTGGGGGCTGGGGAAAGGAGCCTGCAAATAATTTTGGGGGAAGGGGGATGGGTGGGGAAAGGAGCCTGCACATGATGGGGGAGAGAGGAGACTCCGGGGGCACTATGGGGACATTACTGATGTATTTTATATGGGGGTAGTAGGATAATTTGTCCAGAATATGGGAGGATGATGGAAAAGTAGTAACTGAGATTTATTTTGTTGTCAAACTGCAGAGACGAAACCTGACGGTCTGGTCTGAAGGTCTGAAAGGAGAAGATGAGGAAAGAGAACATCTACATCACAGGAGACGTCACTGGATGGAAGAGGTAAGTGGGGCTGTTTTTCTGTAGTGATGGGAGCTGGGGCGTATCAATCGCCCAAAGTGCCCCTCCCGAGACCAGGCTCTGGATCCTGCGGTGGCCCTGGTGACAAGTGGGGACGGCAGGGCACAGCAGGAGATGAGCGCTTCTATTGCTCATCTCCACAGTCATCTGTATCGCCGTCCTCAGGACGGCGATACAGATGTCTGTGCTGCGGCAGAGGAGGGAGAGGTGTGTCCCCTCCCTGTTCCTCTGATAGGCTGCCAGCACTAGACCGGCAGCCTATCAGAGGCGGGTGCAGGCGGCTTGATGACGACATCGCGCCGCCAGAGCCGCACAGCGAGGGACACAGGCCGAAAGAGGCCAGTATCGCATCACTGACATGGATATGGGGGAGGGGGCGCCACAAGATTCGCTTGCACAGGGCGCCTGAACACCTAAGGCCAGCCCTGAGCGCACATGTAACAGGTCAGCCAGTGTCATAGGTACAAATCTGATGACAGATGCCCTTTAAAGTTTCCCTTCTGTGAAACTGCAATTCCCAGCATGCACGCTTTCTTGGCTGCTCTTGTAACTCCCATAGAATGAGGATTCTGAGAGTTGTAGTTTCAGAACAGCTGGAGTGCCTGAGGTTTCTAATCCCTGCTGTAGTTTATATTCTTGCCCCTACTTTATAAAAAGGCCTGGACATTGAAACCTAATCTAGAGCAGAAATATGTCACTTTGTGTCAAATAAAGTTTTTCTTGTTCAAACTATATCGAAATCAGGCAGCCGATAGGGCAGTCCTCAGTAGCTACTAGCAAGTCCGTCAGGCATGTGCTAGGGCAGCCTTACAGATGTTCTATAGGCAGTTTTCACATAGGCAGTGCAGAGGACAGCCCTGGAAGGGTCCTTCTCCTTTCACGCCGCGCTGAGTGTTTGAATGTGGGAAGCGGCGCCGATATGACTTGGATCGGAGAGAGAAAGGTAACGGAGCCCGGGGAGGGAGCGGGGCCGTGGGAGCTTTCTGCCTGCAGCGTATCCGAGCCTTGTCCTCCTGCATAGTGTTGTGTCCGGGCAGAGAACTGCAAGTCCCAGCCATGCCACAGAAGGTCCTGCTATGACGGCATTCCAGTGATCGTCAGCCAAGTGTTGCAAAACTACAACTCCCATCGCTTCATAGCTGCAGACTGTCAGGGCACGATGGAAGTTGTAGTTTTGCAGCACCTGGGGAGACACAGATCGGGGAATATTGCCCTATTCCAATAAAGTACCCCTGGTCTATAATACACTGCTGTAATAAGTGGCCCCCGGGGTGCGTGTACCACAGGCTGAGATCCGCCCTAGACTATAGAGTGGGCTCAGTGACCTCTGGCAATCCACTTGTTGTGAAACTACAACTCCCAGCATGCACCCTTGCTCAGCTCTTGAAACTTTTATAGAAGTGATTGGAGCATGTTGGGAGTTGTAGTTTCACAACAGCTTAGGACGTCACTGATTTCTCCTAAACCTGTTGTGAATGTCATCCACCTGAGCACCTTTCATACGTTGCCTCCAGGTGTTGCAAAATGACAGCTCCCATCGTAGCAGGGCATGATTGGAGTTGTAGTCTTGCAACACCTGGTGAGCTGTAGGCATTGATGGAGTGACCTGGTGCCTGGCAGAAGGAGACGTCCTATTAGATCTGTCAGCAGTCTGATTCTTAACAGCCTGGTGTCTGCAGTCCATAGACTGACTACAGACTACTGTGAACTTAAAGGGGGTCTCCGGGCTTTTAATATTGATGACCTATCCTCAGGATAGGTCATCAATATCAGATTGGTGGGGGTCTGACACCCAGCACCCCCCGCTGATCAGCTGTATGAGGAGACGGCGCGAGCAGTGCGCACGTGCAGTCTCCCTTCTCTTTTCCTGCTCGGCGGCTGCTGTCTATGGTGACCATAGACAGCAGCAGTGAACAGGAAGGGAGACGGCATATGCGCCTCATACAGCTGATCAGCGGGGGTGGCCGGGTGTCGGACCCCCACCAATCGGATATTGATAACCTATCCAGAGGATAGGTCATCAATATTAAAAGCCCGGAGACCCCCTTTAAAGGGCTTATACACACAACCATATGCTTGGTCTGTATGACCACGGCTTTGTACATGAGCCCTAAGGGACCGCTATGGAGTTTCTGGCCTATGAGTCTCTGTATAGGGAGGCTCCTGCTCTGGAGAACTTAGTGCAGCCTTCTATTATGTACTTTTGTTTCCTGCCAGGTGTTGCTGTCTGCAGAAGATATTGCTGGTGGTTTCTGTAGATTGTTGGGCTGAGGACTTTTGAGAGGATGTCCTGATGAGATGACCCCCTTTCAATAAAATGTGGCCGTAATCATATTGCTGCTTGCTTGCCCGCAGGTGTTGCGATGGAGAGTGGCCGCCAGCCTTTCGTGGGTGGTCATCTTGTTACCCCTGAGCTGTTTGGCCTTCATCTGTCTGAGCAAATTCCACATCTTCCATCCAGCACAATGCCTCACAGGTAGGTGATCTGTGAGTACGGAGTAAAGGAGGTCAGTGGTGGCTCTGCCCCAGAAGAAGGTGGTCCACGGCTGTGTTCACATTAGTTCTGATGATAAAGGTTCCATGATGGGTCTGCCAGATTTTGATTCCTTGTATGGAATTTTATAGGCTGACAATCGTTGACCTGTCACGCCTGTTTTGGGATTAGAATGGTGTCAGTGGTCAGACCCCCAGCGATCAGATTTATATGGTACATGTGTTGATGTAACAGAATGCTGTTGTATTTAAACTCCTATAACTCGCAGGCTATCCATAGGATAGGTGAGGGGGCGTGCCCTTCCATTGGGACTAAGGCTACTTTCACATCTGCGTTTTTGCTGGATCTGTCGTGGATCAGCAAAAATGCTTTGTTATGATAATACAACCGTCTGCATCCGTTCTGAAAGGATCCGGTTGTATTATCTCTAAAATGAACAAGACGGATCCGGCACTAAAACCATTGTAAGTAAATGGGCGCCAGAAACATGTCTAAAAAGCACTTACATTGTGTTTCATGCCGGATCCACCTTGATCAGTATTCCATGACGCACACAAAAATGCTGCTTGCAGCAGTTTTGTCTCCGGCATGGGACCGCAACAAAACGGAGCGGAATGCATTCTGCTGCGTTCCATACAGTTTTGTCCCCAAAAGAGTTTCCCCCGGTTTTGAGATCCTGTGACGGATCTCAATACCGGAAAGGAAAACGCTGATGTGAAAGTAACCTAAGACTGATCACTAGAACGGGGGTCCTGAGAAGTTTGATTGGAGTGGTGATGAAGCATGCGTGCCGTCACGGCATTCACTCTCTATGGTGCTGACAGACATAGCTGAGCGCTGCACTTGGCTGCCTCCCATAAGGTATGAATGGAGCGTCAGGGCGACCACCGCTCCATTCATATGCCTCCAGAACGGGATCCCAGGACTCCCATTCTAGTGATCAATGGGGATCCCAGTGATTCTACAGTTATCACTTACCCTTTGAATGAGCCTCTAGGAGCAACGGGGGCGTTACCATTACACCTAGAGGCTGTGCTCTCTCTGCAGTTGCCGCGCCCCCTGCACTTTGACAGGTCCAGGCAGTGAAAACATTATTACACCTGGTCCTGTCAAAGTGCAGAGGGCGCAGCAGTTGCAGAGAGAGCAGAGTCTCTAGGTGTAATGGCAACGCCCCCGTTGCTCCTAGAGGCTCATTTGCATATAATAAAACATCATTTTTCTCAGCAATGCAGGCACATGTGAACATGGGGCCAACACAGATGCCCTCAGCTGCCAAGTGCACATGTAACAGGTCAGCCAGTGTCATAGGGACAAACCTGCTGACAGAGGCCCTTTAATACTGGTGGGAGAAGCGTGTATCAGACAATCTCTCCATATATCTTGTCCATGTGGAAGGGATGCCTATATAAAAATATATATATATAGTTTTTTTTTGTTTTTTGTTTTTTACTTTATTTGGTCTTTCATTTGTGTTTCTGATGTGTAACAGAGGCCAGCGCTAAGGAAAGGTTTGTCTGTAATTTCTCACGGGCAGTATTGCTGATGGCCATACGCTTTCATTTCCAGAAGAGGGTCCTCTTGATGAGAACGCCCATATCACTTTCTAAAGGAGACTTTATTTTCATACTTGGTTTTAGTAAAATCACACGGCCTAACCTAAAAATCCCATGTCTATTCAGGTTCTTCTGTTTCGGTATATTCCTACTATATATGAAGTTTTCCATCATGAAAGTCCATAAAATTATTGGTCATGTCCTTGTGGATACGTTATTCTTATACCTGTCCCATCTCCGGACATGTCTGTTTTAGTAACTCCTTGCATTCCCCTGTAATAATTCTGGAACATCTGTTCTTATGACTCTATGTTTTACCATTCCTTTATTATTCCTGCTAGAAGTTATAAATAATTGCCAACCGTTTACAATGAAGGTCCAAATTGTTGCTACCAGTTGGGGGTGTGACCCTGCAAAGTCTGACACTGGCAGCAGTGATTAGATAGCGTGCAGACTGCAGGGACCCCCCCCCCCAATCGGTAACACCCATTTTTACCTTTATTGCTGACAATTTAGTCATAACTTCTAGAAGGAATAATAGAGGAATGGCACACCATACAGTCATAAGAATAGATGCTTCAGAATTGTTATTACAAGGGGGTTGCAAGTAGTTACTACAACAGACAGGAGAGGTGACCGGTCCTCTTTAATCGTGGCTTTCTTTCTTTATGTAGATGCCATAAAGGACACGCTCAGCAGTTCCACCGTCTTTTGTCTGCTGCTTCTATGTATACTGCAGGTTATTGAATGTGCTTTCAATGTGCAGTTCCATTCAGGTGAGACAGTGAAGCATTACACTAAAACTAAATTGGAAAACTTTACCTATTTTTTGTAGCCTTCTATCCACTTCCTCTTCATAGACATGCTGACAGGGGTGATAGTGGAGGGATTCAGAGGAGACACTCTTGATCACACGGTTGGCTCTTCTTCATTTGCCATCTCCCAGCTGCCGCATCGCTCCCTCTGTAGTCTCTTTCTTGCCTGCTATCTTGAATATAGAATGTAGTTACCAGTCCATGTAGTACTTCATACCAGTGCCGCTACACATGCTCACCAGCAGCATCGGCCTAGCTTTGCTGCGGCAGTACGCCACCCTTGTCTCTGTAAATCCGGCTGCACACCTATTGTATCTGCACATGCTTACAGGGGTTGTCCGGACTTTTAATATTGATGACCTATCATCAGGATAGGTCACTAATATCAGATGGTCGGGGGTCCGATTCCCCTGTCACCCCCGGTGATCAGCTGTATGAGGAGACACCGCCCGTCTCTCTTTCTGTCCTCTGCTGCTGTCTATGGTCTCTGCCATAGACAGCAGCAGCAGGAAAAGAGAAGGGAGACGACACGTATAGACTACATGCAACGTCTTCTCATACAGCTGATCGGCGGGGGTGCTGGGTGTCGGACCCCTGCCGATCTGATATTGATTTTCTATCCTGAGGATAGGTCATCGATAGTAAAAGGCTGGTCAACTCTTTTAACCCCCAGCTAAAGCAGTGGTGGATAGGCATGTAAACAGGCTTGCACTAGAAACCACAGGGGCCCAATGTAAGTAAAAAAAAGTCATATGTGAGCAGTGCGGCCAATCCGTGGACAACGGGAAGTGTTGGGCTACCAAATGCACAGTGTGCATCAGGTAGTCTGAGAGGCGGCACGGCCATCTTGGAGCCTGGAAATTGGCAGATCTGCATCTGAAAAAGAGGTCACCAGGTAAGGCCCCTTTCACGCGAACTATACGGATTGTGTCTGAATGCGTTTAGTGAAACTTGCACAATTTCGCAAGTAAGTTCAGTCAGTTTTGTCTGCAACTGAGTGCAGTGTTTCAGTTTTTACCGGATGGGTGCAGTCAGTTTTGATGCGTTTTTCTAGCCGGGTGCAGTCAGTTTTGATGCGTGTGAAAGATTCACAAACATCTCCTAGCAGCCATTAGTGAAAAACGCATTGCCCCCTGACGCAATGCATTTTTTATGGAAGCCCCGTTCACTTCTATGGAGCCAGAGCTACGTGAAAAACGCAGGATATAGAACATGCTGCGATTCTCATGCAACGCAGAAATGATGTGTGAAAAACAATGCTCATGTGCACAGGCCCATTGAAATGGGTCAGGATTCAGTGCGTGTGCTATGCATTCATGTCACGAATCGCACCCGGATGGAAAACTCGCTCGTGTGAAAGGGGCCTAAGTGTTTTGCTCATTCACCAGTTCACCAGAGAGTCCTTTAAAAAAATGATCTATTCACTAGTTCACTTGGTAAAGGTCTGACTCCTTATGCAAAATGCAGAGAGTTCCTGGAAGTGCGCTGCTGACTCTTTGGCCCCTTACAGAAGCGCGGGTGTCACGCTGCAGACTCGCAGTGCACATGTTATGTAACCCTTAGAGGTCTGGAATGTACTGGATAACACTGACATAATACTGTCAGTGTTATGCAATACAATCCACAACTCTAAGGGTTACATAGCATCATAAATCAATATAATTATAATGCTATGTGACCCCGGCAGTGCTGGGAGGTCAGGCCGGGTGCTGCACTGTGAGTCTGCAGCGGGACACCCGCTCGTCTGAAAGGGTCTGTTGAGTTCCTGTGCAGCAGCAGGGATGCTCTGTGGCCTCCGCCTGTATGATCTCTATATGATTCTGTTGCTCTCATCCACAGTGGTGCCTGCCATCGCCAGTTCCCGACTCTCCTTAATTGGACTCATCCTGCTTCCCCAGCATTTGCTTCACTCCGTCGTGCATGCCTTTATGGGGGTGCTGGTGTTTTGGTGCTGCACAGTCCTGGGTCAGAGTCCACATCGGGGCTTGGCCGTTCCGTGCAGTCTAGACCCCAGGTGAGTTAGGAAGGTATGTGGCTAATAAGGTGGAGGCGTATTGTTGGGATCTAATACTGTATGTCTTTTCTCTCCAGCAGTCATGAAGCCAGCAGCCAGGCGATGTGCCTGAATGAGCGTTACCTCTTCCTGCTGCTGACTGGAGGGTTCATGGGATATAGTTACAGCCTGCTGTATTTTATTCACAATATGAATTGCTTGTCTTTTCCATCGGTGCAGGTAAGAGCTGACCCGTGTGTTTCGGTTATATCCCGGCCTATATATCCATGCTATATGTATTCTGCACTGGATCCATGGAGATTGCGCTTTCTGCAGTGCCCTGATCTACATCCTGTTACTTATTTGTCAGCTTTATGACCGTAAGGTATTTTGCCGTCTTCAAAATATAGGTATTTTGCATCCACAATTTTGTGGACCCATTGACTTCATTGGGTCTGTGGTCCGCACTTTGCGCAATGAATATACCAATGCACAAAGCACACTGACCTGTCAGAATATGTCCACCAAATGCGGACAAAAAAAACCCCCCGTCACTCTCTGTATTTTGTGGATCTACAATTTTCCGCCCCCAAAATGGATACTGTCGTGTACTTGATACCTTATGGTGCTATGTCACGCACGTTAGTGGCCGCGAGTACCGCTTGAAGATTACTTGTAATATCCGGGCTGCACTTGGGACTTTCAATTGTTTCAGGTTGTAATTACAAGGGGCGGTGTGGCCTATAGCTGTACTCACAGCCAGTAACACACGTGTAATCCCATCTCTACTAGCAGAAGAGACGACGTTAGTAGAGGAGAGCAAGAGCTCTGTGTGCAGGTGTCTGTGATTTTACAGTTGTAATGATAACCCCATTATTCTCTCAATTTTATAAAGTGGTCCCATGCCTAGAAGGAAGGGATAAAGAACTTAAAAGTGTTGTCAGTCACTCCCCCGTGTACAGCTACAGGGGTGTGGGGTGTGGAAATAAAAAAAAAAACTACTTGTCGAAGGACTAAAGTGGGGGCTCAATCTACTTGTCCCTCATGACCATCTACTTGTCCTGAACTTATACTAACGTTATACTGTATGGGGGCGGGGGCCACAAGGAGATGTTATACTGTATGGGGGCGGGGGCCACAAGGAGATGTTATGCTGTATGGGGGCGGGGGCCACAGGGAGACATTATACTGTATGGGGGCGGGGGCCACAGGACGACATTATACTGTATGGGGGCAGGGGCCACAGGGTGACGTTATACTGTGCGGGGGCAGCCGCTTGGTGACGATATACTGTATGGGGCACTAGGGCAGCCCCAAGGTGACGTTATACTGTATGGGGGCACAAGGTGACGTTATACTGTATGGGGGCAGCCGCTTGGTGACATTATACTGTATGGGGGCAGCCGCTTGGTGACGTTATACTGTATGGGGCACTAGGGCAGCCCCAAGGAGACGTTATACTGTATGGGGGCAGCCCCAAGGTGATGTTATACTGTATGGGGGCAGGGGCCACAGGGTGACGTTATACTGTGCAGGGGCCACAGGGTGACGTTATACTGTGCGGGGGAAGCCGCTTGGTGACGGTATACTATATGGAGGCAGCCGCTTGGTGACGTTATACTGTATGGGGGCAAGAGGGAGACGTTATGCTGTATGGGGGCCACAAGGAGACGTTATGCTGTATGGGGGCCACAAGGAGACGTTATGCTGTATGGGGGCAACAGGGAGACATTATAGTTTATTAAGTGCCACATTAAGTGCAGATTGCAGGCAGGGCCAGAGCCTCAGAAGACAGACAGCACAACCTTTATTTCTGACACCCCTGCAGATGAGCGTTCCTCCCAGAGTCTGTCAACGGAGCTCCCACCTGACCTGCAAGCGCTGACTGGGGTCACATAGCATTATACTGATTTATGATGCTATGTAACCCTTACAGTTCTGGAATGTATTAGATGACACTGACATAATGCTGTCAGTGTTATCCAACACATTCAGAACTGTAAGGGTTACATAGCATCATAAATCAGTATATGCTATGTGACCCAGTCAGCGCTGCAGGTCAGGCCAGAGCTGCGATGTGGACAGGCTCCAGGAGGAACGCTCATCTGCAGGGGGCCGTGCGGTCTCTCACTCCTCTTCTCCTGTCTTGGCTTGTAATTACTCACTCTCTGGAGACGATGTGCTGTTACTGTGCTGGCAGGTGGGCGGAGACTTCAATACAGGAGTCGGGAGGAGCGGGGGCCGCCTTTAGGAAGTTATATGTACGGTACTCACGATGCAGGGGCAGCCGCAGGCTGACATAGATGTAGGAGCGGTCAGCTCGCGGCTAGCATATGACCGCTCCTATTACTGCCCAACCGACATGTCCCTGCTACTTGCCCGCACAGGGCTAAGCAACTGTTCAAACTACTTGCCCGGCGCCCGGAACTGCATGTCCCGGGCGTCGGGCGATAGGAATTCCACACCCCTGAGCTATCAGTGACTGACAGCTATCTCTGTATACACACTTACACAGAGAACGCTATCAATCACTGATATCTTCTCCCCGTGTACAGATATCAGTGACTGACAGCTATCTCTGTATACACACTTACACAGAGAATACTATCAATCACTGATAACACCTTCCCTGTGTACAGATATCAGTGACTGACCTTTATCTCTGTATATACACTTACACAGAGAATGCTATCAATCACTGATAACACCTCCCCGTGTACAGCTATCAGTGACTGACAGCTATCTCTGTATACACACTTACACAGAGAACGCTATCAATCACTGATAACTCCTCCCCTGTGTACAGCTATCAGTGACTGACAGCTATCCATGTATACACACTTACACAGAGAATACTATCAATCACTGATAACACCTCCCCCGTGTACAGCTATCTGTGACTGACAGCTATCTCTGTATACACAGTTACACAGAGAATGCTATCAATCACTGATAACACCTCCCCTGTGTACATATACCAGTGACTGACATCTATCTCTGTATACACACTTACACAGAGAATGCTATCAATCACTGATAACACCTCCCCCGTGTACAGCTATCAGTGACTGACAGCTATCTCTGTATATACACTTACACAGAGAATGCTATCAATCACTGATAACACCCCCCTGTGTACAGCTATCTGTGACTGACAGCTATCTCTGTATATACACTTACACAGAGAATGCTATCAATCACTGATAACACCTCCCCCGTGTACAGCTATCTGTGACTGACAGCTATCTCTGTATACACAGTTACACAGAGAATGCTATCAATCACTGATAACACCTCCCCTGTGTACATATACCAGTGACTGACATCTATCTCTGTATATACACTTACACAGAGAATGCTATCAATCACTGATAACACCTCCCCCGTGTACAGCTATCAGTGACTGACAGCTATCTCTGTATATACACTTACACAGAGAATGCTATCAATCACTGATAACACCTCCCCTGTGTACATATACCAGTGACTGACATCTATCTCTGTATACACACTTACACAGAGAATGCTATCAATCACTGATAACACCTCCCCCGTGTACAGCTATCAGTGACTGACAGCTATCTCTGTATATACACTTACACAGAGAATGCTATCAATCACTGATAACACCTTCCCCTGTGTACATATACCAGTGACTGACAGCTATCTCTGTATATACACTTACACAGAGAATGCTATCAATCACTGATAACACCTCCCCCGTGTACAGCTATCAGTGACTGACAGCTATCTCTGTATATACACTTACACAGAGAATGCTATCAATCACTGATAACACCTCCCCGTGTACAGCTATCAGTGACTGACAGCTATCTCTGTATACACACTTACACAGAGAACGCTATCAATCACTGATAACACCTTCCCCGTGTACAGATATCAGTGACTGACAGCTATCCATGTATGCACACTTACACAGAGAATGCTATCAATCACTGATAACACCTTCCCCGTGTACAGATATCAGTGACTGACCTTTATCTCTGTATATACACTTACACAGAGAATGCTATCAATCACTGATAACACTTCCCCCGTGTACAGCTATCAGTGACTGACGGCTATCTCTGTATACACACTTACACAGAGAACGCTATCAATCACTGATAACTCCTCCCCGTGTACAGCTATCAGTGACTGACATCTATCTCTGTATACACACTTACACAGAGAATGCTATCAATCACTGATAACACTTCCCCCTTGTACAGCTATCAGTGACTGACATCTATCTCTGTATACACACTTACACAGAGAATACTATCAATCACTGATAACCCCTCCCCCTTGTACAATGAAGTCAGAAATCGCAAAGAATTAAATTTATAAATTACAAGTTCTATTGAATCTTTTCCCACAAACCTAGATATCAATCTGCTCAGCTCCTCCTGCTCTATAACATGCAGATTACACAGCATTGCATTTTTTGGTGACAGGTGTTCTTTAAGGCTATGGACATGTGTAGCAGATGAACACTGAGCTGACATGCGGTTTTAATACTGTAATCCATTCTGAAATTTCTCTGTTCAAATCTGCAGGTTTCGCCAATGTCTGACTCCAATGTAAATGTTGTCTTGCAGTATAAAATAGATTTAACATCCAGAGCTAAAATTTACTTGGACAAAGCTTACATTATTAACCGTTTTCTCTTCTTTTTAAGCAATTTAAGTATTTGCAGTTCCGCCAGAGTGTCTCTAGGCTTCTGAAGCACTGCTGTGTCCAGTCTCTGTACCTGGCCCGGAATTTCACCGCTGTCTATTTCTTCCTGGGTATGCCTGTTACTGTAATTCCTTACATATACGTAAAATCTACTCACATGTCTCATAAATGTGGTCTTTTATTCCAGGCTATATTCCACGGAAATGGATTCAGGCAGTTCTGAACCTCCAAATGGATCCGTGAGTATTTTTACTAAACGGAGACTTTAACCCAGGGGGTGCGCAACCGTTTTGGTCCCGGGATCCAACCAAACCACTCCTCAGGGACGCAATAAAACTTAAAGGGGACTTTTATTTAATGGGTTGCATATGATGTTCATTTTGATAGGTCAGTGTTCCACTTTAGGATCCTCTGTTGGGCACTCCAGAGAGTTGAGGCAGCCACACAGAAGTCCAGCCGCTTCCATTGTAGTTGATGGGAACTCGGGGGAGAGTGGGGGCTACAATGAAGAGAACACATATGTGCAGCTGCTTCTCCACCCCGTCTCATCCTCTCTGTCTGAAGTGCCGGATTGCGGAGAGTCCCAAAATATGTGGTTGCAAGCAATGGCTGGGGGGGCCACATGTTGTACATTCCTAGTAATATATGCATCATAGTACAGCAGTCACAGACCTGTGATTATTTCCTTTTCTATGCAGACATTTGCCTCCACTGGATACTCTTCGTGGACTTTTTGACTTGTCACTATTTTACCAGATGTGGCTGTCTGGCGTATTCCTTCTCACCACCTGGTATATTGCATGGCTGCTCTTCCAGATCTACGCTACAGAGGTCAGTAGGATAGATGCGATTCACACAGGAAAATACGAATGTGGAGAATGTCTAGGGGTCCCGTCCCAGTGCTTGAATATTTATCACAACTGTCTAATTGATAAACTGACCTTTTTGCCCACTGCAGTACAGCTTTAGGGCTCATGCTCGTCCGTTCCGTGCATTGGGTACAGCATTTTGCAGTCCCCATTGCAGGGGCAACATCCGTTTGGATTCCACAGATGGATCCAGATCCATTCAACTTGACTGGGTCCGTGATCCTTCTGCACTGCAAAAAAATAGAACATGTTCTATTTTTTTTGCGGCGTGGAGGCATGGAGCTGCTTCTGTGGGGTTCCGTGCTTCTGTTCCGCACCGCACCTTCCAGATTGCGGACCCAATCTGCATCCGTGATGCCGTGAGCACATGTTGCAGACCATCTGTTTGCCGGCCGCAATAGGGGCACGGCCCAGCCGTGTGCATGAGCCCTTGTATGTCCAGAGCTGTGTTGGCCATGGGCAAGAGGACCAATTCTCTTGTTAGGCTACTTTCACACTAGCGTTTCTATTTTCCGGTAATGAGAAGCGTCATAGAGTCTCAATACAGGGGGAAAAAACGCTTCCTTTTTGGAGGTGCTGAACATGTCGCCTCTACTGCAATAAACATACATTTTCATTTCCGTTATAAAGGCTTTGAAGGAATGCACCATGGTGTCCCTCCATGGCAGTATATAATTGCTTATATGCTCTTTTGTATTTCTAGGCCCGCATGTTTCCGGTGCAGACTGCTTTTCCTGAAGAAGCCGCAAAATGTCTCCCAAACATGTTGAGCTGTAATTTTCCACTACTAAGAGTGAGTATATATCATCTATAAAAGACGTTCTTCAGACCCTAGTATTACATATGTACGCCATAGAGGGAGGTTCTCTGCCTGTAGTGGTGCTGGCAGCTTCCCGTGGCCGTGACTCTTCCAAACCCTCCCTTGGATTAGTTTTCACTACATGTATGCACCCTCCATACACTCTCATGATGGTCCCTTTGATGACCCGAAGCTGGACTACACAGCACTGTAGTATTATACGACCGCCTTTGTACCTTCTGTTTTTGGCAAGAGTGTCCTATGAGGTGGAGGTGGAATGGCGAAACGGGAGTGTGGCTCAATAAGCCTTAATGTGTTCCAGAATTTCATAGCAAAAGTAACTAATAGGTAAGTCAGCTATAGGGGTTATGCCATGATTAATGTAAAAAATGAAAATCAGACATCATATAGTACATGACATTCTCTTTCTAAAGGCTCATGCACACGATCCGATCCGCATTTTTTGTGGGTCGGATGCGGAGCCATTTACTTCAATGGGGCCGCAAAGAATTTTGTATGGCATTTGAAAAAATATAGAACATGTCCTTTTCTTGTCCGCATTCTATTATAGCCCGGACGTCCAATTCTGCAACACATGGAACGCACACAGCAGGTATCTGTATTTTGTGGATCCGCGATTTGCGGACCACAAAACAGGCAGCAGTTATGTGCATGAGCCCTAACAAAGCCAAAACAAGCCCTGTACCTTACATGGATCCAGACATATCCCTATATATTGCTCCAATTTCCCAGCTAGAGTCTCTTCAGCCTGACAGCGCAGATAAGTTTCATTTCTCAGGGGGTGTCCTTTCTGCTTCAAATCTGCCGATCACAGATTAGCTGGTGTATTCTTTCTGCTGCAGCTCTCTTTCTGTAACCTGCACACGTTGTGGAATACATGCGGATTTTCCATGCGGATTCCCATGCAGAAACTGCAGCGTGTTACAGTACCAGCGTAGTGTATTAGATTACTAAATCACATGTACACTGCTGATTTTTTCCGTGTGGAAATTGACCTGCATTGCAGTTTCCAAAATCTGCAGCATGTCAATTATGTTTGTGGTTTTAGTTGAGTATTTCGCCCTTTTCAATGGAAGGGTGAGATCTGCAGCAAAACTGTATCTAATCCGCAACAAAAACTGCTGTTAAACATTGCGTATTTTGGTGCGGATATGCTGCAGAAGCTCTGACTGTGAATAAGGCATTATACTGCCTAATGATTCTGGCAGGAATTGTATGGCGCTATAACACAAAGTATATGGAGGCGGATTGATTGCACTAGTTGTGTTGATTCTCGGCAGCACATCCTTGATTACACAGGGCGATATGCTGCTGTTAATTAAGGGTACTTTCACACTAGCGTTTTTCCTTTCTGGCGTAGAGATCCGTCGTCGGGTCTCTAATCCGGAGAGGAACTGATCAGGATTATCCCCATGCATTCTGAATGGAGAGAAATCCGTTCAGGATGCATCAGGATGCCTTCCGTTCAGTATGTGAACGTTTTTAGCACGTTGACAAAACCGCAACATGCTGCGGTTTTGTCTCCGTCCTGAAAAGCCGGAACACATGCGCAGACCTTTAAAACTGTACAAAAATGCAAGACGGATCCGTCTATCCGCATGGCAAACGGAGAGACTGATCCGCACTTGCAATGCATTTGTAGACGGATCCGCAAGCCGGATCCGTCTACAAATGCTTTCAGTTGTCAGGCATTGTCACGGATCCGGCAGGACGGAACTGCCCGCCAGATCCAAAGAACGCAAGTGTGAAAGCACCCTTAGTATGTTTTTTTTTCTCAAAAGATTTAGTCTGCAGACAGATGAGCACATTTGCTTGTTTGCGGACTAAAATTCCGCACGGTCAGGATCAGAGAGGAGAAAAGAAAGAGAAATTATTGAGGGCAGATATGATGCCTTTTTTATTCCACTCCTGGTTTTGGCTTTCAAAGCTGCATGCAAAAGCCTGATGAGCTCCTACAAGCTCATTTACATGTATTAAACATCATTTCTCTCAACGATGCGGACACATAGGAACATGGGACCAACACAGACGCCTTCAGCTGCCAAGTGCCCCTGTAACAGGTCAGCCAGTGTCATAGGTACAAATCTGCTGACAGAAGCACTTTAATAGGCCCTTAAGTTTTTACCGTCTTAGACGGCATTAGTAAATCTTCCCTAATGTGCTTGATAAAAGAAAAGAACGGTCCAACTGTTTGTGTGTTGATAGATTAATTGCATTGTGCTAGTCCAGGGATGCTCAACCTGCGACCCTCCAGCTGTTGCAAAACTACAACTCCCATGCATGCCCTAAAAGCTGTAGACTGTCCAGGCATGCTGGGAGTTGTAGTTTTGCAACAGCTGGAGGGTCGCAGGTTGAGCATCCCTGTGCTAGTCTATATTCGTGACATAGACCACAATGAGACCACATTGTATTTGTAATCAATACAGAAATCCATGTAATTCAAAAGGGTTCACTTCACTAAATTGCGTAACTTATTTGTCTGGATTGCCTCTTCTACACAGACAGACAGAGACGAGAACTCCTGTAATGATGACTGATGTATTTTCTTTGTCCTCTCTAGTATCTGGCCTTCCAAGACGTGATGCTACTCTCTCAATATTCTCCGTCTCGTAGACAAGAAGTGTTCAGCCTCAGCCAGCCAGGTATGGACTGCTCAATCACATGTGAAAGTCAGGGTCCCATTCTCTTGACTGTCTACCAGACTGTAATTTGACCTGTTTCCCTCAATGTTTGACAGGAGGACATCCTCACAATTGGGTCGCTATCTCTAGGGAGTGCTTGGGTGTCCTAAACAATTTGACATCAAGGCTCGTTGCTCATCAGGAAGCTGCTGCAAGTAATGGACGCCTCAGACCCTCATCGTCTTCTTCGGAGACGAGGAAATCTTCAAGCAGCTCGGGTATACCCTCCTAGCAATGTACCTGATGCGTTGTTTGCTGAACTCAATAGGCCTTGCTTACTAATCCTTTCTAATAATTAGACAATGTAAACTAATGGTGGTATTACACGGCCCAATGTATGCTAAAACCGCCATCGGATTCCTTGCTCCCTCGTTTTGTTCTGTTCATTATCTTCAGCACATCCCTGATTACACAGGTCAATGCAAATAGAGCGTGGGAGGAAGGATTCCTTGCTCCCTCGTTTTGATCATTATCTTCAGCGCTTCCCTGATTACACAGGTCAATGCAAACAGGGTGCGGGAGGAAGGATTCCTTGCTCCTTCGTTCTCTTCAATATCTTCAGCACACCCCTGATTACACAGGTAGATGTACTGCCGATAATCGGGTATCTTTCATCCTGCTGATCGACTGCTTGATTATACGAGGCAATTATGGGGAACTGGTCATAGACTAGACCAGGAGCCGGCAACCTCTAGCACTCCAGCTGTTGTGAAACTACATATTCAAGCATGCTCCATTCACCGCTATAGAAAAGCTAAGCAAGTGTGCGTGCTGGGTGTTGTAGTTTCACAACATCTGTAGTGCCGAAGGCTGCAGACTCATGGACTGTACAGTTTATGGATTTGCCATATGTATCACATTATCTGATGCTGGATGATTCATTTGGTTCATCTTTAGACTGCCTAGTCTAACATTATACCACCTGCTCCTTGGCTTACTTTGTGGCAGAGTCTTGGTGCCCATGGTAGTCTTGCCCCTTCCCCACTTCAAGTATGCTCACGTAGACATATATACTCATACTTATTTTTTCAGTTTGATGCATTTTCTTCATTTTACTGTGCGCCAGACTCTGTACCTTTTGATATGGTTTATACTCTTAAAGGGATATTCCCACCTGAGACATTTATGCCATATCCATGGGATATGCCAAAAATGTCTGATAAAGGAAGTTGCCTAAAGTTTTGAGATATACTTTACTGTATGCATAGACTTCATCTGCTGAGTCTCGTTATCAGTCAAATTTCTTTCTTTCCTTCTTCCTCTATATATTGGTTTGATTACATTTTAATATACATATATATTTTTAGGAGCATCTTTTATTAATGACACTGTTGACCCCTCACCAAACATTGTTCCAACTCCTCGGACCCCGGTCCCTTTACTGCTGAAGCCTGGTGCCTCTCTCAAAGCAGTGTGGGATTCTGGTAGCCCTTTTGCGTCTCCTGCAGTTGGTCGCATCGCTGGTGTTGTGGACAAAAATTCACCGTGGCATGGATCTGTACAGAGTCCCCACGTTATGAGGAGAGGTGCAAAGCTGTGGACGTGTGACCCAGGCAAGTGAATGTTTGCTTGCATATGCAGTTTGACCGCGGCGCTTAAATTGTTAAATTTAGAACAAACCTTTAAAAACTGGTTCTTAAAAAGTTTCTGATCAAAGTTGGGTCTAAATTGACAGAAGGTGGGGTCAATACAAGTAGGTGGCACCAGCAATACCACATTGCGGCACATTATACCACCCCAGCAGAACCAAATACCACAGTGTGTCAGAAAATACTGCCCCAGCAGTGCAAAATACTTCCCCAAAAACTGCCATTCTGTGCTGGCCAGCGACAGCTGCCATGTTATGCTGCCCTCCTCCTCCTGTTGCCTCAGGACAGGGGTGGATTGGCCATAAACTCTACAGGGAAACTTCCCGGTGGACCGATGCCCATGGGGGGCTGTCTGAGCCCTCCTTTTGGCCAACCAGTGGCAGTCTTTAGGGATGTATCTTGTGCTGCTGGGGCATTATATTGAGATGCACTGTGGTATTTTGCTCGGCTGCGGTGGTATAATGTGCCGGAATATGGTACTGCTGGTCCTGTCTTCTGTCATTTAGGACCAGACTACAAAATGGGACAACTTTAAGTTTTTTCCAGGGCCACTTTATGTTCACAGTCTGCCCCTGTCTCAGGATGCCAATACAGTTGAATTCAGTAGTCAGGGACATTGGCCCACCGGGAAGTTTCCCTGTAGGGTCTATGGCCAGCCCGCCCCTGATTTGAATGGAGAAGAATACAGCACTTGACTACCTTCGTCCATTCCATAGACAACGTGTGTGTGTGAATGTTTGAGGTATGTGTTGTGCTCAATTTGCAGCCTGAGTGTATGTGTGAGATTGCACTGTGGGGTAGTGGTCCCCCGTCATATTCACACCTAAGTCATGGCAGTCGAGAGGGCCTTGCAGTACAGCGCATTCGCTACCTCCTGTCCATTCACATGGGGGACACGGAACCCCATTCTCAGATTGGTGTGGTGACCCCACAGTGATCAGGCACTTCTCAACTAGCCTGCGGATAGTTGGTCAGTTTCAATCTTGGGCCACCCCCTTTAACTAAAGGATATTAAAGGAACATTGTACAATACTGATATATTGTGTTCCCCATTGACTACAATGGATTTCATTCTGTTTCCATCCTGTGAACCGGCATTTTAAAGGACAGAATAGTGCAGGGTGCTCATCTATTTTGTCCCTCATTTTTTGACAGTATATATCTTTTTTTTTTTTTTTTTTTTCCCAGACATCCAGAGGAACGGCTCAGAAGTTTCTCCACCCCCTAAAGCCAGCACTAGTCTTGCCAGCAGCAACGGGCAGCGTGTCCTGTATGCATGGCTCCAGAACATAAAGGAGCAGGTAGGTGCCGGTCTGTGTCGTGCCGCAGTTCTTCTGGCCACAGGCAGTGATTGAGATCAGACCTGAACAGATTACGACCAGATACTGAGCACTTCTGACAACCAGAATCTGATGCCAGACAACTAAAGGAGCCAGATGAGTCTGTAGTACAAAGTGCTATGTGCTTGCATTTGTTCTTCCAATTGCTTGTTCCCAATACACAATTAAAGGGGTTGTCCCACGTGAATTATCTATCACCTTAGATGAAAATTATCGGATAACGGTGGGTCCGACCGCTGGGGCACCAAGCAAAACTGAGAATGGTACCTGACTTGACTCTGAATGTAGTGGTAGTGGGTTTATCTGTTCACTACTCCCTTTACTTCTATGGGACTGTGGGAGGTCTATCTACATCAGCCCCATAGAGGTGAGTGGAGCAGTGGACCGACCACTGTTCCATTCAGAAAGAGTATTTTGGGTCTCCTGTTGTCAGGATCACTGTGTGGGATAATCCTTTTTACATATCCCTCCACCACAAAAGCTCTATATATAGGTGTGAAGGAAATACTCTGTGAGCCAATCCCTTTAAAAGTCTTTCCTGGTACTCAAAGGGGAGGCTCGTCCCCTTTTGTGGCCTGCTATCGGCTGCTCCTCCCGTCGCCGGAAGTTTTGATCTGCGCGACGGGGAGATGCAGTGGCGGCCATGCAGGGATCACGAGCGACGTGGGTGCCGGGGAGCAGGGTAAGTATAGTCTATGTGAGGGGCCAGGGCATTGGGGGGAGGAACATGTTAGACTTTGGATAACCCCTTTAAATATTGATGACTTATCCTCAGGACAGGTCATGTACTGCGGCTCAGCTCCTATTCATTTGAAGCTGCCATAGCCCCCAGCATGGCTGCTACACAGTGCACATCTCTTATCTGAGATAAACGCTTCCAAGTGCAGCATCTGACAGTGCATTTCTCTGTTCTGGCTCACGTCCAGGGACCCCCAGCTGTGGGAGACCCCCCCCCCCCCCCCAATATGAAGTCCATATGCTCTAACTGGACAGAGTTTGTGCTCATAAAACATCCCGTATCAATGTGGCAATAAAAATACTTCTGCATTAGTAATGTCTTTGTATCATCTACTATTTGCATAGTGTAATGGATTTCCCACTTTAACTTTTTTTTTTTTCTTAGATCAAACATTTCTTGTCAAAACGAGTTTTGTTCATGTATCTATTCAGCAAGGTAAGCTTTAATTCTATTAACTCGGTGACCTTCCTTTAATCCAGAAGTAATGGGCTCAGATTATCAAACATTTTGGATTATCGAATGGTCATAGAAAAGTACAGTGTGTGTAAATCTCACTTGCAAGGGTAGGAATTGGTACAAAAATAAGATGCTAACACAAGATCCAACGCCAGAAGTTTTCTAATTGACTTCCTGCACTTGAGCACCTAAGTGCTGTATTTTCGGGGGATGGATTAACCCCTTCATGTTACAGACTTTTTAAATGTTCTTACTGTTTTTGATGGCTGTCCCAACCTCAGTATAGCATTATCAGTTCACTCCCCCTGTCTACCTTGGTCACTATTGGCCATGGCACCTGAGGGGTTAAACAGCCAGGATTGGAGTTCTCTGATCTCGGCATTTGCCGGCAGGTGTAAAGTGCATAACGCAGCTGGCACCCGCCTTGTTTAGGTCACACTCGGGGCCTAGGCTCACACCATACACCACCAGCAGCATTATTGCGTACATGTATGACTCATCGAATGTCAGGAAGGGGTTAAAGAATTTCACAGCACTGCTTAATTTGAGCATTGTACTGAAATCATCCAGAATCCATTATGATGTAGACCAGAGATGCCCAACCTGCAGCCATCCAGCTGTTGAAAAACTACAACTCCCAGTATGCCCAGACAGCCTACAGCTATTAGGAAATGCTGAGAGTTGAAGTTTTCCAACAGCTGGAGGGCCACAGGTTGAGCACCCCTGATGTAGACCCCATATAGGGTTCTTTTATGATGTGTATTTGTATATGTCTACTTACTTTCTTTCTCTCTTCTGCAGCATCCAGAGGCCTCTAGTCAGGAACTGTTCGCTGATTCACAGATCCACATTTGGGCTTTGGAAGGTGAGTGAGTCCCAGGCTCGGTTATTTCCTGACAAGGGACAGGCCAGATTTGGCTATATCGCTATATGTACAGAGCATTTCACAAAGCCCAAGCCATGGGCTGACATCCACCACTGCTGCAATATATAGATTTTTGACTATTTATCCTCAGTGGGTGGGATCCAGTTTATCAGTGGGTGGGAGGAACATTAATTTTTGGCATAAATCATCTCTTGTCCTTAGAGGGGTTTTCCATGCTTCTGATATTGATGTTATTAATATCTGATCGGTGAGGATCTGACACCCGGCACCCCCTACTGATCCTGTTCCTTGAAGCTTCTGGACATGGAGCTTGCTCTTTGAGTGGAGCAGGAAGCACAGCGCTGTTCGTAGTACAGTGGCCATGCTGAGTTAAAAGGGTTTTCCAGGATCTTAAAACTAATGATCTATCCTCAGGATAGGTCATCAGTATCTGATCGGTGGTGGTCCTACACCCGGGACCTCCAGATCAGCTGTTTGAGAAGGGACCGGCTGCCTACTTGCAGCTCACCAAGCACAGCGCCGTACATAGTATAGCAGTTGTTCTTGGTATCACGGCGCAGCTCCATTCACTTCTATGGGAATCAGCTGCGCCTAGGCCACTCGACCGATGAACATGTCATCACTGGCCTAGGAAAAGTTGTGAGAAGGCAGCAGTGCTCAAACAGCTGATCGGTGTCGGACCCCCACCGATCAGATACTGATCATCCATAGGATAGGTCATCAGCTATAATGTCTCGGAAAACCCTTTAATGTAGCCACTACACTATGAACCATGCGGTGCTAGTTTCTGTGCCAGAGGTTGCTGATCAGTGGGGATGTGGGGTGTTGGACCCTCACTGATTGCTTATTAATGACCTGTCCTGACGATAGGTAATCAATATCAGGAGCCTGGGAAACTCCTTTAATCCACTTTTTCTACACTATGTTAATGAAGACAAAACTACACATAGTGGAGCGTTGCACAGCTTTAACATGTAATTTGTGGTTCAGTTCCTTAAAGCGGTTTTGGCAAAATACAGACTTATAAGTATCTGATAATTGGGACCCCGACCAATGAGATAACTAGAGTGGGAGTTCGTGCTGTATGAATGGAGCAGTAGGATGAGCATGCACACTGCCGCTCTATTTATCACCCCTCGGAATGCACCCGTCATCTGTATAATCCCTGTTCTCTGCTCTTTTTCAGCTTTGTCTCATCTGGTGGCAGCTTCCTTCTCAGAAGACAGAATGGGAGTTGTACAGACTACCCTCTCCACCATACTGGCCACATTTTTTACTCTGCAGGAGGTGAGTCGCAGCAGCCGGGATGCTTACGATGCGTAAACTGTAAACTGTAGAAGAGACCGGAATGGAGGGACGTATTCACCTTATGGATGGTGCATCCTTACACACACTGCAGTCAACCCCAGTTAGTTGTGAAAATGTTAAGATTATCGTTCTGCACTTTTTTAAAAAGGAATTCTCCAGTTTCCAGTATTGATGGCCTATCAACATTTCTGTGGCGGCGAGCAGTGTAATCACAGCATCACTTGACTGAGAAGCGGCAGTTGTAGTTACACTCGGTCCAATTGAAGTGAATGGAAGAGCTGTAATTACACTGCTCGCTGCTGCGGTGCTGACGGCAAGCAGGTAAAGAGTGGAGAGACAGTAGCAGTCGCGTGCGCACTGCATTCTCTACAGGCCTAGAAATGGACATGTGGTGCTGATTTTTAATATATAATTTATATGCTGCACACTTTACCGTTTTCAAATCTGTGGCAGAATCTGCATGTAACTCTTGGATTTTGTACAGCAGACGGACAAACCCTAAAATGTGCTTCTATTTATTGGGCCGTTTCTATTCCAGGCGGTAGAAAAGCATTTTAAACTTCCACATGCCTCCAGCAAACCAGCCAGACCTGCATCGGGTTTAGTAGACTCTTCTTACAAGACGCTAAGGTTCGCTGTTCGATCCTCGCTGAAGACGGCGATCTACAGGATAACCACAACGTTTGGGGAGCACATACAGTAAGAGTCTGACACGGGGCAGGGGCTGTCGTATCGTAACTATTAATCAGATATTTGCATTAATCCTGGGTCTGTTTCTCGTCCCAAGTGCTGTTCCTGTCTCTTCAGAACATCGGAAAAAACTGCAGCAATTCCTAGACTTTAAGGAATAACCCATCTGCTGAAAAATTCTGGGTGCGATATCATGTACGTGTGCCCGGCGCCCGTCACCGCAGTACGTCACCAAATCTGACATCACAATACATGCTTCTACTGTAAGATCGACCACCAGCACTTCTTATTGCGACCTTTATTTATTTGTCTTCCTGTGGATGGTCATGTCCTCTCGGCTCCTCTTGGTCTTGAACTGATATTTTCTATGTTTTTTTTTTTGTGTACGTCTCCTAATTTTCGGTATAAAATAAAAGTGACACTGACTTTCCAAAATTAAAGCTGAACAGTTTTGAAATTTTATAATCCATGTCATCCATTATTTCAACGCTGTTATAGTTATATTAGTTCTATCCAAATTCATTTAAAGGGGTAACTTTTTTGTTTTTTTTAATTTAACACTAACTCCCAAATCTTCCCCCCCTTGATGTGGCTAACAGCTTTTCTATTGATAATTATTCAAATTTGGCTACCGAGCCAGCCCCTGCGTTCCCCAAAAAAATGGATCTTGTGCCGTACATTATGCACGTGATTCTAGCCTAGGTACAATCCACAGTGATCGTGTCGGTCATCGCGCTGCGACTGCGCACATCGTGAGGATGTCGAAGCGCTGTGACGTCACGCAGTGCGCGTAGGAGGAGCCAGAAGAGCAGGAGCTGAATCCCCGGAGCAGGAGAGGTAAGGTGATTTATTGTTTTTGTCTGAGGTCTGAATGGGGGTCTTAAAACTAGGGGTCTGATTTTAGGGTCTAAATTGGGGTCTAATGTGACGTCTGAAAAGGGGTCCTAACATTGGGGGTCTGAGCTAAGGTCTGATGAAAAATATTTATTTTTATTATTTTTCTCCTAGGTGTGTCTTATAGGGTGAAAAATTCGGTAGTTATTAATTAACATTCACCATATGTCTACTTTATGTTGGCATCATATTGGGAATGTTGTTTTTTTTTTTTTTTTTAGGACATTAGAAGGTTTAGAATTTTAGAAGCAAATTTTCAAGAAAGTTTCCTAAATCAACTTTTTTAAGGACCAATTCAGTTCTGGAGTCACTTTGAGGGGCTTACATAATAGAAACCACCTATAAATGACCGGATTTAAGAAACTACAACTCTCAAGTTTTATTACCTTGATTCTGCAGTTTACATAAAAACACTCCATATGTGGTCGTAAAGTGCTGTTTGGGCACACGGCAGCGCTCAGAAGGCAAGGAGCACCACATGGTTTTTGGAGGGCAGACTTTGCTGTAGAGTAAAAAGTGGTGCTTGTGGTACTTTATATATTAGTATGCAAGCACGACTACTGCTGATGGATTGCAAGGTGGTCGTAACGATGGAAACGAGCAGTGTATAATGTGATAGAAAAAGTAATCCAGCTAGCAAAGGAAGCAATATGAAAAATAACAATACAGTAGTAGGTGCATCATATTAACTTTCCCTACATAATACATGCTATTTGCTGAAGTGACACAACCTCATTTTTTTTTTACTATTGGTTTCTCCCGTAGTTGGGGCGGACATAGGTCCCTGCCTTATCTATGGGGACCAAAATGCAAAGTCACTTTCTTTTATTGACCCAGCCATTTTGCTAAAATCTACATTGAACCGCTGCAGCAATGGACCTGTTAAATACACAGAGGGAGCCGATGAGTCCTGAAGGATCGGTCTCTTCCCGTCCCCTGATTTACATACTTTTCCCCATAGCAATCAGCGGCAGAGAAGGCCCGTTTCCTTATGAGTATCGCACTGTGTATTGTCATTGAACAGCTCCAACGCTGGATCTGGAGTTTTCCAGTCAATGCCACCCTTTAGTGAGCATGGAGTTGGTGTTTTATTTTTTTTCTATATCCAGCTCTACAGTGGATGTTTAAGGGGGTACATAATTTCCTCTAAAAAATAAAATAAAACCCTAGTAATGTAATAAATGTCATTAAAAAAAAAAGTGCTAAGACACTCTATATGGGCAAAAACGCTATTAAAAAAAATTGTGCAAAAAAACAAGTGTGTGTGAAGGAACCTTTAGGCCACTTGCACACAGGTGAACGCACATAAGATCTGCACAAATTTCCGTACGGATATATGTGCGTTTCTGCAACATGTCCGCACTAAAATCCAGTGGTTTTTAAAAGGGTGAAATCCGTAGCTAAAACCACATATCATTGACACGCTGCTTGATTTAGAAATCTCATATTTGTCGAATCCCATATACTTTGCTGGTGCTGTATATCCTGCGTTTTTTCCACACAGGAATCCGCGCTGAAAAAATGTTAGAATTCCGCAACGTGTGCAGGTCACCTTAGGGTGGCGTTACACAATGCAGGTTTATCTGCAGAAAATCCGCATGAAATCTGCACTATTTATCGCGTTTTTGGTGCAAATTTACGGAGATTTTCCACAGATCTCACCCTTCCATTGAAAAGGTTAAAATCCACGTAGAAAAAGGCAACAAAAAGCTCAATTTCCACACAGAAATAAAGCAAAGTGTCCATGAGATTTGTCTGATCTCATACACTTTGCTGGTCTGTATTAGGCCTCATGAACACGACCATTGGTGTTTTGCGGTCCGCAAACCGCTGATCCGCAAAACACGGAAGCTGCTCCGTGTTACGTTCAGCAATTTACGGACGCGACCCATTATACGGACAAGAATAGGACATGCTCTATTTTTTTTTGCGGGGGCACGGAACGGAGCAACGGATGCGAACAGCACACGGAGTGCTGTCCGCATCTTTTGTGGCCCCATTGAAGTGAATGGGTCCGCGCCCGAGCCGCAAAATATGCGGCTCAGACGCAGACCACAACGGTCGTGTGCATGAGGCCTTTCTGCACAGAGTCCCCTGCAGAAAAGCTGCAGCATAGTACAGTACCAGCAAAGTGTATGAAAATAGACAATTCACATGTACACTTCCGTGCGGCTTTCCAAATGAGCAGGATTTCAATTATGTTTGCGGATTTCACCCTTTTCCAATAAAAGCCTCATGCACACGAACTTATTTTTTTTCCGTGTCCGTTCCATTTTTTTTGTGGACCGTATATGGAACCATTCATTTCAATGGGTCTGCAAAAAACAAAACAAAACGGAAGTTACTCCTTGTGCTCCGTTTCCGTATGTCCCATTTCCGTTCTGCAAAAAAAATAGAACATGTTCTATTATTGTCCGCGCTACGGACAAGGATAGGATTGTTCTATTAGGGGTCAGCTGTTACGTTCCGCAAAATACGCAATGCACACGGACGTCATCCGTGTTTTTTGCGGACCGCAAAATACATACGGTCGTGTGCATGAGGCCAAAGGCTGAGAACTGTGGCAAAACCTGCAAATAGATATTGCGGATTCTGATGTGGATATGTTGCAGAAAGGCACATAAATCCGCATGAAACTTTGTGCGTTCACCTGCACACGTGTCTAGGCAGCCTTAGGCCCCTTTCACACAAGCGAGTTTTCCACACGGGTGCAATGCGTGAGGAGGACGCATTGCACTCGCACTGAATCCTGACCATTCATTTCAATGGGTCTGTGTACATGAGCGATGTTTTTCACGCATCACTTCTGCGTTGCATGAAAATCGCAGCACGTTCTATATTCTATGTTTTTCACATAGCTTTGGCCCCATAGAAGTGAATGGAGCTGTGTGAAAAACGCATTGCATCCGGAAGCAAGTGCGGGTGCGATACGTTTTTCACTGATGATTGCTAGGAGATGTTGTTTGTAAACCTTCAGTTTTTTTATTACGCGCGTGAAAAACGCTTTAAAACGCATTGCACCCACGCGGAAAAAACTGAACGCAATCACAGACAAAACTGACTGAACTTGCTTGCAAAATGGTGCGAGTTTCACTGAACGCATTCGGAGCCAATACGTCATGCTCGTGTGAAAGAGGCCTTAGGGTACGGCAACACCAGGGCTGTGGAGTCGGAGTCGAGGAGTCGGAGTCGGAGGCAATTTTGGGTACCTGGAGTCGGAGTCGGCAAAAAATGGACCGACTCCGACTCCTACTAGATTTAAATTGGAATTAAAAAAAATTGGAATAAAAAAAAAAAGCAAGTTTAAATGTCCCAATTCAGATAGTTATAATTAATTACTTCTCTACTGTAAGAATAAAGGCCAATGCATGCAGTGCGTCACGTTACCGCTAAACAAAGACGTTAAGTGACCGTGAAGAAGCACGCTTTTCATATGCTTTACTATGCAGTTAAAGGGACACTGACAGGCTGATATATCTGCTGGTATTCATCAGAGGATTAGGAATACAACTAGACGACTGTTACCCCCAGTTGAGGTTTACTTGTGTTTAAAAACGTTTTAATCAATATGCAAATTCTCTACCTTTGTGCCCAAGGGGCAGGCGCACATGTAGAGTACTGGCAGCACTAGACAGGACTAGGTAGCGAGGAGGAAGAGAGAAAGCTGGCACAGCCTCAGCATAGCCAGACGAGGCTGCTGCCAGCACTCTACACGTGCGCCTGCGCAGGAATTCAGCGTTCGGCTAGCCTGAAAAAAAGGCCAGTGCAGTGAATAATAACGAGGGAACAGCGCTGGGAAGCTGTACTTCGGGCGCGGCTGGGCACAAAGCCGCAGGAGACGCTGCCCCATTGGGCACAAAGATAGTGAATTTGCATACAGATTAAAATGTTTTTTAAACACAAGTACAGCTTAACTGGGGGTAACATTAGTATAGTTTTATTCCTAATTCTCTGATGAATACCAGTATATATATATCTTTAGCTGGAAAATCAGCCTGTCAGTGTCCCTTTAAGGAGCGGCAATACTTACACTTTCCATTGTCTTGTGGTCTGCTGTTACAGGGAACCCATGGTTATCCTCGCCTCTCACTGATAACTGATTAAGGACTGGAGACACTTGTATAAGTGAAGGGAATGGATAGTCAATAGTTCAAGACTGAAGCTGAAAACCATTTGAAAAACTGCTATCATTCAGCTAAGGCTATAAAACATGTAAACTCAGATTGTTATCTTAAATTTTAAACATGACTATGGGATTCTACTAGGAAAATCATGTTTTAAAATAAATGCCCCTTCCCCTTCCTGGATCCTCCCACTGCTCTATCTTCAGCAGAAGATCAGCACACAAAGGAGAAGGCAGCAGCTTCTGCTCAACTACCTCTCTGTGCTAGAGGAGATTAGAAGAACTTGGTGGAACAGCTTCGTATTTGCATATTAAATACAGAGGAGTCGGAGTCGAGGAGTCGGAGCCGGAAGTTTCAAAATCTGAGGAGTCGGAGTCGGACAATTTATCTACCGACTCCACAGCCCTGGGCAACACGGTCAGGTTTCCCGGTGCAGTTTTGGAAGCCAAAACCAGGAATGATTCAAAAAAGAGAAGTCCCATCAGTTTTTTTCTCTTGCTTTTTATGATCCACTCCTGGTTTTGGCTTCAAATCTGCATGCAGAAACCTGCCCATGTGGCCGTACCCTAAGGCCTCTTTCACACAAGTGATACAAGTTGTGTCAGGATCTCTTCAGGGAAAAGCTGATGGTTTAGCGTGCAAGTTCAATCAGTTTTTCTGTGATTGCATTCAGTGCGTGTGTTTTTTCTCTCTGGATTGGATACGTCTTTCGCGTAGCAACTATCAGTGAATAACCCATTGCATCCAGATGTCTTACGTTCGTGTGCATGAGCCCTAAATGGGGCTCAAGTAAAAAAAACTAATTTTCTTTCCGTGTCAGTTTTTTTTTTTTTTTTTGTGGGAATGTATACTGAACCATTCATTTCAATGGGTCTGCAAAAAAAACGGAAGTTACTCTGTGTGCATTCCGTTTCCGTATAACCATTCTGCAAAAAGATAGAACATGTCCTATTATTGTCCGCAGTACTATTAGTGGCCAGCTGTTCCGTTCCGCAAAATACGGAATGCACACGGACATCATCTGTGTTTTTTGCGGACCACAAATTACATATGGTCGTGTGCATGAGCCCTTACTTCTATGGAGCTGTGTGAAAAATACACAATATATAACATGCTACGATTTTTCCTGAATCCAGAGATGATACATGAAAACTGATGTGCACAGACCAATTGAATGGGTCAGGATTCAGTCTGGATGCTATGCGTTTGTGGCGTGTGAACAAGGCCTTAGAGGGAATCTCGCCTGCATATTACCCAAATATGGGGTGGGGAGGCGGCGGGGGCCGGAGGACTTAGCCTCGCCTCTGGGAGGCGATTTTACATGCTGGAGGCGTTCCTAATTTTTCAAATTTAGGCGGGCCGGGCACATCAGGGGGGCGTGCCTGGGCACCTTGAAAGAGGAAAAACGCCCCCCTGGGCTCCTTACAGCCTAATTTGCATATTGGATAAAGCAGTTTTTTTTTTAAAGAAAATACAAGACACACAATTAAAAGAAGACGATATATGGAAATAAGGTAATTTATTTCACCTTGATTAATAAAAAATGTTTTGGGGTAATATGCAGGTGACAGGATTCCCTTTAGGGTGAATTCACACAGGACCATCGCTTTATTTTACATGGAATTTGTCAATTTTGTAGTTTGAATTGATTTTACATAGTAATCAGTTTTATTAGCTAGTGCTCGTAATATTTATTGCATTGAGGTCATTTCAGTTTTTTTTATTTTTGATAATATGTAAATGAGCTCTTGAGTGGTTGTTCTGCAGTACTGCATAATGACTACTAGGGGGCGCAGGTATACTTCTAAAGCTAGTACCAGTAAGTTACACTGTGTGTGTGCAGAGCACTCGGGGGGTTGCAGGGTAAGGAGCTAAAATGCAAAAATGGATGGAGGAAAGAGGATGATCCATCAGTGAAATGCCAGGAGCTCACTGTCTTTTCTACAGCAAAGGTAGGATTTCATGGACTTTTTGCTGCTCTTGTGACTTCAAACTTACTGACAAGCTGATGGAACTAGTAAGATGTGAGTGAACTTGACATTTTGGACTTCTGGAATGTTATATGACTTCTGCTTGGACTCTATTACAATCATTTGGGAGGTGGGGGCTTTACTATTGGGCTTTCTGACTCATAGACAGTCCTATAGTGCAGTAAAGGGCGGTATAATACCACCCAGTTCAATAAATGAAATGCAATACAGCAGCACTTTGCATACACAAAATACCATGATCACAACATATACAAACTAATGCTGCACTCACATACATTTTGATCCAAATCATTTGTGCCCATCCACCATGGCAAGGTGACCTCTTTTGGAGGGGGAACTTATGCTAAACGCTACCTCTTATGGTAGCTAGCATCCAGTGAATTTAGGGAAGGCAGGTTCCTCATATACTCTGAACCCACTCTGCATTTTATGTCTTCTGGTGCAAGCAGACCTCCAATCAAATGCCAGTGCATTGTGTTAGATTTTGTATTTTCAGCCATGGCAGCGCGCACCTGCGCATTAGGATGTGCTGACCGAGTTTGTATTTTTCTTTGCAGTTTGTGTTTGGTGATGGCCACGTGTGCATTAGGATGTGCTGATTGCTTTTGTTTTATGGTCTTTTATAGTATGTGTGTGCAGGGATGACGTCTGTGTGCATTCCGTATTTTGCGGAACGGAACAGCTGGCCCCTAATAGAATAGTACTATCCTTGTCCGTAATGCAGACAACAATAGGAAATGTTCTATCCTCTGTGGAACAGACATACGGAAACAGAATGCACACGGAGTAACTTCCGTTTTTGTTTGTATTGTATTCCTCCCTGTGATGATATTAATTGACTACTGAGGAGTGACTCCAAAAAAATTAACTTTTTTCGTAAAACATGTAAGTAATAGGTCATTTTCTAATATATTCCCTTTATCAAGTGCATATAGGCATAATAGGCAATATGAAAATTGGATAGAAAAAAGGTATTGGCGTCCTTTTTACACGTCCGGATCTGTTCCGCAACGTTGTGGAACGGATCTGGACCCATTCATTTTCAATGGGGCCGGAAAGATGCAGACAGCACACAGTGTGTTGTCCACATCTGCACTTCCGTTCCAGCAAAAAATAGAACATGTCCTATTTTTGTCCGCAGACACGGACAAGAAAAGGCAAAATGCGTAACGAACATGGCCGGTGTCCGTGTTTTGCGAATCCGCAATTTGCGGACGTGTAAGTGGACCCTTAGGATTAATGTCTCGTGTAACGTGTAACTGAAAAAAGATTCCATCATTGAAAAGTCATGGTATATATTGCCTGGATTTCTATAAGGCTCTGTTCACATTAGCACAATGCTTCTGTCCTAAACGGTTTGAAACAAAAAGCCTATAATGGATTCTAATGAATGCCAGTGCCTTCTTCCATTACTCCGTTGACTTCCATGGTAGAAAAAAAAAAAAAACACATACAAAACACAATCGGTCTGTAGTATGGATGCTTCTGCAGGACAGCAGGAAGGGAGTATGACTACACAGGGCTTTGTTACTATGGCAACAGGTTGGAATAGACGCAAATGATAAACTATCTATAATCAAATCTATTTGTAAAATTAATTAATTCTTCTTGTCATGGAGGGTTGAGTAGAACGATGTACACGTACCCACCAGCTCTGCTCTATATATGTTTCTGACTCTCTGGAGTCAATATACCAGGGGTCAGCAACCTTTGACTCTCCAGCTGTTGTGAAACTACAACACCCAGCATGCAAACCTGCTCTGCTGTTATTCTAATTCCCATAGAAGTTAATGGAGCATTCTGGGAGTTGTATGTAGCTGATCCCTGCTACATACTGTATAAATATCTCATCCACACAACAGATGTCCTTGAAATCTCTCCTTAGGGACCTATTGGGACACGTATATCAGAATCCAGCATCTTCTTATGTGTCCACCTACATAAACACATCTAAGTGTATCTAACGAAGAAAAATCCCAGCACTTGAAATCTCCCATAAAAATCCAAGATTTATTGAAGATACATTAAACCCTAACGCATAAGGCCGTGCATGTATGGCATTATGTGTCCGCAGTTCTATGCAGTGGGCTGCTGCAGTGAGCCCGCTCCATGCCAACTTTAACGCTGATCGCGGCATCTGTGAGGAAAGGCAGAAGGATGCGGCTTCCATTTGCCATCCGATTGGAGCGTCTGCAATGAAATTGTGGGGCTCTAATTTGTTACCATAGCAACCTGGACGCTTCTTAAGTCTTCCAGGTCTGCCGTGATATGCTCCCTGCTAAGCTCTGCACGAGGCACAGCTCATAAAGGACAGTGGCAGAATCATATTCACCCTAATAGGGTGAATAGGACAAAGGATCAAAAGATCCCAGGTTCTAGGCCCCTAAGGGGGCTGTTATTAAATAAAAATGTAAAAAAAGTTTTAAAAAAACAAAATATTAAGTTTAAATCACTCTCCTTTTTCCAATTTGACATAAAAATATATAAACAATAAAAAAAATTCCTGTGCGGTGAATACCATAATGGAAAAAAAAATAAAAATGGAAAAACACACAATTCGCCATTTTTTTGTCATCTTGTCCCCTCCACAAAATTAAAAAGTCGTACATACCACAGAAATGGTACCAATAAAAACTACAGTTCATTACGCAAAAAAAAACAAGCCCTCATACAGCTCTGTAGACTGAAGTATAAAAAAGTTATGGCTGTCACAAAATGGTAATGCAAAGAAAATGTAGTTTTTTTTTTTTTTTTCAATAAGTAATTAAACAAAATCAAAATTATACAAGTTTGGTATCGCTGTAATCATATTAAGCTGCAGAATAAGGATGTCATCTCATTTTTAGCACTCGGCGAACGCAGTGATGCCAAAATTGTTATTTTATTTTTTCAATTTTATCCCACAATATTTTTTTCCCCATTTTCCAAATCAACACATAGTAACTTAAATGGTGGCATTAAAAAATGCATCTTGTCCAACAAAAAAAATAAGCCCTCATATGGTTATGTGAACGGAAAAATAAAAAAATCATGGCTATTGGAACATGGGGAGGAAAGATCAAAAATGAAAATGGACCTGGTCTTTAAGGGGTTAAACATTACATGAGCACGCTACAGTCAACGCGTTTCGGGTAAAAAAAAAACTTACGGTAATCATGACCTTAAGGATTTTTATCTGAAACGGGTTGCGGTATGGGATCATGTAACTTTTAATGTATGTTCAATAAATCTTGGTATTTTATGGGAGATTTCAAGTACTGGAATTATTCTTTGGATTGAGTACTTTGCCTCCTCCGTGCATTGACTTTTTTGATGACAGAGGGTTGGAGCAGACTTCTTTCTTTCTGTAGTAGACCCCATTTCATGGGGGTTTACAATGACCATAAACACCCTTTACATTAAATTGGAGGTGCAACCACTTCTACTTCTGCCGAATGTTGGAGACCTTGTATTTTGTCAGTACTGTAGTAGGGTCTAGCATCATTTGGGTGTGTGCTATGGATGGAGGGGTGTATGCCAAATTCTGCTGATGATGATACGAGACCTCCTTCAGTCACTACTCCCTCCGTCCGCAGATCCCTCTCTCTACTTATGAACTGTATCTTCTAACCCGGCACAGGCGGGCATTCCTACCAGACATGTAATTCTGCTTCTCTAAGGATCCGATTATTACAGGACCAGTAACTACTGCTCGGCATCACCACAGCAGGATGAAGGGTAAGCCTACAACGCTGCGATCCTCGCTTGAACCGCAGCTGCGCAGATGTCAAATGTTTGAGCTGTCATAAGTTTGCCTGCAGTCCTATGTAAAACCACAGATAACGACTCGATCTATGTATGATGAGTTGTGCCGATTTTGCTATAGTGTATATACAGATGTACAAGGGCTGAATTTATTATTAAACTGTTCCTTGCATGCGTTAAGTCTCATTTACACGTCGGTGCTCCACGTACGTGTTCTCCATGGACAGCACACATACACATTCATTTTAATGCATGTATTCACACATCCGTGTTTTAGCACGGCCCATGTTTTTAGCACGGATGCATGCTCTATTTTATCCATGTTCACTTATCCGTAAGGCCCATTATAGTCTACGGTTTCGTGAAAACCACAGATGCAACATGGATGCCATGGTTTTTCACGGATCATTAGGAAGAGATGCTTTCAAAATTATTTTTCAGCTGTGCAGGGTCAGTTAAATGGACACGCGGACTCAACACTGATCCATCACGGAGGCATCACTAACCGCTTTTCACAGATTTAAGCATGGAAAAAGACGTGTGAATGAGGCTTTACTCTATTTTTATTTATTTATTTAAAATAACTTAACCTGCAGTCCTGTCGAAAGGACAGTACACACTGTGTGTGTGTGTGTGTGTGTGTATGTGTATATATATATTATACAATATACATATAATGCATCACATTTACATGCTAACACTACATTTTCTGCTCTAGAAAAACTGGCACTGACAGGTCACACTAGTTTTTCTTTAGGAGGAAATTGTAATTATTTATGATGTATCATTTCTGCTTTCATCTCTATTACATTAACTAACACATCACCAAATATGCACCGAATTTATACAAATGCCCTTAGGACATATTCACAAATTTGATGTATGTCTAGTAAACTTTGCCTTATTTTCAACTATGGACATGTCTGCAAAATGACCTAAGCTTATCAGTCACTGTAAGGCTTCGTTCACATCACCGTTTCTGTTCTCCTGCTCCGTTTAGGAGCAGAACGAAAAGGACAGATTCAGCACATAACTGAGCCCCTAACTGAGCCGAACGGAACCTAAGGAGCCTATAGACTATAATGGGGTCCGTTAGGTGGCGCTCAGAAGATGATTTTGCAGCGGAGACAAAAGTCCTGCATGCACTACTTTTGTCTCTGCTCAAAAATCATCTTCTGAGCGGCACCTAACGGACCCCATTATAGTCTATGGGGTCTTTAGGCTCCATTCGGCTCAGTTATCTGCCGAATCCGTCCTGCTCCTAAACGGAGCAGGAGAACAGAAAGGCTGAACGGTGATGTGAACGAAGCCTAAATCAGTAAATAACAGCTAGTGTGTGTGTGTGCGTATAATGTATATATTGTATGTATATGATGACTATTATACATTTAATGTTATCACACCAATGTAGCAGTGCTGAGTTTGTGCACAAGCTGTGATATAATCATGTGTTATCTGCGGTCTGATATTCCCTGCATGTTAATGTACTGCCTAATCTTCACTCTCCTTGACACAAGTATCTAAATATTTTAATGTTGACAACTCATTTAGAAACTTCCCAAAAATTCTAAAATCCTGCAGTTTTTGCACGGGTTGCTAAGTCTAATCATAGGTGCCACCTTTTGATCTGTACATATCACTTTTCAGTAGTCATCTCCTTATTCCAGGCAGGAATGACAGATATCACCTATTATTAAAGATTATTATATTATCACCTATGTAGAGATAACATGGGATCCACCATTCACAATATGTGATAAAACAGCTTATTTACTCCCCCTCCCTGCAGAATGACCTATGCACAGGTCAAAGAGCATGCCTAGAGAACTCTCCCTTAGAAGTCAATAGGGTCCCCTCCACCTGTGTCTATGGCCCACGTGCCTGCTATAAAGCATGTTTCTAAATGCTATTAACAACAGGTCAGGCAAGTTGGCCGCCCCCCTAGTTATGTACAGGAAACAGAATAAATCAATCTTCAATCCACTTTCTGGTTTTACATGATAGGAAAATTATAGGTTATCATAGATATAGTGCTTGTAAAGGACCCAAAGCCTATAGTAGGCAGGGTCCTGAATCCATGGTTGCCTACAGTTCTGAATTTGCATAGACTGTCTCCAATTTTCAGTGACAGTCCTGGGTTCTGTAAAAAAATAAAACATGTCCTATTATTGGCCGCATTACGGACAAGGATAGGACTGTTCCATTAGGGTCCAGCCCTTCTGTTCCGCAAAATACGGAATGCACACGGACAGTATCTGTGCTTTGCGTACCGCAAAACATCCAATGTTTGTCTGCTCCTCCTGTGCCAAGTGACCTTACATCCAATTACCTGATAAATGTCCTTGAATTGTTATTTTCAGCTGTTATTTCTGTGTTTGGAAACTCTATGTGGCCACCAATATTATGGCCACCATTAAAGGGATTGTCCATGATTTTTATTTTATTTTTTTAATCCCCCTACACACACGCACCTATAAAGAAATCTATACTTACCTTCTACCTACCATCTTCACTGGTATTTCGATCACCCGTCAGCGTCCACATGGGCAGGGTCACAAGCATGCCAATAACGGCTTCAGCGGTGACATATCCAGATGTGGTTCGTGGCCCAGCAGTGACATGCCACTTGGGAACCTGTCATTGCTGAGGCCAGTCATTTGTTGCAGTGGAGAATGTGACCTCTGGTGGTGGTGATAGTTGAAATAGAAAGCAAATCCTGGACAACCCCTTTAACAGTGCCCATAATATTGGTTGCCACCCAGATTTTTCCGACCTTTTTAAGGCTTCCACAGGAGCTGCCACCCAACTTTCCTTAAATCCTGAACAACAAATATGGCTAATTATGGGACACAAGAAGGAAGGCGTCTCTGTATTGTCGGTCAATCTACATGTAGATATTTTTCATTTTATGGTTTAATGCTTTTTAATAAGCATATAAGGGCTTACGCATGTGGCAAGGGCCTGTGCCCTGCACTTCATTGCCAGTGTACTCTGCCTTTGTAAAGCTTCATAGCCCTCCATGAAAACCTTACTGAGGTATCTACCACAATAATACAGCACGCCATGATACATTTCATGGTATCTTGCCCTCATACGCCATATCAATCTGTATACTAGCACATGGTATAGGTTCATAGGCCTCATTTTATTGATATGTTCAGGACCGATCTGTGAGGTGGTTTCACACTACTTTTTTTTCTGGCAGTATGTATGAGACTGTAGACTTCATTTTAGCGCTTTAACGCTGCTTTATATATGTTTTAGCGAGGAGTGTGATCCTAACTTCTCCTTTTAAGACCCTGACAGATAAACGGGTCCCTCTATTCACTGACATATGGCAGGAGCAAGCTAAACCCAGTATTGAAATCTGAAAAATAGACCAGCTAAAATGTACTAAGAAATTGACATGTCTGTGTATTATCACAGCACAATGTGGCTAGGGACAACATTTATATATTTCTGATTTACTGTGTCAAAAAGTAAGGCAGATTGATTAAAAGTAGTGCAATGGAGAAATGGTTGCTCATAGCAACCAATCAGATCACTGCTTTCATTTTCCAAAGAGCCTCTGAAAAATGAGAGCCGAAGTCTGATTGGCTGTTATGATCAACAGGAGGCTCCCCTTCTCCTTTGCACTAGTTTTGCTCAATTTTCCTCATTTTTCCTAATAATATGGGTTTTAATGTGATATTATGGGTTGTTATGTGCCCCCACATTTATATCCTGTGAGGACTACAGCCGGTACTGACATATTATCGCAGTTTTATTATTTAGGGGTGTGACAGCCATTTTGTGTTTGCGGGTAATATGGAGATCAGTATAAAGCACAGCGCTATTTGGCAGATAAATCACATACAGATTTTAGGGTTTGATATATTACGGCAGCTGGGACTCCACATTTTTCGCCTCGCTTGATGCTGTTTAATACTGTACGATGCCGCGCAGACACAGAGAAGAAGGGGCTTGTGTTAATATAAAAGCTGTTTATTTAGATTATGAGCTCATTAATTCCGTCAGTCTCCGGAGAGCCGCCACGTTCAGTAATCTGTGTGCGGAGTCCCCACGTCTGCTTTCTTTGTTTGCTAGGTCATCATTTGGGGGTCCTATTAGAATAGGGGCATTACTTCAAATCACTTTCCTTTGGGAAATATACCATAATAGAATTTTACACCAATGTGTAATTACCAATATTACAGTAGAATACATTAATCCGGCATTAAAGGGCATCTGTCAGCAGATTTGTCCCTACGACACTGGCTGACCTGTTACATGTGCACTTGGCAGCTGAAGGCATCTGTGTTGGTCCCATGTTCCTATCTGCCCACATTGCTGAGAAAAATGATGTTTTAATATATGCAAATGAGCCTCTAGGAGCAACGGGGGCGTTACCCTTACACCTAGAGGTTCTGCTCTCTCTGCAACTGCTGCACCCTCTGCACAGTGATTGACAGGACCAGGCAGTGTGAACATCATCACACCTGGCCCTGTCAATCAAAGTGCACAGAGAGCTAAGCCCCTAGGTCAGGGGTGTCCAAGCTTGCATGGGCCGCCTACAGCTATAAGGGCATGCTGGGAGTTGTAGTTTTGCAACAGCTGGAGGGCCGCTGGTTGAGTATCCTTGCTCTAGGTGCAACGGCAACCCCTCTTTTGTTTCTAAAGGCTCATTTGCATATAATAAAACATAATTTTTCTCAGTAATACGGACACATATGAACATGGGGCCAACATAGATGCCTTCAGCTGCCAAATGCACATGTAACAGGTCAGCCAGTGTCATAGGGACAAAACTGCTGACAGATGCCCTTAAGAGGGTGCTGGATTATCAGATGCTCAGGATTAGCCGTTATTGAAAAGTCAAATACTGAGTGTACAAAAGTGGCCAAAGGGTGGTCTTACACACAGGTTTTTAATTTTCTTTTTAAGGATGCCTTTTTTTTTGTGGTATTTTTAATGCAGTTTTTAGCCTTCTATAATTCTTATACCTTTTGAATCCACTTCTCCCTTTAAACACTACAGGAAAATTGTGGCTATAGCCCCCCCCCCTGCATAGTTTCAACATGCTACAGTTTAAATTAGTTTTGCTCTAGTAAGCCAAAGACCCCTGGATGGGATTCTAAGGTGGCCACATAGACGGGGAGACTGTGAAGAACTGGCCGCTGCCATGTGCGTTTCTTTCTCCACTGAAGTCCACGGCCATTACACCGAGCAAGCGCCAGTGGATTTGCCATGCATGTTCTAGAAGGGGAATGCATTTTCCAGCCCAGTTCTCCTTTACTAAAGAAGCCTTTGCCTCCAAATCTGGCAGAGTTTTTCTTGGGCTAAAACTTCTCCTAAAACATTGCGAGAAGTTATTATTGACGACAGCCAAAGGGATCTGGAAAATGTTGAAGTGAATCCACAGCCTCTAATTTTATCAGTGCAATTGTCATAAACCGAAAACTGTTCTGGTGTGATTTTGTTCTGTACCGAGTTGCACGTTCTTCTTGAGAAATCTTCCCTAATGTACTCAATAAGACATCGTAGTGAAAATGTTGAAATGTAAGAAATCTGAAGTTAATTTCTGTGTGTTGTTTTATAAAATTGAGATCAGACCGTAGTTCTACTTTACAAGGGCTGCACTAATGCTGTCCATACAATTTTCTCCACACAGAAATCAAAGTTTTGGGTTTATGTTTTAGATTAGACTCAACAAAAGTTCCATTTATTTGGAGATGAAGCTAATGATTTGTTTGGACGAGGTGTGATTTTTCTAATTTTACTAAAATATATCATTTGAAATAAGTGGAATTTTTGAGTCTTCCTTCACAATGTCTCTATTGTGTCGGGTCTAATGACGCTTTCTGCACTTTATTTTTTTTAAATTGGTTGAAAACAATGAAGGTGTAACATTGGTCTGGCTTTGTCACAATTGGGTGGTCAGATGTGTTAGATCATGATGATTGGTGGTGAGGTCAAGGAGCTAGACCACAAGAGACCCGATGACTGCAGCGAGGCTACAACCATCATTATATGATTAGTGGGTATTAGTGGGTACTCTGCAGTCCCTTGGATTTTACCGTAGCATTATGTAATTGAAGCTTCATCTTGACCATGAAGAAGACGTTTTATAGAGCATGGGGCCCTACGCAACAACTAAAAAAGAGCCCCTCTGCTTGGTCATTTTGAACCGTTGCTTTCATACTTTTAAAATATGTACAGTATAAAACATAGAGACGTTAACTTTTTCCCCTAAAAATTTGTACCAGAATAGTGCCATATAGTCTCCACACAATAATGCCATTTTTCATCCAAATACCAACACGCAATTCCTAAATAGTGACAGGGTTAAAGAGGTTGTCCCGTATTTTAATATTGATGTCTTATCCTCGGAATAGGCCAACAATATCGGATCAGTGGGGCTCCTACACCCAGCACCACCACTGAACAGCTTTTTAAGAGTAGCTCCAGTGCCTTAAGAAGGTGCATCAATTGTGCTCCATCCACTACACAGTGCCTATTCACGAACCGCTGTTCAGTGGTGTGTTGGACGCCCACCTATCTGATACCTCTTACAAGCATAGCCAATCAATATCAAAATACGGGACAATCCCTTTAAGGTTAAAATGATAGGTGGATAAAGGCAGTGAAGGTTTATGTGCCATACTCTTAGGTTGCTCTTGGTGTTCCATTGTTTCATGACCCCCTAGGAAATGGGAGACCTGGGCAATTACCCAATTCCCCACCCCAGCAAAACCAACTCACTCCATAACTCTGCTGTCCAACCAGTGGTGTACATAGACAAGAGAGGACACATTAGCAAAGATCAAAGTTAAGTTTCCATTATAGTATTGCGCTTTGCTACCCACTCTTGGCAGGTTCTTGCAAGACGGTGGCAAAGGAGATGAGACTAATTATAGTTATACCTCTTTGAGACAAGGACCACATACCTCTGTGGTATGTAGACCTCCTACTATTTCAATCAGTCCAACCTAAAGATCAACTCAGCTAAAAAGGACTATACCCATTTTACAGTATGTGAACCCTAGACCTTAGGTTTCTGTATGTTTTGAGGGAAGAGGGTTGAATATTAGGGCAAAAATTATTTTTGTGTTTTTAGATGTTAGAAATTGGCATTAAACTTTACTTTTTCGCTTTTGATATATAATTCAGGCGTACAAGGGACTAAATCTCAGCAGCATTTAGACTTGAAACTTTCAGCACTATTAGAGTACGGTCACAGGTGACTGATACTTGGCAGATTTTTCACAATAGAGTTGAGTATCGGAAAATCCACAGCATTTATAGTAGCAAAAAATGATTAAAAAAAAATCATTCACACGCTGTTTAACATTTGCACAACCGAATCTGCATATGATGTGACCTGTTGTTCGGAAACCGACAGCATTTACGCTATGATTTCAACAACCAAATCCACATCATTTAGTGCAGATTTTGCTGCTGTGGAATTCTGGCAGATATCTAAATTTTTTTTCCCAGTGTGGAAATTCTCCAGAGTATCCACCCTGTGTGTGTGTATGTATGACAAACACTTTTTATATTTTTCCAACTTTACAAAAAATCTTTGCGAATGTTACCATATTTTATATACAGTTTCTTTACAGACCTTTGTGTCTCCATGGTTACAGACTACAAACGTTGTGTGTAGTCTGATCCTACTGTAAAAACGTGTTTTTTCAATTCTTCTTCTAACCTACTATAGAAAGAAGGATATCTAAAAGTGGAGTTCCCCTTGAAATATTTTTGAGCCAAAAGGATATTGAATGCATTTCTATCTTGGAAATACAAAAGAGGGTTGCTCACTCTAGAATAGGCATCCGCGATGATGTCATGTCAGAGTTTCAATTAATAACTCAGAATTTCCTGGAGAACAGATGTCACAAAAATGGCTTTTAAAGCGGGAACCAATTATTCATATGTAACACCTGCTCTGTAGAACAGAGATAGAGATAGAATGAGAGCTTCCCCGTCATGGTGCAATAGAGAATGGGAAATGGAGAACTTTCCTGGCATGGGCTCATTCTTCGAGTGAAAAGCATAGTTGATGTGGACATCAAAATAATAATTTCTGGTCAAGATTGTTCTATGTAAACTGGGATCTGCTGCCCAAATACAATGATTCTCTATGGGGATGAGTGAATGCAATAACAGTTGTTGAAGCCCATATGGTGGAGGTGATTGCTTTATGTAAATGCAGCTCTCACCTCCACTCACGATCAAGCAGTTATCTGTTCTTTCCAGATAATTTCCTGCTCAGTCGGCAAATGTAAAGGGGCCTTTAGTCCTTTCTCGTATCTGTTTTAACCATGTGTTTTTTTATTTATTTAGTATGTACTGGTGACAAGTTTATGTAGGTTGGAAAAGGTAGGCTGGATGATGGAAAAACTAGGAGCCAAAGATGTCTTTGTTGCAAATTCTGCAGAGAGGAGTCATGACTAAAATAAGTCATTATGGTGGTCTGGGCCAAATTGAAAGAAAAAACAGTAAAAGAGAACTTTCAAGACCCCTTTAAGTACTAGAGATCAGCTCTGCAGCTCTCTATATCCCGTCCTTTCAATTGAATGAATGTGACTGTATTGTAGGAACAATATTTCAGCATTTTTGGCCCCATTTTCCATTTTGCCCAAGGACACAATTTGTCTAAAACCAGCCCTGCAAAGATGTATGCAGCATGATGGGGGAAGCGTTGCCCACGTAGAGAACCTGTTGTTAAATCCCTCCCCTGCCCATGCAACATATTTTTATGAGATACTCCAGGATAGTATGTTCTAGAAAACTTACAATTTACCCACAGTAGAGGCTTAAAGGGGTTGTGCAGGCATTATCTATTGATGACCTATCCTGGCACCCCTGCCAATCAGTTTTGTTGTTTCCGGCGTAGTGTAGTTACAAGTACTGGCTTCATTCAAGTGAACAGAGCGAGTACTTGTAATTACACTGCACTTCTGAGACAATGGGCAGTGTAATGAAGTGGAAGCAGCATCGCATGGAGCGCCACCTCATCTTTAAACAGCTGATTGGCGGAGGTAGGTGAGAATAGGTTATCAATATGTACTACCTGCACAACCCCTTTAAATTACAGGTCTATAGTTTCCGGGCTCACATTATGACCTCTTTTTGAATATTAGTACCACATTTGCCATGCGCTAGTCCTGTGGAACAGAACCTGACATTATATAGTCCTTAATTATTAGAAATAAGGGTCTGTCTCTCACATTACTCAACTCCCTTAGGATACAGAGGTGCATGCCAATTGGACCTAGTGCTTTATTTCTGATGTTGCATTTCTTCAAATAGGCAACATTTAATGGAGCATTTACTTTGTTAACCTACATTTCACTTGACATTTTATTATTTTCCTCTCTGTATATTATCACCGATATTTAGTTTTAGCCTTTTACAATTTATATAATTTAAGAGCATATTAGGGTTTTATTTTCTTTGGCAATGACCCGCCCTGTTTGCAGCTTTGTGGTCTTTATATTTTTTATTTTTTACATTTTTTTTTTTTCCTTATAGCTTTTTTTTTTAGTGTGGCTTCACTACTTTCCCATTGCAGTAATTTAATCATCTTTTTGTTGGTTATTGCCTCCTTTACATTTTTATTCAGTTTTTTTTAGGCTGTTTTCCCAGTCAATGATGTTAAAAGCAAAAACATAAAACACCCTATCGAAAGAAGTGGAAATGTATTATTATTATTATGGTCCCTATTTCCCAGGTACCACTCAACCTGCATATTTTCCTATTGTCAAGTTAATTGGTTATTAATGCCAGTAGGGCCTTCCCTCTAGTTGGATCTTGCACTTGACAAAAACCTGTTTCCTTTATGAGATCCACAGGTGTACATTTCCCAATTTATATGTAGGCAGTTGAAGTACTCTGTAATAACTACCTCACTGTATTATTCACGACACTGATTTTCTCGTCTTTGTGTTGTCTGTTTTAAAGATAACCTGCAAATAATCTTTTAAAGGTCAATAGGGGTATTCACACATTTGTTTTTTTTTTAAACAACATTCATAGAGATCTTTTCTTTAGAATATTTGTCTGTTTTCCATTTTGGCAGTATTATATCCTTGAAATTAAATACAAAATATTGTCCATCTGTAGCCATCAAGACAAAATCATAAGACCTCCTATATAGATGTCCTTTTAATGCTACTGTGAGGGTAAGATGTTATCTGAAGGGTAATCCTAATGATAGTAGGTGTAGAATAGGATAACTCTGTCAATTCTAATGTACTCTTGATAGGCCTAGGTAAAGATGCCACAGAAGGGCATTGCATTTATTAATGTAATGTGTGATGCTCTAATTGAGTCACTACAGTGGGGCACTCTCTGGTTGTAGTGATGGTCTGAGTGAGAGACTTGAAGGGGTTGTCTCCTCTTAGACATTGGTGGCATATCCTAGCGATATACCACCAATGGCAGATAGGTGCGGGTTCACACCTATCTGACTTTGATGGCATATTACTAAGATATGCCATCAAAGTCTGAGATGACACAACCCCTTTAACCCCTTCCTGACCAATTCCTTGCAGACACCCACGGCTAATGCCAGTCGTGGACATTTAACCCTTCAGATGCTGTGGTCAAACGTGACCATGACATCTGGATGCTCAAAAAAAATAAAAAATGTTAAAATATGAAAATTCAATTCACCCCCTTTACCAAAAAAACAAACAAAAAACCATAAAAAATACACATTATGGACATCGCAACTTTAAAAAACATCTGTACTATAAATATATATATATATATATATATATATATATATATATATATATAGGCAAAATGGTCGATTCTCATCCTAAATAAAAAGCAATCAAAAAGTCATACACCCCAAAATGGTACAAATGAGTGCAGATCACAAAAAATTCGTTCTCACAGAGCTCCATACACATAACTACAAAATAGTTATAGGGGTCAGAATAAGATGAAAAGAATATGTGGTATTTCCATAATTGTACTGACGAGAAAATGGAAGTAACAAAACCCATAAAACTGTTGCAGAGTTTCCTTTTTTTCCAATTTCACCCCATTTAGAATTTTTTCCAGCTCCTCACTATATCGTTTGAAATATTTTATGGTGGAATAAGAAAGTGCAACTTGTCCCGCAAAAAACAAGCCAATATGACCCCAGAAAGGCAGGGAGTAAAAAACATAACGAAAAAACCTCTGAGGCGCTGAGAGGGTTTAGTGAAGTCCAAACAAAGGAGAATATTAAATCAGGAAAGGAAGTAGAATCCATAAAGTCACTTCAAAAAATTATATATTCCCCCTAAATAAAAAAATGACATGGAACATTTACATACAGGTTTATATATGCAAAAAAAAATTGGACGGAAGTTTCCTTTTAAAAAGCATTGCTGGTTTAAAGGGTTTCTTTCACCTGAAAAATGGGTATTAAGCTGGGTGACAGTAGCGATGTGCTAATGTCAGCTGAACATAATAGTGCCATCTCACTGCCTGCCGCCGTTATTGAGAAAAATGAACTTTTATAATATGCTAATTAGGCTCTCTTCTCCCACCTCTGGCAAGGCCCTGCTTCACTAGATTGACAGGGCCAGGCAGCGTTGGTGTCCTACCTCCGACATTGTCTGCAGTGTAAATCTCGCGTCTGCACCGTCCCATTCAGTATATGGCGCAGTAATTGAAGGGCGCTCGCTGGCTGCCAGCTTCCTAACTGCTCCCGCGCCGAATACTGAATGGTGCAAGATCTCCCCCAGCGCACAGGGCTGGCAGGACGAGGTGAACGCTGCCTGGCCCTGTTAATCTAGAGAAGCAGGGAGTGGCCAGAGGTGGGAGAACGGAGCCTCTAGGAGCAGGGGCAACGCCCCCCTGCTCCTAGAGGATAATTAGCATATTATAAAAGTTCCTTAACGGCGGCAGGCAGTGAGATGGCACTAATATATTTATGTTCAGCTGGCATTAGCACATCAATAATGTCAGCCAACTAAATACACATTTTTCAGGTGACAGAAAAGAAACCCTTTAAGGTTTCCAATTGTTGTGTAAGGGCATACAGATGCTAAATAGGGGAGCCCTGCTTACACCCCATTATCTAAAATGGAAAGCTGCTTCAAAGAGGGATTCTAAAGGATTTGCCTATTAATTACTGCGACTTCAGACCCTTTCATGAAGACACCAGAGGCAGGAACCAGGGGCATAGAGACAGAGGCTGTGTTTCCTATTAGCAAGAAATAAAAATGTTAATGATTGTGCAATAACAAAGACTCATTGTACACAAGTAATTCAGACAATGGGAGAATTCAGTTATGTGAGACTCATAAAAACCCCTGAGTAAATGTGTGTTCATCCCTAGAATTATGAGCCATCCTTTGGGGACATTTGCTTCTGTCTTGACTCCATATTGCTCCACGTATCTGGTCGTATTCCAAAATTAGCTTGAAACCTTTTTGCTGGCAATTTTCTCCCAATAATTTATGGCTTTTTAACAGTTTAATATGTGTCATTAGTATTTTGTGTTCTGTCTTGACTTGTTTTTGCGTATAAATCCTGATTTTAAAATGTAACCTAGTTTTAGGTCACGTTCTATTTGGATTCAAGACAAAGCTAACAGAATTCTTCATGGTTTAAAGTTGTTCCCCATCTTATTGCTCCGTATTTTTTTTTAAAATTCTAATTACCGTAATACCACCTGAGAGAGGGCATGATATGCATTACCTACTGCCAAGCGGCATTTCTTGACTGCCAGTACAGTGGCCGGTTTTGGGTGGTTCCAACGCTACGGTGGGATGGTAAGGTGTGGTGCACCCCAATGGCAAATTAGTTCATGGTCTACAGTAGGGCTGCACGATATGGGAATTTTGTGCGATTGCGATTAGGGCCCAAAAAATTGCGATAACGATATGCGATGCGATATTTTAACCCCTTAAGGACACGGCCCTATTTCACCTTAAGGACCAGGCCATTTTTTCAAAATCTGACCACTGTCACTTTAAGTGTGGATAACTTTAAAACGCTTTTACTTACCCTGGCCGTTCTGAGATTGTTTTTTCGTCACATATTGTATTTCACGACACTACTAAAATTGGGTCAAAAAAGTCAATTTTTTTGCATAAAAAAATACAATTTTTACAAAAAATTTGGAAAATTTAGCAAATTTTAAAGTTTCAGTTTCTCTACTTCTAGAATACACAGTAATACCCTCCCAAAAAGGGATGATTTTACATTTCCCATATGTCTCCTTTATTTTTGGAGCATTTGGGGAATGTCATTTTATTTTTTGAGATGTTACATAGCTTAGAAGTTTAGAAGCAAATTTTGAAATTTTTCCGAAATTTCCCAAATTCCACTTTTTATGGACCAGTCCAGGTCTGGAGTCACTTTGTGAGGCTCACATAATAGAAACCACCCAAAAATGACCCCATTTTAGAAACTACACCCCTCAAGGTATTCAAAGCTGGGTTTACAAACGTTGTTAACCCTTTAGGTGTTCCACAACAGTTTGTGGAAGATGGAGAAACAATTTAGAAATTTGGAATTTTTGGAAAAATTTCCATTATAATCCATTTTTTCCAGTCATAAAGTGAGGGTTACCTTCCAAACAAAACTCAATATGGGTTGCCCTGATTCTCTAGTTTACAGAAACACCCCATGTGTGGTCCTAAACTACTGTTTGGCCAAACGGGAGGACATTGAAGGAGGGGAACGCCATATGGGTTTTGAATGGCAGATTTTGCGGGACTGGTTTTTTTACACCATGTCCTATTGCAAGCCCCCTGATGCACCCTAGCATACAAATTCCAAAAAAGTGACTCCATCTAAGAAAGTACACCCCTCAAGGTATTCAAAGCTGGGTTTACAAACGTTGTTAACCCTTTAGGTGTTCCACAACAGTTTGTGGAAGATGGAGAAACTGTTTTGAAATTTGGAATTTTTGGAAAAATTTCCATTATAATCCATTTTTCCAGTCATAAAGTGAGGGTTACCTGCCAAACAAAACTCAATATGGGTTGCCCAGATTCTCTAGTTTACAGAAACACCCCATGTGTGGTCCTAAACTACTGTTTGGCCAAACGGGAGGACATTGAAGGAGGGAACGCCATATGGGTTTTGAATGGCAGATTTTGCGGGACTGGTTTTTTACACCATGTCCTATTGCAAGCCCCCTGATGCACCCTAGCATACAAATTCCAAAAAGTGACTCCATCTAAGAAAGTACACCCCTCAAGGTATTCAAAGCTGGGTTTACAAACGTTGTTAACCCTTTAGGTGTTCCACAACAGTTTGTGGAAGATGGAGAAACTGTTTTGAAATTTGGAATTTTTGGAAAAATTTCCATTATAATCCATTTTTCCAGTCATAAAGTGAGGGTTACCTGCCAAACAAAACTCAATATGGGTTGCCCAGATTCTCTAGTTTACAGAAACACCCCATGTGTGGTCCTAAACTACTGTTTGGCCAAACGGGAGGACATTGAAGGAGGGAACGCCATATGGGTTTTGAATGGCAGATTTTGCGGGACTGGTTTTTTTACACCATGTCCTATTGCAAGCCCCCTGATGCACCCTAGCATACAAATTCCAAAAAAGTGACTCCATCTAAGAAAGTACACCCCTCAAGGTATTCAAAGCTGGGTTTACAAACGTTGTTAACCCTTTAGGTGTTCCACAACAGTTTGTGGAAGATGGAGAAACTGTTTTGAAATTTGGAATTTTTGGAAAAATTTCCATTATAATCCATTTTTTCCAGTCATAAAGTGAGGGTTACCTGCCAAACAAAACTCAATATGGGTTGCCCAGATTCTCTAGTTTACAGAAACACCCCATGTGTGGTCCTAAACTACTGTTTGGCCAAACGGGAGGACATTGAAGGAGGGGAACGCCATATGGGTTTTGAATGGCAGATTTTGCGGGACTGGTTTTTTTACACCATGTCCTATTGCAAGCCCCCTGATGCACCCTAGCATACAAATTCCAAAAAGTGACTCCATCTAAGAAAGTACACCCCTCAAGGTATTCAAAGCTGGGTTTACAAACGTTGTTAACCCTTTAGGTGTTCCACAACAGTTTGTGGAAGATGGAGAAACTGTTTTGAAATTTGGAATTTTTGGAAAAATTTCCATTATAATCCATTTTTCCAGTCATAAAGTGAGGGTTACCTGCCAAACAAAACTCAATATGGGTTGCCCAGATTCTCTAGTTTACAGAAACACCCCATGTGTGGTCCTAAACTACTGTTTGGCCAAACGGGAGGACATTGAAGGAGGGGAACGCCATATGGTTTTTGGAAGGCAGATTTTGCGGGACTGGTTTATTTACACCATGTACCCTTTCAAGCCCCCTGCTGCACCCCTAGAGTAGAAACTCCATAAAAGTGACCCCATCCAGGAAACTACAGGATATGGTGGTTGTTGTTTTGGGACTATTTTAGGGTAAATTTTTTTTTGGTTGCTCTATATTATACTTTTTTGAGGCAATATAACAAAAATTGAAATTCTAAAATTGTTAATACATTTGCCATTAATTTTTGTGGAACGCCTAAAGGGTTAACAAAGTTTGTAAAGTAATTTTTGAATACCTTGAGGGGTGTAGTTTTTAGATGGGGTCACTTTTTTGGAGTTTCTAGTCTAGGCTACATCAGGGGGACTTCTAATGGGCCATGGTGTAAATAAACCAGTCCATCAAAATCTGCCTTCCAGAAATCATATGGCGTTCCCTTCATTCTGTGCCCTGCCTTGTGGCTATATAGCCATTTACGACCACATATGGGGTGTTTCTGCAAAGTACAGAATTGGGGCAATAAATAATATATATTTTTTAATGTTAACCCTTGCTTTATTACTGGAAAATATGGATTAAAACGGAAATTTTGGCCAAAAATTATTTTTTTTGCAGTTTTTTTTTTTTTTTTTTTTAACACCGCTCCTGTAAGGGGTTGGGTCTAATGTTATTTTTATAGGGGAGATTATTACGGATGCGCCAATACCTAATATGTCTACTTTCTTTGAATTATTCAGATTTGACACTAGATTATCATTTTAGGAACAAAAATAGATAATTTTACTATCTCCATAGCCTGGCTGCTGCATTTTTTTTGGGGTGTGGTTACTATATAATGTAGGGGCTCAATTTTTGCAGGATGAGTTGGCGGTTTTATTGGCACTATTTGGGGGTGCATACGATTTTTTGATCGCTCGCTATTACACTTTTTGTAGTGTTAGGAGACATAAATGGCTTTTTTTTAACACTGTTTTTATTTTTTATTTTTAACGCCGTTCATCCGAGGGGTTGGTTCTAATGTTATTTTTATAGGGCAGATTATTACGGACGCGCCGATACCTAATATGTCTACATTTTTGATTTATTCAGATTTGACACTAGATTATCATTTTAGGAAAAAAAAAGATAATTTTACTATCTAAATAGCCTGGTAGCTGCATTTTTTTTTGGGGGGAATATATAATGTAGGGGCTCATTTTTGCAGGATGAGATGGCGGTTTTATTGGCACTATTTGGGGGTGCATACAACTTTTTGATCGCTCGCTATTACACTTTTTGTAGTGTTAGGAGACATAAATGGATTTTTTAACACTGTTTTTATTTTTTATTTTTAACGCCGTTCATCCGAGGGGTTGGTGCTAATGTTATTTTTATAGGGCAGATTTTTACGGACGCGCCGATACCTAATATGTCTACATTTTTGATTTATTCAGATTTGACACTAGATTATCATTTTAGGAAACAAAAAGATAATTTTACTATCTAAATAGCCTGGTAGCTGCATTTTTTTTGGGGGAATATATAATGTAGGGGCTCATTTTTGCAGGATGAGATGGCGGTTTTATTGGCACTATTTGGGGGTGCATACAACTTTTTGATCGCTCGCTATTACAATTTTTGTAGTGTTAGGTAATAACACAAATGTCTTTTTGGACATAGTTTTTTTTTTTTTTTTTAAGAAGTTTTTCAAAGAGGTTAGGTCAAATTTTATTTTTATAGAGCAGATTTTTACGGACGCGCGATGCCCAATATGTATGGCTCTCAGACTTAGGTGACACTAAAACAGGCATCCTCAAAGCGGCCCTCCAGATGTTGTAAAACTACAATTCCCACTATGCCCTGCTGATACCTGTAGCTGGACATGCTGGGAGTTGTAGTTTTACAACATCTGGAAGGCCGCATTTTGAGGATGCCTGCACTAAAACTAATATTTTTGGGAAAAAAATGTTTATGTGCCTCCAAAGTCTTAGAGCCATACTTTTATGTTTTCTAGGGGACTGTCGGAACTTATAAAAATTTAGTACTCCATGGAAGTGTGATACTCCCTGAAGCAATTGATGACGCAGAGGCCCGGATGATCGGGGCAAGTGTCACATTGAGTGGTGGTGTCCTTCCGAATCCCCTCTTGTGACACACTCTGCATCTTTTTTGGGTTCGTCCCTTTTTCCAGTATGGGGGACCACACCTGGAAAATGTTGGCCAGGGACGACCCGGGCGCCTCCAATTCCCGAGGTACTCCGACCTGCTCTTTCCCGGTCTGAAAAGATCAGGTCCTTGAGGACTGCCTCATAGAACTGGAGGAAAGTCCCTGTGCTGCCAGCGCTCGGCATAGTACAAAAGCGTTGTACATGGCAACCTGCACCATGTTGACCGCAACCTTTTTGTACCATGCCCGGGTTTTCCGCATGGCATTATATGGTTGGAGAACTTGATCAGACAGATCAACTCCACCCATATACCGATTGTAGTCGACGATACAATCGGGTTTGAGGACCGTTGCCGTGGTACCTCGCACAGAGACTGGGGTGGTGCCATTACCGTGGATTGTGGTCAGCATAAGGACATCCCTCTTGTCCTTATACCTGACCAACAGCAGGTTTCCACAAGTAAGGGCACGGGTCTCACCCTGGGGATAGGTACCTGGAGGGGTGGGCAGGGAGGCCGCGCTGATTTTTCCGCACGGTCCCACAAGCGAACGTGGATCTGGCGTAGAGGGCCTGGTACAAGGGTATACTGGTATAAAAGTTATCCACGTACAGGTGGTAACCCTTATCCAGTAGTGGGTACATAAGGTCCCACACGAGTTTCCCGCTAACACCCAGAGTGGGGGACATTCTGGGGGTTCAATACGGGAATCTCGTCCCTCAGTACACACGAAATTTGTAAGTGTACCCTGAGGCACTCTCACAAATTTTGTACATTTTGACGCCATACCTCGCCCGCTTAGTGAGAATGTATTGGCGGAAACTGAGTCTCCCTTGAACGCAACGAGAGACTCATCAACCGCGACCTCCCTTCCAGGTACGTAGGCCTGCGCGAATGCGGCCCCAAAGTGATCGATGATCGGCCGTATCTTGTACAGCCGGTCATAGGCGGGATCACCTTGGGGGACATGCTGCATTATCTGCATAATGCAGGCATTTCCGGATGGCCTCAAACCTTGAGCGCGTCATGGCCATACTGTACAGTGGGGTCTGGTAAAGGACGTCCCCACTCCAGTATTGCCTGACGCTTGGTTTTGCACTAGGCCCATGTGCAGCACGAGGCCCCAAAACGTCCTCATCTCGGCTGCACTGACTGGCGTCCAGCCACCGGGCCTAGCCAAAAAGGAACCTGGGTGCTGAGCGACGAACTGTTGGGCGTACAGATTCGTCTGCTCCACCATCAGATTCACCAGCGGGTCACTGAAAAAAAACTGAAATAGTCTATTTCAGTGAACCCCACTGTGGGAATCTGGATTCCAGGATTGCCAACGAAATCCGGAATCACAGGTTCATAGTCCACTGGGGGACACCAGCTAAGTTCACCGGTGGGGGCTCCGGTGCGCTTATTTGGTGGGCCGGGAAACCAGTACGAGCCCCAGGGCTGCTCGTACTGGTGTGGGCCACAGGGTCCCTAGCATGTGGGGCCCCTGGCTCCACCTGGCGGCGTCTCCGCCGCCTTGGGAGCTCATCATCATCAGATGATGATGAGGAGGATGCAGATGACAGGAGGAAGGTGGGGTCATCGTCATCCTCACTGGCGCTCTCGGTGTCGGAGAGCATCTGGGCGTATGCCTCCTCCACTGAGAACATCCGGTGGGCCATGGGTGTGTGTGCGTGTATGTGCGTGTGTGTCAAACTTTATTCAATGTGCGTGTGTGTTGGGGCGGGTGTTCGCGTACTAAGAATTACAAAAAGTGGCGGAGGTGGAGGTAGGTGGCGGAGGAGGGCAGCGGGTGGTGGAGGAGGGCGGCGGGTGGAGGTGGCAGCGGAGGGTGGTGGAGGTAGGTGGCGGAGGAGGGCGGCGGTGGTGGAGGTAGGTGGTGGAGGTAGGTGGCGGAGGAGGGCGGCGGTGGTGGAGGTAGGTGGCGGAGGAGGGCGGCTGGTGGTGGAGGGAGGTGGCGGAGGAGGGCGGCTGGTGGTGGAGGGAGGTGGCGGAGGAGGGCGGCTGGTGGTGGAGGTAGGGGGTGGAGGAGGACGGCGGTGGTGGAGGTAGGTGGCGGAGGAGGGCGGCTGGTGGTGGAGGTAGGTGGCGGAAGAGGACGGCGGTGGCGGAGGAGGGCGGCTGGTGGTGGAGGAGGAAGGTGGCGGAGAAGGGCGGCGGGTGGGGGTGGCAGCAGAGGGTGGTGGAGGTAGGTGGCGGAGGGTGGTGGAGGTAGGTGGCGGAGGCGGGTGGGGGGGGGGTCAGAACCCCTGGGTTGGTTTTAGGGGTCTGTGGACCCCAACCACCAGAGGCACTGGAAAAAAAAAGTTTTTTTTTCTTTCCCTAAAACTTACTCTATCCCTTCCTAGCCCTGCCTAAAAAGAGCTTTCCCTCACTCACCCTAACCTACCTGGAGGGTGCAGGAGGGTTCTGGATGGAGCAGGGGGGGGTCGCAGGAGCAGAGCTGGAGCGGTGCGGGCAGGTGCGGGCACGTCGGCAGCAGCGGGAGAAAGAGGAGGGAGAGAGGAGCGCTGGGTGTTTGAATCGCCCGCCTCTCTCCCGGACCAATCAGCAGCCACTACCGCCACCAACGCATACAATTCAAGAATGGTGATTGGTGGTGTGATATTACACCACCGATCACCATTCTTTTCCGGTTCATCGGGTCACCGGAGACCCGAATGGACCGGAAACGCAGAAAACCGCAGGTCTGAATTGACCTGCGGTTTTCTGCGATCGCCGATACGGGGGGGTCAAATGACCCCCCTCGGCGTTGTGTCGGGATGCCCGCTGAATGATTTCAGCGGGCATCCCGTTTGTATTAACCCCTTCACCGCCGCAATCGCCGTTAAGAAACATGACGTACCGGTACGTCATGTGTCCTTAAGGACTCGGGAAACATGCCGTACCGGTACGTCATGTGTCCCAAAGGGGTTAAGGGAATTGTGCTAGAGGTCTATCTGCTTGGATTTTCAAGGTAAAAGCACCCACAGATGACTGATAATGTGAAATGTAGCTATGCTGAACTCAAGAACTGAAATGCGCAGTGTTTTTCAAAATAAATTACATATTTGCATTACTGCAAAAGTACAAAATACTAAACTTGCCATTTTCTTAATAGCACTGCACAGAACAGATAAAAAAAATAGATATAAGAACATGTGTTCATTAAAATAACGACTTCCCTCCAGCCCCTCCTCGGTCCCCGCACTGTAACTGATGTATCGCTGGGCGCGCTGTGCAGCATATCGGCTGGCGATACATCAGTGTCAGTGTCACGTAGAAAGTCACCCATCACTTTATAAGACGCACTGCCATTCCCCCCCCCACTGTGTCTTATAAAGCGAAAAATACGGTAATATAATTGCAGCATTTTTGAGTCAGCAAATTGCGATTGCGATATGGCGATTAATTGCGATTGCTTTCGCGATATATTGTGCAGGCCTAGTCTACAGTAAACCAGTGTGCTTCTTTACTGGAGGAATTCAGGTACAAAACAATACAGGCGAGGCATAGGTCTGGCTTCTCCAGTCTCCTCCCTGGCAGAAGAAGGTTTTGTGATGAGGAAAGGCCTGAGCTAGCTGTCCCTCTCTCTCAGAAGGCTAGTACCCTGGCCAGGATCTGAGGCTCAATTGTTCGCAGGCCCTCTGCTCAAAGGACTGGTGACCCAGGGTCTGTGGCAGACTATCCCCGGCTCAGCATCTTCTTCTGGTCACTCATACAGTTTGGCAGAGTCTCTTCTACTAAACACTAGTCCCTAGCTGCACATAGGGGATCTAACTGCTCTCCTTGTGTCAAAAGGCCATTGTGTCTATTTTTCCCCTCCAAAACTTTGCATAGTCCCTTTATAGTAACTATGCATTGATAGAAAGTCCCTAAGTCTCTCAGTATTAGCTGACTGTGCATTAACCCTTTAAAATAGTGCAGACATAGTGCAAATGAACAAAACCTATACAATGCAGTTCAACAATATAAAACAGTATAAGTGTAAACAACAGCATAAATCACAGTGCAAGTTGACTCTTCCAAGTGCACTAAAGTAGTGAATTAATGGCTTTGCATAGTAGCAATAGAGGCAAGTGTCCACAAACGTCCAGGGCACTGTTTATTAGATATCCTCCACCTAAGGGTCCATTCACACGTCCGTAGTGTATTGCGGATCCGCAATACACCCTGCCGGCACCCCTATAGAACTGCCTATTCTTGTGCGAAATTGTGAACAAGAATAGGACATGTTCTATTTTTTTTCCAGAGCCACGGAGCGGAAGTTCGGGGGCGCCCTCTGGAAATGTGGATGCGGACAGCACACTGTGTGCTGTCCGCATCCATTCCTGCCCCATAGAGAATGAATGGGTCCGCACGCATTCCGCATAATTGCGGAACGGGTGCGGACACATTCACAGACGTGTGAATGGACCCTAACCATTGATGAAAGGGATGTATAAAGAGCCTCAAACCCGTTGGCACTACTGTAAGACATTTGTGTTACTTAGTATATGATACAATGGGGCAGATTTGTGAAGCCTTTCCAAATGAGCAACTGTCTTTGTGGTGCATAGCAAACAATCACAAAAAAAGTTTTCATTTTTCTACAGCAGAATGAGAAATGAAAGCTGTGCTGTGATTGGCTGCTATGGGAAGTTTCATAAATCTCCCCAATACATTTCGAAGCGGTGCCAAAGGGGTTCTGTTTCTCAACTTGCTTCACCAATGGGATCTTCTCACATATATCACAAACCCTTTAGGCTAGGTCTACACGACGACATTTGTCGTGCGACATTTTGTCGCACCAATGTGGCGCGACAATTTTTATAATGATAGTCTATGGTGTCGCACTGCGACATGCTGCGACTGTTGTGTCGCATATCCAAGACAAATGTCGTCATGTAGACCTAACCTTAATCTGTATGGGGCCCTCCTGACACTCCCTTACCCTAAGGCTGGTAACACACTTAAGCGTTTTGCAGGCGTGCGTTTTTTCAAGCGTTTTTACGCGCGACAAACGCGCGATTGTATGCGCGTTTTTGTCATTAATGAACGCGCGTTTTTGTGATTGACAGGTGCAAGATTCACTAAAAATGCAGGCCTACCTATATAAAAGGTGTTGAATGTTTGCCAAATTGAGATTTTTATTGATTAGGTGTGTTTGAGAGTGTTGTACTGTTGGAGTTTGGTGTGGTTAATTTGGTGGATTTCTATGGAGTTTAGGAGACAAACGCAAGTGGCAGCAATGGTGTGTGGAGTGTTGCTCTTGCGGATGCGTCGTCGGAGAACGAGCCGGCGACGTTTTTGGAACAGAAAACGCGCATTTCTTCATCTTTGCGCATTCTAATACAATCCTATGGACGGAAACGCGCGCAAAAACGCCCTAAAGAAGCTCAAGTAGAAGCGACAGCGTTAGGCGTTTTCCAGCGCGTTCAAACGCGCTGTAAAACGCCCAAATGTGAACCATGCCCATAGGGAAGCATGGCTTTTCACATGTTGTGCGTTTTACAGCGCGTTTGAACGTGCTGTAAAACGCTTAGGTGTGTACCTAGGGTAAGTTCACACTTGCGCGTTTTACAGCGCGTTGGAACGCGCTGTAAAACGCTCAACACATGCAAACCAATGCTTCCCTGTGGGACTGGTTCACATTTTTGCGTTTTACAGCGCGTTCGAACGCGCTGTAAAACGCCCTACGCATAAACAAGTACTTGAGCTTTTTTTGGGGTGTTTGTCGCGCGTATTGTGATTGACACCACAGTAGTCAATCACAAGAACGCGCGTACGACGCGCGTTTCCTATTTGCAAAAACACACTGTAATACGCGCGACTAAAACGCGCGTTTCAAGAACGCTCAGGTCTGAACCCAGGGTGAAGACCGTTGCAGCTGGGTTTTTGTTCTGGGAGATAAGCCGCTAGCAGAGGTTTTATCCTTCTCCTTGTTAGGACAAGTGCATGCTTGGCCAAATAATCATTTGGCTGACAGCTATCTAATGTGTATGACCAGCCTTAGGTTTGTCTATCTCTGTGGTGTTATTATATGGTCCCTTGAGCCGAACCAGTAATGCTTGTCCCATAGTAGCATGCATACAAAAGTGCAAATAGTAGAGGACGCCTCTGTGTAGTCACTTACAGTTCTTTTTAATGGAACAACCCTTTTAAGTGCTTTTCATCCTAAATGAATACCGTTCATTGGTCATGTGCTACTGGTCAAGGTTTATAATAAACCTATGAATGCCCTGGCCACCGCAGTCGTTCCATGTGAAGATGACAGCTTTGAACTGTGTCATCCCTTTCTTCTGCAAACCCTGAAAATCTAGGAATACAGAAATTACCAGTGGCGTTGTGGAATAGGGACGTATGATGAGTTTAGGTAATGTTAATGAGGAACAGATGAGGAATATGTGTGTTCTGAGGTGTAGGATTCTCGAGAGCCACGTTTGATCCGATGCCTGTTCCAACACTTTTACTATTAGAGACACTAAATAAATTGCATGTATTGGCTTTATGACCTTCCTATTAATAACAGCACTTAGCACCCTGCTAACCACATTTACTGAAACATCCCCCTGACATAAGCCCAGAAGCAGCAGTCTCCTATTAACAGGTGCCTTGCAGGCTCCAAAACTGTTTGATCATTGCATACAAATCAGCGTCCCGTACAGTAAAATTGTTTTTGTACGCAATTAATTACGAGCATTTGAAGTTTTTTTGGAATGCAGAAGATAATACCTGAAGTTCCCTTTTTGTAAGGCTGCCTCGGTCAGAGGCCACACGTGGTTTGATTTTTCCCGTGGAAGATATAATGTTTTCAAGGCACATTCATGACAAAGTGTCTGCCTATGGAGTTGTAGTTGTGAGCATGAGTCTAATACACTTTGACAGACGATATTCATGAGCCATGTGTTCTTGATTAAGTCATTTGGGGCATTAAAAGTTGATAAAAGGGGCATTTTTTTTTTTTTACAAAGGTGGACTGAATCAAATACAAGGAAGCACTTACAGAAAACCCAAGCAATTTGTAGAGCAAAAAACTAACAAAAACACTGCAGATTGGGAATATGGTTCTTGTGCCAACTGAACATAGGGCAATGAGGTTTTCTGATTTTAATTTTTACTATGGCTGATTTGGTGACCCAGCTCATCTAAATCAGGGATTCTTAGGGAAAATATACCTTATTTACATATATGTTTCTGTCCGCATGTACCATATAACAAGTAAGGCACCTTTCACATCTGCGTTTTTGCTTTCCGTCCTCGGGGCTCTAGGATGGAAAGATACTGATCAGGATTATACTAATGCGATCTGAATGGAGAGAAATCCGTTCAGGATGCATCAGGATGTGTTCCGTTCAGTATGTGAACGTTTTTTGGACGTTGACAAAACCGCAGCATGCTGCGGATTTGTCTCCATCCAAAAATTTGGAAGACATGCCGTAACGCCGGATCCGGAATTAATGCCCATTGAAGTGCATTATCTCGGAATTAAGCTAAACGTCGTTACGGCGCATCGCCGGATCCGGTGTTTAGCTCTGCGCATGCGCAGCAGCAGTTCCGATTGGGGCCCCAGTGTAAACTGGGGCTCCGATCGGTTACCATGGCAGCCAGGACGCTACTGAAGTCCTAGCTGCCATGGTAAGTACTCAGCAGGAGTGTACTTACCTGCACTGCGGCCTCCGGGTGCTCCTTCATGAGGCCACAGGTCCGGGGACCTGTGACGTCATGAAGGAGCGCCCGGAGGCCGCAGCGCAGGTAAGTACACTGCTGCGGAGTACTTACCATGGCAGCCAGGACTTCAGTAGCATCCTGGCTGCCATGGTAACCTGAAAGTATATTGAAGACTGATCAGGATCCTGATCAGTCTTCAAATGCTTTCAGGCAACTTGTGTTCTGACGGAAGTGCCCACCGGATCCTCAGAACGCAAGTGTGAAAGAGGCCTAAAGCCAGTCATGTGTAAAACAATTAGCCACTTTGGGCCATCATATTTTTTAGAAGGTTACCCTTAAAAAATTAGCTGATCACAGGTTGTCCGTGCAAACAACATTTTTATAATTTTTTTGTGTGGCAGAACCTTGCAGTAAGAATTTAATTTCCCTGCCTTGCCACCACAGGATATATGAAGTATTACATGACGTCCAGAGAAATCAGTGCATTGTCTGTGTAATTGTCTAGTCGTTCTGGGTCTTGCAGAATGTCCGCATGTACCATATAGCAAGTAAAGCTGGTCATGTGTAAAACATTTAGACACCTTGGGTCATCATGTTTTTTTTAGAAGGTTCCCTCTAAAAATTAGCTGATCACAAATTGTTCCAGCAATCGAATGTTTTTGTGGAAGAACCTTGCAGGGAGTATTTAATTTCTCTGCAGTGCCGCCACAGGAGATGTGAAGTATTGCAGAATGCCCAGAGAAATCAGTAGGTCGTCTGTGTAATACACGGTCATGCTGGGTCCTCCAGAAACAAAGTAAGTCCTGAAATTCCCTCTACTCAAGATAATTGATGAATATCCCAAAAGAGGATCTCGCATTAACTCAAAATGTCTTGATCGGGTATTTGAAAATGCATTTTAGAAGCCATTTATCTGCCTGATAACCCCTAAACTAGGAATATACTGAGATATTTGACTTCAGTTTGACAAATGTTCCGATGTTCTTGTTATTAGGACATGCTGCGATGAACAAGTCAAGATCAGGCCAACTGTAGCAAAGAAGAGCACAATTGGGAATTGCCTAACTATGGGAATTCTATGTAATACTAGGATTATAATCGTGATGAAACGTTGCCAAGCAAACATTCTAAAGTATATATTTTCCAACTAATAAATAGGTATCTGTTATTTTACCATAATTGCACAGATTTGTAAGGGCAACATTCAATACAACTTCAATATATGTGGATATAAAGCAGAATTGCTAGAAACACTTACTGTATATGACTCACCTCTACCTGATCCATCAGTGATCTGCACCCACAGCTGCGGCCTCTCTGCTTCCAGGATTGGACTCTGTCTGAAGACATCGGGCTGGCAGCAGATTCAAGGAGGAAGTTGGCCGTAGAACACTCCTTGGGGATTAAAGGGGTTGTCCCATGAAAAATATTCTAGTTTTCAAACCATCATCTGGATCTAAATTCTTTTGTTACTGCATGTAATTACAAAATTAGCATAGCCACTAAATTATTAATTAAATTATATCTGTATAGCGCCACCGCTGTTTTTTTCTTTTCTTATTTCTTTGACCTGCTCACTGAGATGGCCGCACATGCTCAATGCTCAGTTTCATCCTTCAACTGTCCCCTGAGCTGTGATAGGAAGAGTATGGGCACGCCCCCTGAGCTGTGATAGGGAGAGTATGGGCAAGTCCCCTGAGCTGTGATAGGGAGAGTATGGGCACGCCCGCTTAGCTGCAGCAGAAAAGACACTACCCGTGAGCTTGATATAAATCTAGCAATGAATGGGGAGATCTCTGGACCCATGTGAGGTACAGGGCTGGTTCTAGCCTTGATAGAAAGGGATTGTCATGTACTATATGATGTCTGATTTTTATTTTTTAAATCAGTCATGTGATAACCCCTTTAACTATTCTGTTTTTTTTTTTTTGTGTATTATCTTGACCTCTGCATCACCCAAGTTTTATGCTTTTGTCTCATCCCTCCTGGTTATGTTACCTGGTGCTTGTGGTTCAGCTCCTTGGTTATTGACCTTCAGCTTGTATCATTGGTACGTCTCTGTTTACCTCTGACTTGTTTCATCTTGATTTGCTCTCCTGGTATGGACTTCTAGCTCCTCTGCTCCACAGACGTTCCTGCAGTGCGTCCACCGCTAACTGGTGAAGAACAGGGACATTTCTTAGACTTAGTTTATCCAGAGTCAAATCAGTTGCGGTATAACGGTTCATTTTCTGGTGAGAACCTATTGATGATACTCCACCAGCGCACCAAAGATATTGTACACTGTGTGCACAATTATTTTCCAACTCCAAGTTGTATAAACTTGAATGCTTATTAAGAAGCATATCAGATGATGTGTATTTGTGTAATGAGCGAGGGTGTGACCTAAGGAGATCAAGATCCGATATCGAGGTGTAAATTATCAGGCAGCTTGTTTTCCTCGGGCAAAATGGGCCAAAAAAAGACTCTGAAAAGTCAAAGTTGGATGTACCTTGATATCAAAGGGAATGAATTATTTATTCATATATATTGTTGGTATCTGCAGTAGACAGAAAATTAGGATTTTTTATATCCTTGTGTAAGCCCTCAGGTATCTACTCGTCACAGGGGAATATCCGTTGTCTGAAAGGGGGTTGTATTACAATACCTCCTGTAACGTATAGTAGATATAGAATATGTACACTATTCCAGCATGGCTACAAAATATTGCTGTGATTGGACTAGTTAGTCAATCTAGCCTACACCTAATGTGTATGAACGGCGTGCTATGTAAATGGTGTAGGCGCGGTATGTCAACATTAGTGTATGTTAGGATTATTAGGGATGTTGCAGCTGCCAAATGAACTAACAGGCCTACTTTATTTACAGGGCAAACGGTAGAGCTGAACTAGATCTTTTTCCTAGGCCTCGTTAAGTCGTAGGCTGAGCGTGCCTATGTGTGGGTCAGTGTATGTTGTGAGCGTACGAACGTATAACTGTGCCATATCTAAGTGTGCTTGTGATGTACCGTACATGGTGACTGCACATGTAGATAATTGGCTGTTCTTCTCAGCAGCTTGGCGTGTCTCCCACAATCTGGGTGCTCATCATATGTTCTGTGATATTCTGCAGTAACGTTTGTTGGACAGGCCTTATATTACATTTTTTGTAGTTGAAACGCATTATCTTTTCTGCTCAAGTTTATCACTGTAGGGAATTCAGTGGGCAATTTTATGTTTAGAACAAAATAACTTTCACCAAGAGAAATTCTTTGAAACCCAGAAGTATTGAAGTTATGTTCTCCAACACAAACAGAAAAGACAGGCTTTTAATTGGTAATAGGCATAAATGATATCCACATGCCGGTATCCAAGACAAGGTACACATACACAGCCCTGCTTCACGAATCAGACCACGCAGAGTTCTGGAAGTGGTAAGAATGCTGGCGACGGGAGGAGATCTGAGGCCAGCTGACAACTTGCAGCCAAAATGGTCTCCATTTGTATAGTGGCAGGAGTGGTGTCAAGGCCGATGTTGATAGAAATCCATGAACAGACAACAGTGAAAAATGAAATGTGGAATAAATTGTCAACATGTTGTCTCAATGGTTTGTATGGGCTTAAATCCCACCAGGACATCACCTCTATGGACTGGATATTTTTTCATTTGTGTGTGGGATTTCTTCGTCTACAAATGCCACCTAGAATCTATGAAAACAATGGATGACTGGTACAATGTATGTACAATAACGGTGGATATAAAACAAACAACCAGCCTAATCGAGTGAATAAAATATGCCTAGATCTCTTGAAGACCATGCCACTTGACCTCCATGGCCTATATTGTATATAGCACCAACATACTCGGCTCAATCCCTAATGAGGCTCACAATACTCTATGATGTCCCTGCTTTAGATGCCCTTAAACACCACTGAGGTATGGTCAGCTGTATTGTCCATGAATTATCCTGATTAAACAGCTTCAGATAACAATGAAATGTATTTAATTGGCCACACCATCTTAGTAAAATATTAATTAACCCTAAGAAAACACACTTATTACAAAGCATACTTTGTCATATGTGCAGCTCCAATCCCCACCACATAAGCAATGAATAACATTCCCAGCATTACCTAGTAAATATCCAGAACCTTATCAATAATTGCCGAAAAGAAGTCCTCAAAGATTGAGGCCTGCACTGGTGGAGGAGGCAGGTAAGTTATAATGACACACAGACCTCGTCATAAGTTACCTGCCCCCTCTGGCTCTCCGTTCACTGGAATTAAATCTATGGCAGATCGGAGATTCCGTAGATCTCAGTCATTATTTACACAGTTTCTGGAGTAAATAATGATGAATAAGCCAGGAGCTGATGGCCTGGCCCTTATCATGCCCTCACCAGGTCCCCTTCTCGTAGACTAGACGAGGGAGTCATAAAATGCATATTGCGACTAGAAAAATTGCAACTGCATCGACTGGATTTGTGACTTTTGTATGCCAAAAACAGGCTTTGGGACAATAATAAATCAGGGCCAATATCTTTACTCTGTCTGCTCTCATAACATAGCCATTTTCATTCTACCTTCAGCCCTGGCTTAACCAACGTAGGTACCTCCCAAGCTCCTTCACCACCGCTGGGTCACTTGGGGCTTCCCCATTAAGGTTACATGCACACGACAGTTAAAAAAAACGTCCGTAAAAAATGGACATTTTTAACGGACGTTTTTTTCACTGATGCCTTTCTGAAAGAAGGACGTTAAAAATGGACCCATTTAATTGTATGGGGGCAGTCTGTCAGTGAAAAACGGACAAGATAGAGCATGTTCTATTTTTTGACGTCTGTTTTTCACTGACAGTTAAAAAAACTGCTATGTGAATAACCCCATAGACGACCATTGGTCTTAAAATATACATTTCATGGCCGTTAAAAAAATGTACATCACATGTCCGTTTTTCACTGTCGTGTGCATGTAGCCTAAGAGTTACAAATTGTAGTCAGACAAAATTTGCCATTTGAACCACTGATTGAAGAGTCCAGAGCTTAGGCCTCCCCAACCTCCAAACACATAGGGCCAGATTTATCATTACACTTCCATCTTACTCCACTTTTACATATGTCCAAAGTCACTTTTGGCTCAGTCAGATTTATTAATGGTCCTTTAAGGCTACATGCACACGACCGTTGCCTGCCTCCGCGTCCGCTCTTCCTTGAGATTTTGCGTCCGTCAAAAAAAAACGGATGACGGACCGTTTTTTTTGACGGATCCGATTTTTAGGGCAGATCCATTGTAAAAATACCTATCCTTGTCCGCAAACGTGAAAAAAATAGGACATGCACTTTTTTTTGACGGAATGAAAATACGGATCACGGATGCGGAACAAAAACGGTTGACCATCCGCATTTTTTGACGGACCCATTGAAATGAATGGGGAAGCATCCTATCCGTGAAAAAAAACGGAACGGACGCGGAGACAAACAACGGTCGTGTGCATGTAGCCTTATACTGTGATAAATGTAGTTTGACGGTAGCAGTTTATCCTTCAGTAAGCGGCTTTACAAAAGTCGCACGTCTTTACAAAAAAGTTGTATGTTCTATTAAAAAGTCGCGGAAGATAAGCGTGGTCCCCACTGGAGTGAAATTGCGATGTTTTTTGCGACTTTTTAAATGGTTGCAATAGTAAATATGTCTAGAGATTCATTTACATAAGACAACACGCCCACTTTCGCAAAACTGGAGAGCTTAGTGCAGAGCTTTAAAAAGTCGCAAAAAAATTCGCAATTTTACCGATTGCACATTTTTTGCGACTTTTTCACTCCATTAGGCTACATGCACACAACCGTTGCCTGCCTCCGCGTCCGCTCCTCCTTGAAATTTTGCGTCCGTCAAAAAAAACGGATGACGGACCATTTTTTTTGACGGATCCGATTTTTAGGGCAGATCCATTGTAAAAATGCCTATCCTTGTCCGCAAACGTGAAAAAAATAGGACATGCACTTTTTTTTTGACGGAATGAAAATACGGATCACGGATGCGGAACAAAAACGGTTGACCATCCGCATTTTTTGACGGACCCATTGAAATGAATGGGAAAGCATCCTATCCGTGAAAAAAAACGGAACGGACGCGGAAACAAACAACGGTCGTGTGCATGGGGCCTTAAAGTGACGTTAGCTAATGATAAATCTGGCCCATACACTATGTAACCAGCTACGAGGACTTCCCCACCAAAAGCTGCCATGAAAATAAAACCCTCCAACCTCTGGGACCAACCCAATCCGACAAAAGTTATCTATGCACAGCTCACATTACTACCCACACATAAATGAGGGTAGGTGGGGGTGTCTACCCTCTTCACTTCCTTCCACAAAATTACGTTTGCCCTTCCCACCCAAGTTCTTTTAATCCCTCTCCCCACCTCTTCTATGTCCCCCAACTTGACGGGATCTCCATTTCAGTCCCTCTACAGCTCTACTTACGTAGAAATCCAGTAAATTAGTAATCAGTGAGTTTCTATAGTATGGGAGGGATACCTTTTGCGCCCCCCTGTTATACAATACACATACGTTTTCTGTTATTATGTGCTCTGCATAAGACTCTGGAGTTACTGTTGTATAATTTGTTTGCTATGTGCTACCAGGATATGTTGTTGCGTAATATGCACCTATGAGGTTAGGGATATACTGTTTCGTATCTGTTTAGGGGTCCTCCATTACAAACATTCTAAGATTCAGTACAGATTTCCAGATTTTGCAGCTATATAGACAACCAATCATGTCTGCACTCTATAGGCACATTATAGTTATCAGGAAAGAGTACTAGTTGATACAGTATATTCTAGCTACTGTATCACATTATGCAATATCTGTGTCGACTGTATTCTGTTCTATAAAACTAAACTAGAATTTGTTCAGGGCCTCAAGGATTATATTATAATTATAGTCCTGTATCTCTGAGGAGCCCTATAGTACCTCCGATAACTATAGGGGATACAAAGATTGCAGCCATTCCTGAGACCTAGAGAAAATCTGTGTGTCTTCTCTGTAGTGCAATCCCATTGTTTATTATCCCTGTGATCTCACTGCATTAATTATCCCCGAGCAGTAACAGTACTTTGTTCGTTACCTCTGTACTGTGACATCACTGTGTGCGTTATCTTTGTATTATACAGTATCATACTGCATTTGTTAGCCACATGCTGTGACATCAGCCTGTGCATTGTCTTTGTATTATATAATACTGTATTTGTTATCCATGTGCTGTGACACCACTGTGTGCATTATTTTTGTATTATATGATACTGTATTTGAGAATGCTCGGACTGGGAGAAAATGTCTGTATGTGGGTAAGTAACTGGCTCAGTGAAAGAAAACAGAGGGTGGTTATTAACGGTACACACTCAGATTGGGTCACTGTCACTAGTGGAGTACCTCAGGGGTCAGTACTGGGCCCTATTCTCTTCAATATATTTATTAATGATCTTGTAGAAGGCTTGCACCGTAAAATATCTATTTTTGCAGATGACACTAAACTGTGTAAAGTAATTAACACTGAAGAGGACAGTTTTCTGCTACAGAGGGATCTGGATAGATTGGAGGCTTGGGCAGAAAAATGGCAGATGAGGTTTAACACTGACAAATGTAAGGTTATGCACATGGGAAGGAATAATGCAAGTCACCCGTACATACTAAATGGTAACTGGGTAACACTGACATGGAAAAGGATCTAGGAATTTTAGTGAACAGCAAACTAGGCTGTAGAAACCAGTGTCAGGCAGCTGCTGTCAAGGCCAAAAAGGTAATGGGTTGCATCAAAAGGGGCATAGACGCCCGTGATGAGAACATAGTCCTACCACTTTACAAATCACTAGTCAGACCACACATGGAGGACTGTGTACAGTTCTGTGCTCCTGTGAACAAGGTAGACATAGCAGAGCTGGAGAGGGTTCAGAGGAGGGCAACTAAAGTAATAACTGGAATGGGGCAACTACAGTACCCTGAAAGATTATCAAAATTAGGGTTATTCACTTTAGAAAAAAGACGACTGACGGGAGATCTAATAACTATGTATAAATATATCAGGGGTCAGTACAGAGATCTCTCCCATCATCTATTTATCCCCAGGACTGTGACGAGGGGACATCCTCTGTGTCTGGAGGAAAGAAGGTTTGTACACAAACATAGAAAAGGATTCTTCACGGTAAGAGCAGTGAGACTATGGAACTCTCTGCCTGAGGAGGGGGTAATGGTGAGTACAATAAAGGAATTCAAGAGGGGCCTGGATGTATTTCTGGAGTGTAATAATATTACAGGCTATAGCTACTAGAGAGGGGTCGTTGATCCCAGGGAGTTATTCTGATTGTCTGATTTGAAGGAATTTTTTCCCTTTAAGTGGGGAAAATTGGCTTCTACCTCACAGTTTTTTTTTTTTTTTGCCTTCCTCTGGATCAACTTGCAGGATAACAGGCCGAACTGGGTGGACAGATGTCTTTTTTTGGCCTTATAAACTATGTTACTATGTATAATAATAACTTTCTGCAGCACTTTTTATGTAGATTGTCACCACTTGTTCATTTTACCCCATGTGGCGGCATCGCTGGGTTTACTATACCTGTGGTGGGATATGACTGTGAGCATTTCTCCCTGGGTTAATAAGAAAAAAGAAACAACGATGTTGGCGACCAAGGGAAATTCTTAGTGCTGGGTACTGGATCAATGAAATACTTTTACTTATAGGAATGAGGTATATACTTAGAGATCTGCTGCATACACTACTTTTTTTGTGCTTGACATTGCCTTATGTAAGGCCATTCAGCTTGAGCCTTGGCTCCAGGATAGAGGCATCCGTTCTAATCAACTTGCACGTTTTGACGTCTATTTCATCCAAAGCTAATGACGAAATGTTGCAATCAAAATATAATTTTTTTTTAATCCAGTTTCAGGGATTATTAAGGCAGGTTGGTTCATCTTGCCAACAAGCCAATCATTGATATCTGAATCTTGCGTTGTTTATATGTGATGGGAATGTGCATGACGTGCAAATATTTGTACTGTACGCCATAAGGAACACTATGTTATACTCCCTCTGATTATGCAAGTTCCTTCTGAGCTGAGTTAGTGATTTTGGTCCAAAATCAATTCTAGAGTTAAGCTGCATGCACACGACAGTTGTTTTTTGGGTCCTTGTAATAAATGCCTATCCTTGTCCGCAAATGTGAAAAAAGTAGGACATGCACTATTTTTTTTGCTGAAGGGAAACACAGACAATGGATACGGAACACAAATGGATGAACTATCAGCATTTTTTTGCTGACCCATTGAAATGAATAAGTCGCCATCCTATCCGCAAATTAACTCTAAACGGATGCAGAGAAAACAACTGTCGTGTGCATGTAGCCTTATTCATCGATACAAAACCGCCATCTGGGCTTCCCCAACACAGGCTTACTCTTTCCGTGTCACTCTTTTCCCTGGCTATGAATCATTTTAGTAGCTATTTTTTACTGCTCAACTTGTGATGTACAGTACAAGATCAATTAGGAAAAAAGTAAGATAATAGATGATACCATATTGTAATGCAATAATGAACAGAAATAGGAAATAAGTCAATCAGTCCCGTCCTTCAGACATCATATAGCACATGACAACCTCTTTCTAACAAAGCTAGAACCAGCCCTGTACCTCACATGGATCCAGAGATCTCCCCATTCATTGCTCCAACTGCTGTGCTAAACTTATTTATCAGAGGGTGTGTCCTTTCTGCTGTTGGAAGTTTAAGATTGGAGCTAAGCGTGTTCGTCCACCTCAGCAAGGTGGACAGAGAAATAAGGAAAAGAGCAAACAGCAGGTGGCGCTATACAGAGATTTGATTCAGAGGCTATACTAAATTATTCAATTACAGATGCAATTACAAAATAATTCAGATCCTGGTGCTGGTTTGCAAAATGTAGAATATTTTTCCCTGGGAAAACCCCCTTTAAAGGGCATCTGTCAGCAGATTTGTACCTATAAAACTGACCTGACCTGTTACATGTGCGCTTGGCAGCTAAAGGCATCTGTGTTGGTCCCATGTTCATATGTGCCCGCATTACTGAGAAAAATCATGTTTTATTATATGCAAATGAGCCTCTAGGAGCAACGGGGGCGTTACCATTACACCTAGAGTCTCTGCTCTCACTGCAACTGCTGCTCAATCTGCACTTTGTCAGGGCCAGGCAGTGTGAATGTCATGCCTGTCCCTGTCAATCAAAGTAGAGGGGGAGTGGCAGTTCCAGAGAAATCTGAGCCTCTAGGAGTAACAGCAACACCCCCGTTGCTCCTAGAGGCTCATTTGCATATATCAAAACATCAATTTTCTCAGCAGTGCGGGCACATATGAACATGGGACCAACACAGATGTCTTTAGCTGCCAAGTGGACATGTAACAGGTCAGCCGGTGTCATAGGGACAAATCTGCTGACAAATGTCCTTCAATGATTTGATCTGACTTGTGTATAAATCTAAAATACTCATCTGGAGACCCTGAGGGTGTCTGTGCCTGATGAGCGACCCCTAAAGGAAGCCTTGCATGGGATAGTTATGAGGAATGAGCTGGGGGTATATTGAGTCCTCTGCCTAACCATAAAGAACAGAAGGGCTCCTCTGTTGTCTGTCCTATTATAAGGGCGCCCATCTGTCTTACCCAATTTCAAGAGTGGTGTTCTGTGCAGGGATGTTGCTAATCTCTGAGGATACTAGGGACATCATGGGGCACTGATAGAGGATGCAGACAAAAATTTTATGTGGTCAATGCTGGTACCAAATGACTCAGGGCCCATGCCAAGTTCTAGCAACAGCACTGTTTGTATGCATATTTATGTACAGCGATCAGCCATAACAGTTCAACCACTTGCCTAACTTTGTCTAAGTCCCCTCATGCCACCAAAACTGCTCTGACCTGTCACAACAATGACCCCACAAGACCTCTGAAGGTGGACTACGTTTAGTAGGTACCAACGACTGCATACCGGGAATACCACGTAAGATCTTCTATTTGGAGGTGCTCTGACCCAGTTATCTAGACATCACTACTTGGCCCTGTGTTCTCGCTATGTGTTTTTTTTTGTTTTTTTTTCAAAAACAAAAGAAGACCTTAGATTTATTAATTTTTTTATTTCTACTTATCCTAAACTCAATAAATTTGAGTTGTGTAAAAATGCCATATGTATTTGTAAAAGGTTCTTTGGAGTGCATTTCAGGCATACGCAATTTGTTGGGTTGACTACCACGGGTATTAATGGAGCTTCTACTCTGCTAATGTCCTCTTCCATAAGAGGCCTGTGCAAGAAAGCTACAGAGGATTAGCAGATGGGAATACACATTGAGGGCCCCATGATTGTTAGTTAAGGATGAGAAAACTCTGGGTCCCATGGGGCGAGGAAAACTGACTATTGAGAGCATTAGTGCGCAATTACTGGGCTGTTGGAGGAATTCATTCTGATCAATTACAAGCCGTTTTTCGGACTCTGTTGTACATTAGTTCATTCTGTGCGGTTGCTGTGTGTTTCTTATTAATGCAGTGATTGTTCGAGTCGAGCAGAGCCAGTTTGTTGGGCACCGATTCTCCCTGTTTGATGCTGTGTGGCTTCAGCCAGTTTCACTCTATTAAAAACATATTTTTTTAATCAGGTATAATTTAACTTGAAACATTAAAGTCTCCAAACTCATTCTCCTCTAGAGCGTAGATTGGGGGAAAAAATGCAAGAAAATGGTGTCCAAAATCGCACAAAAAAACCTGGAGTTTATAATCTGTGCTTGCTCATACCCCGATCATGCCCATTCCAGACTGGTTCTCCTTCTCTCTGCATTCCTGCGTTCTCGAGCCTTTTCTCTGGAGATCATTTCTGATGAGTAAATAAGACTGACCTGATAATTTAGCAGAGCGGAGAATGGGCCAATCACAGCTATCAAGTGCTTACAACAATCATAACTTTTCAATACAGCAAAAGAATATTTCAGCATGTTGGAAAATAAGTCTACTATTCGGTGGAAAATCAAAGAATCAGATCTTCAAGTTCCAAGGATGTATAAATGCCTTGAGACATCTTTCCTTAAAGGGGTTCTCTGGGAACAGGGAAAATTAGGATACTTAAATACAGTATTTCTTTATTATAAATATATTCCCAAATACTTTTTATTACTTATAATGGCTCATTTTTTCTAGGGAGCAATCATTAGGAGAAATAAAATGGCCGCCGTCTTATTAGTCCACACAAAACCTGTCCTAGTCACACAGCAGGACATGTTACTTCACAACACTGAGCCAAAGAGCTGTCTCATCCTTCTTGTCAGATATTATGATCCTGAATACAGATGATAAGATCTTCAGCTGAATCTCTGTAGGAATGGAGTTCATGAGGAGACATGAAGTACAGAGAGGAGGTGGAATGTGGATAATGAGGAGCAGCAGCACTTGTATGCAGTCTCCATTACCACAGTCTGTCCTCTATGTACTTCATGTGCCCACATGAACTCCATGTGTTCTGAAGTAACTTGTCCTTCTGTGTGATTAGGACAGGTTTTGTGTGTACTAACAGGATGGCAGCCATTTTATTTCACGATTGCTCCCTAGATAAAACGAGCCATTATAATTAATGAAAGGTATTGGGAATATATTTATAATAAAGTAATATTTGAGTATTTTTGTTTTCTTAATTCCCAGAGAAGCCCTTTAAGGGTTTACCAGGAATTACTGATGACATCCTCAAAATAGGTCATCAATATCTGACCGGTGGAGCTCAAAATCCCAACACCCTTGCCCATCATCTTTTGAAGAGGCCTTAATGCTCATGTTAACCCTGCAGCCTCTTCATAGGCCAATGACATCACGTCCATTTGTCACATGGCCCAGGCACAGCTCACTGAATGGGCCTGGGCTGCAATACCAAGCACAGCCACTATATAATGGACAGCACTCTGCTTGGCAAACTACCAAGAGGCCACAGTGCTGAGGCCCCTTCAAACAGCTGACTGGCAGTGGAATAGGAAGTTGGACCCTCTGATGAGATATTAATAACCTATCCTGATGATAGGTAATCCGTATTTAATTCCAGGAAAATCCCTTTAAGGCCAATTTTCAAAATTCAAAACAGGTCTTGAATTCTTTAATTGAACCTTGATTTATGGCTATCAGCCTACCTTTCCATTCAACTCAATAAATTAGTAGATGTACCAAGGGTCACGTATTTTCCCAATTAAAACCATCAAACTTAACTTCTTGTTTATGAAAGGCATAAGACAAGAAAGGCCAGTGATGTCTATGGTGCAAACCTGGTAAAAAGCATCTGCAAGTTCAACTTCTATCATCCAGCCAAATGTATATTTTAGTATCAGATGGTGTATCTGTAGCAGTCTAACTTGAAACATTAAAGTCTCCAAACTCGTTCTCCTCTAGAGCATAGATTGGGGGAAAAAATGCAAGAAAATGGTGTCCAAAATCGCACAAAAAAACCTGGAGTTTATAATCTGTGCTTGCTCATACCCCGATCATGCCCATTCCAGACTGGTTCTCCTTCTCTCTGCATTCCTGCGTTCTCGAGCCTTTTCTCTGGAGATCATTTGTGATGAGTAAATAAGACTGACCTGATAATTTAGCAGAGCAGAGAATGGGCCAATCACAGCTATCAAGTGCTTACAACAATCATAACTTTTCAATACAGCAAAAGAATATTTCAGCATGTTGGAAAATAAGTCTACTATTCGGTGGAAAATCAAAGAATCAGATCTTCAAGTTCCAAAGATGTATAAATGCCTTGAGACATCTTTCCTTAAAGGGGTTCTCTGGGAACAGAGAAAATTAGGATACTTAAATACAGTATTACTTTATTATAAATATATTCCCAAATACCTTTTATTACTTATAATGGCTCGTTTTTTCTAGGGAGCAATCATTAGGAGAAATAAAATGGCCACCGTCTTATTAGTCCACAGATGGTATATCTGTAGCAGTCTAACTTGAGAAGGGGGTTCTCTAAGACCTAGTACAACCAAACACCACATAGGACATCAGTCCAGGCATTCTGAACATCGTTATTTTTATGAATTCCGAATGTTTGGAGAAATGGGATACTGTAGATCTGTTCATTGCATTACTGGAATTCTGTAAAATAAAAGAAGGTTAATCATTAGCAGATCAATTCAAAGCAGATCTGTCATCAGGCGGTGCTGCCCTGTTTAACTGTAACATACTATCGGGACAGGTCCACTATATTGGCCAAAAACATGTTGGAGGTCATTTATCAAAGACCAGCATTTTACTCTAGTCTTTGGTATTCCCCGAGTCACCAGAGAATGTGGTGCATCCTCCAGCAGTCCCTGCGCCTGAACTGTAATCCCCAGCCCCTAGTTGGAGTAAATTTCAATTGTCATTTATAGCAGGTAACAAAGTGAATTTGCAAAGGTCTAATGGCCCTAACCTATCCCCAGTGGTAAGGGCGGTATAAAAACGCCTACATTTTGTGTTGGACAGTGACTGACAGACAGGTCTATATCTGCAACTCGTCAATTACGGGAGGGGGGGCTCTCCTCTCCTGAATACAGCTGACCGTGAATCCGATTTTGCTTGTATTAAACAAATGGCATAATATGTTTTGTGCCATTTGGGATAATAGGAGAATGGACCTTGAACAGGGCGGCATAGTCTGCTGACAGATTGCCTCTAATAGTATTTTGGATAACGGGACATTTCCTAGTATTGGATTTCATACCTGTTGAGACACCTGAAGCACTGTAGTACATAAATGGGATACGAGATGGGCTGGCATGAGAACCAGTGGAGGTGGAAGCACTGTAATTCATGAAGTAGCTCTAGGAAAAAACAGAGTTTCAGGGATTCTTGCTGGAATGATGACATTTAGAGTGAGGATTAATCATGTTAATTGTCTTTATTTAGGCTACACGTTTTGGCACTGGGCTGATACCTTACTCAGGCCACAGTACAACAAAATCCTGACGTTTGTTGTAATTTACCCTCACTCCTCCAAGTGTTATCATTCCAGCAAGCAGCTCTGAAACTCTATGTTTTTTCCTAGAGCTACTTCACTTTCCATGGGGGTTAGGGGTTGTGGATAAATACGCCCTTCCTGGTTTTCGAGATGGCTGCAGTTGGTAGAAACACCACCTTATACTATGCCAACACCAGGGATGAGTTTCTTCCTTTCCACCGCTGTAACTCAAAGACTTTTGTGTCATTTTCTTTTTCCTATAACATTGTAATTCATCACTTAAACAACTACAATGATTAACCTTTACATTTCTAAAATGACAAATACATACTATAAGTAAGAACACTAGTAATTTGTAATGAAGATTGGGGACATCATGTATGATTGTCCAACATGCCTCAGTGACCGAGGATGGTGGGACATTTTCTGAAATACTTGCCTTGGACGCCAAGAAACTTGTTCCACCCCTGGTTCAAGTTCCTCAAGTTGTGATACATTTCTGTAATTCATATTCTTAAAATGTCATAGAAACCATCTTCTAGCCATGGATTATTAATCTATGGACAAAAACCAACACCTCATCATTGGCCCTGGTGTAAAATTATCATCATTATTAAACTCTAAGCTGCTAACCAGAAAAGATAGAAATATTGTTGTTGTTTTTTTCAGACTTTGCAATTTAAATTCTAAAACTTACAGGACAAACTTGTAAAGATGTTTTAAGAATTTTACTGGTGAACCATATCTTGTATTTCATCCAGTGTTGCAACTCTAAAGAGGACATTTAGCAGAAGCCTTAGGTTATACAGAAGAAAAGACCAGAAGCCCAAAGGCTACTCTAGTTTTATAGGGGCAATATATTGCCATCTGGAACTGATAATGCAATGTCTTATGCACTAAAATTGCTTGCAAATCAGGATTCAGTTGGTCGAATCCTAAGGATCCAGCTGAATCTAATTTTTGCTTTTCTTCCTAATCCGTAACAGGATCCTGGATTTGGTATACTTGTAAAAAAATAAGTAAAATGTGTAATTTCATGTTCATGGGGTACTAGCAATTCAGCCTGATTCTTGCGTGAATTTGCTACTACAGGTATTTTATAAAGTTAATTTAACCCAACTTTTCTTTTCCAATAATAAAAATAGTGTTCTACAAGCATACAACAAGAAATATAAGACGACGTATGGCCAACATAATACAAACCAGTGAGGGGGTCATCATCAGATTAGAGCATACTAATCTATTAGTAGAAGGGGACTCCAGACAATACTTTAATTTGGAAAGAAACACAATTGGAGACAGGTGAAGAAAAAGGTTAAGGAAAGAGTTAAAAATATATCAATATTTTTTAGTTTGGTTGTGAACTCACTGGTTCGAATAAGAGGGGCCCACATTCACGTTTATTCTGGAACCCCAGCTATAGCAAATGCCGTAGGTGGAATCAAAGAAATGTAAATCTTTGCTCAATCCCTTTTTGTTAGAAGGGTTTCTAGGGCAGTGTTGCCAACCTGATCACAGGGTGTGCTGGTTCTGAGATCCCGAGCAATCAGCTGTAATCTGTGAGTGTCAAGTTCCGTTGCAGTGCCACCACAGGTGAAATGATGCATTACACTTTTTAGGCACCTTCCACTTTGGTTAATTGATGGGGTTCACAAATCAAAGACTTGGAAATTGGAAAATGAGTTTTCTAAGGGCTGTTTCACATTTCCGTTGTGACATTCCAGTTTTGAGATCGGCAGAGGATCTCCAAACCAGGCTAAAACTGTTCCGTTTTGTCCCCATTCATTGTCATTGGGGACAAAACAGATCATGATGTTTTCTGTTCTGTTTTTTGACCGAAAACAAAACTGCTGCAAGTTCTGGTTTTGTGTCCGGTCTGCGAAACAGAACAAATCAGATACGGCAGCAAAATCAATGTAAGTCAATGATGCCAGATCCCTTATTTTTCAGATCCATCACCCATTGACTTACAATGATTTTAGTTTGTTCGGTTTCGGTGTAACACAACAGCATCCTAACGATGCATTCGGATGTGTTAACATCAAACGGAGCCGTTTTGGTCAGGTTTTGAGATCCTCTGCCGAAAATGCAAGTGTGAAACAGGCCTTAAGGCAGACAAGAGAGGGGACTGGTTGCAAGGGAGCTGACAAGTCCTTCACACACATCAAATTATTGACCTTTCGAGTTTCTGATGGAGGATGGGTTACTTCCATACTTGGACCAAAAGAAAAAGGATAATCTTCAAAAAATGTAGAAACTTCATTGTAGAAACATCAAAAATTCAGCTGGACCTTGTTTTATGTATTTTTTGATGATTCTACATTTTATGAAGATTATCCTTTTCCTTTTGGTTTATTTAGTAAGCACCGAGGCCGGACGTGTGGATCCTATCAAGGGTGCGGTCCTATATGTACAACGTGGTGAGCTTTTTTTGTTCTTTTGATTTGTTACTTCCACATGCTCGGCTAACACTGTTCAGGTGCCAAAAGGTACTGTATTTCTTGTAGATGGAGTGCTTACTCCTATGAGGAACATTGCAGGATCTCACTTTAGAAGCAGTTTTTTTTAATGCAAAAATCCCTTTGTGGTGGTGGTGCCGTTTTTTAATCCACTTTTAGCTGTTTCTTATCTATTTGACAATCCACAAATATACATATTAAAAGAACCCACATTACATTATTAAACAGTGTTACAAAGATGTTCTGCAGATATCTGTTCATAAGTCTGCCAGGGCCAAGGGACCGTGAGATATGCCAAGTCTGAACTGTACGGCCATTTCATAAACAAATTTTACATTGCACGTTTTAGAGCAGTGCTGACAGATCAAGCACAGGGCTGAAGTATTAAAGGTACGTCATTCATTCAGGGCACATACAAACTGCTACCAAGTCCGAAGAGCTGAATCCTGCAAGGAAATTCTGAGCTCATCTGGCAGATTCTAGAAGTACTTTAGAAGTTTTATCCTCTGTTAAAGTGAGAAAAACGTCTTAATTAAAGAACTGCAGAGACCGTCCAGTTCTGTGTTCTGACTTAAGTTGAAATGTGAAATGAAATGAGAATTTTTAATATCCCCAATACTGATTTACTACATGATAATATGAACTTAAAGGGGTACTCTCATCTCAGACAGTGATGATAGATCGCTAAGATATGCCATCAGTGTCATATAGGTGCAAGTCCCATCTCTAGGACCCGCTTCTATCTCTAGAGCAGGGCCCCCGAAGTGAAAGGAGAGCAGCCGATCATACGCGGTCACCCTCCAGTCACCACTAAGGGAGTTCCAAAAATAGCCACATGCTGGGTCGGCTATTTCCAGCAGTCCCATAGTGCTAAATTGAGAGGTGGCTGTGCTTGCGCAGTGCACTTTCCATTCACTGCTATAGGACTTCCGAAAATAACCAAGCATGCTCACTTAGCTTTTTTTCGGACCTCCCATAGCAGTGAATGGAGAGCATGCTATTCAAGCACGGTGTACTCTCCTTCCCTTGGGGTGCCGTGGTCTGGAGAGAGGATTGGATCCCAAAGTTGGGACCCACACCTATATGATATTAATGACATATCCTAGCAATAGCCATCAATGTCTGAGATGGGAGAACCCCTTTAAAACGCAAAAAGCAGTGGAACTCTCGTCTCATTGGCACCTGGTTAGGCGTATAGTTGTGGGGCTCCCCAGAGTGAAATTTTTTATTTAGGGTTTTTTCAATTAAAAAAGGGTTGAGAATGAATGATCTTGGGAGCCAGTAGCACATGGTATTTTTTATGCATCATCTATTAGAGGTATTAGTGGAACAGCAGGTAGTAGTTAAGATGGATCAGTATATCTCAGATATACAGATGGCATTTTTAAATTTTTCTAATGCCCCTCATTCCCCCACTGTCAGCGATTAAGGCTACATGCACACGACAGTTGTTTTTCTCGGCTTCCATTTCAGTTTTTTTTGCAGATAGGATAGGAACCCATTCATTTCAATGGGTCAGCAAAAAAAAATGCTCACAGTTCATCCGGTTGTCTTCCGCGTCCGTTGTCCGTGTTTACCTTCAGCAAAGAAAAGTAGTGCATGTCTTACTTTTTTCTCATTTGCCAAATAAATGGTGGCATGCACTTGGCTGGGATCTGTGTTTTACGGCTCCCCGATTTGCGGACCGCTGTGAGCCCTTATGTGGAGAGAATTCAGTGAACTGCTAGCTCTGACATGCATACAGTACAAGCGGAAAAAAGAAAAGACCTGTGGAGCGCCAAGTCGTGAATAGAATGTGTAAGGTCTTGTAGTGTACAGGCGGTTTAAATGTACCCTTCCTAAACAGGAAGGGTACATATAAACCGCCTGTACACTACAAGACCTTACACATTCTATTCACAACTTGACGCTCCACAGGTCTTTTCTTTTTTCCGCTTGATTCGATACGGCCTGCTAGTCAGACCGTTTGGAACTTAGGTTCTATCTGGTGTGAGCAGCCTTACAGCTTATTCCTTAATCTTTTCCACGGCTTCAGACCTGGGCAACCCTTTGCGCCTCTTTCCCTCCTTAACACTTGACCTTGCCCCTTCCTCTCACTGTTCCATCTTCCCCTTCCTAACTCCTCTTCCCCCTCTTCTCTTTTTCTTCCCCACACTTTGTTCTTCAAACTCTAACCTATCTATTATTCTCTTTTACTCTTCCCAACCTCTTCCTTCATTTATGCTCCTTTTTTTCTAATTTTTATTGCATGCATACAGTACAGCAGTGTAATATTGCTATATATCATACTTTGATATACTGTATATAGGGTGCCATCTGGACTTCAGTAATGATAACTAAATTCCCTAATATCCTCTGTTGGATCCATCTTTTTTTGCCTATGGCTGCCATGCCATTCCTGTCTATGAAGATGCCTTACACAGTCCAGGTTATTTGGATCCTCACGTTCCTGAAGGGCTCGGTCATATTTCCATATTGCAGTGGAACTGTGGCACTGTCAGACAGTATGTTGCCAACATGACTTTATACAATGGTACAAAGAGAAAACTCTCCCTTCATAAACCGTGAAATATCCAAAACATGGGATCACCTTTGGCAGCATTGAAGAAACTGCCTGTAATTTATGGCTCCCTGCACTGGACCTATAGAGCTAGTAAATCAGTAGAACTGCATATTTGGAGCTTTTATGAGGCAATTCTAGGTTTCTCTACGGTAAAATTAAGAGAGCTCCTGTTTTACGTTCATACACTGAGGTCATTTTCCCTCTCTTACTTCTTCTACAAGACTGGTGATTGAGCGTTAGCTGGTGAACAGGTATGTGGCATCATTGGCGAGATTATTGCAATGGTAGGCAAACTCTGGCACTGAAGCTGTTGTAAAACTACAACTCCCAGCATGCATACGTGCTCTGCTCTTCTCAGAACTCCCATAGAAGTGAATGGAGCATGCTGGGAGGTGTAGTTTTCACAACAGCTGTAGTGCCAAAGGTTGCTGTCCCCTGGGTTATTGGATTCCGCAATTAAGGTGTAAGTCCGAGTAGTTTTGATAGCCCTCACAGGAACTAACTAAGCAGTTCCTTCAACTTTTTTCTTTTAAACGGGTTGAAGCCGACAATATATCAGTAGATGTATTAATCAAGAGGATGTCCAGCCCCATGATATATTTTTTTACAAACAGCTTATAATGCTATAAAGTAACAAAAGGAGTAAGAATGTGGAGGCATTAGTGACCTTCAGAAATAGTAATGTGACTCCACGCTGCAGCTCTACTCAGCAGATATCATAGCGGCCAACAGTCTTGAATCTGCAGGGACTGTCCTAGGATTTTTAGAGATAGTCCTGACAAATTCGGTTGGTCCTAGTCTGAAAGTATGTAGGGCTTATGTAAGCCTCAACCATAAGTGTGCTGTACTGGATGTGTTTTGTGACATTCCCAGGGGCTTCGGCTGCTCTGCTGTATTCCCAGGATGTAAACGCCTAATCGCTGACTGGAAACACAAATTGTCACATGATGCAGGAGAGCATGTCAACACTGCAGCCAGCAACTGGCTGCAGAGGCGTCATAACAGAGGCATCTTCCTGGGAGCGAAGGAGTCGGGAAGCACGTCTGCCGAAGAGGGGGAGTTTTCCCAAAACTCCCCCAAAGGTGCACAACCCCTTTAAATGCCCTGAATTTACCAACTACATAATTGGTAAATATGAGGTGTTAGTTCACGGATCTAATTACCATCTATGTATAATTACAGCATTACGGGAGATAAATACCATTAAGCTGCCCATTTTTTACAGTAATTCTGGACTATGAAGGTTATATGTCTAGGCAAGTCCTTCACCTGGGATCACCATTCCCTTTGATGGCCACATGGATAAAGTGGAGTGATGCCACCCAGACTGCCATTATTTCATATGTCAGTGTGTGTGTGGGATGGGGGTGTTAAATTTTTCTACTGTGTTAGCCAGTCTTATGTCTGACCCCATTCAACCACTGACCAAGCAACAGTGGTGGAAACATGTACCGTACAGTACCAGCTAAAGACTTGTAGGGCCTCTAGTTGAGTAGGAGTGTCTTGAAGATCATCCCATACCATGAATCTGTGATGGCAGTAGACTTCTATAGGACTATTCTGAAGTACATTCGTGTTGGTAAATTCGGAGCATTAAAGCCACTCCCCAGATTGATCCAGAACAACTTCTTCTGGGCAGGGTTTACATAAGATAAATTTTCCAGGATTGTCTCTGAAAATTTGGGACGGTTGCAGCCATGCAATCTATTGGCATATAGGAAATATGGAGATGTTGTTTTCAGCCTTGACTTGAGTAAAATGATTTAAATAATCCTATGGCCCCACATGTATGCTGCTCAGTTCTTCTCAATCCGTACCTGCTTTGCCCTAGGACGGTCAGACAATGAGCGGGTTCCTTCCATACATTCACATCACGCCTGTATACGCGTGAGTGGAAAATGGGACAAACTGCTCAGAACTTTTTAATTTCTTCCACTGGAAAGAAAACACATTAAGAAAATTTGGTTTTGACACTGAAACCTTGACACACCCAAATCTAGCAGGGAAGACTAATGGAAGAAGTGATCTTCATAAGAGGCAGTGTGTGACAAGCTGCATACTGAAGATGCTATGTACTAAAGGGTTCACATTCATTTTGTGGGTCTTAAGACAATTTGTATCAATCAGCACTTGGTATTTCTCAGAAAAGAATATACAGCAATCTTTCACTGATGTATAAGATAATGTTTCACTATTGATTTTATTTTTTTAGAATCTTTTTATAAATTTTTTAGCAGTATAAACAATAAAAGAAAAACATAATCTGTAACACTGCTACTGTGTCGAGTTACACAAATTTTGGAATAAATAAAGAACGAAATTACACAAACCCCCACCACATCCCTTGTGCATCCGCCTCACTCGTAGAGGCAAAACAGTTTATCTGCTTCTCTAATGAAATGGGTGTGCAACCAAGAAGAACCTGTGAGAGCTACCATGTAGTATGTTCAAGGTTGGAGACCAAACTTGTCTTAAACTCCTTTGAAAGAGTATCAGTAAAATGAGACCATGGTACAATGAATCTTTCTGTATCTGAGGATATTTAACCAATCTATTTTTAACAAAAACATTATCTCGGTTAGAATTACCCCTTGATGACACACGCCATATATATACAATGCATGTAGTATCTTGGTGCCAACTCCAGACTAGACACCCAATGCTATTGTCTGTGATTGGCAATAATGCCAGTCGCAGACACTTAACCCTTCAGATGCTGTGGTCAACTGCAACCGCGGCTTTCCTGGGAGCGCTGTGCTCCCGGGGTCTGAACGATTCCCCCACATGGGCTGCAATGGTAACTGATCGCAGTGTATGGGAGAAGCGATCAGAGGATCGCATGTTCACGTCCCCGAAGTGCATGCTCGACCAGCATCATTTATACAGGCACGTAGGGCTCGTGTTCTCTTAATTGGTGGGGATCCAACAGGTCTTGCCCCCCACCTGTATTATCGTGAATTCTGAGATTCAGGAAAACATTTTTTTTACACGATTTAGGTGCATAAAAGTTTACTAGACAATAGTACAAGATATCCAGTATTTTTCAGACTATAAGACGCACCCCCCCCCAAAGTGGAGTGAAATGGTAGTGCGTCTTATAGTCCGCTTCCATTGCAGCTGTACTCATCCTCCCGGGCTCCGCTCTGCACTGTGTCCTGATTGCATACAGCTGTGCGATGTCAGGTCACAGTGCAGCTTGTGCCGGAAGAAGACTGGAGAGCGGTAAGTCCTGGATCTGCAGAGTGGCAGCACCATCCAGAAAAAGCGAGGGTTTTTTTTTTTGTGTTTGATCTGAGGCTAATGGGGTTCTGATCTGAGGCTGAGCTGAGGCTGGGGGGGTTTAATCTGAGGCTGATGGAGCTTGGGGTCTGACGAGGATTGGGGGTCCGTTTTTCCCTTTTTCCTCCTCTAAATGCTAACTGTGTCTTATAGTCTCGTGCTCCTGGCCAATGCCCAAATAATACAAAGAGGGGAGTGGTAGCAAGACACATCTTACCCTGACAATGTCTTCAATGTAGTTAAGCTCTTTGTTACATAGCTAGGTGTTTTCTAGTCTCCAGGCCCCACCTAAATATCTTCAGTGTGCAGTACGCATGTACAGTTACTTCATACTTCAGGAATGCCACCAGGTATCAAGCACCACTAACCAACTACATTACCAGAAATTAAAGGGAAAGAAACAACTAAAATACCTTGCTATACACCACCCAACAGATATTTATACCCTATCCCAGGGATGGGCAAACTGCGGCTCTTCAGCTGTTGCAAAACTACAACTCCCAGCATGCAAAGACTGCTTACAGCTATCAGCCTACAGCAGGGCATGGTGGGAATTGTAGTTTTACAAGAGCTTGAGAGCCGCAGTTTGCCCATCCCTGCCCTATCCTGTCAATATGGTATATGTCTGTATTGTGGCACAACATCCTTGGTTGTGCCACTATTAAATGTTGTTTTAATACGATTCAGCATGAAAAACTAGTTCGTTTTGTCATTTACGTTCTGCTACACAATTTTTCTAATTATGAATTATTCACTTTAAATCATTATAATGGCGCCCTCTGGTCTTTAATTTCTATAGCAATGTGCATGTTCCATCCTTCTACTGCCACCCACTGTATCTACTGTTAGAAGCTGGAAGGGAGCTGCAGCAGATAGGACACATCACCTGAGCTGTGATCGGGAGAGAGCTGCAGCAGATAGGACATGACACATGCCCCCCCTTCCAAAAATGAAACACCCCCTAGCAGAGAATTGGCACAATGAATGGGAAGATCTCTGGATCCATGTGAGCTACAGGGCTGGTTCTAGCTTTGTTGGAAAGAGATTGTCATGTATTATATGAATGTCTGATTTTAATTTTTTTACATCAATCTTGGCATAACCCCTTTAAGTTATGCCCTGCGGATGACAATCCCGTGCAGTATATCTAGCTACCTTGGAGCTAGCATTAACATGGCTTGCCTTGGGTATTAGTGATGACTACTCTCATGCTGACGCTGCTATCTGTATGTGTTTGATTATGCGAGGTATAAAGCAACCACAAAGGAAAGTGATTTCTTCACGAGTCTGATATTGTCAGAGCTGATTTTAGACTTCCTTGGTCTTGCGGTTTGGCAGTGGTGGAAGGTCGCTTTCAGCTGTTTGACATGTCTTGTTGCCATGTTATCCTCCAGAAACATTGCTGAGGAATGATGGCCTGGCACATCTGCTTTCTATTTCATGCTCTTTCTGACATGAAAAAACTCTTATTGCCTCCATGCTCAAGGTGGAAAGCTTGTGCGGAATCATTACAGAGGATTTTTTTCTTGACTCGAAAAAAAGTAGAAACAACCTATGATTTTCACTAGTTCCAGGTAATGACGTGCAGCGATATTATGAAACCAGGAGGGTCGGATACTTTTGCATACTGCATCTTCATGTTGAGATGCTGACTGGCCCCAGATAAGCTGCTATTCCTTTATCTGTGACTCTGCTGTATTCCTACCAGACTCAGAATAGAGGTATGGTTATAATTTTTATATATATATAGGCAAATTCTTTGAATGCGTGACAGAGGATCAGATATTCTGGATTATAGGATGGTCATATGGAAACGTATGCATCATTTACTTGTATGAAGAAGCAGCCCAACATATAACTGTGCTACTCGTTTCCTAATTGTTTTTCATTGCTCGTTCTTCTGCTAGTGGTTTAAGGAGATTCCAGATTATTTTGTCATTTTGTGCCAGACTATCAGATGCTGGAGTAATTACGACTGTATCCTTATAGCTGTAGCTGGGGGGGAGGTTAAGTGGCGGAGTATGTTGAGTAGTTGGGGGTCCCATTTGCTAATAAGCCATTTTGCTCATCCAGGATACTAAGGGCGATCTGTATCTAGCCTCGGCTAGGCTCCGCCATGGGCAGAGATGCCATTTGTGCAACCTATCCAACAGGGGCCCAGTAGGTGGTGGTGTGGGGGGGATATGTAGTTCTAAGGGTATCTGCACATGAGAGCAGATTTAGAAACAGAAAATCAGTTTTTCATGTGGATTTCTGTGCGTATACACACCAAAAAACGCATGTGTTACTTGCGGTTTTTGGTGCGGATTTGATGCGATTGTACCCTTCCATCGAAAAGAGTGAAAATCTGCACCAAAAACGACATAATTTATTTATTTTACGCAGTTATATAGCACTACTATATTCCACAGCGCTTTACAGACATTAGGATCAAGCTGTCTCCAATGGGGCTCACAATCTAAGTTCCCTCTCAGTATGTCTTTGGAATGCGAGAGTAAACACGGGGAGAACATACAAACTCCATGCAGATGTTGTCCATGGTTGGATTCCAACCCAGGACCCCAGCGCTGCAAGACACCAATGCTAACCACGGAGCCACCATGCTGCCCCATTAAAAACTGACATGCCCCCGATTTCTAAACCCGCACGACAGGGCAGTTTCTGCATGGAAGAAAGAAGCAAAGAGTACATGAGATTTGTCTAATTTCATACACTTTGCGGGAAAAGATTTTTTGGAGGTCTTGAGCCAGATCTGCCTGCAGGATTTTTTGCCAAAGTCAGAAGTGGATTTGAAAGTAATCGGAAATATAAAGGAAGGACTCAAACTCTCCTTCCTGGTGGATTCACTTCAGTCTGACGCTTGTGATGAATGTTGCATAATGGGATGGATTAATCAGATAAATATTCTGGGCAGAAAGGGAAGACTATCTAAAATATATAAGCTATTAATGGCATCAATTAAAGTACTACTGCCTGCCATGTCCAAATGGGCTGATGATTGAGGATAGGGGAAGATAACTGGCAACTTATATTAGATAATATACAACATGGAAAGATATTTATAGCAGAGCCGTATTACAGCAGGATGGCGTATTACAGCTCTTGGAGGTTATGCAATTACCTGTGTGTGACATAATTAAAAAAAAGTTTCTTACCTGCAATTTTACTTTCCTCGAGTCCAAAGGCAGCACATACATAAACTGCTCTGTACTGCCTGAGGACAATGAGGAAATAGAAAATTTGTCTTACCTGTAATTTTACTTTCCTGGAGTCCAAAGGCAGCACGGAGCAGTTTATGTATGTGCAGCCTGGGGACGATGAGGAAATATATATATATATGTTATATACAAGAAAGAAAAAGCTATATAGCGGTTGCTAGCACATAATACATTGTTTTTGCAATAAAATAATTGGCAGACTGATGGTTTGAAAGCCCAAACTCTCATGCCTTGTAGGGAGGCCACATACTTAAATTAACTAATTAAAATGTAATAAATAAAGGACATGACATAAGGCTTTTTATTTTGTACATATTGCTTTAATAAATATATTTTATATTACTTTGTAAGTCCAATGTAACTTCAGGCAGAAACTGAAAATTCAGGCTTCATCCCTTATCCTTAATATATTATTTGGTCAGTTTCCTGCCAATACAAAGGGACCAACAAGGAGCAATGTCATTACACGACCATCCTCTGAATAGTGAATTCGCCCTTATGGTCTATGGCTTAATAGTATTATCTAAGTAAAGACCAGAGAGGCCAGCAAGAGCCAAAGGAGACGGTACTCCGGAGTGCACCACAGCTCTTCTTTCTCCTTGTTACATTGTGCTCAGGGGTTAAAACAGTTGGTCCATAATTAAATATTAATTCTGTTTAATGTAACATTTTTCAATTGAATTTTTTTGAAACATTCTCCTTTGTCTAGATGTTGGTGTTACATTTTTTCTATGGTGCCCCAAAGTGTTCATTTTGATTACCCCTCAGAACAGTTACGTCATGTGCTGGGGGTCAGTAACTCAGTGTTATAGCCCAGATACTTGGGTTCATTGGCAGTGGAGTCATTCCTATTATTGTGCAGGCCAGACAGTAGGGATTGAAGCAGTAGATGTGGCTCCTTCTCACAGCACTGAACAAATTAGATGGACGTTCTACAGGCGAATCAAAACAACAGCAGGGGGAGCCATAAAAAGTATGGTGACACTTCTACAAAAGACGACTTTTCTGAGAAAAACCACCCCCTTAGAAAATATCAGTCCACTAAATTGTAATCACAGGTAACAAGGATCGTAAGTAAAGTAAAACATAAACATAGGGGATCATATACTGCGTATATCTGACGAAGATTGCTTTGCAAATGTTATTTGTGCCGCAATCTGCAACTTTTCCTCGCTCGCGCCAGGTCTAAAAAAGGGGGGCGTGCTGTGGTCGTCTCATTTTGTCATTTTCTATGCCTGTTTTAGACATAGAAAATGGTCTAAATCTAGGGGATCTGGTGTAGATTTAGACAGGCGGTGAATGTGCCTAAGTTATGTAGAGGCCGGCGCATCCACCACCAGCACAAGGGGTATTAAGACCAGCATCTAAAACTCTCGTCTTAATAAATGACCCCCATAACGTTTATTAGTAATAAATAATAAGGTCAAGGCCCAATAGCCAGTGATCAGCTATTGTTACCAGCAACAAGCGTGGAAGACCAATATGGAAAATATCAGGAACACATGGACAGAGCAAATTGTACATTCCAGTTCCATATGAAAAGTGTCCAAGTAGTGGAGCTGGTTTTCTCCAGTCTGTGCGTTATCCTTCCATGAAGCAATGTTCGTTCAGAGGATGCATAATCTGTTGGTTCCTAAGCCGATTCCTACACTGCCTCTTGGCATCCGCCCTACGAAGCGCAACCCTTCAGTACCCTAACAAACCCTACCTAATATCCTCAAATGAATCCCAAACGTGTATAGTGGCCCTATAGAAGACATCTGGTCTGCAGTGGTCAGCTTGACTGTAATATCTGGACCCAAATAAATTCAATTAAAAAGGTATGTTTCACATCATCTAATAGAGTAAATTAATATGGAACAACCTCTGTGCATGCCACAGTTGGAGTACAAACTGTATTAGATGGATAGATCAGACAGGGGGCCCTGTTACAGATTAAACCAGTGCCCAAAATTGTTTCAGGTTATTAAAGAGAATGCTTCACTTACATTTTTTCACTTCACAATTCAATCCAGATCCTGATAGATTGTTTTTATAAAATATGTATTTTTTATAGTCTATTTTTTTGTGGATTTTGCATATTATATTATCTGGGCATAACTATGGGGGCAGCTATCTCTCCTCCTCTCCTCTCTCTTTACAACATTCAGATATTTACTTTACAACCGCCACCTACTAACCTTTAGACTGGGGATGACTCATTGACTTCTATGGGAGTGTTGTGGGCATGCTCTGTTACTTCTGCAGGGAGGGGGAGGAGATGATCTGTGACATCACGTGTTATATCCTGTGTTACATCTATCTATCTATCTATCTATCTATTTTGTTGTTATCTGTCATTGTAATTATGCCTGGGATGATAAGAAGATATCAGCTTATTATAAGGATTAGTGGACAGAGGTAGGGTTTCAGGATTTTTATAGAAAATGACTTGGAGAATTTAAAAAAACTACAAAAATTCTTAGATATTTGAAACAAAAAATTATTTAAACAATAGGCCTAATTGTTGTAAATTTAAGAAGAATTGGAGGGGGTGATGGTTTTTGGATTGACAAAAGTGTATTGAAAAGTAGAGAGACTTGTAAGATTTTCCTTCGAAAATCGAGCCTTTAGGATTCCTCATTTTCCTACCCCCACCCAATACTAAGGATGACTTCCAGCTTTTACAAGAACATAAAATTTTAGGCCAAATTAATAAGTATGAATTAATAATTGGATGATGCTTTCCTTTCACTTAGTTGAAGGTGCCAAAAATATATTGTGATCCTGGACAGCCTTCCTGGCACAGAGGATTCACACAGTTTTCTCAACTTGATCTTGAGAACAATCGATGGCATGCTCAACTGATCAATTTACTCTGAAGAAATTCCCAAAATGGTTTATCCTTGTCTTATGACTGCATCTTCTCAAACAGCAGTAATGGTTTTTATATAGTGATGTAAAGTTAAGCCCAGATGATGGTTGCCAGACATAATTGGAATATCTGTTTTGAATAAAGCCTATGTTGTGGATGCAATATACACAGGCTAAATAACAATAAACTACCAAATTAAAATAGTAAGAAACAAAATGACATCCTGTGCAGCTAGCTTTCTATATTTTCAGATCAGGGGTGCAAGTTCTTGTTCATTAGGTACGACCAGTGACATAGCTTAGCTTCATTGCCTAAAGAGTCTTATTCTGGCTAGGGACTGTATGCATCCCATTTAAGCTCTCCTATGAGCTTTCCATCAGGGGCATATATCTTAAAGGGGCTCTTGGGTTTTATAATAAAATTTGCACCTGACCAAACACTGTATATTGTTGCCCCATATACCTGTTTTTTCACGTCAGCACCTTCCTTCCCATGTTTTTAGCATCACTGCATCCTGGCAGGATGTTTACATGCAGAACTTCCTGTTTTCATCAACTTCCTGCTAGGTTTCTAACCGATCCCAGCATGCTTTGCTCAGTAATGTTTCTCAGAGCTTGCTGCACCTGCCACACTCTTCTTTATTTGCCCCATTACCTGCCATCAGATCAGTAAGATGGATAATCTTCTCCAGCATTTTTTTTTTTTTTAAAGTCAACATTTATGTTCTCACTATATGTATTTACTGCCAGGTCAACCTGATGGCATTCATATAGTCCAAGGCGCTTTCTTACCACTTTCGGCCAGTCATAGGCTGTTGATATATCAGTTTAGTATGTAAGTTAGGCTAGGCTCACAACACTGCTTCGTTTTCCGTTCTTCTGATCTGTCAGAAGAGCAAAAGAAAATTTTTAAAAAAATGAATCCTGTATTTTGAGCATCCGTTATGCTCATTTTGAATCTGTTTTAGCCATTTCCATCTGATCCGTTTTTTTAGACGGAAAAAAAGAGTACTTCATGCAGGGTTTTTCTGTCTAACATTAATACATTTTAGAAATGGCCAAAATGGATGCAAAAACAGATGCTCAAAATAAAAGATCTGTTATTTTTTTTTGTTCGTTTTCTTATAGATCAGAAGAACGTAAAACAAAATGCTGGTGTTAACCTAGCCTTGGGGATAGTTTAGTAAAGAGAGAAAAATCCTATATTTGCTCTTCTGAGAAATAAACTGTTGAGTTGTGCACCCAGTACGTATTGATGACCTATTCTCAGGATAGGTCATCAGTATCTGATCGGTAAGGGTCCAACTCCCGGCACCCTACCATCAGTTGTTTGAAGAGGAGGTGGCACTCATACAAGTGCTGCCTACACTTCAAGGTTACACTGCTCAGAAGTCTCGGCAGCACAGTGTAATTGCAAGTTCTCGTTCAATTTACTTGAATGGGATGAGCAATTGTAATTACTCTGCGCAGCCGCTGCAAATGAGATGACGCGCAGTGTAATCTTGAAGAGGAAGCAGTGCTTGTACGGGCATCACCTCCTTTTAAACAGCTGATTGGAAGGGGTGCTGGAAGAATACATTTTTTTTTTTTTTTATGTAAGTGAATTAACAGTTTTGTTATGAACTATGCTATTACATTGCTATGTATGTAAAATATATCAAAAGATTCAATATCTTGTCCATTGTGCGATACTGAAATCACTTAAAGGTAAACCTCTGTTGATAGTAACAGTCTATATATGAATATTGTATGTACAAACAGGTGGATGGTTTTCTAGATATACTTTTTGAAGCCACTCCATGGGTTGATTGATAAAAAACAGCATGGGTTTACTTCAGGGAGATCATGTCAAACTAATCTTATTTACTTTTTTGATTGGGTGACTAAAATAATAGATGGCGGAGGTGCAGTAGACATTGCCTATCTGGACTTTAGTAAGGCTTTTGATACTGTCCCACATAGAAGGCTTATCAATAAACTGCAGTCTTTGAGCTTGGGCTCACATATTGTTGAATGGATTAGGCAGTGGCTGAAGGACAGAAAACAGAGGGTTGTAGTCAATGGAGTATATTCAGACCATGGTATTGTTACCAGTGGGGACCTCAGGGATCTGTTCTGGGACCCATATTGTTTAATATCTTTATCAGCGAAATTGCAGAAGGCCTCAATGGTAAGGTGTGTCTTTTTGCTGATGACACAAAGATTTGTAACAGGGTTGATGTTCCAGGAGGGATACACCAAATGGAAAAGGATTTAGGAAAACTAGAGGAATGGTCAAAAATCTGGCAACTAAAATTTAATGTCGATAAGTGCAAGATAATGCACCTGGGGCGTAAAAACCCAAGAGCACAATATAAAATCAGTGATACAGTAATAACCTCAATATCTGAGGAAAGGGATTTAGGGGTCATTATATCAGACGACCTAAAGGTGGGCAGACAATGTCATAGAGCAGCAGGTAATGCCAGCAGAATGCTTGGGTGTATAGGGAGAGGCATTAACAGTAGGAAGAGGGAGGTGCTCGTGCCGCTCTACAGAGCACTAGGGAGACCTCATTGGGAGTATTGTGTGCAGTACTGGAGACCATATCTGCAGAAGGATATTGAAACTTTGGAGAGAGTTCAGAGAAGAGCTACTAAACTAGTACATGGATTGCAGGACAAAACTTACCAGGAAAGGTTAAAGGACCTTAACATGTATAGCTTGGAAGTAAGAAGAGACAGAGGGGATATGATAGAAACTTTTAAATACATAAAGGGAATCAACACGGTAAAAGAGGAGAGAATGTTTAAAACAAGAAAAACTGCTACAAGGGAACATAGTTTTAAATTAGAGGGGCAAAGGTTTAAAAGTAATATCAGGAAGTATTACTTTACTGAGAGAGTAGTGGACGCATGGAATAGCCTTCCTGCAGAAGTGGTAGCTGCAAATACAGTGAAGGAGTTTAAGCATGCATGGGATAGGCATAAGGCCATCCTTCATATAAGATAGGGCCTGGGGCTATTCATAGTATTCAGCATATTGGGCAGACTAGATGGGCCAAATGGTTCTTATCTGCCGACACATTCTATGTTTCTATGTTTCCATGTATTCTACTTCTTGTCCTGGTTCTTTAACTTCCTATTTGTTTGGACTTTTAACATTGCAGACAGTCTCTCTTAACACTCTGTCAGACCATTCAATGCGACCAGAGAGAGATCTCCTGTAGTGACTCAATTTGAGCATCACAAATTTACACTAATAATTTCAGTGCTTTTCTATTGGCATCTTTAGCTAGGCCTATCAAGAGAACAATAGTGCTGTCATATTGTTATCCCAATTCTACATCTACTATTATCACTGATCATCCTTCAGATATCATCTCCTAAATTAAGATCCTCACCTTGAGTTTGCGCCTTCTTTTTTGGCAAGTGGTGGTTTCAGGTTTTTACTACTGCCCTCTTTGAAGATGACAGTTATTTTAATACAAATGTGACTCTACCTTTATTTGCATGATACACGCAGACACTCAGGGAGGAGGAACGAGGTAAGTAGATTAGTAATTCTCCAGTGTAAATCCTATACATTGGTCTTCAAATTTAAAAAAAATTTGGGTTATGCCTACCGTACTGTAGGTCAGACCGTATAGACATAGTCTCCAAGGTGTTTTTTTTGGGGGGATTCAGCTTCCCTTCAATACTGTATATAACTAAAAAACTATGGCGGGAATTGGAAAGCGTCTGTCTAAAGTCGTTTTTCTTTGTCTATGGTGTACCGCTAGCTTCCAGTCTTACCATTGGGCATCAATATAAAAAGCCATTGTGCTCTTCGATGGCCATTGTTTTTTTGGAGGGGGTGAATTTAAGTTGTAATTAAGACAGGGCCAGATCAAGGTTGGTGGAGGCTCTTGAGTAGAAAAAAAATGGTGGAGACCCCCTTCTTGCAGTAAAGTGTAGATAATGTAACCGGACATAAAAATTATGGGCAGTATTTCAGCATCAATGACTCCAAAGTGTGAAGTACAGGCAGGAGAATGCAGATCTAACTCTCATCGCTGGAGCCCATTGACCATAATAAGATCTGATACGGATCCGGCTGGTTTCCGGCACGAGCACCTGGTTTCCTGAAGGAAAAAAACAAAAACAAAAAAAACTTGGCACTTATGCAAGAAACAGGCCAGATGCTATTATAGTCAACAGGCTCTGGCATTGAATCCAGCGGCATCCAGCTAGGCCAGATCTGGTGAACTTTGGTAGGCTGTTCCTCTTCTGGAACAGCCTGCCAAACACCTTACCGCCTGTGTGCAGGGAGCCTTAGTGATAAATATTAGTAAAAGATGCATCATCACCCTTTTTACCACTCATCCAACTACATATTATTGCAGGTACACTTTGAACTGCTGCTAAGAGTGGCTGAGAAGAGCTGTAGGGTTACATGGAGGAGGCCCCTGGTCAGACGTATTGCAAATTACATTTTTTTAGCACCATTTTGAAATATTAGATCCGTGAAGTTCCACCAAAGGAACAAAGGCATAAGGTCCGACAATATATCAAACAATTGGTGGCAAAGACAACAAAACATTATTAATGAATTATAGTTGCAAGAAAACATAAGTGAACCCTTTAGAATTACCTAGATTTCTGTAGTCCATGATCTCAAGCTGAAGAGACATTGGATGATGCAACCAGACAACAACCCAAAGCAAACAAATAAATCAACTAAAGAATGGTTGAAGATGTGGATTGGCCAAGTCACTGTGACATGATGTGAATTCAAGGGTGCACTTACTTTTTCTCCCTGCACAGTAAATGTTATCTCAGTGTGCTCAATCTAAGACATGAACAGCACAACTTGCTTGTGCGCTATTAGTTTAGTTACATTGGGGGGAATTTATTAAGACAAGTGTTTTCCGTGCTTGTCCTGATTCCCCGTGTGCTGCCGGAGAATGCGTCAAATTTATGTAAAGGCTCACACCTCTCATAGATTTGGTGCATCCTCTCACTGTCCGGGCACCATATTGTGTCATTGAAAACGGATCCGTCCCCATTGACTTACATTGTAATTAAAAACAGACCCGTTAGGCTCCGCCTCTTCAGACGGACACCAAAATGCTGCATGCTGCGTTTTGGTGTCCGCCTCCAAAACAGAATAGAAGCGGAACGGAGCCGAACTGATGCATTCTGAACGGATCCTTATCCATTCAGAATGCATTGGGGCTTAACTGATCCGTTTTGGACCATTTGTGAAAGCCCTGAAACAGATCTCACAAACGGAATCCAAAACGCTAGTGTGAAAGTGCCCTTAGTCGATTTGATTCACCAGAAATCAATGATTTTGCAATCTACAGTCTCTTGTGCTCTTATTCCATTTTAGTGAATGGAGGGTATGCTCAGTATAATCTGAAGAAGAGCTTGCTAGGAATTGAAGGAATGACCAGCACAGTCCTAGAGGACAGAGACCGCTTCCTAGGCCATGTCAGGAATCCGGCAGCTTCTGAGGAGCCCATGAGTTGTTTTGAGAGTGCGGACGATGCCGAGCACACAAATAACAGGTAATGCATATATATACTGTGATGAGAATCTATAATAGGATACTGTAAAACGACTACGGCGCTAGTTACATTATAGGTGCTCTTGGGGTTCAGGTTAGATGTCGTACCTCTTTTCTAAGGATAAAAAAAACTGAGAGTGGCGTAATTATATCGTCTCATCTCCTGTCAGTGTGGGCAATTATAAGACAATAGTAATTAGGAGGGAGAGTATAAAGCACAGGTTAAGGGTCAGGCCGGATACTTGTTACCATATTGTACTTCCCATAATGAAGGGATGAGAGATGCTCATACATCAGAAATCCGACCCCTCTCTCCATCTCATCCCTAATGTTTTTCCCAGGATGAAGAGACACATTACACAGGAGCAAGTGCATTGTCCTTGTTACATAGCCCCCTCTGAATCTCACCAATCAGGTTGTACATCAAAGGCTAATTAACAATGTAGTTCTCTATGGATCCATCTAGACTTTTGTATTGAATCGTGTGATATTGAGGCGAGACATAGCCAGAGTGTTAGACAGAAGAGAGCAGCGTACGATGGCGGTACTCCATAGGATGTGATACAGGTAACAGGGTCTTTGCTTTTATCCACAGTTAACATATAGATGTTTTGTGTTGGACAGATATAAAAAAGTTATAGTAAAACTAAAGGGGATGGTAATACGAGATTGTGTAAAGTTCTAAGGAAAGGTGCTCCAGAATTGAGATTTAATGGGGATTGCAAGTATTTACTAAAACAGGCTTGTCAGGAGAATGGTCAGGTCTTCTTTAAGAAGTTAGATGTGTAGAAGTAAAGACCCTGTAGTGGTTATAAAGGGGGGAAGTGATTAGATTTGGGGGGGGGGGGGGTGTCATTGTGAGGAGTAATTTACTAAGACTGGCTATATGTGAGCAACACTAGTACAATGTACATAATTTCAACCATACCTTTGATAGTTTTATCTGTATTTTCAAACTCCAGAAAGTGTACCTTATTCGGTATGCAAATGAGGTCTAAAGTCACTAGCAGGGCGTCACCAACAGTTTCAAAAGCCCAGGACCCCCTCCTCCAAGTGTCCGAGCTCAGGACCGCCTCCTCCAAGTGGCCGGGCTCAGGATCGCCTCCTCCAAGTGCCCGAGCTCAGTATCGCCTCCTCCAAGTGCCCGAGCTCAGGATCGCCTCCTCCAAGTGCCCGAGCTCAGGATCGCCTCCTCCAAGTGCCCGAGCTCAGGATCGCCTCCTCCAAGTGCTCGAGCTCAGGATCGCCTCCTCCAAGTGCCCGAGCTCAGGATAGCCTCCTCCAAGTGCCCGAGCTCAGGATCGCCTCCTCCAAGTGCCCGAGCTCAGGATCGCCTCCTCCAAGTGCCCGAGCTCAGTATCGCCTCCTCCAAGTGCCCGAGCTCAGTATCGCCTCCTCCAAGTGCCCGAGCTCAGGATCGCCTCCTCCAAGTGCTCAAGCTCAGGATCGCCTCCTCCAAGTGCCCGAGCTCAGGATCACCTCCTCCAAATGCCCGACCTCAGGATCGCCTCCTCCAAGTGCCCGAGCCTTCCTTTTGCAAGAGCCCAAGACCACCTCTTCATCCCTAGCATTACCTCCCCTTCTCTCTAGCTGTCACTGTTATCCTTTAAAGGTTATGTACACATTTGGGGGCAATTTTTTCTTTTATTATTGCATTGTACTCATTTTGAGCTAAAAATAATAATTTTTTAAAATTTGTCTTTATTAAAAAATATGGTGTCCTTTTATCTGTACAGAGCTGATATGCTCTAGTAGCACCCTTTGGATTTTCTGTCTTTTCTATCAGACCAGGAGCTGACTCCTTATCTCTGTTCTCTGACATTACAAACACTCATTTTAGCTCAGTTCTTATCTCACTGATAAGAATGTGGCTTAAATAAGTGTTTATGACATCTCAGTAGTTTAGAGATAAAGGTTATTAGATGGCTGGCACAAAGTGAAACCACACAGTTAGAAAAACAGCAAACCCTTTGTGACAGAACAGCTCAATTTGTTTAATCAAGGCCAATTGAAAAAAATGATTTTTAGTCAAAAATGAGTAACATGCAGTAAAAAAAAATTGCCTCCAAAGGTGTACATAGCCTTTAAGTCCGTCCGTGGCTTCTGAGGAATGACGCATGCACTATACCTGCAGTGAGTCCAATGCCCACTGCAGGAAAGGCAGTGCTCAGGCAGATTCACGCTCTACACCCTTGCAATTTTTCAGTGCGACAAAAGCTGACCTCGTAGTGAAGTTAAAAGGAAATGGTGACGTCTAAAAAGAGGGGGGGAGTAATAAGCTCAAGGGGAGGTGATGCTAGAGATGAAGAGGCGGTCTTCAGCTCTTGCTAGAGGTGGGCTTGAGCACTTGGAGGAGGGGGCCCTGGGCTTTTAAAACTGTGGGTGACGCCCTGCTGAGCCCTTTAGGCCTCATTTGCATACCGAAAAAAGTACATTTTCTGCAGTTTAAAAGCTAACAAAAGTATGGTTGAAATGATGATAGACAGATGACCATTTCACTGGTATTACTTACATATAGCAGAAGTAGCGGATAGATTCCCTTTAATAAATTTGTTGCATCTTCTGTTGTCCGTGAGCCAGAACTGAAATCTACTCCAACCAGTAGCTGTAGTAGATCTCTAATGTGCACCAATTTTCTGTCTCCTCTTGCCCACTTTTTGGAAAAGTAGCAAAGGTGTCGGAAAAAGCTAAAAAGTCAAAATTTGAGACTTTTCTGTAAATAAATCTGTCCTATAACTATGGTAGGTAACCCCCTTGATCTTTGGGAAAGTAAATACATGTTGAAATTAGTGCGTAAGACGTGGTCAGAAAATTAAAGGGGTTGTACAAGTTAATTTTTTTGTAAAAGGCAGGAAGGCTAATAAAATTATTTTTAAAAATTATACTCGTCGTTCTGGAGCCCCTCTGCCCTGAGCGCTGCCTTTCCAGGACTCTCAACTGCTGCAGTCAAAAACAGGACATTATGGCAGCTGTGGCGATGGAGGAGGTACGAGACCTCTGAGGCCAGTGATTGGCTGCAGTGGTCAAGTGCAGTATATGGGTACATCACTGCTGCAGCCATGAAAACAAAGCCCAGCGGAGTGGAAGCTCAGGAACAAAGGGGGGGAGTTGGAGTACTGAGCGTTTTTTGCATTTTTTTCTTAAATAGTTTTAAAAAAATAACTTGGACAACCCCTTTAAGTATACCAGACAGCAGTTTAGGTACTTTTAGGTTCAATGATTTCTTGCCTCCATTTCCCACAGGTCGGCCCATTATTGCACTTCCATATCTTTTTGCCTGAATGGGGCTCGCTCCGCCAGCCGCATCAAGCAAGAGGGTCCCTGCGACTTCTCTCATCTATCGACGGGATCACGGCACTCGGGCAGCTCAGAGTTAAGAACATCTCTGCTTCCTGACACAGCCCTGACACACAATGGATTGAAACAGTGTCTGTCATCGTACTTTTTAGACGCCACACACAGCCCTTTCCCAGGCTCACTGACAGCCAGCAGCCATTCTACCTGCGCTCAGTCTCAACCTGGTGGAAGACGCGGATGTTCCACTGATAGCGCCGAAATTTTGGGAATTTTTCGCTCCGCTCACACGTTTTTGCCACCTTGCATGAACAATATTTGCGTCTCCCCTCCAAGAACGCAGTTTAATTCTGGGGGAGTTCCTAACTGCAGCCCTCCGAAGGCGTCGCAACCAGAGGGCCTTTGTGGACTGCCCTCCTCCGCTCAGTGCTTACTCTCTAGTGCTGGAGGGTATGAACTGAAATCTCCTGAGCAGGTGAATGTGCCCTGTTCAGAGGGCAGTGCCGATCTATTTCTAAACACCATTCCCAATGACTGCAGTAAGCTCAACTTTTTGAAGCAAGAGCCAGAAGACAGCTATCCACAAGGACTTCATTCTCCCCTCCATCTTACGCTCACCATGTCCCCGAAGACGATTTCGCCCGAGGAACAAGATGAACTTGGCAATGAGAGGAGACAGCTATGCCGCTGGATAGATTGTAGTGCCTTTTATGATCAGCAGGAGGAGTTAGTGAGGCACATTGAGAAGACCCACATTGACCAGCGCACGGGCGAAGATTTCACGTGTTTCTGGGCTGGTTGTACAAGACGATTCAAGCCTTTCAATGCCCGATATAAACTGCTCATTCACATGAGGGTGCACTCTGGGGAGAAGCCAAATAAGTGTATGGTAAGTGCATATATTCTTACAATTTATGTTAATAGCTGCCTTCTATTTAGGAATCCAACATTGTATGTTGAGTACATGTTTCAATGTATTTTTTTGGGGTCGTAACTAAGATTTTTTGCTGATGCAGCTCCAAATCCCTTGCATAGGCGTAGAGCTATATGATAAAATTCTGCCTGCAGCCACCACTAGGGGGAGCTTAGTGTATACTGTTTTATTGTAGAGTTATATGCAGTATACCTATTTTAGCATTCAGGGGTGACTATAAAGCAAAGCTTCAGCCAAAAAAGAAAACTTGAGAGTTCCCAAATGCTTATGTACCATTACTGCAAGCAGCCCTTCTCTTATAACCTCGTCTATTTGTGATCTCGACTTTTGCTGCTTCCAATTTCTGGAGAACAAGGTCATATGATATACGGTAACCATGAGCCCTATGGCAAAATTTGAAATTGCGCCACACTCCACCTTGACTACTTTTTAGTATTAAGTCCAAAACATGAGAAGCTAATGGTTATTTTGGTCTCTCTGTGCCATGTGTCTTTTCCTAATGCACAGGTATAAGGCATAACATGTTGTCATAACACAGAGGTATGGTATGTAGTATCACAGGTAATGTCACAGTAAAAGGACAATTAACTTAAACAAATTACATCATAGCAGTCGTGCACACAGTGATGTCACAGCAGTGGGAAAATGTGCACAGCGATGTACCAGTGCAATCACAATACTATGATGTCACAATACAAACATAATACACATAGTGATGTCACAGTACAATTACAGTACACATAGTAATGTCACAGTACAATTACAATACACAGTGATGTCACAATACAAACATAATACACATAGTGATGTCACAGTACAATTACAGTATACATAGTAATGTCACAGTACAATTACAATACACAGTGATGTCACAATACAAACATAATACACATAGTGATGTCAGTACAATTACAATACACATAGTGATCGCACAGTACATACATAATATTCATAGTGATGGCACAGTATGATTGCAGTACACATGGTGATGTCACAGTACGATTACAGTACACATGGTGATGTCACAGTACGATTACAGTACACATAGTGAAGTCTCAGTATAATTACAATGTACATAGTGATGTCCCAGTACAATTACAGTATGCATAGTGATGTCACAGTACGATTACAGTACACATGGTGATGTCACAGTACGATTACAGTACACATGGTGATGTCACAGTATAATTACAGTACACATAGTAATGTCACAGTACAATTACAATACACATAGTAATGTCACAGTACAATCATAATATTCATAGTGATGGCACAGTACGATTACAGTACACATGGTGATGTCACAGTACGATTACAGTACACATAGTGATGTCACAGTATAATTACAATGTACATAGTGATGTACAGTACGATTGCAGTACACATAGTGAAGTCACAGTACGATTGCAGTACACATAGTGAAGTCACAGTATAATTACAATGTACATAGTGATGTACAGTACGATTGCAGTACACATAGTGAAGTCACAGTACGATTGCAGTACACATAGTGAAGTCACAGTATAATTACAATATTCATAGTGATGTTACAGTACAATTACAGTATGCATAGTGATGTCACAGTACGATTACAATATACATAGTGATGCCACAGTACGATTACAATATACATAGTGATGTCACAGTACGACTGCAGCACACATGGTGATGTCCCAGTACAGTATGCATAGTGATGTCACAGTACGATTACAGTACACATAGTGATGTCACAGTATAATTACAATATACATAGTGATGTCACAGTACGATTGCAGTACACATAGTGAAGTCACAGTACGATTGCAGTACACATAGTGAAGTCACAGTATAATTACAATATTCATAGTGATGTTACAGTACAATTACAGTATGCATAGTGATGCCACAGTACGATTACAATATACATAGTGATGCCACAGTACGATTACAATATACATAGTGATGTCACAGTATAATTACAATATACATAGTGATGTTACAGTACAATTACAGTATGCATAGTGATGTCACAGTACGATTACAATATACATAGTGATGTCACAGTACGATTGCAGTACACATAGTGATGTCATTGTACGATTACAATATACATAGTGATGTCACAGTACGATTGCAGAACACATGGTGATGTCCCAGTACAATTACAGTACACATAGTGATGTCACAGTATAATTACAATATACATAGTGATATCACAAATACGATTGCAGTACACATAGTGAAGTCACAGTATAATTACAATATACATAGTGATGCCACAGTACGATTACAATATACATAGTGATGCCACAGTACGATTACAATATACATAGTGATGTCACAGTACGACTGCAGCACACATGGTGATGTCCCAGTACAATTACAGTGCACAGTGATGTCACAGTACGATTGCAGAACACATGGTGATGTCCCAGTACAAGTACAGTACACATAGTGATAGATCCAAGTAAGCAAAAGAAGGCATGGTCCAGAATTCTGTCTTGCAAAATAAAAAATTTAAAAAGTAGGTTTGGTATGGTAATATGTAAACCCTCTATGTATGTAATTCTGTTGTCTGATGAAGGAGGCAAACCACCTCTGAAACACATTATACGTGGCGATTTTATCAAATTTTTCAATAATAAATGGTTTGTTTGTTTTTTGGAAGAGCGCTCTGGACCTTGCCTTTTTTGTTTCCTTGGATCTATCCTCTGGCTTCTGTGTGGAGCGACAGGCGAGGTGGTAGCTGCAGTCTCCTGTGATATACTCATCATGTATGATGACGGAGTTGTGCCGGTCCTTGCACAACTCCATCTGGTGAGTGTATTTGTATCCAGCATAGCTGCTAATCTGGGAATGGTTTATACTATGGAGCGTTTTGTTTATTAGCACACATAGTGATGTCACAGTAATTTACAGTACACATAGTGATGTCACCGTACAAGTACAGTATATAGCAGCTCTCCAGACAAAAAAAATATCAAGGAGCCATTGGCTCCTAACCTGAAAAATTTAGGAGCCAAATTACATTTTTTGTAGCCAAATTTAAAATACATATATTACGGTATATTTTTTTTTTAAAAAGACATGTCTTACCTAGGGTTGTCACGATACCAAAATTTTGATTAGATTTCGATACCATAAAAAGGTATTGCAATGCCACACGAAAAAAATAAAAAAAATAAAAAAAAAACAAGAAAGCTGTGTGCATTCCGCATTTTATGAAACGTCTGGACCATAATAGAATAGTCCTATCCTATTCAAGGGGGGGGGGGGCAAGGTGACGAAGAAATGGCAAATTGCACGGTTTTAATTTTTTTTCTGTTACGGCGTTCACCGCATAGGAGATATTTTTAAATACTTTAATAGTTCGCACTTTTTCGAGCATGGCGATATGTAATATGTCTATTTTTATATTGTTTATATATTTTATATGTAAAATTGGGAAAGGGAGCGAAACTTTTAGTATTTTTTTTATTTTACTTTTTACTTACTAACTATTAGCCCCCTTAGGGGCTAGAACCTGGGATATTTTAATCCCTTGTCCTATTCACCCCAATAGAGCTCTATTAGGGTGAATAGGATCACACACTCTCCCTGCTGCCCTGTGCATAGGAGACACAGCGGCAGGGAGCTGACCATGGCAGCCAGGGCTACTGTAGCGTCCTGGCTGCCATGGTAACTGATCGGAGCCCCGTGATTACACTGCTGGGGCTCCAATCAGAACTGCCACTGCACCACCAATGAAGAGGGGGGAGGGGACCCTGTGGCCGCTGCAGCCAATGAATATAACAATGGGGGGTAGCGCCTGTGGCCACCGCCACCAATAAATATATAACAATGGGGGGGTGGGCACCTGTGGCCACTGCACCACCAATGATTATACTTTATAATACTGGGATTGGGATGGGGGGGGAGAACACTAAGTGAATATAGTTTATGCCTGAATACAAACACAGGCTGCGGGTGCTGGCCATATCCCATACCCGTGTTAAAAGAGTGCCTGGGTGGCTACTCCTGGTAGGTCAGAGGACTAGGGTGCTCACCTCCAAGGCTTACCCTTAAAGCCAAAAATGTATAGGAGAAACTAGTTGAACGAATGGAGGGGCTACACCTTTTTGGGAAATGTGGAGAAATAGCCTGGTACCAGTGTATCAGTGTAAAATCGATTTATTATATTCCACATATAAAATTGCAAGTATCAAAAATTCCCTTTATACCATATTCAAATTCCCTTATAACATATAACAATTCAGTGCATCATACATAACTCTGTGCAAAATGACTCTGTGCAAAAATGTAGGTCACTGGCGCAACCGGAATAAACAGGCAGTCCGTGCAAAAATGTAATAAAAAAGCAGTCCGTGCAGATATTGCAATGCAAAACAGTATGGACCCCCTTGTCCTTGCCAGTCCCGGGGTATAATAGTGTGCTATAGCCACTAGGTATCAGTTGCAGTTTCCACTGTAATGGCTCTGTGGAGATGTCCACTTAATGGGTACATACAGTAGTTATTCCAATCCACCCACATGTAATAACAAAATGTCTTACCCCCTCGGGCGTACCTCACTCCGTTTGGTTCCAAGCGCTTGCCAGCTGCAGCGTGTATGTCTCCGCGCGCGGCGTCCCGCGCACTTCCGGGTTTACCCGCGGCGTCCCACGTGACCCGGTACTGACGGCAGAGGTTCACTGCGCTTGCGCAAGTATCTTTTGATTTTACGAGATCCTGTTGTTGGATAGGAGTGGGTGATGCCTTTTGTGGGGAACGGAATCGCACCTCCGATGTGGGTGTGAATGTAGCTCCTGTTCTCACTGCTGTGCACACCAGACGCGTTTCGGGGTTCAACCCCTTCCTCAGGCCATACCCGGCCTCTATGACTGCGCACTGTGATCTGCTGCAATTAACCCCTTTAGGTGCCGCACCTGAGGGGTTAATTGCAGTGTATCGCAGCACGCAGTCATATAGGCTGGGTGCCGGGTATGGGATATGGCCAGCACCCGCAGCCTGCGTTTGTATTCAAGCATAAACTATATTCATTGGTGGCGCAGTGGCCACCGACCCTCCCCTCCTCCTCCCTGCTATCAGTCCATCGGTGGAAGCCTCCTTCTTCCCTGTGCTTCTGAGGAGAACATGGCGTGCCCTGAGAGCAGCGCGTGCCATGTCGGTACAACTCGCGTGTGTCTGCTGGATGAAAACCCTTTCTTCTTAAAGAGGCAGAACATCTGGAGCCCTGTATAGAGTTGTTACAGTACTAGGAAACAATACAAGCAAGGCACTGACCTGGCATCTCCAGTCTCATCCCTGGCAGCTGCAGGGTTTGATGCTGAGGAAAGGCTTCAGCTAGCTGTCCCTCTCTCTCTTATAAAGCTGGTACCCTGGACAAAGGATGGAGGCCCACGTCTGTACAACTGTCTACTTGGTCACAGGACTGGCGACCCACGGTCTGTGGCTTAGCATCCCCATCTCAACCTCTTTTTCTCGTCATTCCTGTAGTTTGGCAGAGTCTCTTGTTCTAAGCATTGATCCCTAACTACAAAAAACTAGGTGTTTGGAGTGCTCTCTTTATATATAGTTTCTAGCTGAAAAGAGACCCCTATAGTACGGGGGGGATGTGGAGAAACACAACCCAAACAAATACAATGTTACAATTCTGGTATTACATAGACTTGCAATATAGCTTCAATAATACTCAATGGCAATGACACACAAGTTTTCCAGACAAAAACAAGTTATCTGACATAACATAGCTAAACCAGGCATCCAGAAGGTCAGTCTGTCTGGTTTTGGTGGTAAACAAGTCTGGCGTTTCCCTCCAAAATATACTCTTCTTTAAGGGCTCACTTGAATGGGTCCACAAATCCGGAGATGCGGTGCGGAAGCACAGATAGGAACCCCACGGAAGCACTACAGAGTGCTTCCGTGGTGTTTCTGGCCGTGCCTCCGCACCGCAAAAAAGTAGTGCATGCACTACTTTTTTGCGGTGCGGACCAATCGGATGCGGATCGCAGACCCCATTCAAGTGAATGGGTCCGCGATTCCGCATGCGGCTGTGCCGGCACTCGGCCATGGGCATGAGCCCTAACTCTTATGATAACTGTGGAAAATGATTAGCTTCTCATTATTAGCTAGAAAGTCCCAAAGGTCTCCCAGTATTCATTAACCTTTTCCACAGTGCTGGTCAAATACAGTGCAAATAAACAGGATATATATCACAACAAACATAAAATGTCTGTAAAGCGCTGTGGAATATGTCAGCACTATATAAGTGAGAATAATATTAATAATAATAAAATGCAGTTACACATAAGAAACAGTATAAGTCAGTGCAAGTTAACCCTTTAAAGTGAAATAAAGTAAGGAGTTTAAGATTTTGCATAGGGGAAATAGGGGCAAATGTCCACAAATGTCCAGACTTCAAAGTACCCCTGCTCCAGGGCACTAAACAAGTGCAGAGATAATATACACAGTGATATCACAGCAAAGGAATAGGGCATACAAAAATGGTACCATGCACTTGCTGGCATCACAGCAAATAATCATCTCACAGTCCAGGTATAATGGACACAATGATCATAGTAGAGGTTAATGCTTATCTCGATGTCACAGAAGAGGCATAATGGGCACAGAAGAACTATAACAAGCAACAGTGAGGCTCCATAGCAAAACATGAAATGGTGCTCCATTAATTTTTTTATTCTCTCCCTTCCATCATCCAAAGATGTCACTAACTGCACCTTGCCCCACTGTAGTTGCCATACCTGTTCCCTTGGAAGTTATGCCCAAGTCTTATAACTTATTCACTGTGCCTGTACACGCTCAGATGTTGACCATGTTTTCAGATGCAGTTTTTGAAGCTAAAACCAAGCGTAGATCATAATGGAATAGTTGAGAAGGTAGATGGCATAATAAAACCTAAACAGAATGTGTACGGATAGACTAAGGCCTCATTCACACTTGCGTTGTGTGGATCCGGCGTACACCTCCGTCGCCGGAAATGCCCGCCGGATCCGTCACAATGCAAGACAACTGAAAGCATCTGAAGACTGATCAGTCTTCAAAATGCTTTCAGTGTTACTATGGCAGCCTGGACGCTACTAAAGTCCTGGTTTCCATAGTAAGTAGTGGGGAGCGGGGGAGCAGATACTTACAGTCCGGGGCGCTCCACAATGACGTCAGAGCGCCCCACGCGCATGGATCACGTGATCCATGCTCATGTGCCGCTCTGACGTCATTGTGGAGCGCCCCGGGACTCGGGAGCCGCATGGACGGTAAGTATGCTTCTCCCCTGCCTCCCCACTACACTTTACCATGGCAGCCGGGACTTTAGCGTCCTGGCTGCCATGGTAACCATTCACAAAAGCTAAACGTCGTATTCGGCGATGCGCCGAAACGACGTTTAGCTTAATGCCGGATCTGGATTAATGCACTTCAATGGGCATTAATTCTGGATCCGGCGTTACGGCAAGTCTTCCGGATTTTTGGACGGAGACAAATCCGCAGCATTCTACGGTTTTGTCAACTTCCAAAAAACGTTCACATACTGAACGGGACACATCCTGATGCATCCTGAACGGATTTCTTTCCATTCAGAATGCATCAGGATAAATCCTGATCAGTATCTATCCGTCCAAGAGCCCCGAGGACGGAACTCTAGGATGGAAAGCAACAGCGCAAGTGTGAAAGGGGCCTAAGGGAATTTTTGTGGACCCTTTAGAAATTTAACAGGAGGTCTCAGGCTGAGGCTGCACATAATGTGGCATGTAACGAGGAGCAGCTTGTACTCTTGCATTTAGCTACATTCCATTGAAGTACATTGAGCCACATTCATCAGTGCTCATGAAAGGTTGTAGTCTTCAAGATCTGTCATCAATCCTGAACCTTCTCAGCAGAGATGTAGCTAGGCTTTCTTTTATCTTTGATACGTATTCAGTTTTCTGCCTTAGCCCTGTATTTAAATACCCTAAGGCCTCTTTCACACGTCCATGAATTACGGACGTGTGCTGTCCCTGTTCTCCACGGACTTCTCAATTAACTTTAAAGTGTGTATTCACACATTAACAGTTTTCCAAAGACCGTGGATCTGTGGTGACACCACAGAAGCACGCCCTATTTTGTTTGTGATTACAGATCCCTCACAGACATTATGGTCTATGGCTCCTTGAAAACTTTGGACACAACACGGATACAACCTGTTTGGTGCTTGGTTTTCATGAACCATTGGTAGGAGATGCTCTGGAAACTAATTTTCAGCCTAGCAGTGTTCATGGTATACAAATGGCACATGGAAAAAACTAACCAAAAACTGATCCTTCTTGGCTGAACCACTGACCATCTTGTCACGCATAGTCTTGTCACCGATGTCAACATGGACAGGTGAATGAGGCCTAAGTGGCATGTTGGCACCCGACACACAAGGAAGGCCAGCCCATTCTGTTAATTTCCATAATAATTCATGGTCTTTTCTTCTCCTGCTCCTGTCCTTAGTCATCCATTTATATTTTTTTGTTGAAAGCATGGTTGAGAATGGTGTAAATTTATTTTTGTAAACCAGGACCTTTTATTGAGCAGCTTATTCATTTTGTATTGGGTTTCCATTTTTTAATGGCAAGAATCGCATAGTGTCCAGAGCTATTCAGCATAAGAAAAAAAATGAAACTACACCAGAAACCTGATGGATGAGGTCCATCAAGATTTATTTAGGTCCATCATAGCTGTCATGGTTCCTAATACTTGTGGTCTGATAGCTAACTAAGCAAACACAATATACTTGACTGAGATGTTTAGACAAAGGAATTCGGGCTTCTTGAAAACAGGAAATAAATGAGACATTTTTATTGTAAGTTAAGAGGTCCTTCAAAGTGCCAGTTAATCCCCTAGAATAGTTCCAAAAAAGTGATCACAAGGTAAATCCTAGTAGTAAAAGCACATCCCGCCATCTGATCTCAATTATATTTTTTGTCCTTCTTCTCTGTATACTCAAGGATTCCCAACCTTGTCCATCACTGCCAGATCCTACAGTCAACCCCTACTTCATATTGTCTTCTTCTCTCCAGCCCATTCACTTGGGCCATGCAGTAGTAAAAGGAAACCGTCTAATCTCCCTGCAATATCCTGTTATGTTTCATACTTAGTGTGTGTTATTTTAGTTTTATTACATTTGAGATTTATCTGCATTATAGTCAGAAAAGTGTCCAACCAAAATAATGAGGCAATGCCTCCTAGACCTTCACGTTTGAAGATTAATTTTCCTGCTTTCTTAGATTCAGTGTTCCAGACAACTGGAATTTTGATTGTCTGAGACAACAGAAATTAGCAAATTTAATATGCTTTCGTATGGAAGCAGAATAACTTCCCTCGCCCCGATCTGTGCTCTTTCATATACGTTTAGATGTGGGCCTTGATATGGAAGTGTGACTACCGCACAAATAGTGAGAACATTGTGTGAAATTGTATTATCGATGTATATTTTAGCAAATCCCTCTCAAATGTGTCACCATAATCCAGTGCAAACCCACCAAACTATGAATGACCTGCTTAGGGTACTTTCACACTAGCGTTTTGGATTCCGTTTGTGAGATCCGTTTCAGGGCTCTCACAAACGGTCCAAAACGGATCAGTTAAGCCCCAATGCATTCTGAATGGATAAGGATCCGTTCAGAATGCATCAGTTAGGCTCCGTTCCGCCTCTATTCCGTTTTGGAGGCGGACACCTAAACGCAGCATGCAGCATTTTGGTGTCCGTCTGAAGAGGCGGAGCCTAACGGATCCGTTTTTTTTTACAATGTAAGTCAATGGGGACGGATCCGTTGTCAGTGACACAATTTGGTGCATTTGAAAACGGATCCGTTCCCCATTGACTTTCAATGTAAGTCAAAACGGATCCGTTTTGGACTTTGTCATTTTTCTTTAAAGCTAATGCAAACGGATCCGTTCTGAACGGATACAAACGTTTGCATTAGAGGTGCGGATCCGTCTGTACAAATAAACAGACGGATCCGCACCAACGCTAGTGTGAAAGTACCCTTAAAAAGGTAAAAGGTTCACACAGAGTTTTTGGAGGAGGCTTTATGGCAGATTTTCCTGCAGGTTTTTCAGCCAAAGACAGAAGTAGTTTTGAAAGGAATGGTAAATATAAAGGAAAGACTTCTACTTCTCCTTCTTGTTGGATCCACTTCTGACTCTGGCTAAAGAGGATGCAGAAAAACATTCCTCAAAACCTCCTCCAAAAATGTGTGAACCTGCCCTAAGATATTACAGTAGAGCTTGGAATAGTTGTCTTCTGAAAATGAAGAGAAATGGAGATGTCAGCCTGGACAGAAGGTTCACCCAAATGAATTAGATGATTTTGCAAAAAATAGAGGGGCCATGAGGTATCACCCCTAAAACTTTCTTTTAGAAGAGAGTGAAATGTATATATTATGCTGCTACCATAAATGTTCCACTTATCTTCCAAAACCAGTGGTCCTAATGAGTTGTGCATGCGGGGTGTAAGGAGATTAAGTTCATAGGCTGTAGGGTCTACTGGGAACCCAGGTGAAGGAATTCATTCATATCAATGATAATACTGATGAGGATGAATGACATGAAGTCAAAGTTGATGCCTTTGTTTTTACTTTTAAATTATTTGAAAAGGTCAAGTTAGTTTATATACCATAGCCTAGGTTTAAAAAAGACACAAACCATTAAAGAATAAATGTTTCCCCTTCTGAAACTGCATCTTACTGGTTTCTAAATCCATGCTGCCTTCTCCCTTGGACAGGAATATTCACCACTATCTCTTATGTTGTAAGAAGGGTGACACGTCTCTAGCATGCTAATTCAAACTCTCAAATATTATGTATTCCCATGTAACCCCAAACTAATAATATTTATATATATAGAGCCATATATGCTCCAAAATTGTTAAAAGTATCTCTGCTTGGGTCTCCTTGGACAGCGGAGCGAGCAGTGTACAAACTCATAGACTTTCTATGGGTCCATACACCACTTATTCGCTCTCCAGGGATAAATTTACCTTAATAAGCAGTTCACAAAGGCACGCCTCCCAACTGCCTGATTTTTTTTCACTGGTTTGGGCCTTGAAATGGACCTTAGAGGAACATGTTAATATAACTCCTAGGAAGAACTGGTACACAACACCATAAAATAAAATAAAAAGTATAGTAAAAGTAAATACAAATGAAATATAAAAAAATAGATTAAAAACAACTAAAAAACTAAAAGGTATTATTTTAATTTACAGTTTTTTTGGGATGTGGTGTTGTATACCATTTCTTTTTAAGTGTTATTTTTTTAATTACTTTTTAATTACTTTACAAAACAAGTACATTTATTGATGACCAGATTTATAGGTTTACTTAAATAGGTTTTCTAGGAGTAGAATATTGATGACTTATTGTGGGATAGGTCATCAGTATCTGATCGGTACCTGTTGATAAAGACACAGCTGCTGGGATTCGTTGTTCTACTATTGATTGTAGGCTGCTCCTTTCCCGTGCAGCATACTACCTGAAGTGAGTGCTGGCGGGGCCTTCTCTGATCTGATCGGTGGGGGTCTGACTCCCGGCATCCTTACCGATCAGCTGTTTTGAAGAGGCCATGGCTCTCTAGTGAGCACTGCGGCCTCCTCACAGCTTACCAAGCACAGCGCCGTGCATTGTATAGTGGCTGTGCTCAGTATTGCAGCCCATTCACTTAAATGGAAATGAGCTGCACATAGGGCAAGTGACCAATGAATGTGAGGTCACTGGCCTAGGAAGAGGCTGCAGCCTCCTCAAACAGCTGATTGGCGGGGATGCCGGAAATCAGAACTCTACCAATAAGGTATTGATGAATTATCCTGAGAATAGATCATCATTACTTTACGGCTGGAAAACATAGTGACATAGCAAATATGCAAGGGAGACCATGCAGTACATCTCTTTACTCTTGCTCGTAAAAGGGGGTTTGGAGAAGGCATCCTCCTCTATGACTTCCATTAGCCTTAACAGGACATATGGAAAAGGTCTGTACTTTACAGGGTCAAGATGTTTGATAGATGCACCATAATCACATAAATGGTGTAAAATAGTGCTGTACATGTACACAGAACATCTCTAGTAATACGTCATTGAAGATCATTGATAAATATTTTATATTCATCTGTCAGAATAGAAATGGAATCCAAATGTAACATTCCCTAAAACTTCTGTAACTGTAAATCTCACCTCAGCCTGCAAATAATTACAACCAGCCGCACTATGTGGAATGAATACATCTGGAGGGTACCAGGCTTGCAGGTCAAAATTTATTGCCTTAGGGAATGCTTTCGCAGTCATGAAGTTTATGAGTGGACCAAGGGGGGTTATTCTTCAGTGATGTAATGGCATTTCATGTACACGCTGCAGAGGATACTGTATCCACGCTGCTATGTCTCCCCAGCTACTGTGCATTGCACAATTCATCTGCATTCAGATCCAGCCCTGCCCCCATATACAACGCTGCATTGTCAACCTTTACAGTATATTACGGAATAGTTTCCTGTATACTCACAAAGCCTTCAGCACTGATGTTAATATCTGCTACAATGTAAGTTTGTAAAAAATAAACAAAATAACAAAAGAATATTCCTTGTATTTAGTGTTGCGCGAACTTGTGTTTTCAAGTTCGGCGTACATGGTTCAGGTTATTTATGAATTCCGTTATGGATTCCGCCACTACGACCATAAGTTATGGTCAGCACTACTTGTATTATGAATGGACGGACACCTTGGCGTTGTGTTGCACACGGTCAATCCTTGTCAGAATTAATTTTCTCATTTCAAGATTGTTTGATAAATTATTGTTTCCTGAAACTTTATACAAACTTGCCAACTTTTACAGTGGTTTTCCACAATTTGAAGGGGTTTTCTGACTTTTTTATACTGATTTTCTTATCTTCAGGATAGGTCAGCAGTATCTGATCGACAGTAATGAATGTCACAGTACAGAGATATTAACACAGTGATGTCACAGTACAGAGATAATAAACACAGTGATGTCACAGTACAGGGATAATAAACACAGTGATGTCACAGTACAGGGATAATAAACACAGTGATGTCACAGTACAGGGATAATAAACACAGTGATGTCACAGTACAGGGATAATAAACACAGTGATGTCACAGTACAGGGATAATAAACAAAGTGATGTCACAGTACAGAGATATTAACACAGTGATGTCACAGTACAGGGATAATGCACACAGTGATGTCACAGTACAGAAATATTAACACAGTGATGTAACAGTACAGGGATAATAAACACCGTGATGTCACAGTACAGAGATAAAAAACACAGTGATGTCACAGTACAGAGATAATAAACACAGTGATGTCACAGTACAGGGATAATGCACACAGTAATGTCATAGTACAGAGATAATACACACAGTGATGTCACAGTACAGGGATAATACACACAGTGATGTCACAGTACAGGGATAATAAACACCGTGATGTCACAGTACAGAGATAATAAACACAGTGATGTCACAGTACAGGGGTAATAAACACAGTGATGTCACAGTACAGGGATAATACACACAGTGATGTCACAGTACAGGGATAATACACAGTGATGTCACAGTACAGGGATAATACACACAGTGATGTCACAGTACAGGGATAATAAACACAGTGATGTCACAGTACAGAGATAATAAACACAGTAATGTCACAGTACAGGGATAATAAACACAGTGATGTCACAGTACAGGGATAATAAACACAGTGATGTCACAGTACAGGGATAATAAACACAGTGATGTCACAGTACAGGGATAATAAACACAGTGATGTCACAGTACAGGGATAATAAACACAGTGATGTCACATTACAGGAATAATACACATAGTGATGTCACAGTACAGGGATAATACACACAGTGATGTCACAGTACAGGGATAATACACACAGTGATGTCACAGTACAGGGATAATAAACACAGTGATGTTACAATACATGGATAATATACACAGTGATGTCACAGTACAGGGATAATACACACAGTGATGTCACAGTACAGAGATAATAAACACCGTGATGTCACAGTACAGAGATAATAAACACAGTGATGTCACAGTACAGGGATAATAAACACCGTGATGTCACAGTACAGGGATAATAAACACAGTGATGTCACAGTACAGGGATAATAAACACAGTGATGTCACAGTACAGGGATAATAAACACAGTGATGTTACAATACAGGGATAATATACACAGTGATGTCATAGTACAGGGATAATAAACACAGTGATGTCACAGTACAGGGATAATAAAACAAAGTGATGTCACAGTACAGGGATAATAAACACAGTGATGTTACAGTACAGGGATAATATACACAGTGATGTCACAGTACAGAGATAATACACACAGTGATGTCACAGTACAGGGATAATACACACAGTGATGTCACAGTACAGGGATAATACACACAGTGATGTCACAGTACAGGGATAATAAACACAGTGATGTCACAGTACAGGGATAATAAACACAATGATGTCACAGTATAGGGATAATAAACACAGTGATGTCACAGCACATAGATAATACACACAGTGATGTCACAGTACAGGGATAATAAACACCGTGAAGTCACAGTACAGGGATAATAAACACAGTGATGTCACAGTACAGGGATATTAAACACAGTGATGTCACAGTACAGGGATAATAAACACAGTGATGTCACAGTACAGGGATAATATACACAGTGATGTTACAGTACAGGGATAATAAACACAGTGATGTCACAGGACAGGGATAATAAACACAGTGATGTCACAGTACAGGGATAATACACACAGTGATGTCACAGTACAGGGATAATACACACAGTGATGTCACAGGACAGGGATAATACACACAGTGATGTCACAGTACAGGGATAATACACACAGTGATGTCACAGTACAGGGATAATAAACACAGTGATGTCACAGTACAGAGATAATAAACACAGTGATGTCATAGTACAGAGATAATAAACACAGTGATCTCACAGTACAGGGATAATAAACACAGTGATCTCACAGTACAGGGATAATAAACACAGTGATGTCACAGTACAGAGATAATAAACACAGTGATGTCACAGTACAGAGATAATAAACACAGTGATGTCACAGTACAGAGATAATAAACACAGTGATGTCACAGTACAGGGATAATAGGAAGATGAGCTCCTGGAAGTAGCAAAGGAAAGAAGCGTGCAGCACTGGATACTTCGATGATATGTATTTATTAAAATATAAAAAACATGTAAAAACAAAAGCTACGCGTTTCGTGACATCACTCATCCTGCCTTCTTCTGAAGGTGTCCGGCGAACAAGTGCAGCAGTCTGGTCTCTCCTCCTGGCGTGGTGGTACTTTGCTCTTCACTAGTGTTGTGCCTGGTCTGCACAGCACTATCCGGTAAGGTGTACTTACCCAGAGGGATCATTCAGGCTACCTAGAAGGTATCACACCAGGGTAATATAAAATGTACCCATAGTACAGCCATCTAAAAAAACTGTCTAAAGAACAAAAAGCATACATTTGATCTCGAGATAGCTTAGCTTAGGTTAGATTTTTAAATGAAGTAAATTTCTCAAGTATTTAATGTTCACAAGAGGATGACTCAGGGACTTTCTATGTGTGATATAACCCACCCGACAGTACTAGTCCATTACACATTCTTGGTACCATAGTCTGCCCTCAGCAAAAGAATAATATGTTAATTCCAAAACGAAACCCTCACAGAAGTGAGAAAGCGCGGAGCTTGGCTTGGTACTGAATAGGAGCTTTGTTTGGTGCTGACGTAATGTATACACTAATTGTATATCTTGTATTAAGTTTGTAATGGCCGGGGCTACATCACTTAATCAAAACACGGACTGATGGCAGAAGGCTTAATTAGCCGCTTCAGTGGGAGCGCAGCTAGTTAAATATTGTGATTAGATTAATTAGAAAGGATTATGGTTACGTTTCTCGCTTCTGTACACTGTGAATTTTCCATGGTGGTCTGAGCCTTCACTTCTGCAACGCATAGCTTAACCCATAAACTGCCAGTAGTGCAAATTACCAGTATTACCTTTTTTGATAACAAATTATGATCATAATAGGGTGGCTAAGCTTTGCTGAAACAACATAAATGGTTCTTTCATTATAGAATATTGCACAATATTTGGGCGGCCGATCTAAAAGGATCTTATGATTTTAAAGCATGCCTGTCGTTTCTGACGACTTTTCAGAATAAACTACGATCGATATGGTGCTGTCATTTACGATTGTATCCTGCATGTATCAGCAATACAGCCTCTGCAGGCTCCAGATGTATTTCAGTTTTCCCTGAGCTAGTTGGTATAGACTAGCTGCTATGATGTCTCCCATACACTGCACATATTTCCCTATATCTATAGCACATCCTCAGAAGCAGCACCAGCATAGAGGACACAACTTAAACGCTTAAAGGGATTGCGCAGGCAGTATACTGTATATTGATGATCAATCCTCAGGAAAGGGTCATCAATATCTGATCAACACCCGACACCCCCTGATGATCAGCTGTATGAAGAGGAGGTTGTGCTTCATGCAAGTGCTACTTCTTCATTACACTGCCTGAGGTTTTGAAAGTGTCTGAGACACATTGCAATTACAAGTACTTGCTCCATTTACTGCTGCAAGTGAGACAATGACCAGCGTAAGGGCTCCTGAATACGACTGTATGCCCTCCGAGACATACTGTTCATGAGTGCAGGACAGTAGTTTCGCGGGCGGCCCAACGCACACAACGTCATAGCAACCTATGATGCTGTGCGCTCCTGTGCACACGATCAATGCCGGTGCATGCATATGGCCCGCTCATGGACCGTATGTCTCGGAGAGCATACGGACATGTGCATGGGCCGTAATAAAGAGGAAGCAGCGCTTGCATGGCACCACCTCCTCTTCAAACAGCTAATCGGCGGGGGTGCCAGGTGTTGGACCTCCACTGATCAGATATTGATGACTTGTCCTGAAAACTGAAAATTAGATATGGATATAGCATAGGTCATCAATATATTCTGCCTGCACAACCCCTTTAATAGAGCAGTCCCTTTACTGGATCACTGTTTCTAAACATACAATTTAAAAACTACAGTCACCTTCAGGGCACATTTTATTTAATTTTTTTTTATGATTACACTTTACTCATTTAAAAATCATTTTTTCAATTGGTCTTTATTAAAAATGTTCAGCTGTTAAAGAGGGTTTAAAAATCAGACTGTTTGCAGAGTACCCCTTCTCAGTCCCATCCGCTGATGGCTCATGTGTAGCTCTTATCGTTGATTTCCTGACCTTACAAGCACTTATTATAGCTTAATTTTTATCAAACTGATAAGAATATGGCTTAGGCCGAGTTCACGCTTAAGTTATCTGGTCAGTTATTTCCATTAGTGATTGTGAGCCAAAACCAGTAGTGAAGCATACACAGAGAAAATGTATGATGAACAGATCTGTGTTTTTGACCCAGATCTGTGTTTTGGCTCACAGCCACTGATGGAAATAACTGAAGTGTGAACTCAGCCTTAGATAGTGTTTATGAGGTCAGGAAATCAGAAATGAGAGCTACACATGATTCAAAGAAAACAGAAAATATCAATCTGCAGACAGACTGATTTTTAACCCTGTATCTCAGAAACGGATGAACATTTTTAATAAAGACCAACTGAACAAATAATTTTTCGCCCAAAATGAGTGAAATGCAATAATAAAAAATAAATGCCCCAGAAAGTTGTGCATAGCCTTTAAAGTTTACCTATACATTAGTGCTACTCCATGCCATCTCAATTCTGCCATACACTTGTGATAACTTAGCAGTGAACCTGCATTTTACATGATTCAGCCACAGATGTAGGTTGAATTTATAGTTTGTGATTGTATGGACTGTTGATTGATATTGCCCGCACGATTTTACAGATTTACCCACAATGGCCATGCAGCCTGTATCCTTTAACAACCAATTAACAATGAAGATATAACAGTCAGGTTGAAAAATGTGAAAACTTGTATGTCTGCATGGCATGTAGGGCTGTGACCTAAGACCTCTGTTCACACTGCCACCACCAGGAGACTCAGGTGTATTTGCTGGGAAGAACAGCGCAGCATGCAGTACTGTCCTTCCCATCAAAATGATAGACACTTATAATGGGGTCTGTCAAACACCATCTAAGTCAATCTGTTATATATATATATATATATATATATATATATATATAAGTTTCTGTCTGTCTGGACGTCTGTCTGTCTTTTCTTTATGTGCGGCCAAACAACTGGATCGATTCACCACATTTGGCACACAGGAACATAAGGTGTCTGGGAAGAATTTAGACTGGGTCTCAGGTCTCTAGGACGTACTGTTCCTGAGATGTTCCCAAAAAATGACCTGCATTAGCCAATAGAAGCTTGCAAGTCTTTCACTCATATCCCAACTGCCATACACACGGTCACATGTCCCTTATCAGCCAATAGAAGCTTGCAGGCCCTTAGTCTCCACATACACACAGTTTTACTCTAGGTTTCCATAACAACCCAGCCATTTTTCTTCACTGCTGTAGGTCAGCTTTAGGCTAGGGCTATATGATGACAATAAGTCACACAACACATAGGGCAGGGGCCACTATTAAAGAGACAGCTGCTGTGGAGGTCACTGTTAAGTCAGCAGGGTACTGTGAGGTCACTATTAAAGGGTTTCTGTCACCAACTTTTGACATTATAAGCTGTCTGACATTAGCTATGTGCTAATGTCAGACCAGCTTGATAATGTCTTTTTTATAAAAATCCGCTGTATATATAGTCTGAAAAACTTACTTTTATATTATGTAAATTAGCCTCTAGGAGCAGGGGGGGCGTTGCCCTGCTCCTAGCGGCTCCGTCCGGCAACCTGCTGGCACGCCCCTTCACACTTTGATTGACAGTGCAGGGCAGCGATCCTCCTGCACTGTCTCGTTCTGAAATCGCGCGCCAGCGCCGCCGCTCTGTATTCGACAGCAGGCACCAGCGTCCTCTGCTCACCGCGCCTGCGCCGAATACAGAGCGGCGCGGCGCGCGATTTCAGAACGAGACAGTGCAGGAGGATCGCTGCCCTGCACTGTCAATCAAAGTGTGAAGGGGCGTGCCAGCAGGTTGCCGGACGGAGCCGCTAGGAGCAGGGCAACGCCCCCCCTGCTCCTAGAGGCTAATTTACATAATATAAAAGTAAGTTTTTCAGACTATATATACAGCGGATTTTTATAAAAAAGACATTATCAAGCTGGTCTGACATTAGCACATAGCTAATGTCAGACAGCTTATAATGTCAAAAGTTGGTGACAGAAACCCTTTAAAGGAGCGAGCTACTGTGGTGGTCACTATTAAGGGAATAGAGTGCTGTGGCAGTCACGGTTAAAGGGACCGGTGCTGTGGAGGTCTCTTTTAAGGGGGCAGGGAACAGTGGGGGTCACAAATAAGGGGACCGTCCCCTATGGAGGTCAATGTCATGGAAGTGGGGTCCTGTAAAACTCACAGTTAAAAAGGTCAGCCTGGCTGCTGTGAAGGTCAAAGTTAAGGGGATGGGCTGCTGCGGAGGTCCCATTTTAAGGAGGCGGGGCATTGTGGGGGATCAGTGTTAAGGGGTGAGGGGCTGTGGAGTTCACTGTTAAGGGGGTGGGGTACTGTAGAGGTTACTGTTATGGGGGTATACTGTCGATATCTTTTAATGACACACAGAAACATTAAATAGAATAGATGAAATATACCCGTGCGAAGCCGGGTCCTTCTGCTAGTATATGCTAAAAATGGAATGTAATCATACAATGAAGACACAGACGCCATATGCAGCTTATAAAGGCTATTTTCTTACCACGATGCATGAAAGAGTTTCACATGTAAACAGAACTTCACAGTAAAATTAAAAATTCAAACATTTCCTTTTTTAGGAATCTTCATAACGAAAACTATTAAATTCCCAAATGGGTTTAATTAAAATTCTCTTAATATAGAAGTGAGGCCTCGTCTATGCGCCTCCCACTGCTCGCCTATAAATCTTCAAATACAAATGAAACAAAACTGGACATTTCACATTCTACACTTCTCAGTGATATTTATGTAACTCGAACATAAAGAAGGTATTTTCAAGGCTGGCTAGAATCGCTGCTTATTTATTAAAGGGTTGTTTGTTTGTCAGCAGATTTGTACCTATGAGACTGTCTGACCTGTTACATGTGCACTTGGCAGCTGAAGGCATCTTTGTTGGTCCCATGTTCATATGTGTCCGCATTGCTGAATAAAATGGAGTTTTAATATATGCAAATGAGCCTCTAGGAGCAACAGGGGCGTTACCATTACACCTAGAGGCTCTGCTCTCTCTGCAACTGCTGCGCCCTCTCTACTGACAGGGTCAGGAAATTAAATGTGATCACACCTGGCCCTGTCAATCAAAGTGAAGAGGGTGCGGCAGTTGAAGAGAGAGCAGAGCCTCTGGGTGTAATGGTAATGCCCCCGTTGCTCATTTGCATATATCAAAACATCATTTTTCTCAGCAATGTGGACACATATGAACATGGGACCAACAAAGATGCCTTCAGCTGCCAAGCGCACATGTAACAGGTCAGCCAGTGTCACAGGTAATTGTGTAAAATGAGTCAACGCTTGCCTTACTGATCCCCCACGGCTTCCATGGCCCTGCTGGTCTTTGCTCCCTGGTTCTTCTCAACTTGCCGGCAATGTCTGCTCAGCCAATCAGTGATCACAACGGTCCCACTTCAGTCAGTGATTGGCTAAATGGGCATTTCTTGCACATAGAGAGGGACCAGGAAGTGAGATCATGAAGCATCAGCGGACGGGGATCGGTAAGGCCAGTATTGACTTATTTTATTATTTTACGCCATTGGGAGCCTTAAAAAAAATAAATGGCCAGACCACCCCTTTGAAATCACAAACAAATCACAAAACTACAGTAGTTTGCCAAATTCTAGTGGTTTCAGTGCTGTCAATCACTGACCACAGTGAAAAGGCCGCTGACTGACTGGTGCTGCTACCTGTCCACCCATTTAACTCATGACTCTAGAGTGTTTTGCTCTGCAGCCTGTCTGTTCTGACGTGTATTGGGTGAATAATTATTCGTACAGTACGTATGGTGCTATTCATATAGACACTAATTATATTGATATAGGATGGTACTGTTCAGATGGGCACTCCATGGCACAATTCACTTGATTACAGTATGATACTGTTTATCCAGACACTTGTTGCCCTTATCGACGGATACTGGGTAGCAATATTCTTGTGGGCAAAGGCACTGAATGACAATAATTGATATGGGTGCTGTATAGGACACTAGAGGCACTGCTGCTGTATTGCACTGAGGTTGTCTCACTTCAGTAAATGACATTTATCATGTAGAGAAGGTTAATACAAGCCGCTTACTAATGTATTGTGATTGTCCATATTGCCTCGTTTGCCGGCTTGTTTAATTTTTCCATCACATTATACACTGCTCATATCCAGGGGTTACGACCACCCTGCAATTCAGCAGCGGTGGTCGTGCTTGCGCACTAGGAAAAAGGGCCAGATAATGCACACTTCTGCAGCCCCGTCCACCAGAGAGGCCGGTGTTGTTTCCTACAGTGTGCAAGCACGACGACCACTGATGGATTGCAGGATAGTCGAACCCCTGGATATGAGCAGCGTATAATGTGATGGAAAAATGAATCAAGTCATAAAAGGAGGCAATATGGACAATCACAATACATTAGTAAGTGCCTTGTATTCACTTTCTCTACATTATAAAGGCCATTTGCTGAAGAGTTATGTTCCCTCTCCTAACATGTATGTTTTAGTAACTGCTTGCATTTTCCATGTAATAAAAATGGAACTTATTTTCTTATGACTCTATACCAGTGGTGGCGAACCTATGGCACGGGTGCCAGAGGCGGCACTCAGAGCCCTCCCTGTGTGCGCCCGCACCCTGGAAAAAGTCTTTGGTGTATCAATATGCCTTTCCCTGCCATTCCTCAGCGCAGGGCGCACTATGAACAGCACAGGCAGCGCACTGAATGTAGGCGGGATATTATAGCTAAATGATAAAGTACATGGAAGATATACTATATCGGCATTCAGGTTAAATTGCCGTGTGGACACTTGGCAATAAATAAGTGGGTTTTGGGTTGCAGTTTGGGCACTCGGTCTCTAAAAGGTTCGCCATCACTGCTCTATGCTGTTCCATTCCTCTATTTTTCCTGCTAGAAGTTTTATGAATGAATGGCTAGAAGTTTGCAATGAAGGTCCAGATGGATGATACCAGTTTAAGGTGTGTCCTTTCACTGTCTGACACTGTCAGACTGTGGGGGCACCCAGATATTGCAGACTGCTGGCAACTCAATCATAAACTTCCTAGCAGGAATGATAAAGGAATGAGTACAATAAGATTAGATGCTCCAGATTTGTTATTACACGGGGAATGCAATTAGTTACTAAAATAGACATGTCAGGAGAGGGGACAGCTATTAACTGCACAGCACACTAGACTGCAGTATTAGGTACTATGGCAACACTATATAAGTGGGTTTATTTCTCAAGATGTCTTTGTGACAAATGTAAAGAATATTTACTATTACATGCATAAAATATTTATTAATATATGTTACACTTTTAATGTATCAATTGTTTTATATAATGTACTGGAACAGAAATATTTTATCACTGAGCACTTCGCACACAATTAGCTTCTTGCCTTTTGTTTCTATTTTACCTTATGTAATTGAAATCTGAGTGGTTAGGCCTGCCACACTGCAGCACTGGGTGTTAGGCAAGGGCTACACGGCAACACCTGTCGCAGCCAGGATCATAGAGCAGCGGTGATCCCATAGAAATTAATGCTGTGTTCGATTTCTTGCAACTGCCGCGGCGATCCCATTAATTTCTATGGGAACACCGCTGCTCAGTGATCCTCGCAGCGACAGGTGTCACCGTGTAGCTCTTTCCTTAGCTGTGTGTGTAATTTATAAGTGTAGAAAATGCACAGCTCTCTGCTGCCTTTAGAAAAGTCCTGTAATGGGACTGAAACGTTGGGTGAATAAACCCTTTTGCACGTTTAACTTTTTTGGAGTGCTGCGGATTTTCTACTATATTGTTTGGAACCTTGGGACAGGATCTTATTCGCTGATACCTACACCTTCATTTCCTTGAATGGAGTGCTGCCTTGTTTCCATTTTTGTGTGTGTGTATATATATATATATATATATATATATAAATATATAAAGGAGAAACAGACAGCACTCCAGAGATCCAAAAAACAAGAAGGTTTATTCACCCATATGGAAGAAAAACAACGTTTCGGCTCAACAATAGAGCCTTTCTCAGAAAGGCTGTATTGTTGAGCCAAAACGCTGTTTTACTACCATATGGGTGAATAAACCTTCTTATTTTTTGGATCTCTGGAGTGCTGTCCGTTTTTCCTTTTTATATTGTGGGTAAGTGCCTATTACCATTGGACGTGCACCCACATACATTTTTGTCTGTGCTGCCATTGTTTCTATATCTATATATATATCAATGGAAAAATGGCGGCACTGGAAAAAGCGTACTATCGGGTGCAGTATCCCAGGGCATAAGCCTATGGCCCAATATATATCGGAAAAAGGGGCAGCACACCAATATAGTGAAAAAAGGAGTTTAATCACCCATGTGGTACAAAAAACTGCAACGTTTCGGCTCAACAATAGAGCCTTTTTCAAGGCTTGAAAAAGGCTCTATTGTTGAGCCGAAACGTTGCGTTTTTTTGTACCACATGGGTGATTAAACTCCTTTTTTCACTATATTGGTGTGCTGCCCCTTTTTCCGATATATATATATATATATATTTCCTATTTAGATTAAGAATACAATATTACATCAGTAAAACAGGCTATATGTGAATCAGTAGTTGGCAATAACAACTGGTAGCGATGGCATCGTGGGAATGACACTGACCAGGATGTCACAGTAATGGAGCTTCCATGTTCTCAGAATATAATAATCATAACATTTCATCGTTATAGTGGATTGTTCCTACCCAAATTGATGCACTGTAACACAGCCATCATCTGTGTGAGCAGGACCCAATGAGGGCTCTTTTGAATGTAAATAATAAGTTTACATTCACTGACAATATTTGGTGAAAACATTGGAACGAGAAAAAAAAATGAGGAACGAATGCAGAACAAAACTATGGTCGTTTGCAGGAGATCTTCAACTGAACAGACTGGTGGTAAATCAGTCATATAAATAGGTTTAAAGCCCATTTTAAAGGGGTTTTCCAGCTTCTTATTAATTGATCCTCAGGATAGGTCGTCAATATGAGATTGATGGTGGGACCGACACTCACCAGATTCTGGCACCATGGCCTATTTTGTTTCTGATGCTGGTGGCTGCTGAAAACAGCTGATCGGTGAAGGTGAGGGATGTCAGACCCCCAATGATCTGATACTGATGACCTATTGTGAGGATAGATCATCGGCATCGAGAGACTGGAAAACCCCTTTAACCACTTGCAGTTTTAATACACATTCATTTGGTTTTTTTTTGTTTGCAGTTTGAAGGCTGTAATAAAGCATTTTCCAGGCTGGAAAACTTGAAAATTCACCTGCGTAGCCACACTGGAGAACGGCCATACCTGTGTCAACACGCCGGCTGTCAGAAAGCCTTTAGCAACTCCAGTGACAGAGCCAAGCACCAGAGAACCCACCAGGACACGGTAAGAAATAGAGACGAGACGAGCAGAAATGTTTACACCAAAATATAAAATTCAGAGAATGCAGGTGAATTTCCCCTCGGACTACATGCATGCGGCAGAGCTTTGTGTACACAGCCGGTACATGGAGTCCCTACAGCTCTGTATTGCATGTACCGCTCTAAGTGGCCTCTACTAGGCACTGTATTATGGAGATAATCTTTCCTAGAAGCATTGCACCTAGGGAACACACTTCTGTATTTGGCCATCCAATGGAGCACACCACATTTGTTTTAGTTGGGTTCCATATGAAATTGGAGGCATACAGAGGCACCGAAAGCCCCCATAGGCTTCCATTGGTACTGTGTTACACATGTCGGGAGATCATGTGATCTGTACCTCTGATGTACAGTGCAAACACAGAGTGAATGCATCTTTGTGTGTATACAGATGTAGACTGACCATAGACCCTATAGGGGGTGGCCCGAGCCTCCCTCACAGCCATAGGCTGGGTATATAACGATCTGATGCTCTCAGGAGCATCAGGTACTTAGACACCTGTCCAGCGGCCGCAGTTACCCTCCTGAATTCAACTGTATAGTCCTCCTCAGGAAGGTGATACAGTTGAACACTGCAGAGGGGGCGGCAGTATATTGTGCTGCACTGTGGTATTTGGTTCTGATAGGATGGTATTTTGTGTTCCACTAAGGTATTACTGGCCCCTGTCTACACTTGTTGACCCTGCCTACTTACGTTGCCCTGCCTTCTGTGAATTAGGATTTAACTACAATATAGGGCCACTTTGAGGTTTTTTTTTTACAGGGTCACTTGAAGTTCCCATTCTGCCCCTGGGACTGACCATTAGGGCAATGACTTAAGGCTCTGACCAGAGTGGGCCAGCTGCACCCTGATCAGTTGAAGCACCCTTTTCAAGGGGTTTTCTGGGATTTTGATATTGATGACCTATCCTCCCCCGCCTATCAGCTGTTTGAGGAGAGGGTGTGCGCAGTGTGCAGGTGTCTTCTCACTTCTCTCTTCCTGTCCACTGCTGTACGGTATGTCTATGGGACAGCAGCAGCGGACAGGAAGAGTGAAAGGGTACGGCAAGTGCGAACTGCGCGCACCGTCTCCTCAAACAGCTGATCGGCAGGGGTTCCGGGTGTCAGACCTCCGCCGATCTGATATTGATGACCTATTCTAAGAATAGGTCATCAATATTAAAAGCCTGGACAACCTCTTTAAGTGTATCATGGCTACAGTGACTGGTAAGGGGTCCATACCCTTTATTGTCCGAGCCTAGGTCCCTCTCAGTCTGACCCTGGATGTATGTATTCTACCTAAACGTCCAGACACATCATATTTATTCGTCAATGTAGTCTCTTAATTAAACCCAAAAATTTTCTCTTGACACACCCACATAGATTTTTGGCCTGAATATTAATAGTGAGCACTATGAGAGCATAATATGTCGCGCTGCCCAGAATGCAAAGTAAGGAAAACAAAGCAATAAAAATGTGAATATAATCAAATGTTATACATTTATTCATTCCATAAATTAGACTAAAAGGATTACTGGGAATGTAGGACTGTAACCTTACTAAACACAGAGCTGGAGCCAAAGCAGAAAAAACGTACAATGATCTATATTTAATAGGATATCTATGACTTAATAAATGCTGGCGCTGTTTACTGGTAAACAATCACGTGTAACGTAATATGGTGGCCTAGTGTGCCAGTTTACATAACACGGTATAGGCCGCTGTGCTGCGTGACACATTAACTGACTGAAGGGTTCAAAGAATCCTCAAGGGGAAAAATCTTACACTTGAAACTTTGTAGAAAGCTTTTCACATATTGCGGCCTCATACGCACGACTGGATGTATTCATGTATTTTGCAGTCTGCCAGTTGGAAATCCTCAAAATACAGCTACCATCCATGTTGCATCCGCTTTTTTTGCAGACCCATTGACTTCAAAGGGTCCGTGGTCCACATTTTCTTTTTGCAGAACGGACATACGGATGCGGAAAGCACACAGATCATCATTGGGTGTGTAAAAATAATGGGGACGGCACACAGACCGTATCCTTATTTTGCGGTTTCCATGATTTGCAGACCTCAAAACGGATATGGATGTGTGGATGAGGCCTAAAGGCATAACTGCATAATATGACTTGTAAAAATGTGCGTAACGGGGGTTCGGGCAGCTGGGCATTATCCCAACGGGAGATTTCCGTGTAAGGTCTATGGCCAGTCTGCCCCTGCCTGTCTCTGTAATAACATATTGTATATACCGGTCTCTTTACTTACTTATATATCTACCTCTTTACTGACGTATGTACCTGTCTCTTTACTGACATATGTACCTGTCTCTGTAATAAGGTATATACCTGTTTCTGTAATGGCGTATGTACCTGTCTCTGTAATAATGTATATACCTTTCTCTCACTGACGTATGTACCTGTCTCTTTACTGACGTATGTACCCGTCTCTTTACTGATGTATGTATCCGTCTCTCACTGACGTATGTAACTGTCTCTTACTGACGTATGTACCCATCTCTATACTGACCTATGTACCCATCTCTTTACCGACGTATTTACCTGTCTCTCACTGACATATGTACCTGTCTCTCACTGACATATGTACCCATCTCTTTACCGACGTATGTACCCATCTCTTTACCGACGTATGTACCTGTCTCTTTACTGATGTATGTACCTGTCTCTTTACTGATGTATGTACCTGTCTCACTGACATATGTACCTGTCTCTCACTGACCTATGTACCCATCTCTTTACTGACGTCTGTACCCATCTCTTTACCGATGTATGTACCTGTCTCTTTACTGATGTATGTACCTGTCTCACTGACGTTATGTACCTGTCTCTTTACTAATGTATATACAGTACCTGTCTCTTTACTGACATACCTGTCTCTTTATTAACGTATATACCTGTCTTCTTTCTCTCTTCTCTGACATATAATATTCTGTACCTGCAGAAAGGTAAAGTAAAACATTCCTTTTATCCTTTCGTTGTTTCTGTAACATGAACCTGGTAAATGTATTATACATAGGGGAGAGATGATTACAGTAACCGCATTGCATCATATCTGGCTTTGGTTAATAAATGATTTTATAAAGCGACAAAAGTGAGCACAGATCCATAACCAGGGTCCCAAACAAAAAGACAGTGTGAATATTAAAGGGACACAACAATCAAATTTTCTTTTAAAATCACTTATTATTTATTATTAAAGCGCCATTCATTCCATGGCGCTGTACGTCTGAAAAGGGGAGCACATGCATAATATCAAACCAACAATAATACAAAGAAAATGAAAGGACAAGTTACAAACTGGTACAAAAGAAAACAGGACCCTGTCCGCGAGGGCTTACAATATTATCAGTTTATATCCGAATATTGTAATTATATTTTTTTTAAATGGGTGGATGGTTTCCTGGATATAATTTTTTGAGGTCAATCCATGTATTTTTCATCCTGTCCTGGCTTTTTAACGCCCTCTTTGTTTGGACTCTTTGCACAGCAAAAAGCCTTGTTTAACTCCCTCAGTCAGACCATCACTGTGGCCAGAGAGGGAAGGGGGACACTGATCAGTACAATGCTCCTCTGTGGACACGAGGGCTATCAAAAGAACAATTGATCTCTTCTACTGTCTACATGATATAAATAAAATCTTCCTATCACAGCAGCAGTAAACTGCCAATAGAAACCGAGCCTATATAGGAGATCTTTCCATTGGTGCTGACTGCTACAGTAGGATGATATTTAATTGAATTTTTAATACATTTTTTAATTTCATTTTCAATGGTATAGGACTACTGAAATGAAAAGGAAAAATAGCCAAAAACAAAAAATGTTTTCTATTATTATTGAGTTAAAAAATGACCCTTTCTGACCGAAATGTCCCTTTAAGTGGAAAAGTTGTCTGTTAAACCAATCAAATCATCCATTTGATGCTCCACTTTTTATCTGTGATGTCTTTTAGAAAAGGTGCTGCCTGTAAACAGTTAGCATTATATAGATACATAATACAAGAATTAAGATGCTGTACATTAGCGCCCAATGTAATATGGCTGATTATACAATGGAAAGTTTTGATGGGTAAGATGGTAACTGCTCATGTTACCATCATGGCTTCTGTTCTTAAAGCCCATCTGTCAGCAGTTTTGTACCTATGACACCGGCTGACCTGTTACATGTGCACTTGGCAGCTGAAGCCATCTGTGTTGGTCCCGTATTCATGTGTCCAAATTGCTGAGAAAAATTATGTTTTAATATATGCAAATGAGCTTTTAGGAGCAATGGGAGCGTTACCATTACACTTAGAGTCTCAGCTCTCTCTGCAACTGCCGCGCCCTCCTCAGGTCAAAGCAGGCATAATCATGTTTTTACTGCCTGATCCTGTCAAAGTGGAGAGGGCGCAGCAGTTGCAGAGAGAGCAGAGCCTCTAGGTGTAATGGTAACGCCCCCGTTGCTCCTAGAGGCTCGTTTGCATATATTAAAAAATCATTTTTCCCAGCAATGCGGCACATATGTACATGGGACCAACACAGACGCCTTCAGCTGCCAAATGCACATGTAACAGGTCAGCCAGTGTCATAGGGACAGATCTGCTGACGGATGCCCTTTAAACCAAACCTCACAGGAGCAGAGTTTTGGTTATTGAACCACTGACATGCTGCTGTAGTACTTGTAAATCACCTTCTTGTCGTGCCTCTGTTGAAATCGCTCTTTTGACTAGGAGGGAGAAAAAAAATTAATAAAAACCACTATTTGCCGCTGGCTGTTCGCACGCCCACTCTGCCTTGATTGATGTCCCACTTGTGTGAGGTAAGTGCTAGCTGTGCCAAGTGGGACGTCAATCAAGGCAGAGTGGACGTGTGAACATCCAGCACCACCCAAACAACCAGCCGTGAGCGGCACATAGCGGTTTTATAACGACGTTTTCTCCCTTATAGTAAAATGAGTGATCTCAGCAGGGGCACATGCAGAAAGGTATTAACACACTCTATAGCAGCTTGCTGGTGGTTTGATAACCAAAACTCTGCACCTGACAAGTTCCCTTTTAAAAGGAGTTTACCTATCTGAAAGGTTCGGGGTCCACCTCGGATGCAAGTTTGACGGTGACCCCATTGATTTAGAAGCCACTGACAGAGCAGGGTCAATGAATCCCTATTTTTCCTACTGACTTAGGCCTCTTGCACACGGGCGTCATGTTTGACGCCCGGATAAGATGCGGGTGCGTTGCGGGAATCGCCGCGATTTTTCCGCGCGTGTGCTAACGTTTGTAGTGCGTTGAGCACGCGCGTGAAAAAATCCGCATGCTTGGTACCCAGACCCGAAGTCAGACTTCATCACTGAAGTCTGGTTTCGGGATGAGTATTCTGTATGTGTAATTATTTTCCTTTATAACATAGTTATAAGGGAAAATAATCGCATTCTAATTACAGAATGCAATGTTCCCCGGGCTTTAAAGGGTTAAAAATAATAAAGAGTTAACTTACCTTCTCCCATTGTACGCGCAGAGCCCCAGAACGTCTTCTCTCTTGATAGTTTTGATGCTTGAGGACCTGTGGTGACGTCACAGGGTCACATGGTCCAATCATAGAAGCATTTGAGTGGACCATGTGACCCATGTGATCCTGTGACATCACGGCAGGTCCTTCATCCAACATCCCGATCGTATCCTAGCAACCATGCGGGAAAATCGCAACGCATCCGCACATGATTGCGGATGCTTGCGATTTTCCCGCATCCCCATTCACTTCTATGGGGCCTGCGTTGCGTGAAAATCGCAGAATATAGAACATGCTGCGATTTTCACGCAACGCAAAAGTGATGCGTGAAAATCACCGCTCATGTGCACAGCCCCATAGAACTGAATGGGTCAGGATTCAGTGCGGGTGCAATGCGTCCTCCTCACGCATTGCACCCGTGCGGAAAACTCGCCCGTGTGAAAGGGGCCTTACAATGGATTCTATTAAGTTTTCACTGGGGTCCCTGTGTTTTTGATAGCAGGTATACTATTTTTACCATCAGAAAACACCCCAACCCTGATGGAACACAGTGCCTGTATGATTACAACCTCATTTACTACTAAAAACTTTAAAGGGTTTTCCGAGATTTAAATACTGATGACCTATCCTCTGGATAGGCCCTCAGTACCCGATCGGTGGGGTTTTGACACCCGGGACCCCCGCCGATCAGCTGAAAAGACACCAGCGGCCACAGTAGCGCGGCGGCTTTCACCGTGCTCACCAAGCGCAGCGCCGTACATTGTATAGCGGCTCTGCTTGGTATCGAAGCTCAGCCCTATTCACTTCAATGGGGCTGAGCTGCTCCTAGGCCATGTGACTCATGAACGTGCCGTCACATGGACTAGAGAAAGCAGCGCGAAGGCAGCAGCGCTACGCCAAGTGCTGCTGCCTTCTCAAACAGCTGATCGTTGGGGGTCCTGGAGGTTTGACCCCCATCGATCAGATCCTGGGGTATAAAAGTCTTGGAAAACCCCTTTAAACTGTCCCATTACTGAACTATATTGCATGTATAAGGGTATGTATACCTTCACAGTACTGTTCATATTCATTGAAAAATAAAATGTCCTCTGTTTTTCCAATTATTGGCACAGAAGCCGTACGCCTGTCAGATACCTGGCTGCTGTAAGCGTTACACGGACCCAAGCTCGCTACGGAAACACGTGAAGGCGCACACTGTAAAAGAGCAACAGCTGCGCAATAAGGTACCAGACCTAAGTATATAGAAAAGGCAACTGCAATAATAAGACATTTGTGAGATACTGGACTGCATTTTGAAGGAAGAGTATAAAAAAATTGATCATCTTTTTGCAAAGACACTGCTAGGGTACCGCCACATGTAGTGAGTCTGCAGATTGTACTGCGTTTCAAGGTGACAGGTTCGCTTCAAACAATGCCAGCCATGCTCCATAAATCTTGCAGTGACTCGAAAACCTGCAAACGATTTAGATCCCATGCACGCGACTGCAAAAGATTCATTGATTTGTTTTAGTGGGGCCGCAAAAGATGCGAACATTGCGCTGTCCACATCCGCATGTCCGTTCCACAGCTTCACAGAAAAGATAGAACATTTCCTATTGATGTATTTTTTTTAGACAACGATAGGACATTTCTACAGAAGGTAAAAAATATAAAAATGGCAACATTTACATGGCTGGGATCTGCGGTTTGTGTACTGCAAAACACATACGGTCGCGTGCATGAGGCCTTGGGGTACTTTCACACTTGCGGCAGAGAATTCCGGCAGACATTTCAGTCGCCGGAACTGCCTGCCGTATCCGGCAAACTGTATGTAAACGCATGTCATCTTTTCTGACCGATCAGGCATTTTTATGCCTGGTCAGAAAAATGCATTGCAATGCCGGATCCGTTTTTCCGATGTCATCTGGCAAAACGGATCCGGCATTCCCCCCCACCCCCCGCATTATTAGAGGTCTGCGCATGCTCAGAACTGAATTCCGGATCCGCCTTTGCGGTATTTTTAATGCCGGTAATGCAAGTCAATGGGAATTAATGCCGGATCCGGCATTCCGGCATGTGTTCCATCATTTTGGACTGAGATAAAAGCGCAACATGCTGCGGTATTTCATCCTTCCAAAACGACTGACATTGACTGAACTGATGCATCCTGGATGAATTTTTCTCCGTTCAGAATGCATGGGGATGTGACTGATCAGTTTTTTTCCGGCAAACAGAACAGAGCACACTAACAAAAACAGTAACCTGACATCCTAACCACATGAAAGAAGTACATAAATGCCAACATTACCGAATTAGCAGGGGCTGTCCCCAATTTTCAGCGACATTCCTGGCAAATCCAGGCTGACCAGGGTAAAAAAAAACTAAAAAAAAAACGGATGAGGCATAAGTGGGCATTCCCAATAGGTTCCCAGGGGTGGAGCTTACAAACTTCAAGGTTGGTAAATATGGAAGTATAAAGTTATAGTATGCATACGTGTCTATGTGCGCTCCCACGGCCACCAGAGAGGCCGGCTCTTTTTTCGATAGTGTGCAAGCACGACCACCGCTGCTGGATTACAGGGTGGTCATAACCCCTGGAAACGAGCAGTGTATACTGCAATGCTGTCAGCCAACCAGAACAGACCCTTCTCTGAGATTTACAAGGGGGAAAACATATCCCACTTGGCTTTCGGTGGTCATCCCTTGCAGGTAGGGGGCCTCTATAGGCCATACTTACAACTGTGTGAATGAGCCCTTACAGCAGTGGTTTCCAACCTGAGGCTCTCGAGCTGTTGCCAAACTACGTCTGGAAACGTGGCACCTGGAGTTATAGCTGGAGAGCCAGGGGTCAGACTCACATAGATATGTGTAGTCGTGAATACCGGGCATACGTATCGAGGGTACTTGCTGTTAGCCATGTTTTTTCTGTTTGCCGCAGCCTGTCATTCTTATCCCTCTTGCATTAACTGTCTAGATGTAAACCATATGCTGGCTTACTGCCAGACCACATCCACAGAAACTCTGCCGCTGAATTATTTGTAGGTTTTAGCAGGGATTTAATGTAAAGGGTGAAAAAATTGAGTCTGGCTAGGTCTTTCCTCAGACTGAATAATATAATGTGAAAACATATTATCCTGTAATTTAAGGACTAGTGGCATGGTCTTCATCTTCGGTTTCATCCTAATTGAAATGTTTTACTCAATAAAGGCTATGAACTTATCTTTAAAGGGGTCGTCTGACTTCAGCAAATGGCATTTATCATGTAGAGAAAATTAATAGAAAGCACTTACTAATGTATTGTGATTCTCCATATTGCTTCCTTTGCTGGCTGGATTTATTTTTCCGTCACATTATACGCTGTTCATGTCCAGGGGTTACGACCACTGCTGCAGCGCAGATACAAGGTGGCCGGGATGGCGGCTGCTGCACATGCGTGCCTATGTAAGTTCCCGTGGTCCTGGCCACCGAAGAGGCTGGCGCTTTTTCCTATAGAGTGCAAGCGAGACTACCACTGATGGATTGCAGGGTGGTCGTAACCCCTGGTAACGAGCATTGTATAATGTGATGGAAAAATGAATCAACCAGCAAAGGAGGCAATATGGAGAATCACAATACATTAGTAAGTGCCTTGTATTAACCTTATCTACATGATAAATGTCATTGGCTGAAGTGAGACGACCCCTTTAAGGCACATCTAAACTTTTATTTTCTAAGGCTTTATGCACACAGCCAAGTCTTCAGTCTGCAAAAAAACCGTATTCTTAAAAAACTGTATTTTCTATATTTCCACGTGCATTTCTTTCTTTCTTGCTCCTATGAGCAGAAATGGCTATTCTTTTCTATAAATACGGACAAGAATAGGACCTGCAGTGAGAATTTCGGATTGGGCACATGGATCTGTGAAAAAAATGGTCCCATTGACTTGTACGGGTCAGTGTGTTATCTGTTTTAAAAACGTTATCTCCCAAGGAAAGAGAACCATGTTGTGTCCCTATGAGTCAAAATCCGACTTTTTAACTAAGCCTGGGGATATTAGTCTCCATATGTAGATGTCTGTTTAAGGCCTTATTCACACATCCACAAGTGTTTTGCGGATCCACGGAGCCGCGGATCCGCAAAACACGGACACACCGGCAATGTGCATTCCGCATTTTTGCGGACCGCACATTGCCCGAACTCCATAGAAAATGCCTCTTCTTGTCCGCAATTGCGGACAAGAATAGGACATGCTCTATTTTTTTTTGCGGAGCCGCGGACCGGAAGATCGGCGGCGCGCTCCGCAAAATCGGATGCGGAGAGCACAGTGTGTGCTCTCCGCATCGTTCCCGGCCCCATTCACAGTCAATGGGTCCGCATGTATTCCGCAAAATTGCGGAATACATGCGGACTACATTGCGGATGTGTGAATAGGGCCTAAGGAGACCCAGCACCCCGCCTGAAAAAATGGAGAGCACACTGGAGAACAATATGGTTGTGTGCATCAAGCCCAAGGGCTCAAAAAGTAAAATTGTGTATCTTACCTTGAAGAGGAGATTTCTTCAGTTCCGGAACCAATCATATGTAGACATTGGAATCATGGCGTGACGTGGATTCCTTGATAGAAGCGCCTCCAACTGGGCCCCCGTTTTCTACCAGTAATCTCTGAAAATTCAAAGGAATGGCCTGCATGTAAGGCCTCAGTTTTTGAGATAAACTTGGATACATTCCAAAAACTGATGTCAATTTTTATGACTGATCCGGCAAAAACAAGGATCCGTTCTTTTTTTTTTTTTTGCTGGATGGAATACCGGTTATCTGTGTTCTCCATCCAGTTACATAAAACGGAGAGGAAGACAAAATAGAGAATACATATTCACTTTTGGCATGTGTTTTTTTTTTTTTCTATAGATACCTAAAGATTCGTTAAACACAAGTGTTTTTCTAAGGCCTCATGCACACGACCGTCGTTTGTTTCCGTTTTTTTCACGGATACGATGCTTCCCTATTCATTCCAATAGGTCCATCAAAAAATGCGGATGGTGAACCGTTTTTGTTCCTCATCCGTGGTCCTTGTTTACATTCCGTCAAAAAAATAGAGCATGTCCTATTTTTTTCACGTTTGCGGACAAGGATAGGCATTATTACAATAGATCTTACAAAAAAAACGGATCCGCCCAAAAAAAAACGGTCCGTCATCCGTTTTTTTGACTGATGCTAAATTTGGAGGACGGAACGGACGCGGAAACAAACAACGGTTGTGTGCATGAGGCCTAAAGCAGATACATTTAACGTCAAACAAGAAATGTGGTGTGTATGAATTCTTATGCACGAAGGTGCTGGACCCACGAGAGCAGGAGCTGCCCTTATATAGTGGCTCTGCTTTCTGACTCATAGGGGGGACACATAAGCATGAGAACACCCTCATATGAAATCTGAATGCCTAATAGGGCCCTTAGCCAACGGTTGTCATCCTAAAACAATCTGTTAAAAGGAGTCTACCAGGTGTTCAGTATTGACGGCCTATCCTCAGGATAGGTCAGCAACATCTAATCCGCAGAAGTCCAACATCCAGCACCTCTGCCGATCAGCTCTCTGAAGAGGCCGTGGCGCTCAGAAGAGTGCTGCCGCCTTCTCCCTGTTTACCAATCACAGCGCTGTACATTGTGTAGTGGTTGTGCTTGGTATTGCAGCTCAGCCCCATTCAGATGACTGAAACTCATTTTGAGATGCAGAAATTTCTGATAAATTTCTGCTGCTGCGGCTTGTGAATGCACGCTTAGGTCACCTGAAAACAGCAGCATAAGAGAATACAAATAAGGCTCCATTCACACGACCGCAATTCTGTTCCGCATTTTGCGGAACGGAATTGCGGACCCATTAATTTCAATGGGGATAGACGATGTCCCGCCCGGGTCTGCAATTGCGGATTCGCACTTCCGGGTACGCAATCGCGTTCCCGAAAAACATAGAACACGTCCTACTCTTGTCCGCAATTGCGGACAAGAAAAGGCATTTTCTATGAGAGTGCCGGCGATGTGCGGTCCGCGAAATGCGGAGCGCACATTGCCGGTGTCCGTGTTTTGCGGATCCGCAAAACACACACGGACGTGCAAATGTAGCCTCAAGGGTATGAGATTACACAAATCTCATGTACACTTTGCAAATATTTTTCTGGTGTAAATTGAACTGCTGCGGATTTCTGTTTTTGCGGTTTTAGCTAGGGATTTCACCCTTTTACAATGAAAGGTGAGATCTGTGGCCAAACCGCTTCAAATCTGCACCAAAAACTAGATATAGTACAGAAACGCACATAAATCCGCACAGAAATTTGTGTAGATCTTATGTGCATTCACTCGCACTCAGCAGGTGGCCTTGCGGTTCTTATGGAGTTTTTGGACTTTTTTAATACCTGAACCTACAGTATTAGAATATCCCTGGCATTGATGAGACTTGCTATGGCATCGATCTACCTGACAAGACCTAAATCTTCCATTTCCTTTTTATATGTGGATAAATCTTTCACGGAAGGTTTTTTCTTACAGGCGCAACATGCACTGGACGGAAAATGGGCGAAAGCCATCACAAATGACATTATCAATGGCACGAGACCGTGTGACATGCTGACAGGTATAGTATACTCCGCTTCACTATACCATGCTATACGCAGATCGCACGAGCGCTGACCACGTGGCAGCCTGCAAAATGTTAATTACATACAGATGGATAAGCCTTTGTTTTCTAGCCATTAATCATAATGGTAAATACCATGATATCCTGGGAATAATCACTTAACCCTAAAATGCCTGGGAGTTCAAGGTGACGTCTCAGAGTGTTCATCAGCAGATTATTACTGGTTTATATCCCAGGTGAAATCACTTATTTTATATCAGAATAGACACAATATTGAAATGCCGAGAGCATTTTATTTCTTGAATCATCTGCTGGAGTAGGGAGCTAGTAGACCTCATTCACACGTCTGTGTCCATGGCGACATCCGTGACAAGATGGCTAGTGGCTCATTTGTGAAGATGTCCACAAAGGATCCATGTTTGACTGTGCATCCGATTTTTGCCCTCTGTGTTCCATGGACACTGCTAGGCTAGTATCTTTTATGGATGGTCCATGAAAATCACTTACAGAAGACGGGTGCCACGGATGCACTATAATGTGCGTGTGGGATCCGGAATCTTAGACAAGATACTGTATGCTTTCGTGGTGTCACCATGAACCCACTGATGTCTGAACACATGCATTAAAGTCCATTGATAAGTGTGCTGTCCGTGGAGAACAGACAGCACACATCCATGATTTAGTGACGTGGCCTTTTATATAGATTGTGGCAGTGGTCTCCAATCTTGTGCTGTCCAAGATGCACAGGTTGTATAAGGGGAGGCAGCAGTCACACTTAAAGTCCCCTTGTCTCATATGACGTCCCCATTAATATACTGTATAAAGCACATTTTAGGTGGGGCCTGGGCACTACAAGTGACACCCCCACTTTCAATGCACTTGTGAAGGCCTCATTAGAAAATGGCATGGCTCGTATAGTCTGCTGCCCACAAACATAGACCACCCGGAAGACAGTGGATAGGACGGCTTCTTTAAGGGTGCATTCATACGACCGTATGAATTTTGTGGCCCGCAAAAAACATGGATGACATCTGTGTTACAACCTTTTTAGTGGATTGTAACAATGCCTATTTATGTCCGCAAAACGGACAAGAATAGGACTTGTTCTATCTTTTTTGGGGAGCTGCAGGACAGACATACATACTGTATTTTTTGCAGACCCTTTGAAATGAGTGGGTCTCCTTCCGAACTACAAAAAAACGCAGATCGGAGGCGGAGCAAAAATACTGTCGCGTGAATGGGTCCTTACAGCAATATACAAGATGGGACAAAAGAGAACAATGTTTTGTGGCAGCCCATCTTTATACAGCATTTCTATACTGATATGTTCTTTATTTCTTGCTTTATATTCCAGGGTTATACAGTCTGTGCTCTAATAACCAGAACTTAGCAAGTCCAGCTTTACTGTCCCCTGTTTCATCCCGCTGTTCTGCATTGGATTCTCCTAGCAGCTGTCTGCTGTCGGTCGCTGAGAGCGCTCTAGAGAGGTATGTTCAAAAGTGGAGTTGAATTTTTGGGGTGCGGATTCAGCACTGAAAACTGCTCCAATTTAGGGCTCATGCACACAGCCGTTCTGTGCATTGAGGACCGCAATTTGCGGTCTTCAATGCACGGGTAACATCCATGCGGATTCTGCAGACGGATCCAGGCGCATTCAACTTGAATGGGTCTGTGATCCGTCAGCACCGCTAAAAACATAGAACACGTTCTATTTTTTTTGTGGTGCAGAGGCGCGGAGGGAAACCCCACAGAAGCACTCCGTAGTGCTTTCGTGTGGTTCCGTGCCTCCGTTCCGCACTGGACCTTTCGGATTGAATGGATCCGCATCCGCGATGTGGTGTGCACACAGCCAGTGCCCGTATATTGCAGACCCGCTGTTTACGGGCCGCAATATGGGAACGGCCAGGCAGCGGCTGTGTATATGAGCCCTTACAGTACAGTATTAACAGGAGTGCTGATGCCTTCTCAAACAGCTGATCGGCAGGGGTCCTGGGTGTCAGACCCCCGCCAATCAGATAGGTCATCAGTATTAAAATGTCGGAAAACTCCTTTAACACCATATTGTTCTGCAGCACGTCATTCATTTGTTCTGCATTTGTGGAAAACTATGTACAAAATTGAAAGGGTTAAATTGTGTGCCACGGTCTGTGCCAAAATAAGCGCAATCTCCCCCTTTCCCTCATAACGCTAGACATTTAAATATTTCTGTAAAATTGCCTACTAATTTACTTGCAAATTTTCAGGCAGGATGTGACAGCATCGTGAAGGCTGTTTACTCTGGGGGAGGGAGGCCGGTGGTCAGAGTCGCGGAGAGTGGTCAGTTTGTTACAATATTCGTCTTAATGATTGAAGACCATGAGGTAGAATATATTCGGGGAGCTGCAGTGATTAATGTCTGAACGGCTCAGGAAACGTGCAGCTTACAGCACTAACATTCAGCGTGGAGCTCCTCAATGGAGAGGCTTGACAACCTTTTATAGACATATTTTACTAACCAACGAGTAAATCGTCACATTACCGCAAACGCTTAAAGCACGAGCACCAATTAACATCAATGAGGTCACGGTAGTGAGAGAATTAAATAACGTCTATCACCCAGCCACCACTTGGGTGGTACACTACTAAAAGATATGTTTGCCTGTAGGGTCCAAATTGATCGCAGAATGGCTGGTGGAGGGCATATTGAATGCCAGGAGCATGAAATCTAATGTGCAGCCACCCGGGAGGGCAGAAGGCAATTGCTCCAGGAGCCTCCACCAACCATCCCCATCTAGTACTTTCCTGATACAAAAAATGTCAACATCATGATCGCTATATTCAATAACATGTAATGGAGTCTTCCAAGGAAGCAGAATCTCCTTGACTTCCATATTCTGAGGCTCAGAATATGTTGGTATCAGAGGTTAGTGAGAAGTATCTGTCAATGAATATCACCAGTAAGATGGAAGGAGGACAAAACCACCAAGTTCTTTGTCCAGGACCCTCTACATTGATGTAGGCCTAGCACTTGGATTTTCCAGGTTCAGGATTTTGATGGCCATCAATTCCAGATCGGTGTGTGGAGCTGACTCAACACTCTGACGATCAACTGTGGGTCGCAAACCAGAGGAGAGTTGGTATACCCTGCATCACCTCTTCTAAGTAGACAGTATGCAGGGGGACCTTACCATGTAGACAATGAAGAGGCCACATCGCTCACACGAGAGGCCGGCCACTTCAAAGAGCAGCCAGCTTTGGCGTGAATGTTGAAAGTTACCCCCACCTTCCCAATGATCTGATATCCTGAGGATGGGCCATCAACATCCAGGTTCTGGAAAAAACTCTTAAATCTCACCAGTGGAAAATAAGGTAGATCGCAGGGTCATCACTTACCCTAGGTACACACCTAAGCGTTTTTCAGTGCGTTCAAACGCGCTGTAAAACGCACATGTGGAAAGCCATGCTTCCCTATGGGCATGGTTCACATTTGGGCGTTTTACAGCGCGTTTGAACGCGCTGAAAAACACCAAACGCTGTCGCTTCAGCATGAGCTTCTTTTGGGCGTTTTAACGCGCCTATGGACCATGCTGAAATAGGGGAGAATCACTGAATCGCGTGTATGATGCGCGTTTCTTAGTTACGAAAACGCACATCAAAAAACGCGCGTAAAACGCGTGTGTTCCCAGCCTTAGTGTTTGGTGGGGTAACCACAAAATGCTTGCAGGGTGCCAATTGAAGTGAGTGGGAGTAGCTGACGTCACTGAACGCCTGCTGTCTTCCGGAGTGAGAGCTGCACTTGAACACTGCTCTTAGCATTAATCAGTAACGGAAGATCTGACCATGGGACACCCCGGTCTGTCCATATCCATCCTAGGAAAATAAAATGAGCTTGTCATGGATCCAGAGATCTCTCCATTCATTGCTCTGCTAGACTTATATCAAGCTGACGGCTCAGGGGGAGTGTTTTTACTGCTGTAGCTAAGGGGGCGTGACCATGCTCTCCCTATCACAGCTCAGGAGGCAGTTGAAGGATGAAACTGAGCATGTGCGGCCATCTCAGTGAGCAGGACAAAGAAATAAGAAACAAACTAACAGCAGGTGGCGCTATACAGATACTCTTTATTGAATAACTTAGTGGCTATGCTAGATTTTTAATTACATGCAATTATAAAAGTATTCAGATCCAGGTGCTGGTTGGAAAACTGTAGAATAATATTTGTGGGACAACCCCTTTAAGTGATACATGTCTAAGGGATTTGCAAATGAACAAAGCACTACAGTAATAAATATGAAAGCCAAGGTAAATGGTGTCTGTGCATAAGTAAGCTAGGGACAAGAACGTGATTCACTTGTAGATGGTCAAGGACTATGAAATCTGTAGTACCGCATCTCTCAGAATAACATCCTCTTGTCTTATAGAATGTCTCCGCATGTACTCAATCATCTCCCCAACCCTATGAAGTCTACTGTCTCATCTTCATTACTACACCGAGGATCTTCTCCCGGTTCCCACCACAAATCTCACCACGGACAGCAGACCTTAGTGGGGAAAAATTACCGCACATTTCACAGTCCCCAGATACAAGGTAGTCATTTTCATTTTTATAAAGCATTATTTTTTCAAACATATTATTTCCTGATGCAGTGATATCACTGAAACTAAAAAGGTCAATTTAGGGTGGGTTCACATTTAGGTGGCAATTTCTTTAAACCAAAGCCAGAAGTGGATCCAGCCGGAAGGAGACGTGCAAGTCGTAAGACGCAGTGGAGCTGTGGATTATCCTACGTTCCAGAACCGCATGGGGACATACTGAAATGTTTCCGTGAGAAGATTTACCCCACTGCTTTCTTCGTTTTACTAGATAAATGGTGGAGTGAAAGGCATCAAAGATGAGGCGTGCAAATTGCTGTAAACAAACAGAAGGCACAGTTTCCATTAGGCTACATTCACACCTTTGTTTAGGACAGGCATCCTCAAACTGCGGCCCTCCAGCTGTTGCAAAACTACAACTCCCAGCATTCCTGAACAGCCTACAGGTATCAGCCTACAGCAGGGCATTGTGGGAGTTGTAGTTTTACAACAGCTGGAGGGCCGCAGTTTGAGGATGCCTGGTTTAGGAGATCCAGCGCAAATGCTGTAAATTGGCCAGATCACTGCTGAACCTCAATACAGTCAATGGGGATCTAGGGGTGAAGTAGAGGATCACATTTATGGCATGCTTTTATTTTCAAAAGCTGCAGCATGTGCGATGTGTATGAATTTGTAATATTCTATTCACAAAAATATAACATCTGGGGTAAATAACTAAGGCTACTTTCACACTAGCGTTTTTGCTAGATCCAGCAGGGTTCAGCAAAAACGGTTCCGATACTGATAATACAACCGTCTGCATCCGTTATGAACAGATCCGGTTGTATTATCTGTAACATAGCCAAGACGGATTCGTCATTAACTCCATTGAATGTCAATAGGGGACGGATCCGTTTTCTATTGTCTCAGAGAAAACGGTTCCGTCCCTATTGACTTGCATTGGGGCAATGCCGGATCCGTTTTGCATCTGCATCCCAGGACGGAAAGCAAAATACAACATGTTGCGGTTTGCTCTCCGGTCTGGGAACGCAACTAAATGGAATATAATGCATTTTGGTGCATTCTGTTCAGTTCCGTTTTGTCCCCATTGACAATGAAGGGGGACAAAACGGAAGCGTTTTTTCCCGGTATTGAGCCCCTATGACGGAACTCAATACCGGAAAACCTAAACGCTAGTCTGAAAGTACCCTAAGCAAAAAGATGCATAGGCATACAGTCTTTTATAGCATTCTTAAAGGGATTGTGTCACTTCAGCTTTTTATGTAGAGAAAGTAAATACCAGGCACTTACTAATGTATTGTGATTGTCCATATTGCTTCCTTTGCTGAGTGGACTCATTGTTCCATCACATTATACACTGCTCGTATCTATGGTTACGACCAGCAGCAGTGGTGGTGCTTGCACACTATAGGAAAAAGTGCAGGTCTCTCTGGTGGCTGGAACCGTGGGAGCCCATATAGGCTGGTGCTTTTTCCTATAGTGTGCAAGCACGACCACCGCTGATGGATTGCAGGGTGGTCGTAACCATGGAAACGAGCAGTGTATAATGTGATGGAAAAATGAATCCACTTTCTCTACATGATAAATGTCACTTGCTGAAGTGACACAACCCCTTTAAGAATGCTATAAGACTGTGCATTTGCAGCTTTTTGCTTAGTTTTTTACCCCCAGATGTTATATTTTTGTGAACAGGATATTACAAATTCATACACATCACACATGCTGCAGCTTTTGAAAATAAAAGCATGCCATAAATGTGCCATTTTTGTGGCTTTTATAAAATATACCTGCGTTGAAAAGTATATGCAACCTTGACAACTTTGTGCCATTTAAAGGGTACCTATACTTTAATAAAACCTATTATAAGGCCTCATGCACACGACCGTTGTTTGTTTCCGCGTCCGTTCCGTTTTTTTTCACGGAAAGGATGCTTCCCCATTTATTCCAATGGGTCCGTCAAAAAATGCGGATGGTCAACCGTTTTTGTTCAGCATCCGTGGTTCGTGTTTACATTCCGTCAAAAAAATAGAACATGTCCTATTTTTTTCATGTTTGCGGACAAGGATAGGCATTATTATAATGGATCTTCCAAAAAAAAAAAGGTCCGTCATCCGTTTTTTTTGACGGGAGCAAAATTTGCAGGCGGGGTGGACGCGGAGGCAGGCAACGGTCATGTGCATGTAGCCTAAATGTGATTAAATACATTTTTCTAATATACTTTATTATTATTTTTCACTCTTTCTAGTAGGCCTGCACAATATATCGTGAAAGCAATTGCAATCGCAATTAATCGCCATATCGCAATCGCAATTTGCTGACCCAAAAATGCTGCAATTATATTACCATATTTTTCGCTTTATAAGACACACAACCCCCCCCCCCATAAGTGGGGTAGGAATGGCAGTGCGTCTTATAAAGCAATGGTTGACTTTCTACGTGACACTGTATCTCCGGCCGCTATGCTGCACAGCGCGGCCGGCGATACATCAGTTACAGTGCGGGGAGGGAGGAGGGGCTGGTGGAAAGTTGTTATTTTAATGAACACATGTTCTTAGATCTATTTTATTTATCTGTTCTGTGCAGCGCTATTAAGAAAATGACAAGTTCTGTATTTTGTACTTGTGCAGTAATGCAAATATGTATTTTATTTTGAAAAACACTGCGCATTTCAGTTCTTGAGTTCAGCATAACTACCTCTGCCCCCGTCCCACCGCATCCAAGTGGAGAATGAATGTAGAATTGGCCGTGCACATGAATGGATTCACCCTTATGGGAGCTTATGGGACGGGTTGCGCCTTTACTGGACGGGTGTAGGTCTCAGGATTGGGAACCCCATTTATTCTTTCTTTTTGAAATCTTTTTATTAATTTTGAAAAAGAAGAACAGTTTGTATAACAGAGATAATACAATTGTTACATATATAACTATGCCAAACACGACATACAAAATGAGGATCGACATTTATGACATATCTACAGAATATGCTGTAAATCTCTTGGGTGGGAATACCGCCTTCAATAAGGCTTAGCAGCTATAACGTTCACAGCCCGATTTGGTGCTCCTGGAAAAAAACATTAATTTTTTTTCCTCATCTCATAAACCTTTTTACAACTGAATGGGCCTCGTATCCAAAAAGGGGCCACACTGCGGTTCTTCTCATCTGAATGTGTGATACAAGCCTAATGTATTAAGTGCAGCAGACTGTATAAAATATATCTATTTTTCCTTTTTCTGGTGCAGAATTTCAAGGCACTTTTGTGCAGTACCCAGAATGCTACAGAGAGACATTAGACCCAGACCGGTACCATGGTCCGTGCACGCAGAACACAGGTACAGATTTTCAGGTGCTGACCAGAAAATAGTGGCAGGCAGGATGTGTATCTGGGCTCATGTCTGAAAGCTAGCACAATGCAATAATAAAATCACAGATGGAAGCGGACGGGTTGCTATGAATTCCATCATATTTTCCCCTATAGGAAATTGCCATCTCTTAAAAAGCTTGCTTAGATGAATAAAAGTTCTCCATGTGGAGACCACCAAGCTAGTGAGGCAATGCTCCAATGTATGAAATGTAAAAAAGAAAGCTTTTATCCAGGACAATAAGCCGTCTCTCTAGTGCCACCTATTGGGTGGCTACCCCACAAGTCAATGTCTGGCCGGTTAAACAGGCCTTAGAACACGCTTGGGATATAAGCCAAAACCAGAATCTTTCCCAAATCCACAGACAGGTGTTTCTGGGATTTTGGCCCCAGTACTGGCAGACTATAGCAACCTGGTTGTCTCCACAAGGAAAAACTTAATTCTCCTAGATCAGGGATTAGCAACCTCCGGCAGTTTTAAAACTACAACTCCCAAAATCCTCATTTCACTTCTATGGGAGTTACAAAAACAGCTGAGTAAGTGTGCATGCTGGGAGTTGTAGTTTCACAGCAGCTGGAGTGCCAGAGGTTGCTGATCCCTGCCCTAGATCCACGTTATAGACCTCTCACCCGGCCAACCAGTAGCCTGCTGTGCACTGATGAGAAGCAAAAACCCAGAATCAGCTGTCTGTGGATGTTCTTATTTTAGGCCCCTTTCACATGAGCAAGTTTTCCGATCAGGTGAAATGCGTGAAGTGAACGCATAGCACCCGCACTGAATACGGACCCATTCATTTCAATGGGTCTGTGCACATTTTTCTTCATGCATTAGTTCTGCATTGCGTAAGAATCGCAACATGTTCTATATTCTGCGCTTTTCACGCAGCCCTGGCCTCATTGAAGTGAATGGGGGCTTCAGTGAAAAATGGTGGGAGTTTCATTGAACGCATCCTGAGACAATCCGTATTGTTCGTGTGAAAGGGGCTTATGGATTTTCCTTATATCCAAAGTCACGTTTCAAGGCTTGTTTAATGGGCCACACATTGACTTATAGCAGGTATGCTCAACCTGCGGCCCTCCAGCTGTTGCAAAACTACAACTCCCAGCATGCCCTAATTGGTGTAGGCTTGTCCAGGCATGCTGGGAGTTGTTGTTTTGCAACAGCTGGAGGGCTGCAGGTTGAGCATCCCTGACTTATAGGATAGCCATCCAATAGGCAGCACTAGAGAGACAGCTTGTTGTACCAGCATCTGGCCGGGCCACTAGAGGAAATGCTCCTCCGGTAGGTGCAGGCTCTGATGGAACAACAACATGGCCCATGAGGTCCAGCAGAAGACTGTCTCAACAATAAATAATAGCTTTCTTCTGAGGGCTATCACTTCTTGGGCTTATCTCCCATTCGGTCCTTATGATGTGACCTATATGTACAATGAAATGTAGAGTGACCCCCAGAATAATTTCCCCCATCCAGTGGGTCTCATGTATCAAAATTTTACTAAACTATTATAATACTTATCATTTTTTAACCTACCCTTCAAAAGTGTAACGGGTATTTTGCCAAAATCTGCTGCAGATCTAGAAAATTCACGTGTTGCATGCAGATTTGTTGAAAATTTTGCTGCAGATTTGCAGTGAATTTCACCCTAAGGCCTCTTTCAAACGAGCGTGTCCGGATTAGGTGCGGATGCGTTGCGGATGCGTTCAGTGAAAACTGTGCGATTTCACAGGCAAAGCCATTCAGTTTTGCCTGCGATTGCGTTCAGTTGTTCAGTTTTTTCCGCGCGGGTGCAATGCGTTTTGATGCGTTTTTCACGCACGTGATACAAAACTGAAGGTTTACAAACAACATCTCCTAGCAACCATCAGTGAAAAACGCAACGCACCCGCACTTGCGCACTTCTATGGGACTAGGGCTGCGTGAAAAACGCAGAATATAGAACATGCTGCGATTTTCACGCAACGCACAAGTGATGCGTGAAAAAAAACGCTCATGTACACAGACCCATTGAAATGAATGGGTCAGGATTCAGTGCGGATGCTATGCGTTCACGTCACGCATTGCACCCGCGCGGAAAACTCACTCGTCTGAAAGGGGCCTAAGGCCTCTTTCAGACGGGCGTTGCGGGTGCACTCCGTCAAACAGTGCGGGTGCGTTGCGGGAATTGCCGCGATTTTTCCCTGCGAGTGCAAAGCGCTGTCATGCGTTTTGCACGCGCGGGAGAAAAATCTGCACTTTTGGTACCCAGACCCGAACCTGCACTTCTTCACAGAAGTGCATGTTTGGGTCAGAAATTGTCCCGCTGGTATTATTTCACATTATAACATAGTTATAATGTAAAATAATACCCTTGGCCATCTCCCTAATGTTGAACCCGGTGCAGAATGGGTTAAAAATAATAAACTAATCATAACTTACCTGGTCCATTTGATCGCGAAGCCCGGCCTCCTCTCCCTTAGCTTGAAAGATGTAAAGGACCTGTAATGATGTCACAGCATCACATGGCTCAATCACCTGCTCCATCACTATGGTGATGGAGCATGTGATTGGTCCATGTGACCACGTGACATCATCCAAGGTCCTTAAGCACTATCCACAGCCTGAGAATAGTGATTATGGACCTTGGATGATGTCACATGGTCACATGGACCAATCACATGCTCCATCACCATAGTGATGGAGCAGGTGATTGGGCCATGTGATGTGACGTCATCACAGGTCCTTTAGATCATCGATGCTGCAGGGAAAGAGAGGACAGATCGCGACTACGCGATCAAGTGGCTAAGGTAAGTTAACTTTTATTATTTTTAACCCCTTCCTCATCATTTAACAATGCATTCTTTATTAAGAATGCTATTATTTCCCTTATAACCATGTTATAAGGGGAAATAATAGAGATTGGGTCCCGTTGCTAAGCAGCAATGCGGGAAAATCGCAACGCATCCGCACTTGGTTGCGGATGCTTGCGATTTTCCCGCATCCCCATTCACTTCTATGGGGCCTGCGTTGCGTGAAAAACGCAGAATATAGAACATGCTGCGATTTTCACGCAACGCAGAAGTGATGCGTGAAAATCACCGCTCATGTGCACAGCCCCATAGAAATGAATGGGTCCGGATTCAGTGCGGGTGCAATGCGTCCTCCTCACGCATTGCACCCGCGCGGAAAACTCGCCCGTGTGAAAGGGGCCTAAGTGTTGCAAAATCCAGTCCACCTTACTGGTACTGCAATACGCTGTGGATTTTCCGTTGATATCCACCGCCTGTGAACATACCCTACCTAAATCAGGTAGGTCGGAATGTCTACAGGCCTTAGAATTTGTTGTTTTTGAAGGCTCACTTAGAACACAAAATCCAGAACATTTTGCTCTCTACTAAATATCATTGGCAGGAGTATACATTCCAACAGGTTCACGATCCCGGGCATCTGCCACACAGTCTTTGATATTAATAGAGGTTATAATTTAGGTTTATGTGAGCCCCACACTAAATGTGCTGCATCTATTTATCATATATTTGTTAAAAATATAGTCCCTAAGTTAGGACACATGAACCATGACTATATATGCATGCCTATACTGTATACACTCTGCAGCTACCTGATTAGATGCTGTGAGCAACTCATACACTTATAAAGGGCATCTGTCAGCAGTTTTGTCCCTATGACACTGGCTGACCTGTTACATGTGCGCTTGGCAGCTGAAGGCATCTGTGTTGATCCCATTGTCATATGTGTCCGCATTGCTGAGAAAAATTATGTAATGTATGCAAATGAGTCTCCTGGAGCAATTGGGGCGTTGCCGTTACTCCTAGAGGCTCAGCTCTCTCTGAAACTGCCGCCCCTCTGCACTTTGACAGGTCCAGGTGTGATCACTTTTACCCTGCTTGGCCCTGTCAATCAAAGTGCAGAAGGTGCAGCATTTGCAGAGAGAGCAGAGCCTCTAGGTGTAATGGTAACACCCCCGTTGCTCCTAGAGGCTCATTTGCATATAATAAAACATAATTTTTCTCAGCAATGCGGGCACATATGAACATGGGACCAACACAGACGCCTTCAGCTGCCAAGCGCACATGTAACAGGTCAGCCAGTGTCATGGGTACAAATCTGCTGACAGACGCCCTTTAATGTAATTGTTACTTTAAGTTATTATTGTCTTATTATATTGTCTGTCCGCAGGGTATGAATTCAACAATACTAATGCAGACGGACATTGTCTTCCTGAAAATGGCAGGAGTAACTGCTCCCAAGAAAGGGACTTCTTTCCGAATGCTGCCTTTGATCACTGTATCCCCCAGATTCCGTCCATTTACACCGACACTTAGAGCCTGCCCGTCACTGGACCGCATGATCTACAGTCTTATTAAAGGGAGTCTGTCACCAGGAAATTCACTGTTATACCAGGCACCATGCCTTGTAAGACAAGCTCCCCTAAATGCTGCTTCATTCTGGAGAAAAAGTACTTTTAATCCATATGCAAGTGAGCAGTTAAGTGCACCAAGGGTGGACTCAATCCACTTTGTGCACCCTTGCTCCTCCCCTTCCTCTGCCAGCTCCTCCCTCTCCTTAAAGGGCTTCTGTCACCAGAAATACCCAAATTAAATTGGCTGACATTATCCATGCCCCCGTTACTCCATAAATGTAAGTTTTATAATATGCAAATTAGCCTCTAGGAGCAGGGAGGGCGTTGCTCCTGCTCCTAGAGGCTCCGTTCTCCCACCTCTGTCACCTCCTTTCAAGTCTTGATTGACAGGGCCAGGCAACGTTCGCATCCTCCTGCCGGCCCTAAGTGCGTGGTAAATATCACGACTGCGCCATGACGTTTAGTATTCGGCGCAGGCATAGTAAAGGAAGGATACTCACTGGATGCCGACTTCCTTACTGCTCCTGCGCTTAATACTGAACGGCACAGCACAGGCGCGAGATTTACCATGCACTCAGGGCCGGAAGGAGAATGCGAACGCTGCCTGGCCCTGTTAATCAAGACTTGGAGGGAGGTGACAGAGGTGGGAGAACAGAGCCTCTAGGGGCAGGAGCAACGCCCCCCCCCCCCTTGCTCCTAGAGACTAATTTGCATATTATAAAAGTAACATTCATGGAGTAATGGGGGTATGAATAAAACTAGGAATAGGCTAGTTAGTAAGTAAGGAATAGGCTAGTTAGTAAGTATTTCTGGTGACAGAAACCCTTTAATTGACAGGGCCATGCAAAATCACTATGTAGGAACCTGCCCTGGTCAATCAAGAAGGAGAGGCAGGGCTGACAGAGGAGATAGGAGGAGCAAGGGTGCACAGGGCAGCTTGGACCTGCCTTTGGTGCACTTATCTGGTCATTTGCATATGGATTAAAAGTAGGTTTTCACCAGAATGAAGCGACTGATCACTAGGTAATAAGTATCATTACATTCAGCTGAGCAAGTCCTGCAAGACATTGTGCCTGGATAATCAGTGAATTTCCTGCTCTAATTTAATGAATATTTTATTGCATAATTGTCTCCCGTCCGTTTTATTATTACCATGTCCACAGTTTTTCAGTCTATGGGACAAAGTTGGAACTTGAGGCACTTTGAAAACTGTACTTTCTATAAATATATATAACTAGACACAATATATTTTAATGTAGGTATTGTTAACACTTAGTATGCTCCAGCACAGACCTCATGTATATACGATTTATAACCCTTGTATTATGTTTTATACATTGTTTTATGTGAGAATATTAAAACTGGACATATTGTAAATTATACAGTTTTTTTGTATTCTGTCAATATAAAAGAGGTATCAGAGGTGTAAACTGAAGCTCTTAGGCCTCAGGGAAAATTCTGTAACGGGGCCTTGTGTCCTTTCTAATACTGGTGTCTTCTTAGGTGGTGGAGGTTCGGGAACCAGGACCCTGATGCAGCTACTACTTTTGTATCTCAGCAGTTAATTTTTTTATTTTTAACCCCTTAATCCACATTTTACTAAGCATTCTGTATTGAGAATGCTATTATTTTCCCTTATAACCATGCTATAAGGGAAAATAATGAAATCTACAGAATACTCAACCCAAACCCGAACTTCAGTGAAGTCCGGGTTCGGGTCCGGGTACCAAACATGCCGATTTTTACCACACGCGTGCAAAATGCATTAAAACGATTTGCACTGGCACAGAAAAATTGCGCAGTTTCCCGCAACGCACCCCCTTCTTATCCGGGCGTCAAACATGACGCCCGTGTGAAAGGGGCCTAAGACAATGAGTTAGTGATCCGTTATCCACACTTTAGAATTTGTTATGATTACAGATGAGAGATTTTTATATCTTGAAATTCGTTCACAGGTAAAAGGTGAATAGCGTTATGGATTCTGTTACCACGGACCATAACGCAATTCTATGACGGAATGCATGACGGAAACGGGACAGATCGGTTATGCAGCCCATAGACTTCTATTATGACGGAATGAATAACAGAATGTCTCTAAAGGCATACCGTTATGCTTTCCGCCATAGAATTGCGTTATGATCTGTGGTAACAGAATCCATAACGCAATTCACCTTTTACCAGTAAACGAAGCGTGAACGAATTTCATAACCTGAAGTTCGCTCATCTCTAGTTATGATGTACACCGGTATCAATGTCACATTAATCCCGAGCCATTATATAATACAGAGGCTCTTTCTACTGTATACAAGATGCAGTTCACCAAATCGGCCAAATAATTTTTTTTAGTCTCACGCAGTGACCGAGTGGTATTGATGTTAGTTAGTTAACATGCCTTACTGTGTTATATACTTTACAGTTCAGTGATTGTGCCAATATTCCAAGTTGTGGTATCGTCCACTCTTATATACTTTGAGTTATTTCACTCTTACCAGACTCAGATGTCTTTCTGCGCTTGTAGTACCGGCTGGGATATCTTCGCCATGCGCTTTGCAACCTTACCCACGCCGGACTTCAGAGATCTTTCAGCGCTCTGTTCTTACGCTTGCAGTATACAAAGAAGTTTTTTTCAAATGTATATGATCACTGTTCTTGTCCTTGCCAGACGCGTTTCGGAACTGTTCCTTCCTCAGCGGCAAAAAGAGTATATAAGACAATGGGGGCATATCCTAGTGATATGCCCCCATTGTCCATGATGAGACAACCAATTTAAAGTTGCATGTGTGAGTGCCGCATGTTAATGTAATAAAAAAAAAAAAGAAGGGGACCGAGATTGCTTTTTTATATTTTATGTATTTAGATTTTTTACACTATGTTATTGTATCTTATTAAATAGATATATGTTATTGTGAGCCAGCCATTTTTTTTATTAAGTGTGAAAGTAGCCTTACATACAACTGTAGCCAGTTACAATAATGGTGGGCACACAGTGACGAGTATGGTGGGCACACAGTGACGAGTATGGTGGGCACATAGTAATGAGTAGTAGTAATGAGTATGGTGGGCACACAGTGTTGAGTATTGTTGGTTCACGTAGTGATGAGTATGCTGGGCACAAAGTGATGAGTATTGTGGGCACACAGTGATGAGTATGGTGGGCACACAGTGACGAGCATGGTGGGCACACAGTGACGAGTATGGTGGGCACACAGTGACGAGTATGGTGGGCACACAATGATGAGTATGGTGGGCACACAGTGACGAGTATGGTGGGCACACAGTGACGAGTATGGTGGGCACACAGTGACGAGTATGGTGGGCACACAGTGACGAGTATGGTGGGCACACAGTGACGAGTATGGTGGGCACACAGTGACGAGTATGGTGGGCACACAGTGACGAGTATGGTGGGCACAAAGTGATGAGTATGGTGGGCACACGAGTATGGTGGGCACACAGTGACGAGTATGGTGGGCACACAGTGACGAGTATGGTGGGCATACAGTGACGAGTATGGTGGGCACGTAGTGATCAGTATCTACTTATTTCTGTCAAGACATGTACCAGGGAATCTGAAGACCAAGATGGCAAGATACTGAACTCTGGTGAGGAAGTGGTGGATCTAGGACAAGCATATTCAGGTACTGGGCCTATCCTGGACACACTCGGGACCCTCTCTACGAGACAGAGACCCACTAACAGTCAGCAGTTTATCTGAATGGCTGCCATGTAACACATTACCCTTGCAGCCGCCATAAGAGGGTCTCAGGAACCGCACTCCATATTAAAGGTGTTGTCCATGTAAAACAACCCCTTGAACGGCAATGTAATTTATTACAACAAAAGCAGATAAATCTCTGAATGGGATGTGACAAAGTAATGTGCATCAGAGTTGGGGTTATGATTATAATAATCACCCCCTCCCCCAATTAGTTTATGTAATAACAAGACTTGAATATGGTCCCGTTATAGGCAGAGAATCTTACCGTGTAAATGGACCTTAATGAAAATTACTAGTGTACGGCCAACTGTGGATACCTCGACTCAATGGCAGTGTCCCTGAAATATATTTTAAAATCTTTGCGACTATGAGTCAGTTCCTAATAAACAGGTAGTATTTCTACTTCCAACGTCAGTAATATCGCCATTTCCTGAAGAATAAGCCTTCATTCTAATACTACTTCAGCCCTCAAAATTTATAAATGTCGACAGCAGGCGAAAGGGCTGAAAGGCATCATGTACGTGGCCCCGAGAGATCTGCGTAGAACGGAATTATCGCTGTTCTGTGATTTTTAAGTGCAGGGACCTGTTGACGAAAACATATTGTACCGATTACGCGATTATTTTTCTCCGCAGACCTGCATGAGACAAGTGACTGAGACAGGAGACAGCTGCTATAATGACTCTATGTATCATGATCACGCTGTAAACTCTCAAAATGTCAACAACAACTGCTCGTGGCCCCAGGTTTGTGTTTACAGAACAGCTGCCATGAAATGATTCCTAAGTCAGACATACTTAAAAAAAAATTGCCTTTCAGCAGTCCATTACTTAACATGCCTTGGTCCCAGAGCAACATTGTTATGGGGTACTCTTGCCTTCAGGCAGCATCATAAAACTGTTCAGTTATCCCACCAAATCTGAATGCGGCGCCTCGCGGCAGCAAAGCACTACGGTGGCGCCACATTTTGAAACCATATACGTTTTTTTTTAATCACCGCCGAAAGCTATGCTTAACTGGAATCCAGTATAAACACTGGGGGGAATTTATCAAGCTCCTGCACTCCAGAATTTTGTCTTTAAAAAGTCACAAAATAAGGCTTTGTGACTTTTTGCATTTTTACACTACTCACTCCGGTTTTTAAAGGTAATGGGAAAGTGGTTGTGGATGGCATTGTTAAAGGGGTTGTCCTACGAAAAATATTCAGCAGTTTTCAAACCAGCACCTGGATCTGAATACTTTTGTAGTTGCATGTAATTAAACATTTTATTCAATAAAATGTATCTGCAGTTTTTTTTATTTTATTATTTCTCTGTCCACTTCGCTGAGGTGGACGCTCAGCTGCATCATTCAACTGCTTCCTGAGCTGTTACAGGGAGAGAGCTGCAGCCGAAAGGATGCGTCCCCTGAGCTGCCAGCTTGATATAAATCTAGTACAGCAATGACTGGGGAGGTCTGTGATCCATGGGAGGTACAGGGCTGGTTAGAAAGAGATTGTCATGTACCATATGATGTCTGATTTTATACATTAATCATGGGGTAATGTATTTAATGTGTTTCACCCCAGATTTATAACTTGGACTTTTTTGTTGCAAATAAAGTCAGAAAGCCACTGCAAAAAGGGGGAATGCAGAAAACAGGCGTAGCACTACTAGACAAAAGGGGGTCATTTATCAAAGACCAGAGTTTTACGCCAGTCTTTGATATTCCATGCGTCGCCAGATGATGCGATTAACTTATGACGAGCCGGAGGCCATGCGTTCCACTAGGCCAGTGATGGGCAACGTGCGGCTCTCCAGCTGTTGCTAAACTACAACTCCCACCATGCCCTGCAGTAGGCTGATAGCTATAGACAGGCTTTGCATTCTGGGAGTTGTAGTTCTGCAACAGCTGGAGAGCCGCACGTTGCCCATCACTGCACTAGGCCATGCGTTTAAATTGAAATCTACTCCAGCCCCTGGAAACTGGCATAAATGATAGTGAATGTGACCACGGCATCTGAGAGGCCAGAAACCCAGAAGCGGGCAGGATCGCCTCCCCCCGGACGGAGATCGGGGAAGGCCTTTCATGTAAGTAATGAGCCTGAGCCTCTACTAGGCTTCCAGGCTGATAACTTGTATTATACAATTCAAGCCATCAGGTGGCAGCACTGAGTTGTGACATAGCAATGCACGTATAGAGTAACAAAGAAAAATCCAGTACTCTATACAAATAGCAATCTGATGACTGCATGTTGTTGTCCACTTAGGGACCTAAAGAGTTTATAAAAATACAAAAATTCTAATCACCCCCCTTTCCCCCAAAATCAATATACTTAAACAATAATAAAAAAAAAATGGGCATCACCGCGTGTAAAATGCCCGTACTATTAAAATATAAAAAAAGTATCCTATATGGTGAATGGTGTAACTGATAAAAAATGGCCAATTTGCCCTTTTTTCATTACTTTACCACCCAATAAAATTGAATAAAAAGTGAACAAAAAGTCATACACACCCCAAAATGGTATTAACAAAAAGTACAGATCGTTCCACAAAAAATGAGCTCTCACACATCTCCATAGACATACCTTGAAAAAGGTTATGGGGGTCAGAATATGGCGATTAAAAGGAAAAACATTAAAACACAAGAAAAACTATAAACATGTGGTATTGTTGTAATCATACTGACCTGGAGAATGCAGACCACAAATAAGCTTTACCACATGGTGAACATCGTAAAAACAAAACCCATTAAACTGTGGCGGAATTATTATTTTTTTCCCAATTCCACCGCATTTGGATTTTTTTTTCCAGCTTCTCACTACATTTTATGCAATATTAAATGGTGCCATTAGAAAGTACAATTTGTTTCACAAAAAATAAGTCGTCATACGGCTATGTGAATGGAAAAATAAAAAAGTTATGGCTTTGGGAAGGCAGGGAGTGGAAAACGAAAACACAAATACGGAAAATCAGTGTGTCAGGAAGTGGTTAAAGATGCTCCAATTTTGGCAAACGTGATGTTTTATAAATCTGACACACAGTACACCTACACAGACTGAAGGAAAAGTGACTACAAACATCACCCTTGAGATAAATTCCTCCCATTGTGTAGCTGGAAATACAGGTTAAGGACTCATGCACATGGGTGTTGCCGTTTTTGTGGTCCGCAAATTGCGGATTTGCAATACATGGATACTGACTGTGTGTGTTCTGCATTTTGCAGAACGGAATGTCCAGCCCTCTGTAGAACTATCCTATGCTTGTCAGCGCTCAGCTCATAGCCTGGGAGAAGGAGACGCCCAGGAGAACAAGGGCAGGCTCCTCCCAGTTGAGACGCAGAGCTGAAGTTACCGGAGCCTATACCGGCAGAACGGAGCGGCGCCCAGGGATAATAGTAAGTGCAGGGAGATCCCAGGGCGCCGCTCTCCATGTATGTGTACTTAGTTTACATTTGTTAGGGTGATGAAAGGTCCTCTTTAAGGGGGCGGGGTGTTGTGGAAATCACTGTTAAGGAGATTGAGTAATGTGGATGTCACTAATAAAGGGACGGCAGCTGTGGAGGTCACTGTTAAGGGGGCGGGTTGCTGTGGAGGTTTCTGTTAAGGGGACAGAGAATGGTGAAGGTCACAGTTAAGGGGACGGTCCGCTATGGAGGTAAGTGTTAAAGGGTGGGGTGCTGTAGAGGTCACTGTTAAGGCAGTGGAGTGTTGTTGAAGTCACATTTTAAGGGAACGGAACTCTGTGGTCACAGTTAAAGGGGCGGGTTATAGTGGGAATCAATGTTAACAAGACAGGGTACTGTGGAGGTCACTAATAAAGGGCAAGCCGTTGTGGAGGTCACTGTTAAAGGGGAGAGCGCTGTGGATGTAACTGTTAAGGGGGCAGGCTGCTTTGGAAGTCACTGTTAAGGCCCCTTGCACACGGCGTGATTTCCGCGCGAGTGCAATGTGTGAGGTGAACGCATTGCACCCGCACTGAATCCGGACCCATTCATTTCTACGGGGCTGTGTACATGAGAGGTGATTTTCCTGCATCACTTTTGCATTGCGTGAAAATCGCAGCATGTTCTATATTCTGCGTTTTTCATGCAACGCAGGCCCCATAGAAGTGAATGGGGCTGCGGGAAAATCGCAAGCATCCGCAAGCAAGTGCGGATGTGGTGCGATTTTCCCGCATGGTTGCTAGGAGACGATCGGGATGGGGATCCGATCTTTATTATTTTCCCTTATAACATAGTTCTAAAGGAAAATAATAGCATTCTCAATAGAGAATGCAAAGTAAAAAGGGCAATAGAGGGTTAAAAATAATAAATAAATAAAAACTCACCTATTCCATTTGATCGCATAGCTTCCGGTCTCCTGTTCTGTCTTTAGCAGGAGGGGGATGAAGGACCTTCAGTGACGTCACTGGGTCACATGGTCCAATGATCAGCTTCCATGAAGTAGACATATGGGGAATGTAAATTAATAACTTTTTTTGGCGGTATTTCTATGTATTATTGAAATAGAGAAATTGAAACTTGGAAAATTGCTAATTTTTCAAAATATTTGGTAAATTTGGTATTTTTTTATAAATAAAAATACATTTTTTTTAACTCCATTTTACCAGTGTCATGAAGTACAATATGTGACGAAAAAATAATCTCAGAATGGCCTGGATAAGTAAAAGCTATCGCCACATAAAGTGACACTGGTCAGATCTTCAAAAAATGGCCTGGTCCTTAAGGTGAAATAGGGCCGTGTCATTAAGGGGTTAAAGCCCTGTCTTTCATCCCATAGCCCTTTCTTAAATTTGAGATGTTACTTACAAATGGCCCCCTAGTAAATGCCTTAAGGCCCCATTCACACGGGCGAGTTTTCCGCGCGGGTGCAATGCGTGAGGAGGACGCATTACACCCGCACTGAATCCGGACCCATTCATTTCTATGGGGCTGTGCACATGAGCGGTGATTTTCACGCATCACTTCTGCGTTGTGTGAAAATCGCAGCATGCTCTATATTGTGCGTTTTTCACGCAACGCAGGCCCTATAGATGTGAATAGGGCTGTGGGAAAATCGCAAGCATCCGCAAGCAAGTGCGGATGCAGTGCGATTTTCCCGCATGGTTGCTTAGCACCGGGACCAGATCTTTATTATTTTCCCTTATAACATGGTTATAAGGGGAAATAATAGCATTCTTAATAAAGAATGCATTGTTAAATGATGAGGAAGGGGTTAAAAATAATAAAAGTTAACTTACCTTAGCCACTTGATCGCGTAGTTGCGATCTGTCCTCTCTTTCCCAGCATCAGCTAACAACTAAAGGACCTGTGATGACGTCACATCACATGGTCAATCACATGGTCCATCTTACCGTGGTGATGGACCATGTGATTGGACCATGTGATGTGACGTCATCTAGGTCCTTAGCTGTTAGCTGATGCTGAGACAGAGAGGACAGATCGCAACTACGCATCAATGGCTAAGATGAGTTAACTTTGTATTACTAACCCTTCCACTTCATTTTACTATGCATTCTTTATTAAGAATGCTATTATTTCCCCTTATAACCATGTTATAAGGGAAAATAATCAATTCTCCAGAAGACCCGAAACCGGACTTCAGTGATGAAGTCCGGCTTCGGGTCTGGGTACCAAACATGGCGATTTTTCTCACGCGCGTGCAAAACACATCATGTCTTGTTTCAACCATTTATGGTTGTCTATTAGCAAGAGCCAAAAGGGGTTCAGTCTAAAGCAGGGCTCGACAAATCCCAGGCGCCAGGTCGCTATAGCCTGGGTATTTGTCAGCCGGTTTTAAAAGGTGCCCGGGTGCAGGGCCGGCGCGTCCTATAGGCGGACTAGAAGCGCCGGCGCCCCTCATGCTGCAGCCGCCCGAGCGCTCTATATAGAGCCTTAGGCGGCTGCAGCACTGCCCGGGCTGGCGCGACCCCTCTGCCCTCCCCTCTGGACCCTGCTTATCGATAGAGGAGGCCACTGGTGAAAGTTGAATGAAATGCCTGCGAGACCCATCCTCTATTAATCCGCATTGCAGTCTCTTAAGTAAAGTGGGTTTTCAATAAGCAAACAATGGCTGGTAGATGTCTCTGAACTAAATCAAACACATCCTGTCTTTTTAGCTTATCCCCAAGTCCCTGTACATTCCAGGTGAGAATTCTAAGAGATTCTAAGAGATCAGCTAGTGGAATTCAAAGAAAGAAGCAGCAGTAGACCCCCCTGGACCCCGTCCCCACACTTTCCAAAAAGACGCATCGCAACCCACCCAGAAAGGAAAAACACACCAATCTTTCGAGAAATCCGTAAAAAATAACAGTTTGCTGCCATTATAAACACTGGGGGGCACTCCCTGGCTCTCTTTAGGATCGTGTCTCTATCCCGGGAAACAAGAATCTTTGCCAGAAGAACCCGGGGTGGCATTCCAGGATTTGGTTTACCCCAGGGATTCAGTGGGCCCTCTCCATTAGGATATCTTTTAACGACACACACAAACATTAAATGAAATAGATGAAATTTACCCGTGCGAATCTGGGTCCTTCTGCTAGAATACATATAAATATGATACGGCAAGTTAAAGGGCAGGACATCTTAAAGATGACTTATCAGAAATCTACAGCACCCCACGGGTGCCAATCACAAGTTCGAAGCTTCTAGCACATGGTTGGGAGATTTCCCAATAATGTCATGATAACAGTGCAAATTATGACACATTTTTGGGAAAAACAAACCCAAAAAACAAATTACTAGTGTACAGCGTACAATGGTCCTCGGCACATTGTAATGACACATCTTTGCCTTCCGCTTTTTTTTCAAAACTTAAAAAGGCAACACCTAGTGCATATTTCATTTCCAAAAGAAAATGCTGCGGGGGTCAACAATGGCACAAAAGAGCCACAAAACAGTTGAATCTCAGATTTTCCAGTCTGTTGACTATTAGCAAACATCTGGCTGCTGTATTTTTTAACAGCTAAACAAAGCCTGAAAAAAATCACTTGTAACACTTGGGCCCCTACACACAGGAATATGTTCAGGCGTTTTTTTGATCAGTAAACAAACTGCGATATTCTTTCATACCAAATGTTTTAATGGCAGATTCTTTACTGGTGTTTTTTCCCCTATAGAGGAGATAGAAAAATGCTAGAAAGTGAAATTAAAAAAAAAGCTTCAACGTACACTACAGCATTTTGGAAAAACCACCAATTAAAAAAAACACCACTAGCAACCGCCCCCCCTCCTCCTTTCTACCTACATTTCTTATTTCCCATAGACTTTCAGCTAACATCTGTATTTTTTTTTTTTTTTTTTTTCGTATAATATTGTCATTAGGCCTGCAATCAGCAAACGCAATCGCCAAATGGCCGACCAAAAAATGCTGCAATTATATTACCGGGGGGAAATGTCAGTGCGTCTTATAAAGGGATGGTTGACTTTTTACATGTCTGACACTGATGTATCGCCGGCCGCTATGCTGCACAGCGCGGCCGGCGATACATCAGTTACAGTGCGGTAGAATCTGCTTGAAAAAGACCGCTCTGATCGAAACGTCGCATGAATTTGATGGAATAAAAGACATAAAGAGACAAGAGAGTGCTGCGGTTTCTTTAACCCCCGGATGCCTCAGTTACAGTGCGGGGAGGGAGGAGGTCGTTATTTTAACACATGTTCTTATATCTATTTTATTTATCTGTTCTGTGCAGCGCTATTAAGAAAATGTCAAGCTTTGTATTTTGTACTTTTGCAGTAATACAAATATGTTATTTAATTTAGTAAAAGATGTTTAATTTTAAAAAACACTGCGCATTTCAGTTCTTGAGTTCAGCATAACTACATTTCAGTATTATCAGTCCTCTGTGTGTGCTTTTGCCTTGAAAATCTAAGCAAATAGACCTCGCATATCGCAATTTTTAGGGCCCTAATCGCAATCGCACAAAATTCCATATTGTGCAGCCCTAATTGTCATATACAATACATAATAAAAATATCTGTTACAATTTCCCTCCTTCCTCCACCCAATCCTCATTTTCCAGCCAAGAGGAAAAATCTCCAAATTGCTCCGCAGTGTTCTAGTTGATTCTTATTTAAATAAATCATTTTCTCAAAACGTTTACCTCTATCTACCATACTTTCTCAATTACATTGAATCGTTAGTGGCAAATTGAGCTTGGTCTTCCAAATTATGGTACATGAAAGATACCTTCCCAATACTGACTTCAATACTGGACATTCCCATATGTGTATAACATCAGGTGAACCATAGGAACATCATGGACAAGCCGCTTCTTTTAGGGTACTTTCACACTTGCGTTGGTCACATTTGCACAAACGGATCCGCACCTATAATGCAAACGTTTGTATCCGTTCAGAACGGATCCGTTTGCATTAGCTTTAAAGAAAAATGACAAAGTCCAAATGGATCCGTTTTGAATTACATTGAAAGTCAATGGGGAACGGGTCCGTTTTCAAATGCACCATTGAAAACGGATCCGTCCCCATTGACTTACATTGTGATTAAAAACGGATCCGTTAGGCTCCGCCTCTTCAGACGGACACCAAAATGCTGCATGCTGCGTTTTGGTGTCCGTCTCCAAAACGGAATAGAAGCGGAACGGAGCCGAACTGATGCATTCTGAATGGATCCTTATCCATTCAGAATGCATTGGGGCTGAACTGATCCATTTTGGACCGTTTGTGAGAGCCCTGAAACGGATCCCACAAACGGAATCCAAAACGCTAGTGTGAAAGTACCCTTAACTTCAATTTATGCATCATATTGAACTGGATCAGTCTAGGATTACTGCATTATCATTCCTGCTCCCATTGCTGACTAGTTAGTTCCCTGATATCCTTTTCCCATTTGTGCACACTTTTGAATTTTACAGTATTTTAGAGTTCCACAACATTTTTTATTCTCTGATCTGTTAGAAAAGGTGCATGATATAAACTGCAGGGAAGGGAATCTTCTTACCAGACACTGCATTTGTGAGTTATAACTAGAGTTGAGCGAACCTGCCTTTTGGCAAGTTCAAGTTCAGGGTTTAAGAATCTATCACGTAATTCAACGCCGGCATGCCACATAATACAAGTGTAGTCCAGCCCTGAGGGTTCCCTTCTGCTGGCCATACACTTATATTATGATGGCATTCAAAACGGAATGCCTCTAAAGGCACACCGGAATTGAATTACGTTATGGATTCCGTGAGAACAGAACCCATTACGTAATTCACTTAAACAACGAACCCAAACCTGCCAAAAGGCAGGTTTGCGCAACTCTAGTTATAACCTCCCTTCTGATCCTCAGCTGTGTTATGTGACCAATACTCTGAGTCTCCAAATAACACATCTTATGTGTGCACAGGAAGCCAGTTTTTCTATGTATTCCAATTGGAGCCTCAATGTCAGTCTCATAGGAATGAATCGAACTGACTTGCTGTCCTGTGTCAGCTGGTGATCAGAGTGCTGGTCACATGACACAGCTGAGGATCAGAAGTGAGAGCTTCTCTAACAATAATCTTATAGATATGGGACCGTGACATTTTCCTGCCACCTACTCTAATGCAATACTCTATGCTTTTGTGAACTTTCATATAAAATGCCGATTTATCCTCACTGGACTCAATATCATATTTTTCCTGCAGCAAAGTAAAAGGCATAATTTTACCCTCAGTAAATATCTGTAAAATATAACTCATACCCTTCTTCTTCCAATACAAAGAATCCCGAATAGCCAAAAATTCTAAAATTCTTTTAAGTATATATTTTTCTATAATGCCAAAAAAACAAACAGTGCATCTTTAATACCTAGTACGTTTTTAAAAGTCGGCCAGCTTTCAAGTAGCATTTCAGGCTAGCTTCACACTAGAATTACAGGTCAATGGCAGGCTGTTCCCTGCCGGAGCTCTCTGGATCCACAATGCCTTCTGGCCCCACTGACTATAATGACTAACTCTGAACCACTTAGATGTCATGGTCGCTATTGACTGCGGCATCTAATAAGTTAAACGGCCCAGGTGGGAGCTTCTGCTGATCCGGCCTTTAGAGCAGGCGCACGGCTGTCTCCTGCTTTTCACTGCACAGGAGACCCATGCACTGCCTAGACTGGGCCAGTGTAAAAAGGCGGCGGCGGCCTAGCCTAAGGCCCCTTAGTGACCACCGTGAAAAGGCTTATTGGCAGTCACTAAGGGCTTAAAGGGAACCTGTCACCTGGATTTTGTGTATAGAGCTGGGGACATGGGCTTCTAGATGGCCGCTAGCACATTTGCAATTTCCAGTCCCCATAGCGCGTTTATCGCGAGATTACGACGCTCTAGCTTTATGACGTCGGGGAGCAAGGAGGAGAGTCAGAGGATGCGGGGCGGTGCTGGCTCCTTCACAGTGGGCGTGCCTGGGCTCCGGAAACAGGGAACGCTTGACTCATCTCAAAAGCAGGACTCATCTAAGGTTCATTTGCATATCTATCAAATCGTTTTTTTGACATAATAAAAGCACTGAGAGCTATGGGGACTGGAAATTGCAAATATGCTAGCGGCCATCTAGAAGCCCATGTCCCCAGCTCTATACACAAAATCCAGGTGACAGGTTCCCTTTAATGGATTCCAAGACGAAGTGGCAGATCTGTCACATGAGGGACTCTACTGCCGGTTCCCGATGTATGCCGTTAACTTAAAATGGGGTCCGTTGCATTCTGCCAACATGGTGCCAAAAAAAGTGCTGCAAACTGCGCTATTTTCCTGTCAAATATGACAGCATTTGGGACAGGGCCTCCGATACAGATGTGAACATAGTCTGATTCCTGTATGGCTTATTCTACCTTTCACCCATCACTTAACGGGAGCAGATCCTTCTCATTAGGCTACAGTCACACGACCGTGAATGTGTCCGCATCCGTTCCGCAGAAGGTGCGGACCCATTCACTCTCTATGTGCTCTCCGCTTCCACATTTGCGGAGCGTGGACCCCAATTTCCGGTCAGCGGCTCCGCAAAAGATAGAACATGTCCTATTCTTGTCCAATAGGCATTTCTATGGGGGTGCGGCTGGGTATATTGCGGATCCACAATTTGCGGATCCGTAATATACTACAGTCGTGTGAATGTAGCCTTAATGTTGCGAAAGTTGATCGGGCGATGCTGCCTCTAAAAAAAGAAACATTTTTAGTGGTCACATTTACATTCTTTAAAAGGGAGGTGTCACTAATCTGACAAAGAAGAAGGTGTCTGGATAACTGAGCTAATGAGTTCTTACTAAGCCTCACAGACCATTGAAAACCACAGCAGTGGTTCTCAAACAACTTCCTAAGACACTGATGCATTCCCTTCTCTGTGAAGCTGCCTTTAATTAGCGAGTCCATAAAAAGCGGCGAAACGCTTTCAGACCAATGTGCTCCAAGCAGAACACTAAATCTTATTGTAAGCGCGGTAATAACATTCAAATACAAGTACTTGAGTTAATAATTAAGACTTACGGAGGAAATTAAATAAAGGAGGGTCGGCCAGATGGGTTACATTACTGAACATTTCCAAATTTGACTTTTATATCCACGTAAGGAGGGTTGTGTAATTGTGGAATGTTTCGTACTCCGCTGGCGACTGCCTACAGTCACTACAGATCGATCTGAAAATTACAATCTTGTTGAATTAACGAGCAGGAACGAAATTTAAAAAATGTGAAAACTTTCTTATCCCGAAAAAGCCTCATTAGGTCGGGTACACACATTTCAGTTTTTTTTTCTGGAGCGGATTTGAAAACCGCTTGAGAAGAGACATTTTACTTCTTGGAAGCAGATTTGATTATTATTATTAATTAGTCATTCCATGGCGCTGTACATATGATAAGGGGCGAACATACATAATACAGACAATTGCACTAAGAATGAACAAGATGAGTTACAGACTGGTACAGAAGGAGAGAGGGCCCTGCCCACCAGAGCTTGGTAATCTACATGGTATGGAAGAAGGACACAGTAGGAGAGGGTGAAGCTGGTCATGGCGGTATAGAGGCAGCAGGGTCACTGGTTGTAGGCCTGTCTGAAGAGATGGGTTTTCAGTTTTTTTTGGAAGGATTCCACTGTAGGTGAGAGTCTGATATGTTGGGGTAGAGTGTTCCAGAGTGTGGGGGATGCACAGGAGAAATTTTGGAGGCGATTGTGGGAAGAGGAGAGGAGAGAAGGAGGTCTTGTGAGGTTTGAGGATTTCATAGTCAATGGGGAAGCAGGAAAACCTCAGCCAAATTCTAATACTCTTGTAAAAACTCCTGTAAAACCTCCACCAAATTACTGGATAGTAGCTACTAGTAATCTGCCGATTTTTCTGCTGCGGATTTTGCCGTGTGAACTTAGCCTTAGGCCCCATGCACACGACCGTTGTTTGTTTCCGCGTCCGTTCGGTTTTTTTTCACGGATAGGATGCTTCCCCATTCATTTCAATGGGTCCGTCAAAAAATGCGGATGGTCATCCGTTCTTGTTCCGCATCCGTGATCCGTGTTTTCATTCCGTCAAAAAAATAGTGCATGTCCTATTTTTTTCACGTTTGCGGACAAGGATAGGCATTTTTACAATAGATCTGCCATAAAAATCGGATCCGTCAAAAAAAAACGGTCCGTCATCTGTTTTTTTTGACGGACGCAAAATTTGCAGGAGGAGCGGACGCGGAGGCAGGCAACGGTCGTGTGCATGTAGCCTTAGTCTACACTGTAATCGGTTTACCATAGGCTTTAGGATTTAGTGTGTTCTTTTAAAAAAGAAAAACATAGCCCTCTGCATTATCATACAATATTTTTACTGCACAATACCCATTATTTCAGGTTTTTGTACCAATTGATTTCAAGGGGAGAAATGTAACAGAAAAAAGACATGGCTGCAGATCTCGGTAAAATCTTTGTGCCACATACAGTTTGATCTTCGTCTAAAGCCAAGTGATTTTGGTACAAATGCAGGTACAAATCACATTATGTGACTGTGGATCCAGCCATGCAGCAGTAACTTATTGGGTATGTCCCCACGGCGCGGAAAATATCAATTGCAAATTCCGTAGTGAATCTATAGCAAAATTTGCATATTTTACAAGCTACATGTGGACGTGCCCATACGGCCTATAACACATAGAAAATAGAGCATCATACAGCATGTAAGAAAATTTAGGATAAAAAAAATTGTGTTCTGCTGCCCCCTAATGGATAAATATCAGAAAATAGTAGATATGGAAGTCAGGAGCCGAAAACAAGATTTCCTGCAGATTACGGATGTCATTTTACAAAGGAATATTTTTTTTATCTGCAAGGTAATTAATAAAACCTCGATGTGGCCTCAAAAGAGGAAAAAAATTCACACAAAACAGTGAGCATTTTGCATACATAATGCCCCAATCAATATATCCATGTTTAAATCTGCTAATTTTTAAATTGAATGAAATCTTACATAGATCTATCTGTCTATGTATTTATTATCTATCTATCTATCTTTATTTATTACCTACATGTCTATCTATTTATTATCTATCTATCTATTCTGTAATGACTTGTGCGTCTATTTATCTATCTAATATTCTATATCTATCTATCTATCTATCTATCTATCTATCTCTATCCATTATCTATCTCTATTTATTATCTATCTATCTATCTATCTATCTATCTATCTATTATCTATCTATCTATCTATCTATCGATCTCTATTTATTATCTATCTATCTATCTATCTATCTATCTATCTATCTATCTATCTATCTATCTATCTATATCTATCATCTATCTCTATTTATTATCTATCTATTATCTATCTCTATTATCTATCTTTTCTGTAATGACTTGTGCATTCTAAGTTTGAACTTGCTGTTATTTGAGAGTGAGACGTCAGGTTCACGTTCACCGTTAAAGAAGAAATCTTACCAAATGGCGCTTTTAACTTTTATTTGCAAATGTATTTGATCATTTGTAAGGTAAACAGGAAACGACAGTAACTTTACAAAGTGGTAAATGAGACAAACATTGCGTAAGGCCTCGTGCACACGACTGTACGTTGGGTGCGTGTCTGATCTGCATTTTTTGAAGCTCATAGGCGGAGTCGGACCCATAAATTTTTATGGAACTGCAAATAATGAGGACAGCACACAGATTTCATCCATGTCCTGTTCACATCCGCGCAGCCATTCCGCTAAATATGGAACATGTCCTTTTCTTGTACGTTTTGCGGTTAAGAATAAGCGGTTGCTGAACCCGTATTTTGTGGATCCGCGGTTTGCGAACAGCAAAACATATACAGCCGTGTGCATGAGGCCTAAGTCATATCTTATCTAACAGTTCTAACGTACTGAAAATAGGTGCATGAACATAACAGTCTCATCAGTCCTATCTCATTTGTAACTAGGTGCACACAGATCAGGCAGACATGTTTTTTTTTGTTTTGTTTTTGAACAAATCGGTATCCCTGAGATCTCATCCCATCAAGCTATTTCACTGGGGATTAAAATAATCATGAGGATGCAGCATATCTACCCTATTAATCAATGACATAGCTGAATACAGTACATGTCACTAGCATTATCCAGCCCTTGTGGACCGCAAAAGCTGCACTGCCATGAATACTGGTTCAGCCCACATAAGGAGTGCCTTAGGGGTCCACTATTATTTTCACAAAATGTGTATGTGCCAGAACTGGGGCTTTGGGGGTCTTTGTACTCATCTATGTGACAACAGGACAGGACGAGGAATCAGTGCAGCATAAGGGAATTCATGGATGATGGCAGATCTCTTCAAATCAACGTCTATGAGAGATCTCTGGGTGTTGCTACATTTCCCAGAGACGCCAGCAGAGAGTGCTGCCCTCAAGACAGGTTCAGGGTATACCCTGTGGAGCTCCATTACTTCAGGGGCCAGTAGGTGATTTCAGCACGCTCAAGGTGCTTTAGCTTGTACTATAGGAACTCCTGTTAATCGGGCACTAAAGTCAAATATAGGCTCTATTCACACCATGTTTTTTTCTATACCCTGTATTAACCAAATATGTGTGTATAAAAAGACAGATCCAGAAGTATAGTGTACGCAGACGTGAATGGGAGTTACGGAAAGCACGTATCACAGCATGCTAAGCTGTCGCAGCATCTCACAAGTTACAGAAACAGTGTAGCTCCCCGTCCTATTTCCATAATTCCCATTCAGTTTCAGAAACAGCGCAGCACGGTGAGCTTTCTGTCAACCCAGCCACGTCTCACCGCTCGGAGCTGGCTAGCAGGACGGGGTGAGGTGGGATAGAGTTGGGAGACCCCCGTTCTAGAGACGGGTACAGGTCTAAGAGGACCTGCATCTACCGGGCACTTACAGCATATCCACATGGTGAGACATAAATGTCAGAGGAGAATACCCCTTTAAATTTATAATATACTTCAGATGGATCTTCAGCTCCGAGCTCGGTTCTTCTGGACCACCTCTGTAGGAATGTGCTGTGCTGATTCATACGTACAGACAGAATACTCTATGGTACTTATTAAACTGTACATTTTCTTCCATTTCAATGAAACTGTACTCTCTGCAAGTGAGCAGGGTATATTAACAAATAAATATATAAAATATCAATACATTAAAGGGGTATTCCAGCTTTTAACACAATGTTAAAGGGGTTGTCCAAGTTATTTTCATTGATAATTGATGACCTATCCTCACGATAGGTCATCAATATTAGATCAGCGGGGGTCCGACAGCCAGCACCCCCAAAGAAGCTGTTCGAAGAGAAGGCGCACAACGTGCCAGCGCTACCTTCTCTTCATTGCTTACCTGCTCGCAGTCACGTCCGCAGCGGTGAGCAGTATAAATACACCTAAGCAGTCTCATTCATTTCAATGGGACAGCTAGTTCCTTCACAAGTGTATAGGAAAACAGCTGATCAGAGTGTCGGACCCCCGCTGATCTGATATTGATGACCTATCCTGAGGATAGGTCATCAATAAAAATAACTTGGACAACCTCTTTAAATAGACTGCACTGGACCTAAAGAAAACACACTCAACTCCTCCCCGCTGCTCAGATCTAGCTCCTTCTGCTCCCTTGCATATACATTTCCATGTGTACTGCTGTGGATAATCACTGGATTCAGCAGTGATGTGCCCAAAAGCGGCACATGACCTGGCAGTGACGTGCAACTTGGGGACATGTCACTGCTGAGGCCAGTGATTGGTGCAGCGTCACACGTGACCCCCTCTGGACTAAAAGGAGCAGGTGAATATGTTTTTCTTTAAAGACAGCAGAGTCTTGGCCACGTTTAAAGAGCTCCTGTCCCCCTTCCTGACAAGCCTGTTTTAGTAACTACTTGGATTCCCCAGGTAATAAAATTTCTGGAGCATCTATTCTTATGTTTCTACATGGTGCCATTCCTACGTTATTTCTACTAGAAGTTATAAATGAATTATCAGCACCTTGCAGTAAAGGTACAGCTGGGTGTAACCAGCTGGGGGTGTTTCCCTGAAGTCTCACACCAGCAGCACTGATTGAACAGTCAGACACACCAGCTACTGCAGACTGCTGACAATCTATTTGTAAACTTCTAGGAGGAATAATAAAGGAAAGGCACAACATTGAGTCATAAGAATAGATTCTCCAGAATTGTTATTACATGGGGGATGCACGTAGTTACTAAGCGTACTTTCACACTTGCGGCAGAGGAATCCGGCGAGCAGTTCCGTCGCCGAAGCTGCCTGCCGGATCCGGCAATTTGTATTAAAACGGACAGCATTTGTAGACAGATCCGGATCCGTCTCACAAATGCATTGCAATAATGGATCCGTCTCTCCAGTTGTCATCCGGAAAGACGGATCAGTTATGTATTTTTTTCACATTTTTAAGGGTCTGCGCATGGAAGAACGGATCCGTCAATGCAGTATTTTTAATGCTGGATCCGGCACTAATACATTCCTATGGATATTAATGCCGGATCCGGCATGCTGCAGTATTATCTCCGTCCGAAACGCCATACAGTGACTGAACTGAAGACATCCTGATGCATTCTGAACGGATTTCTCTCCATTCAGAATGCATTAGGATAATCCTGATCCGTTATTTTCTGGTATTGAGCCCCTAGGACGGAACTCAATGCCGGGAAAGAAAAACGCTAGTGTGAAAGTACAGTAAACAGACATGTCAGGAGAGGTAAAAGGTCCTCATTAACATTTTCTTTAAATAAAAAAAAACAGATAGTAGGATATCATTTGGGCTCTAAATAAAATTACAGCTTTAAGTATTGCTAAAAATAATGAGGTGCCTTTTCATATAGTAAGATGGCAGGATCTCCTGAGTGATTAGGTGCTTCTGTCCCTGGCTGGTGTCTCGCTCATCTCTGATGCATTCCTAAGGATTTGGCTATCTGGAACTGCCTGACCTAGAACACAAAGACCTCTGAATTAACAGAGAATTAACAGAATATATCCTGTATTGTTTACACGTCCGTGGCTGTGGATGCAAATAGTGGACTTGGAATGTGTTGCATCCAAGTTTTGAATCCATAAAAGAGTTCAGGACATTTCTACATGGTTTTTTTCACTATGGTAAAACCATTTTTCTATGCAATGGATTAGTAAAAAAAAACAGACAGAACACAGGTGACAACTGTATTTTGTCAGTGGTTTCCACTTTCATTGGTGCAAATGGTCTGCAAAATGGACCTTATTGCATATCTCTGTTGTTTTGTCCACTGAACCACGGTGGAAAAACATGGATGTGTCAATAAACACACCAACATCAGTGAAGAACATGGACAGCACTATTCTGTGATTCACTGACATGCGAGTAAGATCTTAGTAATCATGACATACAATTAAGGAACGGAGGTGAACAAGTCTTTGCCCGATTAGGATGCATTAGTGGACTGATTCTCCAGGTTTAAGAATCACTTTAGGAAAACCTAAGAAAATCGATTTGAATTAATCTGCCAAAATTATTGTTTGTTGAACCACTATGGCAACCAATGGATTTTGGCGAAACCTAAGGGTGTTATCCTGGCAGCTCCCTCTGTAAAGCGACATGGCTTCTCTGCAGGCTGCTACTACTTTAGTCCCCATGTGATTGGCTGATGACCCACAGGGGCCAAAGATACTGGTGCGGAGCACTGAGGGACCAGGTAATCTTGAGGTCAATAGAAGCCCGAGGTCAGGGCGGCTAGAGATGCAAAACCATGTAACAGTCCAAAGATCAGGGCAGGTGTCACAGGGTCAGTACGGTAAACAGCCATGGGTCAGGTGAGGAGGCAGAGAGTCAGAATCCAGGGACTCAGCTGAAGTCAGTACACAGACAGGCAAATGGATTATAGCCTTTTTACAGGCTCTATCAAGATCTATAGACAGCTTATGCTCAGGCCAGGAATGAGAGAAATAGCCCAGAACACATAGCCTGGGCTAATGAGCTATTGGAACCTAGCAGCCTTTCACAGGGCAAGAGGTAAAGGGGTTTTGTCACTTCAGCAAATGGCATTTATTACGTAGATAAAGTTAATACAAGGCACTTACTAATGTATTGTGATTGTTGCTTTCTTTGCTGGCTGGATTCATTTTTGCATCACATTATACACTGCTCGTTTCCATGGTTATGACCACCCTCCAATCCATCAGCGGTGGTCGTGCTTGCACACTATATCAAAAAGCACCAGCCTATATAGGCTCCCACAGTCCCTCCTACCAGAGAGGCTGCTGCTTTTTCCTACAGTGTGCAAGCACGACCACCACAGATGGATTGCAGGGTGGTCGTAACCATGGTAACAAGAAGTGTATAATGTGATGGAAAAATGAATCAGGTCAGCAAAGGAAGCAATATGGACAATCACAATACATTAGTAAGTGGCTTGTATATATCTCTGTATGATAAATGCCACTTGCTGAAGTGACAACCCCTTTAACCCTTGCCGTACTGGAACTGAGGAGAGACACAATAAACAATAGCCTTTATTCACACACAGGAGGCCAGCCGCTGCTGTCCCACGGACCTCCGTTGTAACAACTATCTGCTCCAGCCGTAGACACTGTTTAATCCATTTTTGTATGCGAGATGCGTGGTAGCCTGTAACTGACTGCCATAGACAGACTCGGACCCCTGTCAATTACCTGGCCACTAGCAAGACTGCAGTTAGAACAGGAGCTAAGACCTTGCATTTTTAGAAATGTATAATACTTTTAATGATACTTATCCCTATCGGCGCCACTCCTAAACAATCATGCACCAAAACGTTCGACCCATTCAACTTAAATAAGTCCGCATCCCTCCGTTCCGCAAAAAGATATGACATGTTCTACCTTTTTGCAGTACAGAAGTACGGAACGGAACCCCAAAGAAGCACTCCGTAGTGCTTCCGTAGGGTTCCGTTCCGCATCTCCTGATTTGCGGACCCACTGAAGTGAATAGGTCCACATCCGTGATGCAGAATGCACACGGAACGGTGTCCGTTTATTGCGGGTCCGCATATGCGGTCCACAATACAGAAACGGAACCCATACGTTTGTGTGAATGAGCCCTTACAGGGTACTTTGGATAAAATTGTCATCACACAGTCATCAAATGAAACTCTAACATCTACGGTAAGTTACTTGCAAATGTGTTCTATGCAGTGAATGATGTCGGACCCGGTTGACACAATTTGGTCTCATTTGTCCTGAAAAGATCTAAATTCACCACGTTGTATACTAGTAGCGCCAACAGAGGACATGTGCCCACGGTCCCCAACCTTGCAACCTGTATTTCTAGCAGTCTGGCATACAAGCCTGTCAGATATGATATATGCCTGCATTGAAGACTGTACTGATGACGGCTGTCCAAGCTGTGATACTAATATTCGGACTCTATCTATGAAACCAAGCTGTCCA